>CM055060.1:8100657-8603515 GCA_029204045.2 Tillandsia leiboldiana
GGCGCGCCTCACGAGCCCGCCAATCAGGCGGCGCCACGTGTCCATGTGCGCCGGTCCGTGCACCCAGCCGCTCCCCGCTGTGGACCGAGCGCGCGATCGGCCCAATCACAAGCCGCCACGTGGCAGCCCGGCGGTCCACACGGCCCCTCCCATGCACCGAAATTCAGCGAAAACTTCCGGGTCTCGTTTTTGGCATCCGACTCCAAATCAAACAAGCAAATAGCCGTTTTTCAAGCGTTTTTTCCGCGCTGAAATCCAAATCCATCCTCTGTTTGGCCCAATCAATTTCGGAAAATTTGGCAAAATGCAGCCGAAGGCCAATCCAGCTGTGGATATCACACAGGTCCATCGGTGGTATCCCTTTGATGCACTATGGACCAATACACCACACTAGGTGTTCAACACCAACTTCATGGGAAAGCTACACGGGGATCAGGTCCACACATCCTCCCCCACTAAAAGAAAGTTTCGTCCCCGAAACAAAACCCACCCACAACCACAAACCAAGACAATCAAAACAACCAAGAACGCAACACTAAACTAACAAGAAAGGTACGCTCCACCAGCAGGAAGTCATCACCCCAACCCCTCGATTTAGAAAACAGCTGAAATTAGCGAAAAGTCCGAAAATTTCGAAAGATCATGCCTTCGCCCAATCAAACAAGAACAGTTCGGCACTGTCGCCATTTCTGGAGCAATCTTTCGAAGTTCTCGTCCTGTTCGTAATTTTCAGTACAAGGCGAGAAAAAGTGAGAAAAGTTGTTGGTGCCGTTCCTGCTGGGCCTCAAAAAGAAAGCTATCCCTAACAGAGACCCCTAAGGACACAACCTAGTCCCTAAACAACCACAACTGCTTCTGAGGTGGCGTCTGACCAAAGCCGCTGAAGCTCTGCGCAGGAAGGATACGCCGACAATCCGAGAAAACGAACTCCTCCATCCAACTCGCAGAAGGATAACTGCTCTCATTCCATTATCAGTCGTACCACTACACCGCACCAAAACCAGTCCAACAAGCGGCTCATCCAAGTCCTGGAGCTGTCCTTGATCGTCACATCAGCCGGTGAAGTCCCCAAGTCTCAACTGCACTGATCATACACCGCGAACCTCCTCTACTCGTAGGATACTGGGAAGAATCCAATTGCTAAACATGTAGCTACATTCCTACCCCACTCCCATGCAAAGATGCGGATGCAGATGCTAACTAATAATGCAAAGGATGCAGCGGTAATGAAATGCTCAACTCAGCTAACCGAAATAAAATCATACCTGCCAGCGGCATGATCCGCTGCCGGGGTGTCCTCCACCAGGGCTGCATAAACCCGTCCACTGGGTGCTGCAGGTCGTCGTCCCGTCTGTCCCGACGTCGTGGCCCACTCTGTCTCTGCTGTGTGCCAGAGGGGTTCCCGCTGCATGGATGGGCAAGGGGGTGCTGTCACAATCGGCCCGCACTGACAAAATGGCCTGGGGGCAAGCAGCGCGGAAATGTCCCAACTCTCCACAGAGGAAACACCGCCCCTGTCTCTGATCACACTGTGACGGTGGATGAGGCCCGCCACAAATGACACACCGGCGCCGTCGCTGCTGCCGATACTGGCTGCTGCGCTGGGGCCCACCAGATCTCCGGCGCCTACGAAACCCCGACCCTCTGGATGAGATCGTGGAGGTCTCGGAGGTCCCTGCCGGCTCGTCTGACCCTCATCCTCCAGTGCTGGGCGCTTCGCCCCCGAAATCCCCCTGCGAAGCTGGGGCCACCCTCTGCCATGAACTGCCTCTCCCACTCAACATATAAAGCCTGCTCCATCGAAGCCCTCTAAAGTCTGCAATCTGTGGGAGCGAACAAGCTGATAAATGTCCCGGCGCAGCCCCCCCCTCAAACATGTAGATCCGGTGAGACTCGTCCCCTGCCACGTGAGGCATACTAGCCAACAGCTGGTTGAATTCGGCTATGTATGCATTCACGGGCGATCTCCCTGGCGGAGATTTCTCAGCTGCTCCTCCAATCTCTGCGAACACTCTCAGGAAAGAAGGCCCCTAAAAGAAGTCTGCGGAACTCCGCCCAAGGAAGAATCTGTGTCCCAGGCGGACCAACAGGCCGCACACGCCGCCACCAAGCCTCGGCGTTGCTCTCCAAGAATGTTGTAGCCAAGAAGACCCGAAATCGATCCTCAACAAACAAACTCTCAAAATGACGCTCCATGGCCGTGTCCAAGACTCTGCCTCCCACGCACACAGCATCATACCAGAAAATGGGTGGATCAAACCGGCGGAACCTCATCAACAGATCCACCACCGCACTCTGCTCAGCCGAGAGTCAAAGGTCCCGTCGACCCTGGCGGTGGTATGCAAAAACTGGCTCGACAGAATAGCCGGGCGCTGACGAACCACAGGGTCGCCACAGCTGGTGAATAAGGCACAGGCGAACTCTCCGAGGGGTGCTACCACTGCTCGTCCTCTGCTCTAAAAGAAGCTCATCCGACCCAGGCCTCCTCCTGGCGCCGAGAAGCCTCCCCATGGCGCTGTGAATGTCTCCTCCTGGCGCCGCACCGCCTCAGACAACTGTGCCACCTGGGCACGGAGCTTCCAGAACCTCCCCTCTGCTGTCCCTGCCCCGAGTCCTCTTGCTCGGTCTCATCGGAGGGGAAAGGCTGAGAACGCGTCTGCACCCTGCGTCGGGGAGGCATCGTGCCTACCTGCAACACACAAGCAACCATCAGGACAGTACCAAACAACACTCGACCCAATCCAGCGAAAGTCTAGGACATGTCATCCATTCCCTAGCATTATGTTGTCTGCAGCCAATATAAATCGCTTAGGAGAATAAACATGCCAATCACCCATCCCATCCCTTGGAGAGGGTAAAAACTCAATCAGGACTCTCGCTAACAGTCACGACTCTCACGTAGTCATCCTAATGTCCAACCACAAGCCTAGGGTTTCTAAGATCCACATGACCTACAACCTAGGCTCTGATACCACCTAATCTGTCACGCCCCGGCGTCGAAACTGCGACCCGGGCTCGCCAACAGATCCGCCGCCCATACGGGAAGCCCCGTATAGACGACGCGACCAACCTGCAAAAGATAACTATGCTATACAGATATCAGAGCTGAAAGAAAACTGCTAGAAATAAAAACAATATACAACCCAAGACCTCACCAAAATACAACAGTCTCTCGAGCAGTAGAAGATAAATACAAACTCTATACCTCACTACAAGTTCTCTCAACATGAACTCTCAAAAGTAATAAGGGTACATCTACTCTCTGGACGATGACTGGTAGGGAACTATCTCGCGACTCCCTTACCTCGATCAGAAGAAGCAGCAACAGGAGCAGCAGGAACAGGAGTAGAAGTCCCTGTGGGGAAAACACCACGACGGGTGTGAGAACTACGTCCCAGTAGTGCTCAGTAGGGTGCCGCCAACAAGCCCGATGGTCTGCCCACTAAGTCTACTAGAGGCATAAAGTAACAATATAATACTGAAATGAAAGGGCTGGAGAAGTAACTCTACAGCTACTATGCCTCGATCTAGATGCTCAAGAAAAGAAACAGATGAACAGGATGCATCTACTAACACACACAGTAAACTCACCAAATCCAAACTGACTGCCTCAAAGGGTCCAGTCAAACCTGCGCCCACCTACTGCCGCCATCCTCAACAGGACGGGTCTACCGTAGGGTGTCCGTGACTGCCACTAACTGGCCCAGTCAGAGGGACGGCGTCGACAAGTCGCGATAGCAAGTAACAGGCCTAACTCCGGAGTGGCTCTCGAGGGAGCGACCCCACCGAGGGAAAGTATCCGCGTATCTCTGTCGAGCTCAAATATGGCTCATGCAGGCTATAGTCCAAACCACGATCAACAAGATCGACCAACAACACCAACTCTCAACCACAGGCTGGAAAACCACACAGCTGGGGCCACCGTCCACCAGACGGCTCCCACGACAGAACACTAAACTCACAGGAAAGACCGACACCATAAGGGTTCGGAAACCCGATAGACCGGTGCTAAGAACCCTATCAAACAAGAACAGACTCTAGGCTCCGCCTATCGAAGTTCCCGATCCCCTTATAGTTCGGGAAAGCAAAACCTCGGCACGACACGCAGAAAACACCAACAGGGCCCGAAAGTTCCCCGGGAGACCTACACCTACAACCCTATCAACAAGAACGAGGTTCCAGGCTCGGCCCCCGTGCTTTCGTCCCGACAAAGGAACGACCCCTAGAAACCCAGATCACTCGATATCCTTTCGAGTAGGGAGATTTAAAAGAAAAAAAAGTGATATTGTTATTGAAAATCATTTGATCTAGAAGAAATCCATATTCAATGATTTAGTTCTCTTAGAAAAACAGTTAGAAAAATAAGTGTTTTACCCAACCCCGAAGGGCTGATGCCTTTGTCCAATCAAACAAGAACAGACTCCAGCGGCCCTTCGATGCTTGGAAGAAAACATTGGTAGACTAAAAATCATGTGTATGTCGAAAAGGGTTCTGGGTTCTAGGTCCGGCTATCACTAGAAAACTACGCCACTAACACAATGGCGACAACCCAAACAGGGGAAAACCAGATCTCCCGGGTCCAACCGTTTACCCCCAAAACGGTTCCCGGTACAGACAAGCGAACCACTGCATCTACCAGACTCCACTCTGCTTCCAAGCACGAGTGCAAATGCATCCCACACTAAAAGAAGTCCCGACCGCTCGGCCCACTACCCGGCGAGGATAACTCTAAGTCCAGGAATGAAGCATAAAGTGTGGATGTCCTAAACATAAATAACCCTAAGCCCAGGAGGGTTTTCTACTGGTCTGGTTACACATGCAACATATGACGGGGGTGCTAGGTCAGGTTCCAAGATAACAATATTTAACATTATAGAAGGAAGCAGAGATCACAAGATCGGCAGATAATACAAGAAACAACATTCCTACACTCTAGCATGCTACCCAAGTCCAATCACTATCATGCATGATTCTATATCAATAGAATTAGAGCACAGTCCATAGATCTTGAAAGCAAGCCACCCACCTGAAAACGCTAACTGTCCGGAGTCGCACAGCTGAGGAAACCAGGAAAATAACAACTCTATGTCCAACAGGTCCAGCACAGTCCACAATCCCTCCTGGTTACAACATAAGGCTACAGTTAAACTTTAATCCCAAAATCTGCCAAGAAAAACAACACTGAAATACCAGCCGCAAATATGCGATTATTTCACCTGCTGAATGTGCTCCAAAATTCTAAATAAATATCCCTGCGATCCTCGTGTCGATAGCTTCGAAAAAGTACCTGCATGCCCAATTCCGAGCACCGTAGGCCAAGTTACAATTCCACAGTATCGGTGTGCACAATCCCAAACCATTCAACTGTAAACTCTGTACAGATAAAAGGAAAAGTGTATACCTTTGGGAAGGTCTCCAAAAATTCCAAGAAAAATCCACGATGATCCTCGCGTCGAGTAGATGAAAAAAATCTATAAGCACGTCCTGATCCGAGACTCGTGCGCGAAGATCTCCTCCAACAAGGTGGCTGCCTCACAAAAATCTCACAGCAAAAATGGGTCCCAGTGAGCACGAGAAAACTCCTCGAAAATCTCGAAATCTGAAAATGTTCGAGAAACCCAAAATCGTAGCCTCACCTGTTACGAATCCAGCAGCGAAGAAATCGCTCGAAAAGATCGTCGGAGTAGGTCGGGGGAGCTCGTACACCGAAGAGCGACGAAGAAACACCGAAGAAAGAGCGTCGCGCCGCGCCAAGAAAAAGAGAATCTCGAAAAGCGTGCCCCAAAAATCCCCAAACTCTGCAGATGGAAGCTCCACAGTGTGAGGATCAACTTTGGTGAAGGACTCTCCTCGGTTTGAAGCTCAGAAATGCCAAAAAGCCGAAGAAGAAGAGAGCTCGACCTATTTAAAGGCTCAAAAAAAACAAATCAGAAAATACCCGCTGTGTCCCGAATTCAGGCGCATGGCAACTTTCGGGCGGCTACAGTGTTGGGCCGGACCCAACACTGTGCGCGCCCGAAACGGCCCGGGGCCGCCACGTAGCCCGACCAACAGGCGACAGCGGCCCGAGCCGCTCCGCTGCGGCCACGTCGCACGCCCCGGCGCCGACACGCGTCCCGCACAGCGAACAGCTGTGCGGGGCGCATGAGCCGCCGACGCGTGGCACCTCCCCGGTCAAACCGGGTAGGTGGTGCCCGCCAGTGGCAGGGCGACATGCGTCCCTGCCACTGTCGCGGTCACACGTGCGGGCAGGCGGCGCCTGCCACGCACAGCGCCCCCGAGGCGGGGTTCCGCGCCCCCGGTGCGCCGCACCCGGTGAGCCGACCAATGACACGTTGACACGTGTCCCCATGCACCCGGTCCACGCACCCAAATTAGGTTCCGTGGACCGCGCCGCGTGCACCGACCAACCGGGGGATGCCACGTGTCCCCCCGCCCCGGTCCATGCACCACCGCGCAAAATCTGTAGACCGCGCCTCACGAGCCCGCCAATCAGGCGGCGCCACGTGTCCATGCGCCGGGTCCGTGCACCCAGCCGCTCCCCTCTGTGGACCGAGCGCTGCGGATCGGCCCAATCACAAGCCGCCACGTGGCAGCCGGCGGTCCACGGCCCCTCCCATGCACCGAAATTCAGCGAAAACTTCCGGGAGTCCGTTTTTGGGCATCCGGACTCCAAATCAAACAAGCAAATAGCCGTTTTCAAGCGTTTTTCCGCGCTGAATCCAAGTCCATCCTCTGTTTGGCCCAAATCAATTTCAAAAATTCGGCAAATGCAGCCGAAGGCCAATCCAGCTGTTGATATCACACAGGGTCCATCTGTGGCATCCCTTTGATGCACTATGGACCAGATACACCAACACTAGGTGTTCAACACCACGGTTCATGGGAGAGGCTACACGGGGATCAGGGTCACCACAGGAATGGCCCACTTGGGTGAGGTTGGTATACCATAGTAGGAATACTTTAGCACGCTTTGCTAAATTATGCTTCACCCACTTTTATCGTTCTGAGGACAAAAGCAATCTTGTATGGACATGTAGTTAGGCCATCTTTTACTGCTACACTATTTATTGGAACTTGACTTAGGAGAAACCATACTTTTCCTTTCTCCTTCTTTGTTAGTCAAGTGGTCAGTGTTGCTCGGGTTCGAGCAGGGGTCTGAGTAGTGTAGTCGGGACTTGGTGTCTGGGATAGGTTGGATTAGTTGTGGGGCTTTGCGGCAGCCGCGAATATTGGGCGGTTGACCGGATATTTATTTATGCACCAGATTGGGCATCTGAATTCTCTAGTGGACAGAGATTCCCACGATTTGAGTACTTTTGCATTTGATTGAGGATTGAGGCTTCCTTTAGTGGTTGGGTTTTCCCACTTTGATCAGAGTCATGATCCAGTCCTGCTTTGGTTACTTATCACACCGGCGCGGTTATTGCCCGGTGATGCTTTCCTCGTGTGGGTCGCTCCCCTCGAGATCCCCTCCGGAGGCTGGGGCCAGACAGTTATTGACAGTTTTTGCTATCACATCGGCGCGGTTATTGCCCGAAGATGACGGCGGCAGCAAGCAGTACCAGTTTCACTGGTGACACTAGATTGAGTTTATTTCAGGCTTTTACTTTATTGTTGCACTCGTGTCAGGGGGACCGAGTGGAGTCTAGTAGCTTTGTTTAGACCAGTGCTAGTGTTGTCGGGAACCATTTGGGGATTGACGGTGGTCCCGAGGTCGTTGTGAGTTAGTCGACCGTTGTGCGAGAGGTTTGGTGATCTTGAGGCTATCCGTTCTAAGAGAGAGAGTGGATTTTGACTATAGCCTGCATGAACCGCTACTCGATAGCGAGTTAGTCCGTTTGGACGCCCTACGTAATTCCTGCCCGTCAGCGGGAGGTGGTCGTAGGTGGGGCGCAGGTTTGACTGGACCAGATGTGGCAGTCAGCTCGATTGGGTCGATTGTGCACTTCATGTGCTAGTAGTTGCATACCATACTTTGTTTCTCCCCTCTTGAGCATTTAGATGGATGCTTGGTAGCTGTTAGGTGACATCAGCATTCTTGTTCAGTTCCCACTTCTTTGGTTATATTATGTCTCTTGAGGACTTAGTGGGCAGACCGTCGGGTCTGGCGGTGGTACCCACTGAGAAATCCCTTTTTGGTGTAGTTCTCACACCCTTTGGGGGTTTTCCCCCTCCTTTTTCCTTCCTCTCCCTTGTTTTGCAGAGTCTTAGCGGGTGTTGCGGATTCTGCGGTGGTTGTTCGAGGCGAGGGAGTCGCGTGCTAGATCCCTACCCGTCGTTGGAGAGTAGCGGTACCCCCTTCAGAGGAGATCTTCAGTAGATTAGTTGTTTTATTTTCCTCTTTTGAGAGACTGATGTAGTGAGGATATATTATGTATTGTGAGACTATACACTGTTGTATTCATTGGAGTTACCTCCCGGTTTGGTTTAGAGCTTGTATTCGAGGATTTGTATTATTATTATTCTTTTGGGAGGCGGACATTGTTGTATTATTTCCAGTTGTACAGTGATTGATTTTAGTTATACAGCAGGTTTTTATTTTTAGCTCTGATATCTGTTTAGCTGTAGTACTTTTCTTGCAGGTAGGACGCTTCGCCTCTGCAGGTTGGCTTAGGTGGCGGATCTATTGACGAGCCCGGGTCACAGTTTCGACCCCGGGGCGTGACAAATTAGAGTGGTATCAGAGCCTAGGTTGTAGGTCATGGTGGACTTAGAAACCCTAGGCTTATGGTTTGACCCTTGGTTGACTTCGTGAGAGTCGTGATTTTTAGCGAGAGTCCTAATTGAGTTTTATACCTCTCCCAAGGGACGGGAATAGTGATTGGCATGTTTATTCTCCTAAGTGATTATGTTGGCTGCAGACAACATAATGCTGTGGAACGGGTGACATGCTTTAGACTTTCGCTGGATTGGGTCGAGCGTTGTTGTGTGCTGTTTTGCAGTTTCGTCTTAGCGAGCTGTGTCTCCCCGACGCTGAGTTTTGACCCGTGTGCTTCCTGTCATAGCAGTTGAGCTTGAGCAGTTGGTTTTGGGCCGGATACCCGGATTGAGGTCAGAGAACTCCGGACCCAGATGACAGGATTGGCAGAGGCTTTTCGGCGGCGGAGTGAGCAGCTGGTCTTGGTGACACAGTTGTCAGAGCACTGAGTAACCCCCTCTGTGCCAATGTTTAACGCCGAGGCACCGAGGTAGGGTGGATAGTTGACAGCAACGGATGCTGTGGGAAATGATCGATCTATTGAGCCAGATTTGGCAGATGAACCACCCCGACTCGTAGGATTGAGTTGGAGCATTTCGAGGTAGAGTCGTGGTTGGTGGTGATGGAGTGATCAATTGAGAGCCTCCCTATGCTAGAGAGTTTTTGCAGTTGTTGAACTACGCGCTCCAGATTTCGAGGGACGAGGCGCACAGGATATGTGTGACTGGGAGTGGATTGCACCAGGATACCTTTCAGTTTAGTTAGTCCCTCAGTTACGGATTATTGACGCCTCGATGGTGTAGGTGTTGTGTATGGAGCGTGGCGCCGCAGTTCCTTTGGATAGGGATCTGCCGCCAAAGGTGAGTACTGGACTTAGACGCTTAGCGCCGGGTGATGGAGGACAGATCGGCCGGCAGAGGCATTTCTGATTTCTTTTTCCAGGATAACAAGTTCCCGAGATGCCGGAGATCGGGTGGACCCCGATGGCAGCATCAGTATCTATATCAGAGTGACGCAGCGGTAGCGTGGATTTGTTATCTGCGGAGGACCTTATTCGTCGCCCCAGTGTGAGCAGAGACAGAGGTCGTACTCCCTATCTGGATAGTCCTGATTTTTAGGTAAATGGAGCGACAACCACTTGCATCGAGTGGATGAATCTGTGCCACCCGATTGGAGGGTGCCACGGTAGTGGATCGAGTTGTCGCAGGTGTGATTTCTTCACAGCAGTCGGAGTTAGAGCATGTTGCATTCCTGCATGGACTAGAGGCAGATTTGTTACCACGTGCACTCGAGGTACAGGTTCCTGTTAGTGCTGTGCACGTGGAGGAGGCTTGTGGATCATGTCCAATGCAGTTGAGGCCGCAAGTTGTACCGGCTGACTTATTGTAATTGTGGTCGTTCGGTGTTTCGACCCTGTGCTTGAGATTGATTGGCACAATGCCACAGATTGTTTGACTGCGGCGAGAGAGGACTTTGATCTTCGGCAAGGCGGACAAGAGAAGGCTTGCTTGTTGAGATTGTTAGAGCACACAGGTTTTAGCGACAGTGTGAGAGGTGCTTACGGCGGCACCGGGACTCAGGGATATCCTTGTTGCTCATGAGATCCCGGGTGTGATTTCACCTGAGCTGTTGATAATGTCGCCGGTTAGGGAGATAGAGATTGCGTTGGACGTGGTTCGGGGAACCGCGCCACCCTCGACAGCACCTCATTGGATATCGCCTGTAGAGCTGAGAGAGCTGATGGCGCAGTTGCAGGATTTGATGGATCGAGGGGACTTCTTGACCTTGTGCCACGCCGTTGGTACACGGGGATACCCCTATGGAAATTCCTGACATTCCACAGGACCAGATTTGAGCCAAGTTGGGGCCGCCACTTTCCTGGTGATGCCATGTCGTTGATACACAACGGTGAGGGTCCTTTTATGGTTCGAGTGTAGACAGGTCTGGGTGGTATCTAGGACCTTTTGATAGAGCTATACTCCGGCAGTTATCGTATGATGAGACTACCTACTTGGAATCAGACGACCGAGGACTTCACCTAGATGGCATTCAGGATCCGGTAAGGGCATTATGAGCTCATAGTGAGGCCAAATGGAATAATTAATGCCCGGCTGTCTTCAAGATTAGAGGAATTGTATGTCCCAGTTGTACTTGGACGGATTGGGAGTGGTGTTCCCCAAGGATATTTTGATTTACTCCCAGAGTGACTTGGAGTAAGAGGAGCACTCATGGATGTGCTACAATGCCCATGTGGATGAAGCTGTATGCCAAGTTATTGAGGTAAAAGTTTTAGCTTCTGAAGCATACCTTCTTGGGTCGCATTGTGTTAGCTGTAGGGGCGGCGGTGGAAATCCGGCCAATATGTATACCATTTTGGAATTGGCCGAGGTCGACAACTATGGTCAAGGTAAGGGGCTTCTTGGACTGGGCAGTGCTAGGAGAGCTTGGCAATCGGATGTTGAGACTGATACCAGCGCCAATGCTAGCATTTCCAGTGTTGGGAGAGAGATCTGCGAGTTTTAGTGATGCCGTCTATTGTGACCGTGGAGTTATCGTTGGGTCATTGTTGAGCATTCCGGATCACCCAGACAGGGCCACGGCATTGGCGGATACCTGGAGCAGGAGACCTGTCTGGGGTTGAGTTGGATGATTCCACAGCTGGCGCTGTGTGGACTGTTGAGGTAAACATGGCTTATGGTTGTGTCACTGAGAGTTCCTTTGGACGATAGACCGCGATTGAGTAGTTCACTCGGATGGTCAGGATTTGGGAGTGACCGAGTGAGGACCCTAGTTTATAAGGGCTTCTTTCCTTCTTGGATGATCGCGGGGATGTGTTTCGGATTGCCTTGGTTGAATTGATACAGGATGTGGTTATTTTGTTTTCCCCAGCTTTTTGACGGAGCCACTGTGATGTTTCGCGCCTCAGCAGGAGTGTTTTGCTTTTGGATCCCTCGCCCGTGATTGACTCGCTCCATCTGAGATCTAGGAATGTTTGGAGTACGAGGGAGGCCCGTTGCGAATTCTGGCTCGTGAGATTAGAGGTTGTGCAATCGGGCTATGCCGTACTGGTTGTCGCTGTTGTTGTTGTTGTGGAGGAGTGATCACGGGGAGTGGGTAGCAATTTGGAGCTGGGGATGACGATGTTGAGTACTTACCCTTGGTGTTTGTGACTCCTGGTGGAATTGAGCTAGTTTCGAGGACGAAACTTTCTTTAGTGGGGGAGGATGTGAGGACCTGGATCCCCACGATGTGATTACTGGTTGACCAGCAGCTTCTGGAGGCCTATATGGCGCGTCGGCGGGGTTTGTGCACAATTTGGACACAAGTGGGGGACTTCGGGCTCAAATGGATCACGTGGGTGATCAGATGGCCCCGTCGAATGCTTAGAAGTGGTTTTGCGCGTAATGGATATTAAAATTGGGCTCAGCGCGAAGTTTGGACAAAAGAATATCTTTCCGGATGCCTTCGGCAATTTTTAGAGTTGGAATTTGGCAAAATGGACTTCGAATTTGGATTCAGCGCGCGAAAACGATGAAAATGGACTATTCACTTGCATTTTTCGGAGTCCGGATGATTCGGCACATTTTTC
The DNA here is from genome assembly GCA_029204045.2 of Tillandsia leiboldiana. NCBI lineage: Eukaryota > Viridiplantae > Streptophyta > Magnoliopsida > Poales > Bromeliaceae > Tillandsia > Tillandsia leiboldiana. The sequence goes on from CM055060.1 coordinate 8,112,948, forward strand.
GAGGCAAGGGTACTGTTCCGGCACCGGCGGCGGCGGCGTGCGGCGGCGGGCAGCGGCGGAGCGCGGCGGGGCAGGTGCGGGCAGGTGCGCGGTCCACCTCGGAGGCATGCACCGGATGCGGGCCACGTGGCGGCTCCCGGTTGGGCCGGCGCAGCGGGCGCGGTCCACGGGGAAAAGCGGGAGTACGGTGGACCGGTGGGGGGACACGTGGCGCACACCGGTTGGCCAGTCCACGTGCACTCAGTCGACGGAGCCGGTGCAGGCCGCCTCGGGGCACGTGCGTGCAGGGGTGGCAGGCGGCGTCGCAGGCGCGCACGTGGGCAACTGTTGACCGAGTGCGGTCCACGCGTCGCCTTCTCCGAGCGCCACGTGTCGAGCAGCGGATGGCCGGTGTGGCTGTCCGCTGTTCGGGGGCGACGTGGCGGGCCCTGGTCTTTCCGGGCATGAACAGTGTTGGGCCGGGCCAGCGCCCGGAAGTTGGGACTTTTTCGGCATTTCTCCAATTGTTTTCTGGAGCCTATAAAAGGGATCCGAGCCTTCTTCTTCCTCCTTTTTCCGCCATTTTCGAGCTTCCCCTCACCCCGAGCCCTTAAGGAAATTTGTTCCCCTTCGTGTGCTGCATCCATCTACAGAGTTCGGAGATTTTACGTGGCACGCTTCCCGAGGTTCCCATTTTTACGGTGCGGCGCGACGCTCGTCCATTTGGGTTCCCCTTCGTCGCGTTTCGGTGCGCGAGCTCCCCCGGCCTACTCCGACCTCCGTTTCAGGCGATTCTTGCGCCGTTGGATCCGCGACATATAGAGCTACGATCTTGGTACATCCTGCTTCCCCTCATTTCGTGCTTTTCGAGGTGTTTTTCCGAGGTTACTATGACACGGTTTTCTGATGGATTTTCTGGACAGCGACACCTTGCCGGATTTTTATCTCCGCAACCGGGCATCGGATGGCGACGTGCTTATACACTTTTTTCATCTACTCGACGCGAGGATTGTCACAGTATTTTTATTGGATTTTTCTAAGGCTTTCCCAAAGGTATATTTTTCGCCCTTTATCTGTGCATGGAAATACAGATGTGTGGTTGTGTGTTTGTGAGCGCCCTGTATTGTGGAATTTGTAACTCGGCCTACGGGGCTCGGATTTTGACGTGCAGGTACTCTTTTCGAAGGTATCGACGCGGGGAACGCGACAGTTGTTGGGTTATGTATAATTGGATCTAAATAGGGGAAAAAACACCTAGAGGGGGGTGAATAGTAAACAATAAACACTCAAAAATCTTTGCGATATAAAACCCAATGCGGAAAAATAAATAACACGCAGAGATTTTTACGTGGAAAACTCCAAACCGGAGTAAAAAACCACGGGACCGATAACACGGTGAAATCCACTAGAATTAAACATGTACAAGGTGATATACCGTACTCACAGACGACTCAACCTTTTCCATACGCTCCTAGTTGATCTTCTCCGCTCGCTCCACGACGCTTCTCGAATCCACGATCTGCGTCCAACGCCGAATCCACGGCGTCCAACGTCGAGTCCACGACGTCCGACCGAATCCACGGTCTTCACCCAGTAGCACGCTTCGAATCCACGAACGTACCTCGCTCCGAATCCACGAGAGCAGTAGCACCTTGAATCCACAAGGCCACGCGAGTCCACGCGCCGATTTTGGGGTAAATCGTTGTTTTTTGGGTGGTGATGATCCGCCGAATACTTAGATTAGAAATAGATCGGAAATACCATCTAAGTATTTATTGATTTGATTCTACTCAAAATGTGAGTATGAAAACCTAGAATCAAATCAATCAATATAGATGAAGAAACATAATATAGAATCTATGATTTCCTTTCTTCTCTATATGTGGATCTTAGGCCGTATATAAGATGACGGCTTTTAGGTTTAGCGGCTTCTTTTTGGATTAGCCCTAGAAAAAGAATCATAGGGTCTATTTATAGGTTAGAAACCCTTGGAAGAAGATAAGGATCAAAAACTATCCTTTTCTGGAATTTTACATGACGACGATCCGGATCGGAGTTCGGCGATCCGGATTGCAGTAGCGAGAAAAACAGTTTCCAGAAAAACCAAGGTTCGGGATCCGGATCGAAGTGCCTGATCCGGATCGTTCATACAGTTCACCAAACATCAACGTTCGGGATCCGGATTGAAAAGCCTGATCCGGATCGTTCAAATAAAATGGTAAACCCAGTGTTCGGGATCCGGATCAAAGGAAGCTACGATCCGGATTGAACTGGTGTATGAACGAACACCCTTCGGGATCCGGATTGCAAAGTCTGATCCGGATCCTGAACATGTCCCATGTCCAGTTTTTGATATTTATGCAATTACAAGTTCATCCAAGTGTTTCTACACTATAAGAAGTATTCTGATCACCAAAGATATTAAGTTAAACATACCTGATCCTTTTGAATTCTTCTTTCTTGAGATTGAGTTATATGATCCAACCTTCTTTACCTTCAATCTTCAAGACTTAACCGAATTCACGAAATACGCCAACTTAAATTCCGTAACAATCTCCCCCTTTGGCGGTTTCGTGACAAAACATAGATCCACTCAAGAAAATTCAAAAAGATATTTTTGTTGCTATCACCATACAACAAAAATTTACAATGGAGATCCAAAATAAAATACATGAGTTAAACTCCCAAAACAGACTCTAGACTTAGACATCTGTACTCTCTGCAAAAGAAATCATTCTTGACAAAAGAAATCGTTAGATACCTCAAGAATTTTATATCATTCAAAAACCACATACAGAGATGAAATTTATACTCATTTATACTTACCATGACATTTATACATTCAGATATGTAATTTCATCATAGTTAAAACACCAACATATCTTCTATACAATCAAAATCTAAATGTCATGTTAGTGAACATCAACTTGTTAGTTATATTACATGCCCAAATAGTTAGTCGAATAGTTAGTCGAGGCATGCATTCAAACCAAATACAGAACCAAAAGTTGAAGTTATACTTACCTTTCAAGTTGAGGTTATACTTACCTCCATAGTTTCAAGTTTCTCACAAACATTGTATCATTGTTTATACTTCTCTCTCCCCCTTTTTGTCACAAAAGTTAGCCAAAAATTACCAAAATGGAGAGAATAGTTAACAGTTCAAGTACCAAAAGTTTGAGAACTAAAAACTAAAAACTAAAACTTAAAAACCTGCACAAGAAAAGATTAAAAATCTGCATAAGAAAAAGAAATTAGAAATCAGCACAAGTCAATCATCTGAGGCAGAGTCTTTAGAGCTCGTGCGGCCCAGTTTTTTCAAAATTCCTTTAAGCATTCCCGAAATCGTAGAACACTCTTGTTTCATCTGATGTATGTCCTTGGACATCTTTCTGAGTTCTAGAGCCATTTTATCTTGTTCTTGGTTGATGGAAGATTCTAAGTTTGCCTTTTGGTCAGTTCTTCTAGAAGTTGAAGAACGTTGTGTGACGACTGACGGAGCAGTCTGACCTTCATTCCGAGGAGATCTTCTTGGCAGAGAATGTGAATTGTCAAGAGGTTCATTGCTTGGCACATTCTTTTTCCTTGCTTGCTGCTTAAGTATTGAGGAAGACTTCAGTAGCTTCTTGTTCTTTAGGTAAACCTTATTTTCTTCATCAATACCTTGTTGTACTTCAGTAAGAAATGTGTCCCAATCTTCTTCGTCTTCAGATTCATTTTCAGTTTGAGGGATATTCTTTGTTTCATCTTGACATGTTTCATTTATTTCAATACCTCGAGCTCGTCCAAGCCGTCGAGCAAGTCTTTTTCTTTTTGTCTTCCCAGAAGTTTCTTCCATTGGAGCTTTGCCCTTTTCAGCAGCAGTAGGCGGAGCCTTTGATGTTTCCGCAGGCGCTTTTCCTTTCGAAGCAGTGGGTGCTGTTGCTTCAACTTGCAACTCATCCCAATCGATCGATTCCGTCTCAGATTCCGTATCGGAATCATCTTTTGCTTTCTTCGCTTTCTTAGCCCTCTTGGGCTTGACAGTGTCTCTCGTATGTACCATAGTAGCCAGAAGAAGAATGATCCAGGTGATCACCATTGCTATTGGTTTCTTGTGAAAAGAAATCCTGTGAGCAACAACTCAAGAACGAAAATTTGTTAATTTTCAAAAATTTAAAAAATTGTACCCAAACAATCATTATCGTGTAGAGAGACTAAGAATCAAATTAGTTTTGCAAAAGGAATTTTAAAAATAGATCAATCGCATGATTTTGGAAAATTCTCATTATATGCCCTAAAACCGAAATTTTTGAAATCGAAGCCCAAAAATCCGTTTATCATGAGAATACCTAGCATATAATCAAAACTAATCTACCCAGAGTTCTTATTTCAAAAGAAATTTGATCAAAAATCATCCACAAACGAAATAGATACAAGAATTTCATCACGTTTTGAGGAAGAATATGAAAAACTGTGAAAAACCGAGATTTTGATCAATAAAACTTACTTGGAATCGAAGAACTTGAGTTTGAAAGCTTCCAAGATGGATGAATTCTAGAGAGAGAAGCTCTGGAGACTTTTGAACAAAAGATTGGAGTAAAAAGAATTCAAAACCCTTTTTTTCTATATAAAACCCTAGCCGCGATCCGGATCAGTTCGTGATTACGATCCGGATCGGCTACCCGCAGAGAAAATCTGCGTTCGGGATACGGATCGGCATGTCCAATCCGGATCGGCTCAAACTTTTTCTTTAGAAAATTTCATAAAAATTCTAGAAAATCCAGAAAAAGATTGTAAGCACTTTTGTGTATCAACTTTAAATGAAAGTCATCGTTTCATACAACAAGAAATAGATTATGCCAAATCTATCAACAACATCCAACAAATGAAACGAAAATTTATAAAAATTAAATCCCTTAAAGTTGAACAACTTCGATTACATCTAACTTGATCTTATGTGTAATGCCTTTATCAAATCATCAATTCAGTAAAGAAAATGAAATACAAAGATCAATAGATGTCTGAAATCCCAGATAAGTTAGATAATATATCTAGTCAATTTATTGAAGAGTGGCTCTTTGAGCATCTTTCATTAAAATTCCCACCTTATACCAACCTTGAAATTTTGACAGAGTCAAGTATTTCAACATGCATTTTATTTAATCAAACTTGAAGAACCTTGCTTGGTATACATGTGGTAGCTTCACACAGTACTCGGACGACCGAGGTGGTAGCTCTTTCCTCCATGTGGTGGTAGTTTTCACACTCCTCATTGGGATGTAACTCTTTCCACATCTTTTGAGCATAATACTTTTTCTTTGACTCCCCCTCAATTGGCTATCAATTATTTAAGATATAAAGTATTCAGCCAAATATTGATCTCGATTTCATACTCGACTAAACAGTCAAATAAGATAAAAACTATACCAAGAGATCATCGAGAGAGAAATTGACTTTGATCAAAACAAAGATGAGTTAATTGACATAAATGATCATTGCATCAAATGAATTATTATGATATCCAAAGCATAATAAATTTCTAAACATATAAAAGGATGCAGTTAAAGTCAATCAAAACTAATGCTCAATTAATGTTCTATGTCTAAGCATAGATAATGAACAAAAACACAAAAACAAAACCTAACCTAAACAAAAGTTTCAAAAAGAGGTTATTTCAAGGAAAGCATTCCAATTGCTTTACGTAAATGAATAAAATGTTTTTCATCCAAAGGTTTTGTTAAAAAGTCAGCTAATTGATCTTCAGTTGAAATGTAGGAAATTTGAAGAATATTTGATTCAACTAGCTCTCTAAGAAAATGATATCTAAGTTCAATGTGTTTTGTTCTAGAGTGCAACACAGGGTTTTTTGAAATGTTTATAGCACTAGTGTTGTCACATAAAACAGTTACCGAAGTTGCTGAAATCCGGAAGTCGCTCAACACGCTTTTCATCCAAATGAGTTGAGTTGAACAACTACCCGCTGAGATGTATTCCGCTTCGGCAGTCGAGAGTGCAATGCAGTTTTGCTTTTTACTATGCCATGCAACAAGACAATGGCCAAGATAAAAACATGCACCACTCGTACTTTTCCGATCATCCACAGATCCTGCCCAATCGGCATCTGAGTATCCAATAATATCTAGACTTGTTCCCATAGGATACCAAATTCTGAAATTAATGGTTCCTTTGATGTATCGGATGATCCGTTTCACCGCTTTCAGGTGAACCTCCTTTGGTGCTGATTGATATCTCGCGCAAATCCCAATACTAAAGGATATATCCGGGCGACTAGCTGTGAGGTAAAGTAGACTTCCAATCATGCTGCGATAAAGTTTCTCGTCTACATTCTCACTAAGAGATTCACTTCCTAATCCCTTATTGCTAGTTCCCATAGGAGTAGGAAAATCGTTAGAATCTTCTAATCCGAATTTCTTTACCAACTCCTTTGCATACTTGGATTGACACAGATGGATGCCTTCACCATTTTGTTTCACTTGCAATCCAAGAAAATATGTCAGTTCACCCATCATAGACATCTCAAATTCGCTTTCCATAGTTTCTGCGAATTTAGAAGCATCATTATCCTTTGTTGCTCCAAACACAATGTCATCGACATAGATTTGTGCAACAATGAAGTTATTTTGATAATGCTTCACAAAGAGAGTCATGTCTGCTCCCCCTCGAGTATAGCCCTTCTCCAAAAGGTGCTTTGTCAACCTTTCGTACCACGCTCGCGGTGCTTGTTTTAAATCGTAAAGAGCCTTTTTCAAACGAAAAACATGGTTAGGTAGTTTACAGTCTACAAAACCTTTCTGTTGAGCCACATAAACTTCCTAATTTAAAAACCCATTTAAAAACGCGCTCGTAACGTCCATTTGAAAGAGTTTTATTTTAAAGTGACAAGCAATAGCGAATAAGATACGAATGGACTCGAGTCTAGCTACAGGGGCGAACGTTTCATCAAAGTCTATACCTTCTATTTGAGAGTAGCCTTGAGCAACTAAACGTGCTTTGTTCCTGATGATGGTACCATCCTCATTTTTCTTGTTCTTGAAAATCTATTTAGTACCGATCACATTGTGTTGCTTCGGAGGCGTTGTTAATTCCCAGACTTTGTTGCATTCAAACTGATGGAGCTCTTCCTGCATTGCTTCAATCTAGTAGTCATCCTGAAGAGCTTCATCGATATTCTTTGGTTCGATCATGGAAACGTAACAAGCGAATCCACAAACCAACTGTCTCCGAGTTTTGACTCCTTCTTGTGGGTCTCCAATGATGTTTGATTCAGGATGATCCTTGGAGATGCGTGACGTTTGTTGTAATGGAGTACTCGGAGGTACATGAGATGATTCCTGCACATCAGATAAACTTGAAGAACCATTAGATGCATCATTAATATTGGAAGTATTATCATGAGAAGATGCACTTACAGGAGTATCATCATCAAGAGAGATATCAGGGGTAGATTTATCAGATGCAAAGTGGAAAGCTTCATCTACTTTAACATTTATAGATTCTACGATCGTCTTAGATTCCAAGTTAAATACCCGATATGCTCTACTATTTGTAGAATACCCCAAGAAAATCCCTTCGTCACTTCGAGAGTCAAATTTTCCAAGATTTTCGCGGTCACGTAAAATGTAACATCGACTCCCAAAGATGCGAAAATATTTGATGTTGGGTTTTCTACAACACCATAGTTCATATGGTGTATTTAACGTTCCCGGGCGCAAATAAACTCGATTAATAACATAGATTGCAGTGTTCACAGCTTCAGCCCAAAAATGTAGCGGTAAATTCCGGCTGTGAAGCATAACACGTGCCATCTCTTGTACAACCCTGTTTTTGCGCTCGACAACACCATTCTGTTGAGGTGTATAGGGTGCTGAGAATTCATGCTTAATGCCGTTGGAAGTGCAAAAATCAATGAATTTAGAATTTATGAATTCTCCACCTCTATCACTTCTAACACGAATGATCTTTTCATTCTTTTCAATCATAATACGAAGGCAAATCTCGTGAAAAGAATCAAAAGTATCAGCTTTCTCTTTCAAAAATGCTGCCCATGAGTATCGAGAGAAATCATCAACCAATAAGAAAATATACCATTTACCTCCCAAGGATGGTTGACGTGTCGACCCCATAAGATCCATATGCAATAATTCCAAGGGCCGTTTGGTACCGACGTGATTCAAGTTCTTGTGTGCAGTCCTAGATTGTTTTCCCTTTAGACAACCACCACACACAATGTTTTGTTCAAGTGAAAGTTTAGGAACCCCCTTGACCACGTCTTTGCTTGAAATTCTAGCAAGTTCCTTAAAATTTATGTGACCTAGCCTTTCATGCCAAAGTGTTTCATTATTCAAAGAGGCTAAGTTACAATTTTCAGAAATTTTATTGGGAACAACATAACAATTCTTTTCAGATCTAACCCCCTTTAAAAAGAAAACATGGCCCTTATCAGTTACAATGCATTCAACAGATGAAAAATTAACTGAAAAACCATTGTCACAAAGTTGACTGATACTTATGAGGTTAGTCTTAAGGCCATCAACAAATAACACATTATTCAGAATCGGGCCATCTGGAATAGCTACTGTTCCTTTTCCAACAATTTTGGAAGACTGACCGTCTCCGAAAACTACAAGTCCTCCGGAGATTTTCTCAAAATTTTGAAAACAGTTTTTGTCACCGGTCATGTGACGAGAACAACCGCTATCCAGATACCAAGACGAATTATCATAAGCATGCAAGGAAATATTTGTAACAAGACAAGGGAAAACTTCACCTTTGCGTACCCAAACCTTTCGAGTTTTGGTGTACGTCGGAAATGATTGTGAGGTTGATACCTTTGGTGAAAGCGTCTTGTTTGATCCGTTGCTTTTCCTTGACGTCGTCGTCTTGTTTGATGAACTACCGAGGCTCTTTTCCTTCAAAGAATTTGCATTTGATTTTCGAGGAATCACCCTTTTGGTAGTCGTTGCAAGAAGTGCTTGAGTTGACCGTTTGGCTCCCATCTTGCAATTTCTCCTTATGTGCCCTGCAAAATTACAACGAAAACATACCTTAGTACTTGACGATTCCGAGGAGGGTGAAGTAGGCTTGTTGTCGTTGCTTGTCGTGAATTCCGGTGTCGGAGGAGGAGATACCGACTGAGGCACAAAAACTGTCCCAACCGAACTAAAATTGTCTTCAGTTCGATTGTATCCGAGGCCGAACTTGTTTGATTGACCAAGACCAAGAAGCTTATCCAACTTACTCCTTCCTGATGAAAATCGCTGTAAGTCATCCTTGAGTTGGAGAATGGTCTCTGTCATTTCCAATTTTTCCTGTCGAGCCTCACCGTTGAGCTTCAAGAAGTAATTCGCTTTGTTCACCATATCTATATAATTCTTCTCGAGTTGCTCATTGGACTCTTGAAGTGAAGCATTTGCTTTTATCAGATTATCCCTTTCCACTTCAAGATCGGTCGAGAGAGAAGTTACCCTTTTTACTTCTTCTTCGAGATCCTGCAATCTCCCTCTCAACCCCTTGTTTTGCTTAGCCAGTTTCTTTGAATCTCTCAAAAGTCTGTGGTAGGCTAGAGCAAAATCTTCACCTTCCGAATCATCCGATTCATTGTCCGTTGCATTCTTTTCAACAGTGGAGTTGGACAATGACTCGGATGTACTTGCCATTAAGCACATGAAGGGTGAAGATGTGGACGCGTGGAATGTCGTTGCGTTATCTTCTTCATCACTTGACGATGACTCATTTGACGATGAGGTGTCATCCCAAGTGACGGCTTGCATCGCCTTCTTCTTGGACGGATTCTTATTTGGACATTCCGTTGAGATATGGCCGTACCCTCGGCACTTGAAGCATTGGACTTGTCCTTCTGAGCTTTTCTTATCTTTAGAAAAACCATCTTGCTTTCCTGGTTTGAAACTTGAAGAACCTTTGCCTTTCTTCGACTTTACGAAGGATGGAGTTTTGCTTGAGTTACCCCTTCGAAAGTTTCGGCGAAATCTTCTTGTCAAGAGAGCAAGCTGCTTCTCAAAGTCCTCCATAGATAGGTTCTCGTCATCGCCTGAGGAGGATGAATCCGCGTCTTCTTCTTTTGTTGTTTTCAACGCATAACCTGGAGACTTAGAAGAGGATGCCTTTCCCGAAGAATAGTTAGTAGGAAATGTCATTTCATATGTTTGTAAAGAACCAACTAATTCTTCTACACGGATTTCGTCCGGGTGTTTAATAGTTTCAATGGCTGTAACCTTGGAACGAAATCTTTCAGGAAGAGTTCTTAATATTTTTCTTACAACTTTAAATTCTGGAATCTTCTCTCCCAAGTTAGCACATGAGTTTACGATGTCTTGCAATCGTGTGTAATAGTCTGTGAAAGATTCATTTTCTGCCATGAAAATAGAGTCAAACTTGCTCGTAAGCATTTGCAGTTTCTGAATCTTCACAAGGTTAGTTCCCTCATGCGTAACTTGAAGAGCATCCCAGATTTCTTTCGCAGACTCACATGCCGAGACGCGAGAGAACTCTGTTTGAGATAAGGCATTAAATAAAGCATTAATTCCCTTGCCATTGTAAGAAGATATATCAATCTCTTCCTTGGTCCATTTCGACCTAGGTTTGATGGTGCGAACATCACCAATAAATTCAGTTGGATTAGACCATCCTAATTCAATTGATTGCCACACCCGTTCGTCGATGGAAATTAAAAAGGCTTTCATCCGTACTTTCCAGTACGCATAATTTGTTCCATCGAAGAACGGAGGTCTGTTGATGTTTCCACCTTCAACCATTGTTTACAACCCTATTCCCGCTCTGATACCACTTGTTGGGTTATGTATAATTGGATCTAAATAGGGGAAAAAACACCTAGAGGGGGGTGAATAGGTGTAAACAATAAACACTCAAAAATCTTTGCGATATAAAACCCAATGCGGAAAAGTAAATAACACGCAGAGATTTTTACGTGAAAAACTCCAAACCGGAGTAAAAAACCACGGGACCGATAACACGGTGAAATCCACTAGAATTAAACACATACAAGGTGATATACCGTACTCACAGACGACTCAACCTTTTCCATACGCTCCTAGTTGATCTTCTCCGCTCGCGCCACGACGCTTCTCGAATCCACGATCTGCGTCCAACGCCGAATCCACGGCGTCCAACGTCGAGTCCACGACGTCCGACCGAATCCACGGTCTTCACCCAGTAGCACGCTTCGAATCTACGAACGTACCTCGCTCCGAATCCACGAGAGCGGTAGCACCTTGAATCCACAAGGCCACGCGAGTCCACGCGCCGATTTTGGGGTAAATCGTTGTTTTTTGGGTGGTGATGATCCGCCGAATACTTAGATTAGAAATAGATCGGAAATACCATCTAAGTATTCATTGATTTGATTCTACTCAAAATGTGAGTATGAAAACCTAGAATCAAATCAATCAATATAGATGAAGAAACATAAGATAGAATCTATGATTTCCTTTCTTCTCTATATGTGGATCTTAGGCCGTATATAAGATGACGGCTTTTCGGTTTAGCGGCTTCTTTTTGGATTAGCCCTAGAAAAAGAATCATAGGGTCTATTTATAGGTTAGAAACCCTTGGAAGAAGATAAGGATCAAAAACTATCCTTTTCTGGAATTTTACATGACGACGATCCGGATCGGAGTTCGGCGATCCGGATTGCAGTAGCGAGAAAAACAGTTTCCAGAAAAACCAAGGTTCGGGATCCGGATCGAAGTGCCTGATCCGGATCGTTCATACAGTTCACCAAACATCAACGTTCGGGATCCGGATTGAAAAGCCTGATCCGGATCGTTCAAATAAAATGGTAAACCCAGTGTTCGGGATCCGGATCAAAGGAAGCTACGATCCGGATTGAACTGGTGTATGAACGAACACCCTTCGGGATCCGGATTGCAAAGTCTGATCCGGATCCTGAACATGTCCCATGTCCAGTTTTTGATATTTATGCAATTACAAGTTCATCCAAGTGTTTCTACACTATAAGAAGTATTCGGATCACCAAAGATATTAAGTTAAATATACCTGATCCTTTTGAATTCTTCTTTCTTGAGATTGAGTTATATGATCCAACCTTCTTTACCTTCAATCTTCAAGACTTAACCGAATTCACAAAATACGCCAACTTAAATTCCGTAACAACAGTAATTTTGTTGGATTTTTCTGTGTCCGTCCTGCAGGTGAAAACTGCACATCTTCGGGGCTGTTTTCTAATGTTGTATATACTTGGAATATTTTGGATTAAGTGTAATGTTGGGCCTTATTGTTGTACCCAGGGGTGTTTGCAAGTGTTGCTGGACCCGTTGGATCTGGAGACTTTGGTTTCGAGGTACTTTCAGCTGTTGGAGCCGAGGCTTTCGCGACAAGTACCGAGGATGCAGTTTCGGCAGAATTTGGACTGTGAGCGTCTGCGCTCTTCACCGACCTCAGGTTTGCCTTGGTTTAAGCGTTTCAGGTGGGTAAGCTTAATATTGATAAGGTTTTATATTCTGGTGAATGTAAATGCATTTGTGGGGATGTCACCCCTCTATGACTGATATCAGGTGGATGTACAACCGATATGAGCGAGAGGTAAGCAAGGAATGGCCCACTTGGGTGAGGTTGGTATACCATAGTAGGAATACTTTAGCACGCTTTGCTAAATTATGCTTCACCCACTTTTATCGTTCTAAGGACAAAAGCATGCTTGCATGGACATGTAGTTAGGCAATCTTTTACTGCTACACTACTTATTGGAACTTGACTTAGGAGAAACCATGCTTTTCCTTTCTCCTTCTTTGTTAGTCAAGTGGTCAGTGTTGCTCGGGTTCGAGCAGGGGTCTGGGTAGTGTAGTCGGGACTTGGTGTCTGGGACAGGTTGGATTAGTTGTGGGGCTTTGCGGCAACCGCGGATATTGGGCGGTTGACCGGATATTTTTTTATGCACCAAATTGGGCATCTGAATTCTCTAGTGGACAGAGATTCCCACGATTTGAGTACTTTTGCATTTGATTGAGTATCGAGGCTTCCTTTAGTGGTTGGGTTTTCCCACTTTGATCAGAGTCATGATCCAGTCCTGCTTTGGTTACTTATCACACCGGCGCGGTTATTGCCCGGTGATGCTTTTACCACACCGGCGCGGTTATTGCCCGGTGATGCTTTCCTCGTGTGGGTCGCTCCCCTCGAGATCCCCTCCGGAGGCTGGGGCCAGACAGTTATTGACAGTTTTTGCTATCACATCGGCGCGGTTATTGCCCGATGATGACGGCGGCAGCAGGCAGTACCAGTTTCACTGGTGACACTAGATTGAGTTTATTTCAGGCTTTTACTTTATTGTTGCACTCGTGTCAGGGGGACCGAGTGAAGTCTAGTAGCTTTGTTTAGACCAGTGCTAGTGTTGTCGGGAACCATTTGGGGATTGACGGTGGTCCCGAGGTCGTTGTGAGTTAGTCGACCGTTGTGCGAGAGGTTTGGTGATCTTGAGGCGTTCTGAGAGAGAGAGTGGATTTTGACTATAGCCTGCATGAACCGCTACTCGATAGCGAGTTAGTCCGTTTGGACGCCCTACGTAATTCCTGCCCGTCAGTGGGAGGTGGTCGTAGGTGGGGCGCAGGTTTGACTGGACCAGATGTGGCAGTCAGCTCGATTGGGTTGATTGTGCACTTCATGTGCTAGCGGTTGCATACCATACTTTGTTTCTCCCCTCTTGAGCATTTAGATGGAGGCTTGGTAGCTGTTAGGTGACATCAGTATTCTTGTTCAGTTCCCACTTCTTTGGTTATATTATGTCTCTTGAGGACTTAGTGGGCAGACCGTCGGGTCTGGCGGTGGTACCCACTGAGAACTCCTTTTTTGGTGTAGTTCTCACACCCTTTGGGGGTTTTCCCCCTCCTTTTTCCTTCCTCTCCCTTGTTTTGCAGAGTCTTAGCGGGTGTTGCGGATTCTGCGGTGGTTGTTCGAGGCGAGGGAGTCGCGTGCTAGATCCCTACCCGTCGTTGGAGAGTAGCGGTACCCCCTTCAGAGGAGATCTTCAGTAGATTAGTTGTTTTATTTTCCTCTTTTGAGAGACTGATGTAGTGAGGATATATTATGTATTGTGAGACTGTACACTGTTGTATTCATTGGAGTTACCTCCCGGTTTGGTTTAGAGCTTGTATTTGAGGATTTGTATTATTATTATTCTTTTGGGAGGCGGACATTGTTGTATTATTTCCAGTTGTACAGTGATTGATTTTAGTTGTACAGCAGGTTTTTATTTTTAGCTCTGATATCTTTTTAGCTGTAGTACTTTTCTTGCAGGTAGGACGCTTCGCCTTTGCAGGTTGGCTTAGGTGGCGGATCTGTTGACGAGCCCGAGTCGCAGTTTCGACCCCGGGGCGTGACATAGGGTTTAGGTGGTTGGTTGAATAGTAAAAATTTTAGGGGACCACTATAATCCCAACCGCATATCTTTTCATCCAACTGCAGAAACTTGATAGCACCAATTGCTTGGTGCTATCGATAGTATTCTAGCCGGACTCTCTCTCTCTCTCTCTCTCTCTCTCTCTCTCTCTCTCTCTCTCTCTCTATATATATATATATATATATATATATATATATATATATATATATATATATATATATATATATATATATATATATATATATACAGTAAAACTCAATGTAAAGTATAGTATACTGTAAATTAGAAATTGTATCTCAAACTTAACCAAATACTCCCATATATATAGAGCTCAAGGGAGACCCACTTCAGCCCACCTACAGGCAGGGTCCAACGGCTAGATATCGGGTTAGCTGTTGGACCTTACCTAGGAGACCCTTGGACAGCCAACCAGACACTTCTCAAGGCAAAGCTTATATATATATATATATATATATATATATATATATATATATATATATATATATATATATATATATATATATATATATATATATATATATATATATATATATATATATATATATATATATATATATATATATATATATATATATATATATATATATATATAATCCGGCTAGAATACTATCGATAGCACCAAACAATTGGTGCTATCAAGTTTTCAGCCGTTGGATGAAAAGATATGTGGTTGGGATTATAGTGATCTCCTAAGATTTTTACTATTCAACCAACCACCTAGTATACCCTAGGGGACCACTATAATCCCAACCGCATATTTTTCATCCAACGGTTAAAAACTTGATAACACTAATGGCTTGGTGCTATCGATAGTACTCTAGCCTAATTATATATATATATATATATATATATATATGTATATATATATATATATATATATATATGTATGTATATATATATATATATATATATATATATATATATATATATGGGTATATATATAGTAAAGCTCAGTGTAAAGTATAGTATACTGTAAATTGGAAATTGTATCTCAAACTTGACCAAATACTCCCATATATATAGAGCTCGAGGGAGATCCACTTCGGCCCACCTGCAGGCAGGGTCCAACGGCTAGATATCGTGTTAGCTGTTGGACCTTACCTAGGAGACCCTTAGACAGTTCCCCAGACACTTCTCAAGGCAAAGCTCTTGGGTAGCCCAATAAACTATTTCCCAAGAGAATGTTAAGTCCAAAAAATAAAATAGCAAATAAAACGAGAACTGGGTCAAGATCCCGTGTGTCACCGCCCGCCCAACCTGACCCGACCTAGTTCATGCTCGTGCGCGCTTGTCTTTAGGAGAAGCCACAACTCTTACTTTCTCCTAATTACCAATACACTCAAGAAAGTAGAAATATATATATAGCTACTACATATGACGAGTTTCCAATGTGGGACTAATCATCACATGTGGTGAGCAAAGATTTGGGCTCCCAGGTAAATTCCATTAATATTAGGCCACACAGAAAGCCCAAAGGCCAAAAACAAGTTCTAAATAAAAAATAATCCAATAAAATCTAACATTTCCCCACATGATTTAAAACTTGAAATAAAAGAAATAAAAACAAAATAAGATACAAAATAACTAAAACAGATGCTGAATCACTTATACCACGTATTTGACGAATGTACCTTTCGGGTTTGAACTTTCACTTAGTACAAGTCTATGTACATCCAAAGGCACAATGATGGACTATGCCTTGAATCAAGGCCGGTGAATCAGATTTCCACAAACCGCATGTCACGCCCCGGGGTCGAAACTGTGACCCGGGCTTATCAACAGATCCGCCATCCATACAGGGAACCACGCATAAGCGAAGCGTCCAACCTGCAAGGATAAAACTACAGCTAAATAGATATTAGAGCTGGAAGGTGAACTACTATAAAACTAAAATCTAACCACTGTACAACTGAAAATAAAATACAGTATCTATCTCCCACTACCCAGGCGAGGAAAACACTAAGTCCAGGAATAGAATATAAAGTGAGGATGTCTAAAGCATAAAAAAACCTAGCCCAAATGAGGGTTCTCTACTAGTCTGGTTAAATACATACAACATATGACAGGGTGCTAGGTCAAAGTTCCAATAATAACATTTAGTTTAACTTAAACATAAATAGGGAACATTAACAGACATGATCTCAATATCAACCAAAGTAAACATCATCTCCCTCAATATGCTCACAACTAGTATAGGTGACCATAACTGCCAGATAGCTCACAACCTCATCTAATAATCAGGCAACATGCAAGTTCTCAAATTCACTATAATACTCCATAAATTCAGTAAGCATTAATTTTCCCATGACTTAGAACAATTCTCATGCTTACCCCTCAAACACATAAGTTGTACATTAACATGCATGCTTTCTATCATATAGAATTAGAGAACTGTCCGCCGGTTTTGGAGACGAAAGCAACCCACCTGGATGCGCGTGTCGGTCCAGAGTCCAAAAGAGCTGAAATTTAACGTGCGTGATCCTCAGGTTCCAACAATTCCAACGAGCCCAAAAACATATGAAAACTCCTCCCGGTCACTGAGATATATGCCGAACACCGCGGTAAGCGGAAATCCCCAAAACTACAGCCTCACAGAATTTCAGTCCAGAAGAAGTCAAAATATCACCTTTAAGATGTCCTTCAAAAATTTCAAAAAAAATGCAGTTGCGATCATCACGAATTGTAGATAGAAATCGATCCTCACAGATTGAAATCCGACAACCGTGCACCGAGATAAAAATTCAACAAGCTCTATTGTCCAGAAAAATCCACAGCATGGAAAGAGGTTCAAAGATGCTTCGAAAACCTCAGTACAAACTCAAAATGGAGGGAAATAGTAAACACAGAAAATGAAGGTCTACCTCTCGTGGAAACGCTGTCACAAAAATCAGCTAAAAACTCATCCGGCTCAGCTCAGGGGAGCCCGCGGACGGAACTGCGATGGAAGAAGCCACCAAAAGAGGAACGTCGAAGCGCGCCGAGTCGCTGAAAACATCGATGTCGCGGCCTCCAAAAATACCAAGACTCCTTCGAAAGATGGTGGACAAGTGGAAGAGTGCCTCAGCCAAAGGGGGCTCCAAGAGGTTTCCAAAAAACTCGAAAATAGAGGAAACCAAGGCCTATTTATAGGCGAAAACCCAAAAAAAAACCCAATTATGACTTCTGGGTACATTTTCGGGCGCTCGAAAATTCCGGGCCCCGAACAGGGCACACGGAAAGCAGCGCCCGGATCGATCCGGGCGCGCCACGTATCCTGGCCCACGCGACAGCAGGGCGCGGCCAACAGGGCCGCGCCGCGTGTCCCGATAGCGGGCGCCGGTGGCTGGCGCCCGCCAACCACGCGCCGCCACGTGGCGCACTCCCGCCACGCGCGCCTGCCCCCGCCTGCCACGCCACCTGCCCCACCTACCCACACCACTTTCGTGGACCGCGCCTAGTGCGCCGGCCAATTATGGGCTGCCACGTGTCCTTCCCCCCAGTCCACGTCTCCTACCGTGCACCCGATTACACCGTGAACTTCTGGTTGTCCGTTTTCGGGTGTCCGGACTCAGAAAAATACATCCAAATAGTCGTTTTTCAATGTTTTTCCACACTGAATCCAAATACGGTCTCCATTTTGCCAAAATTCACTTCTAAAATTTGACGAAGGCATCCGGATAGGCAAACTTGATCCAATTTTCGCGCTGGGTCCAATCCTGGGGTCCGATTTGGGCACAACCATCTCCATCCCACAACAAAGGTCTCCAGAAGCCACTGAACACACTGCAAAAGCTCTACGGAGATTCGGATCATCACATCCTCCCCCACTAAAAGAAAGTTTCATCCTCAAAACTAACAAACCTCAATGGGAGTCTCAAACCAGAAGGGTGGGTATCCATTACCACTGTCACCAACTCTCAAATCGCCACTCGCTCCCCATGATTACTCCCTAACATCACCAACAACACGTACGGCATGGTCTAGTTGCGCAATTCTCTTATCTCTCGAGCTAGAATTCTCAACGGGCATCCCTCGTACACCAGACACTCACTGGTCTCTAATAGAGCGAGTCAATCACAGGCGGGGAATCCAAAACAAACCTCCTCTGAGCTGAGATGAAAAACCACAAGGACTCCAGAAAGAAAACGCGGGGGAAAGAAAAGCGACAAGCTCCAACAACGCACCCAACTAACCAAGAAAGGGAAAAGGCCCCAACATCAGGAACATCATCAATCCCAACTCTCTATTTAGAAAGCAGCCGAAATCAGTGAAAAGTTTGATAATTTTGAAAGGCCAGTGCCTTCACCCAAATCAAACAAGAGTAGGTTCCGGCACTGTCTCCATTTCTGGAGTAACCTTTCGAAGTTTTCATCCCGTTCGCGAACTTCGGCATAAAGACGAGTAAAGGGAAAGAAGTGTTGAAGCTGTTCCTATTGTGGCTGTAAAAACAAAGGCTACGTTCTAACCGCGGCCCCTAGGGACACAACCTCTAGCCCTAAGCGTCACAACTGCCCCAGAAGCGGCGTCTGTCACACAATCATCAGGCTCAAGCTCTGCACTGCTGTCCGGTCCAAGGGATCCGCACAGATCCAAGGCCGCTGTCGAGGCGTCACTGTAAGTCAATCTCTGCTGACATGCCAAATAATCTACCGTCTCCTCTACGGTAATGAAGGCGCTCCCTAAGGTGAGACACTGAGTCTAACATCCCTCAATCCATCAGTTTCAACAACTGTGCTAACAGTTATCTCAGCTTTACTGGTGCCATCCAATAAGGTGCCCATGAAATCGGCGCGGTTTCCTGAACCACGTCAATCATAACTCAATCTCCCTA
Organism: Tillandsia leiboldiana; assembly: GCA_029204045.2. Lineage (NCBI taxonomy): Eukaryota > Viridiplantae > Streptophyta > Magnoliopsida > Poales > Bromeliaceae > Tillandsia > Tillandsia leiboldiana. The sequence continues at coordinate 8,132,150 of CM055060.1, forward strand.
TCCGGCGGCGTTATCGTCAGCTCTGGTGGAATCATACTCGGGAACTCGCAGACAATAGAGATATCCTCGAGTCCCGGTGCCGCCGTAGGCACCTCAGCTACTGTCGTTGCTGATGCTGCTGCTGATGCTGCCGTCGGGGTCCACCCGACCTCTGGTGCCTCAAAAATCCACGACCCTGGGGAAAGGAATCGGGAAGGCCTCTGCTTACTGATCTGTCCTCCATCATCTGGCGCCGGGCGCTTCTCTCCAAAACTCGCCGCTGGCAGTAAATCCCTATCTAAAGGAACTGCAGCGCCACGCTCCATAAACAACGCCTACTCCATCGAGGCATCCAAAATCTGTAGTCGGAGGGACCGACAAACTGAAAGGTATTCTGGCGCAACCCTCTCTCAAACACGCATATCCTATGCGCCTCATCCCTCTTAACATGGAGCACACAGTTCAATAACTGCGTAAACTCTTTAGCACTAGGAGGCTCTCAAATAGTCTCTCTATCACCGCCGCCCACGACTCTGCCTCTAGAGGCTCTAAACTCAATCCTAAGAATAGGGGCGGGTCCAACTGCTGAAACTGGCTCTGTCGATTGATGATGTCCCATAGGTCATCTGCTATCAGCTATCTACCTTGCCTCGTTGCCTCGACACTAAACGTTGGCACGGAGGGGCTGCTCGCTCCATCGGCGCCACTAAAATCGCTGCCACTGAGGATACTACAACAGGGTGGTCTCAGGAGGGAAGCACTGTCGGGCTGCCCGATACTCTGACAATTGTGTCACCCAAACCAACTGCTCACCCCGCCACTGATATGCCTCTAACAATCCTGCCATCTGGATCCGGAGCTCTCTGACCTCAATCTGGGTATCCGGCTCGAATCTAACAGCTCTGGCCCAACCGCTGCGATGGGGTGCACACGGGTCAGAACCCAGCGTCCGGGAGACACCGCTCACCACGACAAAAACCGCAAATCAGCACACAACAAACATTCCACCCAATCTAGCAAAAATCTGGAGCATGTCACCCATTCCACAGTATTATGTTGTCTGCAGCCAATATAATCGCTTAGGAGAATAAACATGCCAATCACTCATCCCATCTCTTGGGAGAGGTATAAAACTCGATCATGACTCTCGCTACAAATCACGACTCTCACGTAGTCATCCTAGGGTCCAACCACATGCCTAGGGTTTATAAGTCCACAATGACCTACATCCAAGGCTCTGATACCACTCTAATCTGTCACGCCCCGGGGTCGAAACTGCGACCCGGGCTCGCCAACAGATCCGCCACCCATACGGGAAACCCCGCATAGGCGAAGCGTCCAACCTGCAAGGATAAAACTACAGCTAAACATATATCAGAGCTGGAAAGTAAACTGCTGTAAAACTAAAATCCAACCACTGTACAACTAGAAATAAAATACAGTATCCATCTCCAAAAAATAATCATCCTACACCATCCTCTGATACAACATCTAAAAACCCAAATGGGGAGGTCAACTAAAATAATAATACATCAGTGTACAGGCTCACAGTACAAGTCAGATTCTCACCATACATCAGTCTCTCAAAATAAAGAAAACTCTCAAAAGAGTAAAATATACAAATCTAACTGACTGTACTATAAATCTCCTACAAGGGGGTACAGCTCGCGACTCTATCGCCTCGATCAGCAGGTGCAGTAATAGGAGTAGGAACAGGGGTAGATGCCTCAGGAAAATCTGTCACCAACAGAGGGTGTGAGAACTACACCATCACGTGGTTCTCAGTGGGTACCGTCTCCAAGACCAACGGTCTGCCCACTAAGTCTACTAGAGGCATAAAATAACAGAAAAACTGAAATAATGAAAAGACAAGCTGGAAAGATATCTACAGCTATCATGACTCTATCTACAATACTCAATGGGTGATATAGATGAAAATGATGCATCGACTCTAACCCAATATACTCAATCAATCCAATCACACTGACTGCCACAAAGGGTCTAGTGAAAACTGTGCCCACCTACTGCCATTACATCCACGGAGGACTGGACTTACGTAGGGGGATTAGGCTTTGAAAATAAAACTTACATCCACGGAGGACTGGACTTACTATGTAAATAAAACTTTCATTCATTCAAGCAAGCAGTTAGAGAGAAATGAAAGTATATACATGAGTGAAACTTACATTGAATTACAACTCCCTTTTAACAACTTTAAAATAAAAACTTTAACTTAAGAATTTACACCTTTCATTCAATATTTCTAAAATGAAACCTTTAAGCAATTAAACTTTACAATGTTATCTCCTCACATACAAGGTTCACTCAAAATAAAACCAAAATGTAAACCGGCGACTCTAGACTGCTAAGTCGCTAAGCTGTTGGGCCCTTGCCCCTGTCGCGCGCCTCGCTCGATGAACTTGGTCCGGTAATGATGGTCACCGAAGGATGTGAGAACTACATAAAGTTTCCAATGGGTTCAACCACCGAGAAGGAATGCCCTACACCGCTTGGTCCAATAAAAGTAATATAATAGATGACAATATAATATTAAAAGTTGTAAACTCTATCTAGCATGCTCATGTATATCTTTAACATTTTCCATGACACGACGCTATGTCGTTACCCAAGGTTCCATACTAGCCATATAACCACTTGACACAAAACTCATATTCGTTATTGTGTTTTAATTCAAGTTGTTTAATCCTCAAAATTTTTTTCCCAATGGGCCCTAGCCCGGTAGTCATGCTACCATAAGACAAGATTTCTATGGTTACCGATGGCACCTCAAGTGCTACCCCGCCCAACAGGGAACTTTGTATTTTATAAGAATGTATTTTGTCAAATTTAGATATGATGATCTACATAATTTTGAATTATTTGTGTGTTAATTTGAAGGGATAATCGCCACTTGTTAGTCGGGTTCAAATTCTTTATAATCCAAGGTGCAGAGAATATGTATATATATATATATATATATATATATATATATATATATATATATATATATATATATATATATATATATATATATATATATATATATATATATATATATATATATATATATATGATCACGTGGGCCAATAGGGAAAGGACAGGAATCCTTATGACAAAAATGGCTACTTGTATGCTCTTTTGTGGTGTACATCTCATATCTCATTCTTTTAATGAGTGGATGAAAAATTAAAGTGATCCGTAAATAACACTATTTTACTAGAGTGTAAAATATTGTTGGGCCGAAAAGTTGTCGGTAACGATAGGCCCGTGGGGGTGACCTTCTGAATATGATACGCCGCGTGCTAATGGATCAAGCAATCGGACCTAGGAGCGATTCCCTCGGCCGAGTTCTTCTCAATCAACTCTCGGACGAGTTCGGCTTAGATTAGCCGAACTAGAGTTGTGAGAAAAATGGAGTTTGACCTAGAATAGCCGAACTGAGATGATGGGATAAGGATTTGACACGGCTAAGAAGCCGATTAAAAATTTATATTAAGTGGAGTGGGGTTACAAGAGTAACTAGGAATCAATTACAGGTTAATCTACTCCTAGAAAATGCGGTAAAGGTTATCTAGGAAAGCAGTAAATGCAGGTTGTTGGCACCGAAAATGTCGGTCGTCGATCGACCTCGGGTGTTCGTTTGACCTTCTGAATGTGATGCGCCGCGTGCCAATGGATCAAGCGATCGGGCCGAGGAGGGATCTGCTCGACCGGATTCTTCTTAGTCAACTCTTGCGGCTGTTCAGCTTAGATTAGCAGAATCAGAGTGACGAGGTACAAAAGGCTCAGCCTAGAATGGCCGAACTACAATGTGGAAGCAAAGATGTGGAAAAAACAACCGGCTAAGGAGCCGATTGTATGATTTGTATTGAGTGGAAAGGGGTTACAAAAGGAACTAATAGACAATTACAATTAATTTACTCCTAAGAAAAATAGTAAATATTACAGTTAATCTACTCCTAAGAAAAGCAGTAAAGATATGAAAAAGCAGAGGGTGGTCCTGACTTACGAGGTTGCAGGACCACTTTCTCTTTGATAGTTCGGGTATTTATACACTCCTAAACCAAGCATTATACTCGCTGATTTAAATAATCAGTGTGATTTGGGGAGAATCATCATAAATTTCGTAACTACTTCCTTTTGAGTCGAACTTCCTCAAATAGGATAATAGTCATTTTTCCGTCCAAGTTGATCCCCTTATCAATGCGTCAAAGCGTGATCTTCGGCGCTTTCCAATATTGGGCGCCATTTGTCATTCCGAAGTCAGTTACGAGATTTGCGCCCCAAACTCGCACTCTTTTCTTTAAGAGCCTTTCTTTTTTCGGCTCGAGTAGCCGAGAATTGACTCTGACTTCACCTTCTTTGTCGCTCGACTAAGGCAGTTAGATATCCGCCTTTGGCCGAGGCCAGCCTTGGACGAGACGATACCTCCTGTCGGCCGCCTCTCTTATCGGCTGATGCTTTTAGCCGTCGAGCGTGTGTTCCTGTCACACTTTGCGTGACTGAAACCGGTCTTGGTCAAGACGCGGGTCCCCCTCTACTGACTTATTCCCCTATCGGCTGATGCCCTAAGTTGATAGTATACACTACGTGTCGCTTCCTCGAGTGGCAAAAATTTTGGTCTCAACAATGCCCCCTCGACAATCGCCTGATGTGTCGTTCGAGCGCCGTTTGGGTGATTGTCGAAGTTGAGTCAAAGTTCCGGCGTGCATTCCTTGAATTCCTTTCTCGGCCTCGTCAGCCGTGTCCTGGGCCCATGTTGCAATAGCGGAAGTCATTTTATCGCCAGCTTATTACGCTGGCCCCTTTTTCGGAGGCCACGCAGTGGCCTCGCTTACTGGCCCCTTACGTGCCAATAGATTTAGGCCGGGGGTCCACCACCAGCCATTATTTGGCCGGTCTCGCTGAGACTTTTCTCTCATTCTTCCTCCCCGGGCACCCGAACGAAGGAGGTTCGCCCAGGTTTTCATCGACCGTAATGTCAACGGTTCACGCCTTCTTTTCTTCAGCCTCTGTTTCGGCCGAAGATGGGGTCAGGACTTCTTCCTCGTCCCTTGGTGGCCACCTTTCACGACGGGCCACCTTTCCGAGGCCCCGCTCGACGGGTCCCCTAGTTCTTTCTGGCTCGTTAGGCACTTATTGGTTGCACCTCACCGCGGCCTCTAAGGTCGCCAGTCGAGCGTCCAGTTCTAGCCAGACGACTTCGTCCGCCGGCATGATCGCCACCAACCGGATCATCGGTATCTTCTTCTGAGGCGGCATGGGCGAGCCTCCCTCCTTTTGGTTATGGCACATTGGTGCAATAGAGAGACGATGCATAGGCCGTTCCCGCCCCGGGTTTGGCTGCGGCCACTGGGCCATGATGTCGTTGCTGCGAGCATCGACTTTCAGCCTTTGTATTTGACGCTTCTGCGTCTTTGACATGACCGGCCCCTGCTATCGGGCCAGTCCTGTAGATGTGAACCACTATTCTACCGGCACGTCCACCGGTGGGTCCATTTTCCTCATATGTTCCCTGAGTATCTCTCTTCTTTGCCACGGCTTCGGCCATGGCTGGTGTGAGGACCCGAATCCCCGCAAGAGGATTACTATTGGATCAGCAGCTTCTGGAGGCCCGTTTTGTGTGTCGAAGGTGTTTGTGCGCATATCGGACCCAAGAAATGGACTCAGTGCGTAGAATGGATCACGAGTGTATTCGGATGCCCCCGTCGAATTTTAGAAGTGGTTCCGTGCGAAACGGACATCGGATTTGGATTCAGCGCGAAAAAACGATGGAAATCGACTACTTGGTTGTATTTTTCTGAGTCCGGACGCCCGAAAACGGACACCCGGAAGTTTTCAGTGTTTTCGGGTGCATGGTGGACTGGTGGACCGAGGGCTGTGCCACGTGGCGGCTTCCTATTGGTGCCGTACGCCACGTTGCGGAGCAGGAGGCACGGCGCAGTGGGCTCGGCCCATGGGAGCTGGCGCGGGCAGCGCGCGGGCAGGCGCGGTGCAGCGAAGGTGGTGTGCCATGTGGCGTCTTCCCATTGGCGCGATGTGGACACGTGGCAGCTTTGGATTGGCTGGCACACCTGGCGCGGTCCACGGAGTAGGACAGCAGGTGCCTTGGGATGCGTGCTCGTCGTGGGCGCCGGCAGCGCGGCGTAGGCGCACGTGGGTGCAGCGCCCGATGCGTTGACGCGGGGGGAGGCGGGCGCGTAGGCGCGGCCACGCGTCGCGAGCGGATTGGACGCTCCCGCTGTTTGCTGTGCGGGGGCGACGTGGCGCAACGGGAGCAATCCGGGCGCTGGATGGATGGCTCCTGATCGGGCATTTTCGGCGCCCGAAGAAACCGGGCGCCCGATTCCTGGGCCCAATTTCGGTTTGGTGGGCCTTTTCGGGCTGGGCCTTTATATAGGGCTTTCCACTTCGTTTTTTCGGGTTTTTTAGCCTTATCTCCGAGAGCACCCAATAGAGAAGTTCTTCCTCTCCCTCTCCTCCACCCTTTGATGGATTGCCGGATTTTTTGGAGGCCACGACATCGGTGTTTTCTGCGACGCGGCGCACTTCGACGCTCCCTGGATTTTGGCTTCTACCGTCGCATTTCAGTCCGTGAGGTCCCCTGGATCACCCTGATGGAGTCTTGAGCCGATTTTTGTGGCAGCGCGTTTAAGAGAGGTACGCCCTTGATTTCTATGTTGATCACTTCGCTCCGTTTCGAGTTTTTGGAGGGGTTTTCGAGGCTTCTTTTGACCCTCTTTTTCTATGATAATGTTTTGGACAGCAGAGCTTGTTGGATTTTTATCTTGGTGCCCGGTTGTCGGATTTCGGCCTGTTAAGGCTCGATCAATATCTACGCTTCGAGAGGAATGCGACTGTATTTTTATCGAAAGTTTTGGAGGTCTTTTCATAGGTGATATTTAAGCTTCTTCGTGACTGATTGTCACACCCCGAGATTCAAAAGTGGGTCTAAAATTTCTTTTTTTTTTTTAAATCAGAGTTTAAAATCTTGATTTCTCCAAGGCGTGAACAGACCGCCACACATATAGAAAAGTCTCTGTACATCAAACAGAGCCTTCCCTATATGTGCTCGGCTAACAGAAACAGTCAATCAGAGTAGATACGAGATAGCTATACTAAATAAGTTCTACTCTATTACAACCACAAGATTCATAAGTTAATACATCCAGTTCTCAAAATGGAAATACAGTTGCAATGTTTTACTAAATCAAAAGGGGTACATCCTACCAGGGATAAATCTACCACGCGTCCTCACACAGAACGTCCAAAGGTCCCCGCACCCGAAGGACCTGAAAAACAGTCACCCGAGGGTGTGAGACACACCGGAGTGTATCCCAGTGGGCACGACGGGCCAGGAAATAGCAAGCGGTACCTACTGGATACAATAATAAGCGGAAACAGAAGTAGGATATACTGAAAATCAATGCAGGTATATAATCTAAGAAGATCAAACATAGATCAATAGAATAGGGTATGCATATATAACACAATCATACTATGCATGATAAATCTATAACAGATATGAAAATGCAGGTAATCAAACAAGCAGGAATATCAAGAAGGTGCATCAAAGGTAGTACCACGAATATACCCAATCAAATGCCACTTTTGGCCACAAGGGCCTCAGGCTAAACTGCCATGGAGCATAATGACCTCAGGCTAAACCACTCTTGGTCATCGGGGCCTCAGGCCTAAAGCCACTTTTGGATACCCAGCAAGCTATCATAACCCCCACAGGGCTCACGGGTCAATCAGACCTCTCTACCGGTAAAGAACACCGTGACGGTGGCCAAACCGTCGGTGTGCGCGACTGAAAGCGGGCTCAACACGGCGATCATAATGTTGATGCTCAAAACATGGTCCACTGACCATATAGACGGCAAGAAGCCGAGGAAAATCCCTGCCGGGATACAAGTATAATATGCCACATACTAAAGTAGTATCTCCTATTCTAAATATGCAATGAAGAATAGAGACAGGTATAGAACTATGCTAGTGACCAATCAAGCATGGCATGTGTCTAGGAAATGCATATCTACTGCTGAAAAAGCATGATATATCTCAATATGATAACAAGCAACTGCTGGAATATAAGCATGATGTATAACTACTGCTGGAAATCAAGGCATAATAAAAGCTCATCTGTGGGATCAAGGTTATGCAGATGTAAGGATTTTGTGCTGATATGCAAGCAAGTAGTAAGAGCAGGTATAACTCAATAGCAATCATAATGCTAAATCTCAATCCACGGTCGGTAGACCTGACAGTCGGCGAGAAGCCGAGGAAATCCCCATCGGGATATCGATACTGATGCAAATCATGCCAGGTACTGAGACTAGAACTCCTATTCTAAACATGCAGTGAAGAATAGAGCATAACGAAAGGCTCATCAGTATAATCAAGCAATATAGCTGTAATGACTGTGTTACGGCATTTTGGTATTGGCATATTTCGTGAGTCAAGTCAGTAAGTTGAGTCGGAGTCTTAAAGGGATCAAATTGTCAATCAGCTTTCAAAGACTTAGAGAAGATTCAACAAGAGCTCAAGTTGACACTCAGTGTCTTGAGTCTTGAAGATTGAAGTTGAAGAATTGTGGATCAGTTACATCAATCTCAAGAAGAAAGTATTCAAGAGGATCAGGTATGTTTAACTAAATAATTTTGGTGATCCGAATACTTTCTTATAGTGTAGAAACACTTGGATGAATTTTTAATTGCATAAAAATCAAAAACTGGACATGGGACATGTTCAGGATCCGGATCAGACAATCCAATCCGGATCCCGAAGGGTGATTGTTCATTGGCATTTTCAATCCGGATCCTAGGCCATTCCGATCCGGATCCCGAACATGGGACTTTGCTGAATTGCATGAACGATCCGGATCGGACCTTGCAATCCGGATCCCGAACCCTTGGTTTTCTGGAATTGTCAATCTCGTTACGACGATCCGGATCGCAGTAAATCCGATCCGGATCGCCGTCCTGAAAATTTCCAGATAAGGTATGTTTTTGATTCTTATCTCTTTCCAAAGGTTTCTAAACTATAAATAGACATTTAGGGTTTCTCAAAAACGTGGGAGCTACGGCCGATCATTTTATAAAACTCTTGAGAGCAACCCTAGAGGCTAGGTTTTTATCGATCTTCTTTATAGCCCCCTTTAGGTCAATTCGACGGTTCCTCCAAGATCTATCTTTTGTCGAATTGATCTAATCTTTGCTTAGAGATTTCTTCTACGGTTCCTCATTGATAATCTAAGCAAAGGATCACCATCGAAGTCAATATTCTTATCGACTGAGTTTGCGTCGTGGATTCGACGTGGCATCGTGGATTCGGTGTGCTAAAGGCATTTCGTGGATTCGAAATGTGTGCTCGTGGATTCGAGTGGCGTTCGTGGATTCGAACGTGTGCAGTGAACGTGCAAAATCGGTGGAGCGCGAGGTCCAAGAAATTGAAGGAGGGTTTAAATCCGTGGAGACGGTAATCACCTTGTTATTCTTCTTTTCGTAGGGATTGTTATTGCGTGGACATCCAACCGGTCAGCGCAAGGTCCGAAGAAGCTGAAGGAGGGGTTGAGTCCGTGGAGTCGGTAATCACCTTGTTATTCTTCTATTCTTAGTGGATTGTTATTGCGTGTTGGTCCCGTGGTTTTTCTCCTGGATTGGAGTTTCCACGTAAATCTCGGTGTGCTGTTTTTATTTTCCGCATTGGTTTTTATTTTGCACTGAGATTGAGTTTTTAAGTATTACACCTATTCACCCCCCCTCTAGTTGTTTGATAGTACCTATTTAGATCCTTTGGGATTAATAACTCTACAGACTGAATGCGGGAATGAAAGCATATAGTAAGGCTAAAGCATAGGTTCAGGGCTACACCAAGAACAGGGGTCCGACCTACCACGGCACCCAATAGGGCCGACCTGATAAAACGCGGACCGAAGATAAACCCACCTGTATATAGGAGGAACAACGATTCCACCAGAAGGTAGACGGTCGCGATAACCACAAGACGGATCACGGGCTGGCTCCTGATGACTGGGGCCTACAACAACACCAGGTGACAACTCAGGATCTACCAAATCCTCAAAGTGCAACTAGCACGAATCGACCATTTCGTCGATTATCGCATTATTAAGCATATTTAGCTTTTCAAGGACCCCGGGAAACCCACCGAAAGGTCAGCAATGTTTTAGAGCATTCATCTAACTTTTCCATATTGTTACAATTGCAGCAAGCCCCTCGGGTTTATTCAGAATGTGTAATATCTACTATATAAACCCCGTTTTGGCTCGTTCTCTTAAACGGAGAATTATTTTTACGAACCGTCACCTCCAATAGGTGACATTCGACTTGCTGAACACCGTGCTCACCCATTTGTGGCAGCACAATACCCGAGGAAAACTTCGGGCCATGAATTACTTCTCTAACCTAGCCGAAACGCATTTTCGTTTCTTCGGCTCATCAAAACCCAAAATAAACGCGAGCATCGCGTTCAGTGACCCCAAATTAGCCAGGAGTACACTGTTGCAACATTTCAAACAGACCCAAACACTGTTTTTAAGCAATTATTGCCTTTAAGCTTGGTTTTGACACAACTTGAAATCTATTCATCTTCAGATGAAACTTCCTGAATCAAGTAGTCTCTGGACAGTGCCAGGACTCCAGGGCTTGCCCTAGTTGCAGCCCAGATCTGCTGGATCACCCAGATCCACAACCTTGCACACATATAAGTTCACAATGCTCCAAACAGTGGTCCACACAGATCCTTCTTGATCTGAAGTGAGCATCAAGCTCAGGGGACATTTGTGAGCAAGTTTCATATTCTGCTCGAAGTCTGAATCCCTTTATTTCTTCTTTGTGGCAATTCTACAAACACTTGGTGTGCACATTTTAACACAACACACACAGCACCATGTTGCAGGTTGATCTCAGCAACCACAACACCAATCCTTACAAAACTTGAGGGAATAAGTTCCTCCAGGTTGCAGGAACTTTTCCAGCAACTTGGAGCAAGCTCAAAACCCCAGGTTGGGCTCGGGCTCGAGGAAGAAGATGAGCCATTTTCATTGTAATTCGTGACCAGCAACCAAAGGCACCTGAGACCAATTGCCTTGACCAATTGGGTGCTAAAACACTCTGTGAATCTTTCTGTGCTTGTGCCCGGCGACAGGGCACGGCGGCGGCGCGGCGGAGCTCGGCTAGGTTTCCGGCGAGCGTGTGGCCCCGCCGGCCAACCAGTGTGCATGGGGGCTCGGGCTTGTGCAGGAAGAATCACAGGGACATAACAAACCTACTGCTAGGGGTCTCGGGCTAAAACAACCAGTGGTTTGAGTGTCTTACCTTGGCCGGAGTTGGTGAAGGAGGGAAGAAGCCGGTTTCTCTTCTTCTTCCTTGCGCAACCTCGGCAAGCTCCAGGAACACTCCACTGGTACAGAGGAACTCCACTGGATCTCCAGATCAAAACTTGGAAGAAGTTGATTCCATCTTCCTTCTCTCACTCTCTCTCTCTCGGTTATTTCTCTTGGGTTCTTGATCCTCGGCCAACCCAAAGCACCAGGCACCAAGTGAGAATAACAGAGACAAGGTTAATGCCTTGTATTCCTCACTGACCCCTCGGGCTCTGGCCCAAGGTAGACCAAGAGGCAACTTCACACTTAATGCATGATTCTTCTCAAACCCGGTTCACACACAACCCTAGTCTCCGAGCTCTTCACAATAGGTGCAAAATGCACCCAACACCTTGATGTTTTAGTCCCTAACAATTTGACACAAAATATTATAGTTTTCTCAAAAATACCCCCTTTTTGGTGCATTTCACGCATTTCGAGAAAATCCGCTAGACGATTTGCGAAATGGACTTCGCCACGACGTCCGGCTCGTCGAGACCTTCAAAACAGGCTATTCATTTGCTTGATTTGGTGCTCAAATGAATTCTCGGGCCATCTTGTTCTGTATGTCGTAATCCGATGCACACACTTCGATGCACCCGGATCGCCAGACGAGAAAACCGTCAGTGCCATTGCGCTCAGAACGTCAAAAATAGCTAGGATTGACTACTCATACTGCTAGACTTAAATTTGCAGACAGTGAATTGGCCCTCGGTCGAACGAGTGGGGACCGAAAACCAGGGTTTACTATTCACACTTAAGTTGCGGGGCCCGCGGTTTCTTTGCTGTTTTCTGGAAGATCCGACCGTTGGATCGTCGACAAGTGAATATGAATTTTTCATGTTTCGACGAGACGGTCGCAATGGTGAACTCGGATTTTCGAGATTAGACCCCGATCAAAAAGCAATATTTTTGGGGGTTTAATTTACTTATTTTCTGCTATTTATAAATCCAGAATTTATTTAAACCTTTTCAAAATTCACGATTACTACACTGATTTTCGCAGATATGCGAGTTGTAGATTAATTGCCTTACCGCGATGTTCTATTTGTATCTTGGCCTTCAGGTGTTGGAATGAGGAGTATAAATACTCGATTTGGATCTACTCGTCGCGAGGATCGCAGCAGTGATTTTTCTATATTTTTCGGAGGACCGCACGCAGGTGAAAATCCCCTTTTTGGGGTGTGTTTGTGGTGTTGTTGATTGTTGGCTGTGTTGTTAGTTTGAGCAGAGGCTTGTGCGACCGAGTACCGAGGGTGCGGTTTCGACGGATTTTGATAGTGACTGACTTCGCACTTCACCGACTTCGGCGTTGCCTGCGGAAAGAGATTCAAGTGGGTTGCTTCGTCTCCAGAACCGGTGGACGGTTCTCTAATTCTATCTGATAAATGCATGCATGTTAGTATACCAATATATGATTGAGAAATTGCAAGATTATGTTCGTATTATGCTAGATGAGGTAAAAGCATGCTTGTGAGAGATGATGTTTCCTATTTATGCTATTATTGGAACTTGACCTAGCACCCCGTCATTTGTTGCTTGTTTCACCAGACTAGTAGAGAACCTTCACTTAGGCTACGTTCTTTTATGCTTTAGATATCCCACACTTTGCATCTTTTCCTGGACATAGAGTTTCCTCGCCCGGGTAGTGGCCGAGTGGTCAGGTTATTGTGGGACATTGTTGCACTCGTGCCCGGGGGCCGAGTGGAGCTTGGTAGCTGAGTTTAGACCAGCGTTAGTGTTGTTGGGAGCCGTTTGGTAGACGGTGATCCCGGACCGTTGTGTTTCTTTCGGTCAGTGTTGTCGGGAACCGTTTGGGTAGACGGTGGTCCCGGGTCGTTGAGTTTCGTCCGACCAGTTTTGTTAGACCTCGAGTTGTGGGTCGATCCCGGCTGTGGAGTATCTCCAGCCCATGAGTTTAGGGTGTTGAGTTGGATTCCTACCTTACCCGAGGGAGCCGATTTCCTTAACTGTAAGGGGTCGAGAACTTCGAAAGGCTGAGCCTGGAGTCTGTTCTTGTTTGATTGGGGTTCTAGGCACCGGCCTAACGGGATTCTCAGACCCTTGCTGTGTTGGTTGGTTCTTCTCATCTGTGAGTTGGGTGTTTCATTTTGGGAGCCGTCTGAGTCGACGGTGGTCCCGGCTGTGGAGTATCTCCAGCTTGTGAGTTTAGTGCCACGAGTTGGTTGAGTTTGCTAGTGTCTCGAGATTCGTGAGAGCTGGTGAGCTGAGTCGTTGAGAGTACTCCGACCGTCGTGCGAGATGTTTGAGGATCTTGAGTCCTTCCGTTCTGAGAGTGAGCGTGGATTTTGACTATAGCCTACATGAGCCACTTTGAGCTCGATAGAGATGCGCGGATACCTTTCCTCGGTGGGGTCGCGCCCCTCGAGTGCCACTCTGGAGCAGAGCCTATTACTTTACTATTGCCACTCCGGAGCAGAGCCTATTACTTTTGTATCGCGACTTGTTGATGTTGTCCCTCTGGCTGGGCCTTTTTTAGGCAGTCACGGATGTAGTCCCTCTGGCTGGGCCAGTTTTGGCGGTCACGGACGCCCTACGTAAGTCCAGTCCTCCGTGGATGTAATGGCAGTAGGTAGGCACAGGTTTGACTGGACCCTATGAGGCAGTCAGTTCGATTGGGTCGATTGAGCACCTTGGGTGCGAGTGGTTGCATATCTTTTCATCTGTATCACCTATTGAGCATTTAGATAGAGTCATGGTAGCTGTAGAGTATCTCCATCTTTTCTTGTTCAGTTTTTACTGCATTATTATCTTATGCCTCAAGTAGACTTAGTGGGCAGACCGTCGGGCTTGGTGGCGGTACCCACTGAGAATTACCTGTTGGTGTAGTTCTCACACCCGTTGGGGGTTCTCCCCCTCCTTTTTTTCCTTCCTCTCCCTTGTTGTGCAGAGTCTTCTGCGGGAGTAGTTCATTGATTATTTTGTCAAATTTAATGACTTAGAATTATTTTTTAGCAACTAAAATTTGTTCAATAAATAATTAATAACAACTAGAGTCATTGAATTTGATAAAACTTTTAATTTAGCTAACTATAATACTCAAATAAAAAGTTAAGAAGCTCAAGAGATCTTAATAGTGAAAGAAAATAGTTGTGTTCAACTATCCTGAAGTTAAGGGATCTTCATATATTTTTAACTTCAAAAAAGAGCAATGAGGTGTATGATATATATTTTGAGTGTATGATATATATTTCGTTTCGTCCATCCAAATATGAAGACTTTTTTACTAATCATATTAATATACATTCAAGTTGTCACGCCCCGGGGTCGAAACTGCGACCCGGGCTCGCCAACAGACCCGCCACCTATGCAAAATCCCGCATAGGCGAAGCGTCTAACCTGCAAAAGATAGTACTATAGCTATCAAATATCAGCGCGGAAATAAAATGCTGTAAATTAAAACAAATCCAGTCACGGTACAACAAGAAATAAAGTACAACATACAAAGTCCTCAGTACAGCATCTCTCAGCTATAAAAGGGAGATAAACTAAAACTATAGTACATCAGTCTCAACATCAGACTCTCCAAAGTAAACAGTAAAAACCAGCTGACAGCTACAAGGAAACTCCAACCAGGGGATACAGCTACACTCCTCGGGCGGTAAGGATCTAGCTCGTGACTCCCTCGCCTCGAACAACGACCGAAAGGTCAGCAACTCCCGCAGAAGACACTGCAAAACAGGAGGAAGAAAATAGAGAAACAACAATGGGGGTGAGAACCACTAGTAAACCAGTAGCCTCCCCCTGTGGGTAAAGCCTCAAACTCTGGCGTACCTACTAAGTCTACAAGAGGCAAGAAAAGGAATAAGTGGTAAAGCTGTAAACAGAACTGCTGAGTAAAAAGGGAAACCACTACTAATATGCCTCTAAATGCCATACTGGAAGAAATGACTGTATGAATGCATCAGGAAACAGTATCTGACCAAATAAACCCAATCTAGTCACCAGTAAAACTGGCACTGCCTGCTCTGTCATCAATCTCACGAACTCAGTGTCTCCACTGTCCAAATGACCGGAACCCAACACGGTCTGACCGGCACCCAACACGGTCTAAAGCCTACTCCGGAGTGGCACTCGAGGGGAGCGACCCGCACGAGTAAAGTAACCCTGTCACACATATCTCAATATAGCAGGACTGGATCAAGACTATGATCAAAGTGGGAAACTCCGTCCACTAATGAAACCCCGATCTGATGCAATAGTCTCAATAAGTGGGAAACTCCTCCACTAGAGAAATCTGATACCCAATCTGATGCATAAGTGAATATCCGGTCAACCGCCCAATGTCCGCGGTCGCCGCAACACCCCACAAGACCAAAATCTGGTAAGGTAATCAACATCTGACTAACCGCCTAATGTCCGCGGTTACCACAATAACCCACAACCCACAATCGGGTGAAATAATCAAAATTCGGTCAACCGCCTACTGTCCGCGGTTGCCGCAATAACCTACAATCCAACATCAAGCACACCCTGTCTCTGACCCTAAGGTCCCGGCTACACTATCCCAAACCTCTGCTCGAACCCGAGCAACATGACTCGAAAGTCTAAATAAGAAGGAGAAAGAAAGCAATCATGATTTCTCCTAAGTCAAATCCAATATGATAGTGTAGCAATAGAATAGTGGCCTATCTAGATGTCCAAACAAGCATGCAAAAGTCCTCATGCAATGTGAAAGAGAGAGAATGTCAATTAACAGTTCTACATGTGTAACAATTAATAATGTCCACATAAATATAACAATCACGCTAAAATCATCAGTCAACTACACATGTATATAATCCCTGATCCATAATAAATCCCATAGTGAAACCTGCACATGGATATGTCATCATGTCCCATTAATTAGTCCATTTAACCATCTTTCAGCAGATCTATGTGCTAATAGGGCATATTGATTATCACTATTAAACATGTCCCGCAATCATGTTTCCATAATAATATTATCCCAATAATATTTCTGGCATGCTATATCCACAGAATTAATCTCAAATGATAGGCTCACAATTATATCAGTCAAACATGCATGGTAATCAATCAATATGTTCAATTGTGGGTTTCTCTAATAAACGTAGTGAGCAAGTCAGAAGTAGAGGTATGCAGCAACCACCCACCTGGACACGCGCAATCCTTAGCTGAAAAACCTTCTCGCTATCCAATATCCCTCTTTCACGCCAAAATCCCAAACGGATAAACCGCCGCGATCACTGTTCACAATAACCCCAAAACATATCCTTAGACATACAATTACACACAAAATCTGTCCCCAAACACAACAGTCCACAGTTTTGCCTTTTTCACCTGCGAGATCTGCTCGAAAAATTCCAGGAAAAAATATTGTCACGATCCTCACGACGAACCGGTCGAAACAAGTATCTGCACGTTCATACCCGAGTTTCCTACGCTGAGATACAAATTCGACAAGAGAACCACCCCGAAATAAACCAATCTCAAAATCTGAATCGCAAAGTTCTGTAAACAGGGACTTCTCACCTTGGGGGAAAATTCAGAAAATTCCAAGAAAATTTGGGGATATTCCTCGTGATGTCCAGATGCAAAACGTCTCCTGAATCACCCCAATCCGATGCCTGCGCGCGAAGATATCATCAAAATACCGCAGCGCTGTCCAAAACTCCACCCCAAAAAATGAGGTCACAAGATGATCCGAAAAACCCATGAAAAGCTCGGAATGGGAAAAACCAGCAAACACGAGAAACGTAGCGATACCTGTCGTGAAGACGATGGCACAAGAATCGCTAGAAAATACTGCCAGGGTAGCTCGGGAGAGTCCGCGCACTGAAATGCGACGAAGGGGATCACAAATGAACGAGCGTCGCGCCGCGCCGTGCCGTAAAATCAGAAACCTCGAAGTGTGTGCCATCAAAAATCCTCAAACTTCTCCACGAGATGCAGCAGCCCAGGAGGAAGAACTTTCATAAACAACTCTCGAGGAGAAAAAGCCCAGAAGAAGCCCAAAACCAGCCTTGAATTCGGCCTTAAATAGGCCCAGCTCAACAAATCAGAAAATGACCAATGGGTCCCCAATTCCGGGCGCCCGAAACTCTTCGGGCTGCTACAGTGTTGGGCCCGGCCCAACACTGTTCAAGCCCGAAACGCCCTCAGGAAGCCACGTCTCCCATGGAACAGCGGACAGCCGTGCGGGCCAGTCGCCTTGCGCCACGCCACCCGCGCCCGAACATCAAACAGCGACGCCGACCACCCCCGTCGCGCCGCGTGGCACCCCTGCGCCTGCCCCGCGCACATGGCCCCGGCTGACCCGCGCGTACGGCCACCTGCCCCGGCTGCTAGCCCACCTGTACCGCACAGTGCCCCGACCAATGGGGAAGCGCCACGTGTCCGACCCTCTTCTCGCTGCGCCCGGTGCACGTACGACCGATGCACCAACCTGTAGGCAACTGCCACGTGTTCGCTCCCGGTCCACCATGCACCCCATGCTCTTCCGTGAACCGCACATCCTGCACCAGCCAGTTAACACCCGCCACGTGTCATAACCAATGGTGCACGCCGGCCCGTGGACCGCGCACCTGCCCACGCGCCCGCACGCCTGCCCGCGCGCTGCCCGCGCCCGCGCGCCGCCATGCTCCGCCGCGCTCCGCAGCCGCCGCGCCGCCCGCCGGCGGCCGGAAACACTGTTCCGGCATGAACAGTGACTGGTTGTCCAAAACATCAAGTAGGTAGTCCATTTTAACCGTTTTCGCGCGCTGAATCCGAATTTGACGTCCGTTTTGCCAAATTCCAACTCTAAAAATTGCCGAAAGCACCCGGAAATGTGTTCTTAGCCCAAATTTCGTGCCGAGCCTAATTTTAAAATCCGTTTCGCGCGAAACCACTTCTAAACCCTCCACGTGGTCCTCCGATCACTCACGTGATCCAATATAAGCCCGAAGTCCAACACTTGTGTCCAATTATGCACGAACACTTCCAATACATAGTACGGGCTCCCCAGAAGTCACCAATGCCTCCACCATGGCTCTGCAGAGATCCAGGTCATCACATCCTCCCCCACTAAAAGAAAGTTTCGTCCTCGAAACTAAAGTCATTCAATGTGGCACCCCCGGAATTTGGGTTAGTCCTATATATAAATGATATAATAGGATTAAATCTCTTAACCCGGCTATAGCATTTTGGATGGTAGCAAGATCCAAAAGGTTAAGAGAGTTAAGCGTGCTAGAGCTAGAGTAGTTCTAGGATGGGTGACCCCCTGGGAAGTGGGGCGTCACACAAGTATTGATACACATTCCGTTTCGTCCATCCAGGTATGATATACATTTCGTTTCGTCCATTCAAATATGACTAAAAAAATTCATCCTATTTTTATTTTTGTATAGATAGGACATAAAATGTACACCCTTTTAAAATGTACAAATAATATTTTTTTCTTTCAAAAAAAAAAAGGTGAAATTAAAAAGGCCTATAACAGAAAACCTACTAACCGAGGGCGTCTCTATATTTAACTTTCTATCTCCATACATTTTCACCTTTGTCGGTATGAATGGGGTATAAGATATATATAAGTCTTTTGAAATTTACAAGTAGCATTTCTCAATTTTATAATTTAAATTAATAATTTTATTATTATTATTAAATATGAAAACTTAAATTAGTTTGTAAATAACTAATTAAGCTATAAAATTTTATTAAAAAAATTTAATTTAATTAACTAAAAAAATTTAAATAAAAAATTTAAAAGCTAAAAGGACTCAATATTACAAAAGTAAAAGTTGAAGGACTTATTTCCAAAAGATCTATAGTTTAAGAAAAATGCTACTTGTTAGTGTATATCTTATATCTCATTTATTTTATTTATTTTAGGGTGGATAAATTTTACTAATTATTTTAAAGTGACTAGTAAAATATATATTTTATAATTTATTTTAGGTGTACCAGTAGCACTGCAAGTGCTACTAGTTATCTGGGGTGCAAGGGGATTTAAATCATGTAATTGGGCTAGGCTAGTTTACTATAAAGATGATATTTATTCACCATGGAAAATATAAATATTAAAAAATTGCTTGTTAGTTGTGTTGTGTATAAGTTTCTTACATAAGATCACTCGGATAGCATTTACTTTTGATACTTAAAATATTTTTGTTTATAAAACTGTAGCCGATTTAAATTATATAAACTTTTTTATTTTTTTTATTCGCTAATATTTCAGTCATTAATAATTTATCTGTTTTATTTTATCATTCATATACATCATTTTACGAAATAATAATAACTTGCATAGTTACTGGTTAAGTATAAACACATGAAAAAAAAAAAAGGATTATATTGATGCGTAAGATCTTTAGATATCCAGCAGTTTTTATTTTATTTTTTACTTGAGCAATGTTGCTACGTACATCATTAGCGTCAATATTATGTCAATCATCGGCCATCATGCATATTATCATTAGCATTGGTTCTTTGATTATAAATTTTGCTTGAATAGTAATTTTAGTTTTTAATTGGTTGAAAAATATATATAATAAGTTGATTTTATTTACTACTGAAATTTATCAAAAAAATATCGTAAATATATACACTACAAGGAAAAGGATTTTTTATGGCGACTTTTTTGTGGCGACAATTATTGTCGTCACTAATTGTAAAGCTATAGTGGCGACATTTAATTGTCGCTACCAATAAACAAAATACAGTGGCGACATATATTTGTCGCCACCAATAAATTAGCAATAGCGGCGACATTAAAATGTCGCCACTAATACTTATTAACTATATTTTTTTATAAAGTAAAAAATGTAATTAGAGTAAAGCTATAGTGGCGACATTTAATTGTCGCCACCAATAAACAAGATACAGTGGCGACATATATTTGTCACCACCAATAAATTAGCAATAGCGGCGACATTAAAATATCGCCACTAATACTTATTAACTATATTTTTTTATAAAGTAAAAAATATAATTAGAGTAAAGCTATAGTGTTAGAGATAGCCACCAATAAACAAGATACAGTGGCGACATATATTTGTCGCCACCAATAAATTAGCAATAAAGAGATATAGTGGCGACTTTAGTCGCCACTATATTTTTTATTTCCCACCAAATTTGTCCGCTTTTTTTTCCACCAACCAAAACTTTTTTTTTCCTTTTTTTTTTTTTTTTTTGAGATGGGAACCCCCTTCATCACCCTCTCCTCCTTCCCCATTAACCTCTCTCTCTCTCTCTCTCTCTCTCTCTCTCTCTCTCTCTCTCTTTCTTTCAAAATAGAAAGAGAGAGAGAGAGTGTGTGTGTGTGTGTGTCGTGTGTGTGTGTGTGTGTGAGTGAGAGGGCCCCTGATTCAAATTTAAACCCCCTCCCATTTTTTCCCAAACCCCGCCTCTTCACCTTTCCTCTCCCTCCTCTTTCTCTCTCTCTCTCTCTCTCTAAAACCCTTCTTCTTCTTTGGCAAAACCCTAGGACCGGTCCGCGTCGCCCTCGTCGTTCGCGTCGTTCTCGGCCTCCAATGGCGCCCGA
The DNA here is from genome assembly GCA_029204045.2 of Tillandsia leiboldiana. NCBI lineage: Eukaryota > Viridiplantae > Streptophyta > Magnoliopsida > Poales > Bromeliaceae > Tillandsia > Tillandsia leiboldiana. The sequence continues at coordinate 8,153,020 of CM055060.1, forward strand.
TCTCCCCTGCGACGGCGATGGAGTGTGCATGGTGTGCAGAGCGAAGCCCCCCGAGGCAGAGTCCGTGCCCTGCCGCACCTGCGCCACCCCCTGGCACGTCCCGTGCCTCTCAGCTCCCCCGGAGACCCTCGCCGCCGCCGCCGATTGGCTCTGCCCCGATTGCTCCGCCCCCTCTGCCCCCACCGCCTCTGCCGGCGCCTCCGCGGGCGGCGCCGTCGCCGCCGGGTTGATCGCGTCGATCCGGGCGATCGAGGCCGACGCGTCGCTCACGGCAGGTACTTTTCATTTAAGGAGCTTTTACATATATCGTCGTACAAAACCTTCCTCAAGCCCTCATCATCTCTCATCCTCTACCTCCCTCGCTTTCGATCTTATTCTTGTGCTCGCACGCCATGAGCTTTGCCGACGATTCGAACCGTTCAGCGACCGAGGTGTAATATACCCTTATAAGCAAGTATGGATTTTAGTTTGGTGGCTTGTAGCTTATAGCTACTGTTAATACAGTTTGAGAACTAAATTTTGGGGAAAAGGGTAGTATTTGAGTCATTATTTTAGTTCCTGGTTGTTTCATCTCAAAATTATTTTTGGAATTTTTGTGCTAGTTGGAAAAAATTCCGTGTTCTCTTTTGTGGAAAATATATAATAAATCAACATTAGTTCTTTGTAATTATCAGGGATTTAATTTGAGAATCTTGAGAACACTTGATACTGGATTAGGTTAATTTTGTGTTGATAATAATTTAATGCAATGGCTTCAGTTATGACTGAAATTGTCCCAATAAATTATAGGTATATAACTATATGTAATTATCTGTGGGTTTCGTCTTGTTGTACTATAAAGATTTACGGAATTTGCTATCTTTCAATGTGTGAATTATAGGTCTTTTATTGGGTGCTTTGTTGCTTTCTTAACTGTAATTTCTTAACATCTAAATCTTATATTGTGACAATAACAAAGTTCTAAGTAGTGTCCCATGAAAGTTTTAAGTAGGCTGTTCAAGCAGTTAGGTGATCCCCTGTAATTTTGTTAGTATGCAATTAATGGTACAAATTAATGGTGTTTTGATCTTTTATTTTTTTTTTCTTTAGAAGAATTTTTTGATCTTTATTAATTCCTGTGTTTCAATTTCTTAATTTCTTGTTCTAAGAAATCAGGGATACATCCCACCATTTGATGTGATTATATGGTACAAATTTGATGTGATTATATGGGCTGGCCATTTCAAGCGTCACACTTTACATTGACAATCTATTCTTGAAATCCGAGATAGTTTAACTCAATGGGATTTGCAAAAGAAATCGCCTCATCGCCGCCAAACAGGTGATGGATTTTTGCCTTTTTTGGTTTTTTGGATGAGGTTACCAGTATAATTCTACCCCCCTTTGACTTGGATCATATTGAAGCCAATTCGGCAGGAACTTCCCCAAGAGTTTGTGTTTGGTGCATTTATTTCGTCTCATCCATTCTCTTTGTTGTATTTTCTCGACCAAATTTGTCTCCTTTGGTAAGTGTTATCTTTGTCAAGCTGAAATTCTATCTCAGGCTACTTTTCAAGAATAGGCCTTCTATGTTTTTCTGCTAGTTAATACATCAATGCTGTAGAAGATTGTCATAGTTTGCTTATTCTAATTATTCCCAGAATTTAACTTACCATTTTTGTTCTTTCCTTATAACTCAATTGCAGTTCCATTATTTTGTATGATAGAAATCCAATGCTGCTTGTTATTGATCAGTCTCTGTAATTTGTCATTCAGATGCACCCAATCCAACAGAACCAAACCAAATGGTTGGTGTCTCTTTCAGAGCGACTGAAAATCCCCCGCATTGTCCTGGTAAGGCAGCTGATTTACCTGTTCCTTTTTCTCATATACTATTGCTCTTTTGGATAGTTAAGTGATATTAAGTCTTAATGGAGGTTTCTTTTAGATGCAGATAACAGCACATTTCAGGCTCAAAACCAATGGTTGAGATCACCTCTTGTTGCCGACTGTGCATTTAGCAATGAAATGTTAAATGAACATGAGGAACAGCTTATAACCCTCTCAAGAGTATGTATTTGATGCCTCTCTTGCTTTTATTCTTTTAGTTGGTTATTTCTTATTTTTGTAAGCTCACTTATCTTAGTATCAATTGTTACTTTGCAATTGAATGAAGGGAGATTCTTGTGTATTATGTCTGAGAATAGTGGTTTCTTTTTTCTATTTTTGATTACTTTCCAATCTCTGAACAAGCTTCTGTCTTTGCTTATTCTGTGTTATAGATGAGTGAATGAGCCTTTTAAGACGATTAGTGTTGGGACAATTCCTATTTCACAACCAATTTGTTAACCAGACTTACCTTGGGCTTCTGCGGTGCATTCTATAATCACTATATGCTTTTTTGAGAAAATATGTATTGGGACAAAATGTGTAAATCTTTTATTATCATTCTGGTCTGTATAGAATTATTACATATCAACTAGTCTCTCTCTCTCTCTCTCTCTCTCTCTCTCTCTCTCTCTCTCTCTCTCTCTCTCCCCTGTATATGCTACTATGAATTTTCATTGTTATGCCCTACTTCAGGATTGGGCACATCAGCAATACATGGCGAAACACCAGCAATGGGCATCTCATCAGTGGGGAAACTTCTTTTATTATAGGATGGAGAACATCAGGTTTGTGCACTTATCTTGTAAAATATAGAAAAGCATCGATTTAATGGTCTAGTTACAATTTTTTACACTTTATAAAGGGATAGGTTTGATTAGTGTATTGAAATTTGGTTTTGTGTATCACTATTCTATTGTACAAACAGTTAAAACAATCTCAAGATTTCTAATTTAGATCTGAAAAGCTAATGCGTGTCAGTTACTTTTTCTTAGACTCAAATCCTATGTGATTATATGTGCAGGCCATTGGCAGATTCTTTTTTTTTTTTTTCCAATCTATACACTTGTGATGTTTCTTTGGCAACAAAAACCAAAATTTAGCCGTAAACTTTTGCTGCTGGTTTGTTTTTTTAAAGAGGATCAGTTTGCAGGCAAACCAACGATAACAGTAATAGAGAATTTGATCCAACAAATGCATACAATTGCAGTGATATGAATTTTTTAAAAATAAAATAAAATGTAATCCTAACCAATTGAGGCCTGATTATTTTAATAAGGAAGCTTTAAACTTAAGTCTTGCCATCTGAGTGCTTGGGAGATTCAATATCAGTATGACTGATATGCTGTCTCAAAGAGAACCTAGGTGAATGGTAGCCGAATGATTGTTGTCAAACTTGACAAATTTTTTATTTCTTTAAGCATAAAGTGATCAGTTATGTACCCCATTCTTTTGGCAACTATGTTATACGAAAATGAAGTTAATTAGCTATTTGATGATAGTTGTTGATTTCTTCCTTATAGAGGTGCCATAATGAAAAGCATGTTCGGTAGAATAAATTACTTCTAACAAGTTGTAAATCTAGGGTTAGCGTGGGTGGTTTGTGGGAATTCTGTTAGGTTCCTTTTACTGTTACTAAAAAATTTGTCTAATTGCTTTTTCTTTTTTTTTTGTGCTAATCGGAATATGAATTTTTGCAGGTTGTCTTCAAATGTCTTATATTATAGAGTCAGGAATGATGTTAAACTGTATATCGAATATTATAACTCTTTTGTCTTTAAACTGATGTTGCTATTAATTTGTTTTTTAAGCTCTTGTGGATTAGAAGTTAATTAGCATTTTAAATTTTTGTTAAAAGAATAATTTTATTTGCTTAAATATATTGTTTGTTACTTTGTGTATATTTTGTTTTATTGCTTGTTTGTTGTTGTTGACAACATTAATCATTATTGGTGGCTATTTTACTCGCACAGTTGGTGACAACAAAAAGTCGCCATTTTATTTTCAATTAAGGTGGCCGCCGTGGCGGTTGCCACTTAAAGTATATATTTGGTGGCGAAAATGTATTGCCGCTTTATCTCGAAGTTGCCACTTTATCTTCAGTTAAGATGGCGACCGTGATGGTTGCCACTTAAAGCATATATTTGGTGGCAAAAATATATTGCCACCTTATCACCATAAAAGGTGGCGACTTATAGTAGCCACAAAAAATCATATTTGTTGGCAAAAAAATGTCGCCACGCTATCTTTAATAAAGTGGCGGCTTTTTATTTTTCGCCACAATTTTATTTAGTGGCAAGGCTTTTGGTGGCGGCTTGTGGCGATTTTAAAAATCGCCACGCTTTAAAAAGGTGGCAACTTTTTATACATATAGTGGCGACATTAGTCGCCACCGATATACAATATTCTTGTAGTGATATTATAATAAGGCTAAAGTACATAAAATTTTGGAATAATTGCCTGTGTAACCCTGAAATCTGAAGAAATATCTGATTTACCGCTCTTATTTTTTTCTTTCCAATATACCCTTCATACGTTCCACCGTTATTAAAAATACCCCTACCGTTTCCCTTTGTTAAGTTAACTAGGGTTAAACTAGAGTTAAATAATAATCGGAGTTGAAAACTATCATATATACCTATTTTGCCCGGGTTTAGGGTTTAGGGTTTAGGGTTTAGGACACTTAAAGCATATATTTGGTGGCAAAAATATATTGCCACCTTATCACCATAAAAGGTGGCGACTTATAGTAGCCACAAAAAATCATATTTGTTGGCAAAAAAATGTCGCCACGCTATCTTTAATAAAGTGGCGGCTTTTTATTTTTCGCCACAATTTTATTTAGTGGCAAGGCTTTTGGTGGCGGCTTGTGGCGATTTTAAAAATCGCCACGCTTTAAAAAGGTGGCAACTTTTTATACATATAGTGGCGACATTAGTCGCCACCGATATACAATATTCTTGTAGTGATATTATAATAAGGCTAAAGTACATAAAATTTTGGAATAATTGCCTGTGTAACCCTGAAATCTGAAGAAATATCTGATTTACCGCTCTTATTTTTTTCTTTCCAATATACCCTTCATACGTTCCACCGTTATTAAAAATACCCCTACCGTTTCCCTTTGTTAAGTATGTAACGCCCTCGGAATTTGGATTAGTCCTCTATATAAATGATATAATAGGACTAAATCTCTAACCCGGCTATAGCATTTTGGATGGTAGCAAGATCCAAGAGGAACATGAGAGTTAAGCGTGCTAGAGCTAGAGTAGTTCTAGGATGGGTGACCCCCTGGGAAGTGGGGCGTCACAGTTGGTATCAGAGCCATTCACCAGCCGGAAATGTGAGATGAGACTCGGCTGAGCCAGGGTTATACAGCGGGTAGAGCGAGGCTCCCCGGCTAATGACCGTTGTGAGTGGAGTGCAGCTCCTCACAAGGTCGGCTAAGGCTAGCGAGACGAGTCTCACATCGCCTGGTGCTTGTGAGTGTGCTTGAGCCTGACGTGGACGTCAGGGCTTAAAGGGGGGAAGAATGTGACACCCCCGGAATTTGGATTAGTCCTCTATATAAATGATATAATAGGACTAAATCTTTAACCCGGCTATAGCATTTTGGATGGTAGCAAGATCCAAAAGGAACATGAGAGTTAAGCGTGCTAGAGCTAGAGTAGTTCTAGGATGGGTGACCCCCTGGGAAGTGGGGCGTCACAATTTGTCACGCCCCGAGATTCAAAAGTGGGTCTAAAATTTTTTTTTTTTTTTTTTATATCAGAGTTTCAAAACCAAGCCAGGGCAATGACAGACCGCCACATATATAGAAGAATCCCAATCCCCTATGGAATTGAGACTTTTCTATATATGCACGGCTAGCTTTCACAACAACATCAGAGTAGTCTAAACTACGTACTACTAACATTACAATTACATTACAATTTTCCTCTTTGACAATTGCTAATACAAAGATAACGGCTGTCCAGGGGTAGAAGCTAACTCGGAACCTCACCAACTCGTCCCGACATCCCAGCACCCGCTTGACCTGAAAAACAGTCACCCGAGGGTGTGAGACACACCGGAGTGTATCCCAGTGGGCACGACGGGCCGGGAAATAGCAAGCCGTACCTACTGACAATAATAAGCGGATAGCAAAAGTAGGATATACTGAAGATAGAAAACAGGTATATAATCTCAGCAGAGTATCATTAATCATGGATTAATCAACTGAGCAGTGTAGTCATATATAGAGCTGATCATGCTATCACTGATAAGACTACAATTAGGAATGAATGATCATGCTATAACTGACAAGCAGGAATGAATATACTGTACTGATAAACAGGAAACAATCATGCTATCACTGATAATCTGGCAAGCAGTAAATGATAAACAAGGATAATGCATCAAAAATAATCATCACAAATATACCCAATCACTGCCACTTTTGGCCACAAGGGCCTCAGGCTAAATTTGCCATGGAGCATATGACCTCAGGCAACAACCACTTTTGGTCACTGGGGCCTCAGGCAACAACCACTTTTGGACACCCAATCAAGCTATCATAACCCCACTAGGCTCACGGGTCGATCAGACCTCTCTACCGGTAAAGAACACCCACACGGTGGCCAAACCGTTGGTGTGCGTGACGAAAAGCTTGGCTCGACGGCGATCATAATGCTGATGCTCAAACCATGGTCCACTGACCACATAGACGGCAAGAAGCCGAGGAAAATCCCCACTGGGATACAAGTATAACATGCCAAGTACTGAAGTAATCTCAACTATTCTAAACATGCAGTGAAGAATAGAGACAGGTATAGAACTATGCTAGTGACCAATCAAGCATGGCATGTGTCCAGGAAATGCATATCAACCACTGAAAAGAACATGATATATCTCAACATGAATAACAAGCAACTGCTGGAAAGATAAGCAAGTAATAAGAACAGGTATAAACTCAATAGCAATCATACTGCTAAATCTCAGTCCACGATCGGTAGACCGGACAGACGGCGAGAAGCCGAGGAAATCCCCACTAGGATATCGATACTGATGCAATTCATGCCAAGTACTGAGACTAGAACTCCTATTCTAAACATGCAGTGAAGAATAGAGTATCACGAAAGGCTCATATGTATAATCAGGCAATATAGCTGAAATAACTGAATGCTGGAATGAAAGCATATAGTAAGGCTAAAGCATAGGTTCAGGGTTACACCAAGAACAGGGGTCCAACCTACCACGGCACCCAATAGGGCCGACCTGATAAAACGCGGACCGAAGATAACCCACCTGTATATAGGAAGGAACAACGACTCCACCAGAAGGTAGACGGTCGCGATAACCACAAGACGGATCACAGCTGGCTCCTGACGACTGGGCCCTACAACAATACCAGATGACAACTCAGGGTCTATCAATGCTCAAGGCGCAACTAGCGCGAACCGACCGTTTCGTCAATTTGTGCAACATAAAGCAATTTAGCTTTTCAGAAACCCCAGGGAACTCCACTAATAGGCCAACACTACTTTAGAATATTTATCTAACCTTTCCAAGGGTGTAACAATTGCAGCAGGGCCCCTGGGTTTACTCAGACTGGGCTTTATACACTAAATAACCACTGTTTTGGCTCGTTCTCTCAAACGGTAAATTATTTTTACGAGCCGTCACCTCCAGCAGGTGACATTCAACTTACTGAATGCCGTGCTCACCCATTTGTGGCAGCACGATGCCCGAGGAAAACTTCGGGCCATGAATTACTCCTCTAACTTAGCCGAAACACATTTTCGCTTCTTCGGCTCACCAAAACCCAAAATAAACGCGAGCATCGCGTTCAGTGACCCCAAAATAGCTAGGAGTACACTGTTACAACTCTTCACCCAGACCCTAATACAGTTTTTAAGGAATTATTACATTTAAGCTTGTTTATGTCATAATTTTGCATCTATGCATCATTTATCAAAACTTTGTATATCAAAGTGTTTCCAAACAGTGCAAGGACACTGGGGCTCACTTCCTTAGCAGCCCAGGTCCGCTGGATCACCCAGATCCATCACCTTGCTTTTACATAAGTTCACAATGCACCATACACTTGTCCACACAGATCCAGGTTGACCTGAAGTGAGCATCAAGCTCAGGGAACAATTCTAAGCAACTTTCATATACAAGGTTTTGTCAAATTCTGCTTGGAAGTTCTTTGAAGCATTCTGTCAAGCACTTAGTGGGCATTACTTATAGCTTATTTACAACCCACATTTAACACTGGATCTTCGCAACCACAGCATCCGAGGCCTTTTAACTTGGATCAAATTATTCTACTGAGTTCCTGGAACACTTCCCCTCAACTGGAGCAACCCGAAAACCCTAGGTTGGCCGAGCTCCATGAAGAAGATGATGTGCTAGTGCTTTGAAATTCGTGATGCTTCATCCAAAGGGTCTGGGGCTCAACCAAAAGCACCAGTAGGTGCCATTTGCTTCACTGAAGCGTCCCATATCCTTGGCTGGCCTCGGGGTGCGGCGGCGGCGGCGGTGAAGGAAGCTCCATCTCGAGCTCCTTGGGCTCTAATGGTGGATTTCCACAGAGCCAACCAGAAGCCCCCAGACTTGCATGGGAGTTTCCCTGGGATCATACGAAGCTTCCCGAACCTACCACCCCGGCCGGAGTTGGCCGGAGCACCGGCGGCGGCTTCATGGTTCCATTTCGAACCCAACTCGGCCGTACCTTCCATGGCTTGCATGGGAGCCATGCAACTGCATGGTTGGGATCCCCTTGGTCCCAAAAACTGTCCTGGGTAGGTGGCCGGCGTCGGAGAAGCTCGCCGGCGCCGGAGTTGAAAGTTCGACCAACATGCAAAAATCCCGAAAGCTAGGGCTTCAAACTGCCACTTCCCTGCTTGATCAAACTCCACCAAATTTGGTGGAGTTCATCCTCATCCACTACAGTCCGAGCCTACCAAGTTTGGCCCAATTCGGTCCACTGGTTGCAGGGCTGTGATGAGGCGGAGCAATATTAGGTTTCCGGCGAGATTATTCTCTCGCCGGCAACCGGCTATGCATGGGAGCTCGGGCTTGTGCAGGGAGCATTCTTAGGGCCTAGGAATTCTACTGCATATGGTCTAGGGTGCTAACAACCAACGGTTAGGGACTCTTACCTTGGCCGAGCACGGGGAAGAAGGGATGAAGCCGGAATCTGGGTTCTTTCTCCACGCGCAACCTCAGCAACCTCCAGAACTACTCCACGGATCCAGAGGAAGCCAAAGAGCACTTCAAAACCCAACTTGATGGAAGTTCGTTCCAACTTCTTCTTTCTCTCCCTTACTTGGTTTACTCTAATGGTGATGGTGTTCCTTTGGTCATCAGCACCTCGGGCTGGTTCAGGAAGTAGGAGAGGCTCCCCAGATTGCGAGAAGATCCTCCAGAAAGTTCAGAAGCAAGTAGCTCCAATCCTTCACCCTCCTCTCTCTCTCTCGGCTTAAACTCTAATGGTGTTTGGTCCTTAGTGTTCCCAGCATCCGAAGCCAGGTCTGGGAGATACAAAGGATCAAGAAACGCCTAGGATTCCCCAACCAACTCCTCGTGTACACACCAAAGAAGACCAAAAGCCATCTTTGGATTTAATGCAAATTTTCTTTTAGATTCTCTTCTCAAACCGGGTTCACACATAACCCACTCATCCGGGGTCTGCACAGTAGGTGCAATTTGCACCCAACACCTTATCCTATAAGCCCCTTAAATTTAGATACATAAAATACTAACATTTTATTGAAAATACTCCATTTTTGGTGCATTTCACGCATTTCAAGAAATTTCGTTCGACGAATTGCGAAATGGACTTCGCCACGACGTTCGGCTCGTCGAGACCTGTCAGGTAGCGTATTTGTTTGGTTCGTTTGACGACCAGATAAAAAGTCGTTCCATCTTATTCGACAGTATACAGTGCATTGCACGCACTTCGATGCACCCGGGTCGCCAAACGCGAAAACCGTCAGTGCCATTGCGCTCAGAACGTCGAAATTAGTTAGGATCCATTACTCATACCCCTATATCAGGGTTTTAGACAGTGAATCGGCCAACTGTTGCTCGCGAGGGGTCGAAAATCGCGAGTTACTATTCACACTTAAGTCGCGGGGCCCGTTTTTGATTTCTGATTTCTGGAAGATCCGACCGTCGGATCGAAAACATATGAATATGAAACTTCTATGTTTCGACGAGACGATCGCAATGGTGATCTCGGATTTTCCAGGTCAGACCCCGATCAAAAGTCGACATTTCTGGGCCACTATTGACCCACTAATTGCCCATTTTTGCTATTTTAATAATTCTGAAATTATTTAAACTTAAATTTTGAATTTTAAAAATTACGGTTACTACATCACCCACTACTTATAAGAAGTTTCGTCCCCGAAACTTATCTAAACCACTATTAAGCCTTTAACGGGTTTGCAATTGACAATCAGTCACAAAGCGTCGTTAACTCTCAGGCTACTCATTTAGACCCAATCTGAATTTTCCCCATTACAGGGCAGAGTATTTCTCAGTTCTTTCGGAAGTACGTTGTCGGCCGCCCAACGTGCTCACCAAAAGAAAGGCGAAATACCATAGATCTGTCGCCAACAACTAGTTGGGGACACAACACTTATCTGAAGGTACATCACATACCTTCCTTTTCAGGCTCTATACCAATAACATGACCTCTACCAAAGGTCACTACCATCACGGAGTTAGGAATAACACCCTGTCTATTCACAAAAACTAGAATCATGTTTCAACGTTTTCCAACACCTTATTAACACCTTACTTTAAATCCAAACCAGGATTACCAACGGGCACATAGGCCACTGAATTATGACACGCGGTCTATGAAACCTCTGAGCGAACTGTAGAACTGGTACAGTACTAGTAGTCATCTGCTGCTATGCCATTAATCCAGCAACTACTACAAGAACCGTGGTTAATCTTTGAACCACATGCACTATAACTGATCTGAGCCCTCTGGCTCCACTGAAACATCAAGCCCACGGTCGAAACCATGACCGCGGCTAACCCTGCACTATCAACGATCCCCACAACGCGAACACGAAACACACTTAAGCTCCAAAACTACTATACCACAACCCAGCGCTCTCTCGCGAACGCAAGTCAACCTAGGGCTCGTTCCAAGCCAAACCTAGGCATCGTATTCCTATTGCTCTGATACCATCTAATCTGTCACGCCCCGAGATTCAAAAGTGGGTCTAAAATTTTTTTTTTTTTTTTTTATATCAGAGTTTCAAAACCAAGCCAGGGCAATGACAGACCGCCACATATATAGAAGAGTCCCAATCCCCTATGGAATTGAGCCTTTTCTATATATGCACGGCTAGCTTTCACAACAACATCAGAGTAGTCTAAACTACGTACTACTAACATTACAATTACATTACAATTTTCCTCTTTGACAATTGCTAATACAAAGATAACGGCTGTCCAGGGGTAGAAGCTAACTCGGAACCTCACCAACTCGTCCCGACATCCCAGCACCCGCTTGACCTGAAAAACAGTCACCCGAGGGTGTGAGACACACCGGAGTGTATCCCAGTGGGCACGACGGGCCGGGAAATAGCAAGCCGTACATACTGAGTACAATAATAAGCGGATAGCAAAAGTAGGATATACTGAAGATAGAAAACAGGTATATAATCTTAGCAGAGTATCATCAATCATGGATTAATCAACTGAGCAGTGTAGTCATATATAGAGCTGATCATGCTATCACTGATAAGACTACAATTAGGAATGAATGATCATGCTATAACTGACAAGCAGGAATGAATATACTGTACTGATAAACAGGAAACAATCATGCTATCACTGATAATCTGGCAAGCAGTAAATGATAAACAAGGATAATGCATCAAAAGTAATCATCACAAATATACCCAATCACTGCCACTTTTGGCCACAAGGGCCTCAGGCTAAATTTGCCATGGAGCATATGACCTCAGGCAACAACCACTTTTGGTCACTGGGGCCTCAGGCAACAACCACTTTTGGACACCCAATCAAGCTATCATAACCCCACTAGGCTCACGGGTCGATCAGACCTCTCTACCGGTAAAGAACACCCACACGGTGGCCAAACCGTTGGTGTGCGTGACGAAAAGCTTGGCTCGACGGCGATCATAATGCTGATGCTCAAACCATGGTCCACTGACCACATAGACGGCAAGAAGCCGAGGAAAATCCCCACTGGGATACAAGTATAACATGCCAAGTACTGAAGTAATCTCACCTATTCTAAACATGCAGTGAAGAATAGAGACAGGTATAGAACTATGCTAGTGACCAATCAAGCATGGCATGTGTCCAGGAAATGCATATCAACCACTGAAAAGAACATGATATATCTCAACATGAATAACAAGCAACTGCTGGAAAGATAAGCAAGTAATAAGAACAGGTATAAACTCAATAGCAATCATACTGCTAAATCTCAGTCCACGATCGGTAGACCGGACAGACGGCGAGAAGCCGAGGAAATCCCCACTAGGATATCGATACTGATGCAATTCATGCCAAGTACTGAGACTAGAACTCCTATTCTAAACATGCAGTGAAGAATAGAGTATCACGAAAGGCTCATATGTATAATCAGGCAATATAGCTGAAATAACTGAATGTTGGAATGAAAGCATATAGTAAGGCTAAAGCATAGGTTCAGGGTTACACCAAGAACAGGGGTCCAACCTACCACGGCACCCAATAGGGCCGACCTGATAAAACGCGGACCGAAGATAACCCACCTGTATATAGGAAGGAACAACGACTCCACCAGAAGGTAGACGGTCGCGATAACCACAAGACGGATCACAGCTGGCTCCTGACGACTGGGCCCTACAACAATACCAGATGACAACTCAGGGTCTATCAATGCTCAAGGCGCAACTAGCGCGAACCGACCGTTTCGTCAATTTGTGCAACATAAAGCAATTTAGCTTTTCAGAAACCCCAGGGAACTCCACTAATAGGCCAACACTACTTTAGAATATTTATCTAACCTTTCCAAGGGTGTAACAATTGCAGCAGGGCCCCTGGGTTTACTCAGACTGGGCTTTATACACTAAATAACCACTGTTTTGGCTCGTTCTCTCAAACGGTAAATTATTTTTACGAGCCGTCACCTCCAGCAGGTGACATTCAACTTACTGAATGTCGTGCTCACCCATTTGTGGCAGCACGATGCCCGAGGAAAACTTCGGGCCATGAATTACTCCTCTAACTTAGCCGAAATGCATTTTCGCTTCTTTGGCTCACCAAAACCCAAAATAAACGCGAGCATCGCATTCAGTGACCCCAAAATAGCTAGGAGTACACTGTTACAACTCTTCACCCAGACCCTAATACAGTTTTTAAGGAATTATTACATTTAAGCTTGTTTATGTCATAATTTTGCATCTATGCATCATTTATCAAAACTTTGTATATCAAAGTGTTTCCAAACAGTGCAAGGACACTGGGGCTCACTTCCTTAGCAGCCCAGGTCCGCTGGATCACCCAGATCCATCACCTTGCTTTTACATAAGTTCACAATGCACCATACACTTGTCCACACAGATCCAGGTTGACCTGAAGTGAGCATCAAGCTCAGGGAACAATTCTAAGCAACTTTCATATACAAGGTTTTGTCAAATTCTGCTTGGAAGTTCTTTGAAGCATTCTGTCAAGCACTTAGTGGGCATTACTTATAGCTTATTTACAACCCACATTTAACACTGGATCTTCGCAACCACAGCATCCGAGGCCTTTTAACTTGGATCAAATTATTCTACTGAGTTCCTGGAACACTTCCCCTCAACTGGAGCAACCCGAAAACCCTAGGTTGGCCGAGCTCCATGAAGAAGATGATGTGCTAGTGCTTTGAAATTCGTGATGCTTCATCCAAAGGGTCTGGGGCTCAACCAAAAGCACCAGTAGGTGCCATTTGCTTCACTGAAGCATCCCATATCCTTGGCTGGCCTCGGGGTGCGGCGGCGGCGGCGGTGAAGGAAGCTCCATCTCGAGCTCCTTGGGCTCTAATGGTGGATTTCCACAGAGCCAACCAGAAGCCCCCAGACTTGCATGGGAGTTTCCCTGGGATCATACGAAGCTTCCCGAACCTACCACCCCGGCCGGAGTTGGCCGGAGCACCGGCGGCGGCTTCATGGTTCCATTTCGAACCCAACTCGGTCGTACCTTCCATGGCTTGCATGGGAGCCATGCAACTGCATGGTTGGGATCCCCTTGGTCCCAAAAACTGTCCTGGGTAGGTGGCCGGCGTCGGAGAAGCTCGCCGGCGCCGGAGTTGAAAGTTCGGCCAACATGCAAAAATCCCGAAAGCTAGGGCTTCAAACTGCCACTTCCCTGCTTGATCAAACTCCACCAAATTTGGTGGAGTTCATCCTCATCCACTACAGTCCGAGCCTACCAAGTTTGGCCCAATTCGGTCCACTGGTTGCAGGGCTGTGATGAGGCGGAGCAATATTAGGTTTCCGGCGAGATTATTCTCTCGCCGGCAACCGGCTATGCATGGGAGCTCGGGCTTGTGCAGGGAGCATTCTTAGGGCCTAGGAATTCTACTGCATATGGTCTAGGGTGCTAACAACCAACGGTTAGGGACTCTTACCTTGGCCGAGCACGGGGAAGAAGGGATGAAGCCGGAATCTGGGTTCTTTCTCCACGCGCAACCTCAGCAACCTCCAGAACTACTCCACGGATCCAGAGGAAGCCAAAGAGCACTTCAAAACCCAACTTGATGGAAGTTCGTTCCAACTTCTTCTTTCTCTCCCTTACTTGGTTTACTCTAATGGTGATGGTGTTCCTTTGGTCATCAGCACCTCGGGCTGGTTCAGGAAGTAGCAGAGGCTCCCCAGATTGCGAGAAGATCCTCCAGAAAGTTCAGAAGCAAGTTGCTCCAATCCTTCACCCTCCTCTCTCTCTCTCTCGGCTTAAACTCTAATGGTGTTTGGTCCTTAGTGTTCCCAGCATCCGAAGCCAGGTCTGGGAGATACAAAGGATCAAGAAACGCCTAGGATTCCCCAACCAACTCCTCGTGTACACACCAAAGAAGACCAAAAGCCATCTTTGGATTTAATGCAAATTTTCTTTTAGATTCTCTTCTCAAACCGGGTTCACACATAACCCACTCATCCGGGGTCTGCACAGTAGGTGCAATTTGCACCCAACACCTTATCCTATAAGCCCCTTAAATTTAGATACATAAAATACTAACATTTTATTGAAAATACTCCATTTTTGGTGCATTTCACGCATTTCAAGAAAATCCGTTCGACGAATTGCGAAATGGACTTCGCCACGACGTCCGGCTCGTCGAGACCTGTCAGGTAGCGTATTTGTTTGGTTCGTTTGACGACCAGATAAAAAGTCGTTCCATCTTATTCGACAGTATACAGTGCATTGCACGCACTTCGATGCACCCGGGTCGCCAAACGCGAAAACCGTCAGTGCCATTGCGCTCAGAACGTCGAAATTAGTTAGGATCCATTACTCATACCCCTATATCAGGGATTTAGACAGTGAATCGGCCAACTGTTGCTCGCGAGGGGTCGAAAATCGCGAGTTACTATTCACACTTAAGTCGCGGGGCCCGTTTTTGATTTCTGATTTCTGGAAGATCCGACCGTCGGATCGAAAACATATGAATATGAAACTTCTATGTTTCGAAGAGACGATCGCAATGGTGATCTCGGATTTTCCAGGTCAGACCCCGATCAAAAGTCGACATTTCTGGGCCACTATTGACCCACTAATTGCCCATTTTTGCTATTTTAATAATTCTGAAATTATTTAAACTTAAATTTTGAATTTTATAAATTACGGTTACTACAGTGTAACCCTGAAATCTGAAGAAATATCTGATTTACCGCTCTTATTTTTTTCTTTCCAATATACCCTTCATACGTTCCACCGTTATTAAAAATACCCCTACCGTTTCCCTTTGTTAAGTTAACTAGGGTTAAACTAGAGTTAAATAATAATCGGAGTTGAAAACTATCATATATACCTATTTTGCCCGGGTTTAGGGTTTAGGGTTTAGGGTTTAGGGTTTAGGATTTTTTAGGATTTTAGGATTTAGGGTTACGATTTTTTAGGGTTCTAGGTTTAGGGTTTAGGGTTTTAGGGTTTAGGGTTTAGGGTTTTTTAGGGTTTTAGGGTTTAGGGTTTTTTAGTGTTCTAGGTTTAGGGTTTAGGGTTTTAGGGTTTAGGGTTTAGGGTTTTTTAGGGTTTTAGGGTTTAGGGTTTTTTAGGGTTCTAGGTTTAGGGTTTAGGGTTTTAGGGTTTTAGGGTTTAGGGGTTTAGGGTTTTAGGGTTTAGGGTTTAGGGTATATTTGAAAGGGCAAAATAGTAATTACACACTGATAACGGCAGTTCCAAACGGTACACTAACAGAGTTTAACTTCAGGGGTATTTTGGGAAGAAGTTGGAACGTAAGAAGGGTAGTTTTAATATTAGCCTTCTAAGAGAGGTAAATCTGAAAACAGGAAAATTTTTAGGGGTATATAGGAAATTGCCCCTAAAATTTTTTTATAAAATTTTGTTTTTTTTACTTTTCTCTCCTGACTTTTAAAAATCTATATTTTGCCCCTTTCTAATTATAGAATTATATACTTACTCCCTGCCGTCATAGTTCCGTAAGTAATTCTGTGATTCTGTGACCATATTTAATGTGCTGCACTATCATCGCTGCAGTCATTGGAGCTGGAACTTGCTCATCAACAATATCAACCCTTCAACCACTTACAGAATGATGACGGTATAAAGATAAGTATATAATTCCGTAATTAGGAGGGAGAAAAGTATAGATTTTTAAAAGGGGGTACGTATTTACATATCTAACCTTACCAACAACCGTTTTTATAAAAACTAGTGTAGTGATCCGCGCGATGCAGCAGACATATATTATTATAGCTAAATTTATACTAAATTTATTGCAACAATATAAATAAATTATTCTAAAATCTCGATATAGATCAATTCAATATCAAATCACGAAATGAAATCATGCTACGACAAATTTAGGGCATTCATCAGGATCTCACCCTTTTGCAACAATATAATCATGTGTTGAATTACGATTTACCGGAGAATCAGAGAAATGCATCAGTAGACAAAAGATAAATCGTTGTAATAAATCGCCAACGATTTCTGCAAAAAAATAAAATAAAATTGGTAAAAAATTAAAATACGTACATAGTAAGTGATAAAATAAAGGATTAGGTAAAAAAGTTGTATTAGGGTTTACAGCAACACCAAATAGAAAAATCTGATATAGGTTCCTGAGGCAAAAAAAAAAAAAAAATTGTATGATGTTTCTGTAAAGAATCGCTCACAAAGAATCAAAAGAAATTGGCGGCGATTTTTACCTCTCGAGGTGGCGACGCACCTGAAGACAACGGCAGCACGCTCCCACGTTCTATGGTCGGGCAATGTCAGCAACAGGGCACGAAAAACTCCACCAAAATCACCCCAGCAGAGCTCAAAACCAACCATAAAAACTCTTGATTCAATACTCAAATTGAAGGATTCGTCACTGCTGCCGCCGCCACATCGATCTCCACAACCATTGCCTATGCCTCTGGATCCACCATCACCGTCTTGGTTTCCACCGCCATCATGTTCACCGCCTCCACCACCGCTACGACCACGCTGCCGAAGCATCTTGTACGGGGATCTATAAAAACTCCACAAAGAAAGAGAGGTAGGGCTGTGGAGAGTTGGGGGAAGCGGATGGCATATAAGAAGAAAATGCAAATTAACACCATGCTTAATTAACGTATTAAATGATAATTATTATTTGTTGAAGCATCAAATGTCACCACCACCACAATAATTTAATAATGTATGTGGTGGAGATTATTATTAAATTAATCAATGCATGCATGTGGGGAGGTGAAGGGACGGATGTTAGAGAAGAAGAGAAGACATTAAGGGGAGGTGAGAGGTTGAGAGAGAGAGTAGACAATTATTGTAAAAAAAAAAAAAAAATTAAAATATTCTAAACTATGGAGAATGCGCCACGTCATCTTAAAAATATGAGAATTCATAGTATGGTATAGATAGTCCTCTAAAAAAAATATTTGTAAAAATAGGCTCCTTCGTGTTAGGGAACCTAAATGCGGTGAATCATTCACCGCTTTCTTAAAAAGTGGTGAATGGTTCACCACATTCACAAGATTTGTCATAATCCCATGAAAGCGGTGAACCATTCACCGCTTTCAAAAGTGGGGAATGATTCACCGTTTTTAAAAACGGTGAATGGTTCACTACTTTTAAAAGCGGTGAATGGTTCACCATCATTCACCGCTTTCATGGTTTTTCTGCCACCAGTAATTGAGTTTTATATAAAAAAAACCATCAATACAATTTTCATATATTTCAATTACAACATTTTTCATACAATTCAATCATACATTTCAATTACAACATTTTTCATACATTTCAATTATAACATTTGACATTCATATAATTCAATCAAAACATACAATTTTTATACATTTCAATTACAATATTTTTCATACATTTCAATTACAACATTTGACATTCATACAATTCAATCACAACATTTGACATTCATACAATTCAATCACAACATTTGGCATTCATACAATTCAATTACAACATCACAACAAGGAATATATCAATCACACCACAACAACAAAAATATTAATTACATCACAACAACAACAAAAAATCCATCACAACATTAAATGCTCTGAATGTCCTCAACATCAATTATAAATGTCCGAATTATAAAAGAATGAATATAATAATATAAAAATTATATATGCAAGAAATGAAATAAGTATGAAGATACCAATATGTCCTAACAAAATCAACTACTCTCCACGCCCTCGCGACCGTCCATGTTTTCGCCCGCCTCTACGTCCGCGTCTGCGTCCGCGCCACCGACCCAGTGTTCGAATAGGCACATCATCATCATCCTCCATCTCAGGCTGTACAGGCTCAATGCCCCGTATCTCATCAATATGCTCGATGGAGATGCCCTCGACAAGTACATCCGTCCTCTACGTGTCGAGCACTGATGACTGCATCCCCTCTTGCGTCTCAGGTACAGGCTCAGTAGTAATATGATCGTGGCGCCGTCGCCTCCGTCGATATGTAACACCAAGTGAACTAACATCTGATGTGGATGGAACATCCGATGGAGGGATCGGCGCAAATGAAGTATCAAACTGATGTACCTCGGATGTAGATGGGTCGTCATATGAAGGAAGTGATGCTGACTGAAAATCAAAATGAAGGAAGTCTGATGTCGAGGGAACGTCATAATGATGAATCGGAACGGATGCGGATGGAAAATCGTATGCATGCGTGGAGGTGGAGTGAATATCATCCGGACGATCAAAATGTGGAGGTGGCTCTAGATGCTGTACAGAAGCAGCTAATGTGGGGAGCGTGACGCCCCAACTTCCCAGGGGGTCACCAATCCTAGAACTACTCTAGCTCTAGCACGCTTAACTCTCTTAACCTCTTGGGTCTTGCTACCACCCAAAATGCTATAGCCGGGTTAAGAGATTTAGTCCTATTATATTATTTATATATAGGACTAATACACATTTCGGCGGTGTCACATTTTTCCCCCCTTTAAGCCCTGACGTCCTCGTCATGCTCAAAGACACTCACAAGCATCAGGCGATGTGAGACTCGTCTCGCTAGCCTTAGCCGACCTTGTGGGGGGCTACACTCCACCCATAACGGTCATTAGCCGGGGAGCCTCGCTCTACCCGCTATATAACCCTGGCTCAGCCGAGACTCGTCTCATATTTCCGGCTAGTGAATGTCTCTGATACCAACTGTGACGCCCCAACTTCCCATGGGGTCACACATCCTAGAACTACTCTACCTCTAGCACGCTTAACTTTCTTAACCTCTTGGGTCTTGCTACCACCCAAAATGCTATAGCCGGGTTAAGAGATTTAGTCCTATTATATCATTTATATATATGACTAATACACATTTCGGGGGTGTCACAGGGAGTCTCTCTAAGACATTCTCGATGTCCCACCATATATATCCTAGAGCATCCATCAATCCAGACGGCTCTGGAGGATCATCCATCAAATGTCCTAGACTCCTGACTGTACGGCGCAGAGTATCCACCTATAAAAAAACACATATTTATATAAACGAACTTTATATAAACAACTACTAATATATAAGGAAAAAAATATTAAATGATCTTACCAAAGTTCGCTCAATATGCCCCCGCGGCAAAAAAGTGAGTGGAGGTCGCTGTACGGGATGAGAAATCCACCTCCTTGTGATATCCCAGTACCACTGCATGTACAAGGAGGTGGCTCGTGCTGGATCTGGGTCGACGAAGGAACTCTGCTCCACAATATAATCTAGACGATCAGTCCATCGTAGAATATAAGAAGCATGAAATGTTGCCCAGTTCTCTCCCGATCTACTGTAGAATACCGGGATTTCGGATAGCGCACCGACCTCGCGGGATGGCGTGACGCGGAGAAACGCCTCGAGCATGTCCCGTATGTGACTTCAGATGAGTTCGAGTTGATTCGGATCAACGCGGAAGCCCCAACTTGATTCGGAGTTTTTCAGGCCTTGTGCGCCGATAGAGGACTGGTTTCGGGGAAGCGTCGACTTCACAGTGGAGTGCAGAAAATTGGGAAACACTTGGAACAGGTGTACTTTATGATTATAGCGGAGTTCGGGAGGTTCCGGACTGACGCGGAGGACCTGAAGGCGAAAAGTGAGTTGGAACTGGTAGTTTTGGAGCTGGTTTTTTGAATTGAGCACACCGGCTCCACAGTTGAGCTTTTTGAGTGGAAAAAATTTTGGACATGTGTATTTTTAGATTACAGCGGAGTTCGGAAGGTTCCGGACTGGTGCGAAAGCCCCGAGGGCAAAAAGTGAGTTGGCGGAGGCTTTTGATGGATTAATTAATTAATTTAATTAATTTATTTGTGAGGTATGGAATAAAGAAGAATGAAGTGGGTTGTGGAGGAGATATTTTGTTTTGTGGTGAGGGTTTATTTTAAAGTTTCTCATCCCAGCTGTTTTGCACACTTAATTAAGTCATTCCTTAATTAAATCGTTGCCACATCAGCACCTTCTTCAACTTTGGAACAGAGGAAATACCAAGAAACAGATGAAGAGAAGAATGGGAGAAATGAAGGAAAAGAGAAGAAGAGAAGGAAGGAGAAGAGAGGAATGGGTGAGAGATGATTGGTGCAGACCTCCTCCTTGAAGCCGTGTGGAGCGAGCGGAGCGCACGCGCGTCGACCCTCTTGTTAAGGTATGTCTAGTTTTTAGAGAGAGAGTGAGAAAGTTTGGTTTTTGTGGATTTGAGAGCTCGTTGGTTTTTTTTCGTCATGGTTTTTTTTTAGCTTGGTTTGTGGTTGGTGTGGATTTTGGACTTATTGTCCATGTTTGGGAGGCTTCAGTTTTGCTTGGGGTTTGTTGGTGGTGCCGCACCAGGGGAGCCACGCGCGCAGCAGGTGGGCACGCTGCGGGCAGGCGCGCAGCTTGCGGCCGCACAGCAGTGGCGCGCTGCGGGCGCGCGCAGCCCGCGCGCACAGCAGGCCCAGGCTCTGCGCGGGCGCGCGCGGGCGCCGCAAGGGCGCGCAAGGGCGCGCAGCGAACGTGCAGGGGCGCGCAGCCTGCGCGTTGGGGTGCCACGCGGGGGCGCGGCATGCGCGCAGGAGCGCCGCGTTGGCGCTGCACTTGGCCGCAAGGCCGCGCGCAGTGCGCGGCTGCCGCATGCTGTGCGCTGTTGGCGCGGCTACTGTGCGCGGCTGACGCGGGCAGTGCGCGTGCGGCCGGCTGGGGCGGCGCGCGGCTGCTGCGCGCGGTTGGAGCGCGAGCCCGAGCAGTGTGTCCGGGAGCTGTGTGAGCGCACGGCTCGGGCTGTTGGTTGCCCGGGGGTCGCGGGTGCTTTTGTGGACCAAATTTGATGAGGTTTTTCCTTTTTGCTCTCTCAGGACATCGTCTTGTTGTGCGGTTTTCGGCGAAGCGCCGTGCGAAGCTCGGATCGAGTGCGCGGTAGGGTTGACGTATGCAGTTGGCTCGGGGCGTTGAGACTTGAAGGAGGAAATCCTTTTGTGTACTGTGAGCCCTATGTGAGTTTTGGACCTTGTGTGTGTGTGCAGAGGAGATGTGGAATGTGTTGCTGGGGTTTTTATGGTTACTTGGAGCTTGCAATTGTGTATGAGAGTATGTGTTGTATGGTGTTGGCTGTTGGATTGAGGTGAATTTTGTGAATGAATTAGGGGATGTTTTAGAATGTGCTGATGTTATGGTGGACTTGCCTTATGTTGGGAGCGTGTGGGCTGTAAATAAATTATATAATTTTGTTAATGTGAGCTGTTGGAGATGTTGGACTTATAGTGTGTTGTGGACTTATGTGAGTGTACAGATGTAATTAAAGTGTGTGTGTGGAATAGGTGTGATTGTGTTAATGTGAACAAGCTGTTGGTGGATTGTGGTTGGACTTGGGTGCTACTAAGTGTACTGTGGGTTCCCTTTTATGCTGTGAAATTATTGTGTGTGCTGTGGGATGTTGGTGTGTGCAATTGGAACTGGTAGAGAGTGTACATGAGGATTTTCTTGTAATTGGTTATAAGAGTTGAGTTCTCATGGTGCTGTGAGCGTGGAGTTGTGTTGTGGGTTTATAATTTGTGCTGAAGCTTGGTGATTTGTTTGTTGGCAGAGAGGTTGAATGTGCGCAAGTTTTTGTGAGGACTTTTCCGAGGATTTTTCTGAGTTCGCGGCAGTGTGCGCGCGCGCGGCCCGATTTTTGAGGTTTCGTCAGCTTGAGGATCCGGCGCTCCCCCGACTTCAGCGTTTGCCTGCGGAAAGCGTTCCAGGTGGGTTGGAATTTCTCCAAAATTTATGGAATGCCCTTTAATGCTCCTGAGTGCATTTTTATCGTGTTTTTGTGCTATTTTCACTGTTTTAAATCTGATAGTTATCTAGAATTTTCTGTAAAATTTATTGGAACCCCGGATTATTTTTTATAGACTCCTGATATTATGACACTGGGTTTCATGTTTTGTTTGCATCTTAATTGCACCTGAACCGTTTTAAAAATCGAGAAACCCGTTTTAAGGGAAAATCAATGTTTTCAAAGGTGGTTTTTAAATTGTGGATTGCCAAAGGTATGGCATAGGTTCAGAGTGCTTGTATACTCGTGCCAGCGGGCCGAGTGGATTTTTAGAGCATGTGTGTTGAGTGCTAGTGTCATGCGAGTTGAGCTTCCTTGTGGGGATTGGGGTGATTGTCTAGATTGTGTTTTTCTGATTAGTTGTTGAGGTGGATCTCGGACTTAGCTTGAGAGTTTGGGGTTCCGGCAGATCGAGTCGTGGAGGTTTTCCGACTCAGCCATGGGTTGTGCATTATCAGATTGAGTCGTTGAGGGTTCTCCGACAGATCATGTGAGGATTTGGGCTTTTCCTGTTTGAGTCGAGAAGTCTTTTCCGACCGAGTTGTACTTTCGAGCATCGAGTTGCCGATCTGTTTGATCGTGGACCATAGCCTACAAGTGCCGCTTATTAAGACTGTTGAGTTACTTGAGCTCGTTGGGGTCGCTCCCCTCAAGTTACGCCCCGGGTGCGTGTTGATGATGGGATGATGATGCGCCTAGTTCATATACTAGAGGTCGCATGATACCCCTGGCCGAGTTACCATGGGGTCACTTTGCGTGAGATTGTGATAGTCAGTTTAGGACGCCCCACGTAAATCCCGTCCTCTTGTGGATGCGTGGTAGTGGGCAGGTGCGTTCCTAGACGACGGGCGCAGGCTGGACTGAGCCAGATTTGGCAGTCCTTGGGATTGGGTGATATGAGCGGGTGGTTTCATATTATGTTCATAGATGGTTTCTTTCCTTTGAGCATTGATACCGAGGCATCTTAGCAGTAGAGAGTGTATGCATATCGTGTTATTGGTAGAGTTTCCTTTTGGAGCCTTATGATTGTGACTTTCAAGCTGTAGTTCTCTATTTCAACTTACCATTATTTATCTATCTACCTATCTATCTGCATACCTATCTGTTTTGCCTCCAGTAGACTTAGTGGGCATACCGTGGATATTGGGACGGTACCCATTGAGATATGCCTTTTGCAGTAGATCTCACACCCGCTGCGGTGACAGGTTGAGGCAGCTGTTCCGGCTTGGTTCGCGCGGTGACAGCAGATCGAGGTGAGGACGCGGCCGATTAGTTCCTTACCAGCATTGAGAGTCTGAGGTAGATGTACCCGGTGTATTTTATGTTTCCACTTTTGTACTGGACATTCTGAGAGACTGGTGATGATAGTATTTGTTTTATTCTTGTGAGACTTTGTACCTTGAGGATTTGTGTACTAGTGGAGATTTTACTATTCCAGATGTTCATTTTTATTCTATAGCTTTTGGTTTTAGTTTCAGCTCTGATACATGTTTTTAGCTATAGATCTGACTTGCAGGGTAGACGCTTCGTCTGTGCGGCAGTTTTCGTACAGATGGCGGATCTGTTGGCGAGCCCGGGTCGCAGTTTCGACCCCGGGGCGTGACATCTACCCTGCGATGTAATCCGCCGTATAGCCTCCACAGGCTCTGGTATATGCTGGACTAACCCAAACTGGCGAAAAACTCGATCAGGTTGATGTAACTTCACTATGTGGAAGCATATCAAGCAAATCCTGGCACGCCATACTGCGGAGCCCTCGTGACAAAAATGTGGAAGACCATGCAAAATCTCCTCAGTATAAGGAGTCTAAGCAACCTGTAAAAATTAATAAATTTTAATTAATATAAATTTTAAAATTAATCTATATGTATGTAATTTAAGAAATTTTTACGTACTTGAGACTCCCCCTGCTGATCAAGCTCGTCCCGATAAAACTCAATATCGGTCGCTCTGACATTCCCGCGAAAACGTAATCTCGTATTCCATCTGCAAAAAAAAAAAAATCGATAAGACATTATATTACAATACCTAAATCAATGGTGCAAATTATTGTATTAATCATCAAGGCATATATAAATATTTAACGTACCGAGAACCGAGCGGACAATCATCAAGATCTGGTGGAGACCCAACTCTGTCGGGACGGCCGATATGTATATTGTCCCACGCCCAAATCTATAAACAAAAAACAGATGATTAAAATACTGGTAAAAATATTTAGATTATTATATTTCTAATGCGAAAACAGATGACACTATCTGGCTGCATCCTTAGAAGTCCATGACATAAATACGGCCAGTCGCCAGATGCTCGTCCCGTCATAGGCTCACCAGATACTCGTAATCCAGCTATAATGGCGACGTCACGCAGCGTCACTATCATCTCGCC
Source organism: Tillandsia leiboldiana (assembly GCA_029204045.2). Classification (NCBI taxonomy): domain Eukaryota; kingdom Viridiplantae; phylum Streptophyta; class Magnoliopsida; order Poales; family Bromeliaceae; genus Tillandsia; species Tillandsia leiboldiana. The sequence goes on from CM055060.1 coordinate 8,178,230, forward strand.
GTGGCGTAAATGGAATGACTCCGTCTCGCATCTCCATCGCTCCGTCAATGCCCCTAACAGAGCCTGATCTAGCTGAATTCGTCCGAGGCGAGAGACATAGAAAAATCCAGCCTATCGTAGGAGGTCCACCACACCCAGATGCTCCACCGTCCACAAGTTCAGTTTACGGCCATGCTCTGACCACTGAACTGGTGCGTACCCCTACACAGTAAATATATTAGATTTAAATTTCATAAAAATATATGGTATGTAGTCTATAAATGAACTTACCTCGGCTCGTACATAACTCGAACAGTGACTCGCCTGGTCTAATACAACATGTCCTCTAGCGAGTGTCATATATTGTCTAACTAAGGCTTCTTGTTTTGGTGCCAATATTATAGAATATATCTCACCCTTTTCACGACGCTTTAGAAAATAACTGTTCACCTTATAAAATGTAGCTGCCACAAATGTCGTAATAGGCAAACCACGTACACCTTTAAGTACTCCATTTGAACTCTCTGACCGATTGGTCATCATTACCCCAAAACGCCGACCTCCATCGAATGCCTTCGCCCAATATTCCTTTTCTCCTTGAAGCTCGTGCACCCACTGCCAAGCCTTTGGATTCAGCTCTTTCAATTGGTCCTTTTGCTCATAATATTCTCTTACGGTCTGAAATTTTTAAAATAGATCGATCACCTGTCACAAAAAACTTTAAATGACGTAAAAAACAACGCCAACTAGCCGCATTCTCTCCCTCACAAATAGCAAAAGCCAACGGATACAATCCATTATTTGCATCTACAGCCGTTGCAATCAATTCACGCCTTTGATACTTTCCATACATATGAGTTCCATCGATACTCAACAATGGTAAGGAAGAAGAGAACCCAGTAATTGACGGCCCAAACGCCGAAAATAAGCATCCAAACTGCCTAACCCCATCTGGCCGGGTCCTGTTATCGAGGCGCCATTTAGTTCCCGGGTTCGCGCGCTGCAACACGGATAAAAAACGACCAGCATCAGTGTATGATTCCTCCCAACCACCGTAAATGATCTGTAATGCTTTATTTCTAGCCTACCATCGGTGTAATTTTGAACACATCTTTTCTTGTATTTCCGCCGGCGTCAAAGAAAGTTTGACTCTTAATGATGGGAGAATGTGTGTATATATAAGAGATGAAGTACAATTTCTATGGGCAGTGTTAAGCTCCGGAAGTAAACAAGTATGCTGTCCGGCATATGTTTTGACTCTAAAATAATTCGCATCCTTTGATATCGAAGCATGTAATCTCCAAGGACACGAGTCAACCATGCATCTCACTGTATAAGCTTTTGTGGTTGACTTTAACACTTTCATTTGCACGTTGTGAGAAATGTGCCATTCCTCAAGAGTATGCAATAAACTTGATTTATCACGGAACACACCCCCAACCCATGATCCATCAATAGTAGGGGGGGACTCCTCAATTTGCGCACGATCAAATTCAGTGTGATCGATTTCATACCGATCCATCCATTCGGCATCATCTACAAACTGCTCTACATGATCTATGAACTCAACACCTTCATCTGGATCATCTACATATTCATTATTGGCGGTTGGATCAGCGACATCAGTGTATATGATATCTGCAAGGACCCCCAGTCCGCCGTCATGATCCGCATCACTATAGTGAACTTCCGCCACATTATCATCATCCTCATAATCAGTATTATTTTGTTCTTCAACTATTTCTTGTTGCACCTCTGCTTGATGCTGATTTTATATCCCCTCAAACTCGGTTGATAGGATTCAAAGTCATGTACATCTTCCAATAGATAGGATCCCAAGTCATGCACATTGTGAGAAGACAGATTTCTGCATATATTTTTCATTATTAATTGCTCACTACAAAAATTATATAATAAAAATAATTATAATGTATGCTAACCCATATTCGTATGTACTGTTTTGTTGTCCACCAAGTGGAGCGCGTGATCTGGATGTCGTGGCACGATCACTAGTACGTGGGAGAGACGGAGGACGGACAACTACATTCGAAACTCTGTACTCTCTGCAATTGAATAATTAATCAATTTAAATATTTATTTTAACTAAATAATTATATAAAGCCACAATTTGTAATACTAATCTAGATATATTTAATCCACCTCCGATGTCATCATGAAATGGTTCTCTTTCAGCCATAGGAGATATTACATTTACGTCTAATTCACTATTTAACATTCGTAAAAAATAGTCGTGAGATGCAACCATCTGCTTCTCAATGTAGATTATCAAACATGAATAGTTCCGAGATAATGCCATCATACCACACAATGAGTCATCATCCGTAATTTCGATCACATCACATTGATTTTCTCCCATTGGGTATCGAACTTTAATAATTAGAAAACACTCATCTCTTCTTATATCGGTAATTCTATATATTTTTCTCTCGAAATCTCTAAATGTAATATTCATTGGGATGCCACCTAATTTCTTACGACCTCCAATATACTGTGGATTATAATCTTATATAACAAGTTGTCCATTCCAGTTAACACTAATAGCCACATTATGAGCCATCCTAATTTCAAAAAAAAAAATATTCACAAAATAAATACTAAAAAAAATTAATATTGTAATCATATATTATATAATGCATCTAATTATATAATAATTTTCTATTTAATTAACATACTAAAGTAACTAACTAATTTTCTAATTAATTAGTAATTTTCTATTTACTAATTTTTTATTTAATTTCTATTTAATTAGTAACTGGGGAATTAAACAACACAATTAAACAACTCAATTAAACTTAAACAACCCAAAATTAAACAACAAAATTAACAACCCATCTAATTATATCATAATTTTTAAAATATTTCAAATAATAAGATTAATTAATTTTCTAAACCCTAAATAAAATAAATTAAACTATAAAAAATAGTGTAGGAAAGAATGTACCTTAAATGTTAGCTTGTAAGGAGTAGAGAGAGAGAGAGAGTGAGCTCGAGCTAAAAATGTGCACTTGCTGCAGGAGAGAGAGATGGAGCTCGGTTGAGGGTAGTGTGAGAGAGAGATCTCGTGTGCAGTGAGCATGCGTGTGTGTGTGTGTGTGTGAGAGAGAGAGAGAGAGAGAGAGAGAGAGAGAGAGAGAGAGAGAGCTAGCTAGCTCGTGGGTGTGGGTGGGTGCGGAGAGGAGAAGAAGAAGAAGAGAAGAAAAAAAGAAGAGACAACGGTGCGGGTTCAGAGCGCTAGGGTTTAAGTGAATGAAAGCGGTGAATCATTCATCGCTTTTAAAAGCGGTAACGGTAAATTTTACCGATTTTAAAAGCGGTGCGGTGAATGGTTTACCGCTTTTAAAAGCAGTGAATCGTTCACCGTTCACTACAACAAAATTAGGTTAGAGATACATGTTTGTGACACTTTTGTATAAGTGTCCTATCTATATTCCATCTATATCCAAAATTAGGTTATAGGGACACATTTTTGGGACACATTATAAAAATGTGTCGCTATACACCCTATCGACGACACATATAGCAATACTTACAATAAGTGTCGGTATCTTTGTCAGTGACAATTTTTTTAGATTTTAGAAATACTTAAAAGTATCGCTATAGCCTAATTTTGTTGTAGTGGTTTTTAAAAGCGCTTTTAAAAACGGTGAACCTTTCATGGGACTTAAAATCTGTTAAAAATTTATGAATGCGGTGAATGGTTCACCGCATTTAAAAGCAGTGAACCATTCACCGCTTAAGACTATTTTTTAAAATATTTTTTTCAGAGAACTATTTTTATAATTATAAAAATTTATAAAATTATTTCTAAAAAAAAAATTTTAAAGTCAAAACAAAATAAAAAAGTAAAATTTTATAAAATTTATTTTTATAATTTACCCTTATAATAAAGTTCCAAGGCACCGGAAGCAGCATCAGCAAGCAGATAAACAATAGACAGCTCTATAAAGCATCCCAATTAGTATGTTTGTGTGGAGTATCTAACTACTATATTTGTCTAAGTACAAGCACAAAAGTTTTAAGAACTAGTAGCTCAAAATTAGAAATAGAGGATACAATGACGCTTTAAAGCGTCACCGATCATATTCTTGATGTTTGGGTAAACATCAAATTTTTACTTTATGCGTCAATAAATAGCTTAACAAGAATCGCTAATGACAATTTTTTCTGTAGTTATTATATGTTTTACTTATAATAATTGTGCATTTTACTTCTTTTTTTTTCTTTTTTTCTTTTTTTTTTCTTTGCCTGTCTTTTTCTTTTGACAATAACATAATATTCACACTGAATGTTTCATATATATATTTTTATTTTTTTTCAACTAAATATTAAGTAATCAAACAGAATAGGGTTCATTGTGAGAAATTATGAATTTACAATGATGAAAATAAAACCCTTAATTAATCAGCTTTGAATTTTTCAATCAGAAAAAAAAAAAAAAAAAAAAAAAAAAAAAAAAAAAAACAGAACGGTCGGGTAGGAGGCTAGCTGCTTCAAATTGAGGCTGGGCTCCTGTCTATTATATAATTTTTAATTTTTAAATTTTAATTAAAAAAAAAAAATGATTAAAATATTCTCTAATAATTGTCGTATTTAGTCCCAAAAGTTCTGGGACTGGGGTTGTCCAATTTTGAAGGTTTTTCTTTTTTTTTCTTCTTATAATATCTTAAAATCTTTTAAATTTTCTAAATTTATTTTTAAAATTTATAATATTATTATTGTGAATATATATAATCAATTTTGATAACATTTTCAAATATATTTTTAAGTAATTCTAGTTATATTTGTAAAATATAAAAAGAATTTTTTTAAAAAATAATCTTAAAATTTTTTATAATTATAAAAGTAGGCTTTTGAAAATTTTTATTATAAAAATAGTTTTATGCGGCGAATGGTTTGCCGCTTTTAAAAGCGGTAAACCATTCACCGCATTCATAAGCTTACAGGAAATTCTAAATCCTATGAAAGCGGCAAATGGTTTACCGCTTTTAAAAGCGGTAAATCATTTGCCGCTTTTAAAAGCGGTGAACAACTTGCCGCTTTTAAAAGTGGTGAACCATTCACCGCTTTTAAAAGCGGTTAATCGTTCACCGCTTTCAATGACTTAACCCTAGCCGCGCCGCCCGCACCCTCTCTTCTTCTCTTCTTCTCTTCTTCTTCTTCTTCTCCCGCACAGTGCTCACTCCCTCCCGCACACTACTCCCGCACCCTCTCTCTCTCTCTCTCTCTCTCTCTCTCTCTCTCTCTCTCTCACGCACACTCTACTCTCTCTCACTCTCTCTCACTCTCTCTCTCTCTCACGCATCATGTGCACAACGCATTTTGAGCTCGAGCTCTCTCTCCCTCTACTTCGAGGTACATTCTTCCCTATATATTTGAGTAGTGATAAATGGTAAACTATGTAATTTACTCTATGTGCTTGCAAATTTTTGAAGCAACCCTCTAGGACTATAGTTATAAATGTAATCTATAGAGTCATTAGGTAAATTAATATGTAAATGTAATCGGTATCCTTGTAAGTATTCTGTTTGAGCAAAGTTTTATATTTTTGGGAACCTGTCAAATGCTGCATGGAGGAAGAGCATGCTGATTTTTCTGGCATTGTACCAACATTGCCAGAAAAATTTTTGAAGCAACCCTCTACTTGTCATTTTCTGGCATTGTATCAACTATGTAATTTACTCTATGTGCTTGCAATTTTTTTTCTGTTTGAAGCAACCCTCTAGGAGTAGGATTGATACTCCCATATTTCTCTGTTTCCTGGGTATTAGTTCCAAATATTTGTAGCTTAGGGATAGTCTTATGAACTTAAAAAAGAATAATAAAAATCATAAATAAATATAAGGAATTTTTATTATTTAAAATACTTATGAATGGAATTTTTCAAGTCCATGTTTTTGGCTAAAATTATATAAAATTGATAGGAGGACGAATGCGCACAACATTGAAGAGTTTGAGAAACTATCATAGAAATGACAAGTATTTTGGAGAAAAAACTTTATAAATCTAACTTAGCTACCCCCTTAGTTTATTTTTGAAACTAACTTAGCTGAAAATATGAAGCAACTAGATTTCGAACTAAGGACCTCGGGTATCAACCACCGAGCCTTTTTGCCACTTGCGCTAGGGACGGTCGATAATCTGTTATACTTTAAATTAGTAAGTTACTTTAGTATAATTAGTGAGTTATTTTAGTGATGCGGATTAAAATAAAAATTAAATAGAAAATTATTATATAATTAGAGAGATTAATAATGAAAAATAATTAAATGCATTATATAATATCTAATTGCGATATTAAATTTTTTGTAGTATTTATTTTGTGATATTATTTTTTTGTTGAAATTAGGATGGCTCATAATGTAGCTATTAGTGTTAACTGGGATGGACAACTTGTTATGCAAGATTATAATCCATAGTATATTGGAGGTCGTAAGAAATTAAGTGGCATTCCAATGAATATTCATTTAGGAATTTTGAGAGAAAAATGTATAGAATTACCAATATAAGAAGAGATGAGTGGCTTCTAATTATTAAAGTTCGATATCCAATGGGAGGAAATCAATATGATGTGATCGAAATTACGGATGATGACTCATTGTGTGGTATGATGGCATTATCTCGGAATTGTTCATGCTTGATAATCTACATTGAGAAGCAGATAGTTGCATCTCACGGCCATTATTCAAGAATGTTAAATAGTGAAATAGACGTAGATGTAATATCTCCTATGGCTGAAAGAGAACCATTTCATGATGACATCGGAGGTGGAGCAAATATATCTAGGTTAGTATTACAAATTGTGGCTTTATATAATTATTTAGTTAAAATAAACGTTTAAATTGATTAATTATTCAATTGCAGAGAGTACGGAGTTTCGAATGTGTTGGTTTTTATATATTAAGGATCCACAAGGATCTAAATAGGTACTATCAAACAACTAGAGGGGGGGGTGAATAGGTGTAATACTTATAAAACCAAATCTCAGTGCAAAATAAAAACCAATGCGGAAAATAAAAACAGCACACCGAGATATACGTGGAAACTCCAATCCAGGAGAAAAACCACGGGACCAACACGCAATAACAATCCACTAAGAATAGAAGAATAACAAGGTGATTACCGACTCCACGGACTCAACCCCTCCTTCAGCTTCTTCGGACCTTGCGCTGACCGGTTGGATGTCCACGCAATAACAATCCACTAAGAAAAGAAGAATAACAAGGTGATTACCGTCTCCACGGATTTAACCCCTCCTTCAATTTCTTCGGACCTCGCGCTCCACCGATTGCACGTCCACTGCACACGTTCGAATCCACGAACGCCACTCGAATCCACGAGCACACGTTTCGAATCCACGAAACGCCTTTAGCACACCGAATCCACGATGCCACGTCGAATCCACGACGCAAACTCAGTCGATAAGAATATTGACTTCGATGGTGATCCTTTGCTTAGATTATCAATGAAGATCCATGGGAAAAATCTCTAAGCAAAGATTAGATCAATTCGACTAAAGATATGTTCTTGAAAGAACCATCGAATTGACCTAAAAGAGGCTATAAAGAAGATCGATAAAAACCTAGCCTCTAGGGTTGCTCTCAAGAGTTTTATAAATTGATCGGCCGTAGCTCCCACGTTTTTGAGAAACCCTAAATGTCTATTTATAGTTTAGAAACCTTTGGAAAGAGATAAGAATCAAAAACTTACCTTATCTGGAAATTTTCAGGATGGCGATCCGGATCGGATTTACTGCGATCCGGATCGTCGTAGCGAGTTAGACAATTCCAGAAAACCAAGGGTTCGGGATCCGGATTGAACTTCCCGATCCGGATCGTTCATGAATTTCAGCAACATCCAATGTTCGGGATCCGGATCAGAATAGGCTTGGATCCGGATTGGATTTGCACATGAACTAATACCCTTCGGGATCCGGATTGGATCATCTGATCCGGATCCTGAACATGCCCCATGTCCAGTTTTTGATTTTTATGCAATTAAAAATTCTTCCAAGTGTTTCTACACTATAAGAAAGTATTCGGATCACCAAAATTATTTAGTTAACCATACCTGATCCTTTTGAATACTTTCTTCTTGAGATTGATGTAACTGATCCACAATTCTTCAACTTCAATCTTCAAGACTCAAGACACTGAGTGTCAACTTGAGCTCTTGTTGAATCTTCTCTAGGTCTTTGATTGCTGATTGACAATTTGATCCCTTTAAGACTCCGACTCAACTCACTGACTTGACTCACGAAATATGCCAACACCAAAATGCCGTAACAGAATGTAGTTGTCCGTTCTCCGTCTCTCCCATATAGTAGTGATCGTGCCACGACATCCAGATCGCTCGCTCCATTTGGTGGACAACAAAACGATACATACGAATATGGGTTAGCATACATTATAATTATTTTTATTATATAACTTTTGTAGTGAGAGATTAATAATGAGAAATGTATGCAGAAATCCGTCTTCTCACAATGTGCATGACTTGGGATCCTATCCGTTGGGAGATGTACATGACTTTGGATCCTATCATGCGGTAACCGAGTTTGAGGGGATACAAAATCAGACTCAAGCGGAGGTGCAACAAGAAATTTTTGAAAAAACAACATAATACTGATCATGAGGATGATGAGCATCCTAGGGTGGCGGAAGTTCACTACAGTGATGCGGATCATGACGGCGGACTGGGGGTCATTTCAGATATCATATACGCTGATGTCGCTGATCCAACCGCAAATAATGAATATGTAGATGATCCAGATGAAGGTGTCGAGTTCATAGATCATCCAGAGCAGTTTGTAGATGATGCTGAATGGATGGATCAGTATGAATTCGATCCCACTGAATTCGATCGTGCTCAAATTGAAGAGTCCCCTCCTACTATTGATGGATCATGGGTTGGGCGTGTGTTCAGTGACAAATCAAGTTTATTGCATACTCTTGAGGAATGACACATTTCTCACAACATGCAAATGAAAGTGTTAAAGTCGACCACAAAAGCTTATACAGTGAGATGTATGGTTGACTCGTGTCCTTGGAGATTACATGCTTCGGTACCAAAGGATGCGAATTATTTTAGAGTCAAAACATATGTCGCGCAGCATACTTGTCTACTTCCGGTGCTGAACACTGCCCATAGAAATTGTACATCATCTCTTATATGTACACGCATCCTTCCATCATTGAAAGTCAAACTTTCTTTGACGCCGGCGGAAATACAAGTAAAAATGCGTTCTGAATTGCATGTGACGATTCCATCTATATCATGCATTGGGGAATGCATCGATAAGGGGGAGGGCCGAGTGTTGTGCATTCGGTACATTATTACAGGTAAAATCACTACTTTTCGCATTAGCAATATAATAATCTTAATTTTTTTACTAGTATTTTAATTATCTGTTTTTACTTTATAGATATGGGCGTGGGACCATATACATATCGGCCGTCCCGACAGAGTTGGGGCTCCGCCAGATCTTGATGATTGTCCGCTCGGATGTCGGCACGTTAAATATTTATATATGTCTCGATGATTAATACAATATTTTGGATCATTGATTTTAGGTATTGTGATATAATGTCTTTTCTTTTTTTCTTTTTTTGCAGATGGAATACGAGTTTACGTTTTCGAGGGAATGTCAGAGCGACCGATATTGAGTTTTATCGGGACGAGCTTTATCAGCAGCGGGAGTTTCAAGTACGTAAAATTTTTGTAAGTTACATACATATAGATTAATTTTAAATTTTATATTAATTAAAATTTATTAATTTTCGCAGGTTACTTGGACTCCTTATACTGAGGAGATTTTGCATGGTCTTCCACATTTTTGTCTTGAGGACTCCGCAGTATGGCGTGCCAGAATTTGCTTGATATGCTTCCACATAGTGGAGTTACATCTACCTGATCGATTTTTCCGCCAGTTTGGATTAGTTCAGCATATACCAGAGCCTGTGGAGGCTATACGGCGGATTTCATCACAGGGTAGATCGGGAGAGGACTGGGCAACATTTCATGCTTCTTATATTTTCCGATGGACTGATCGTCTAGATTATATTGCGGAGCAGAGTGCCTTCGTCGACCCAGATCCAGCACTTGCCACCTCCTTGTATATGCAGTGGTACTGGGATATCACAATGAGGTGGATTTCTCATCCCGTACAGCAACCTCCACTCACTTTTTTGCCGCGGGGGCATATCGAGCGAACTTTGGTAAGATCATTTCATAATTTTTCCCTTATATATTAGTAGTGGTTTATATAAAGTTCGTTTATATAAATATGTGTTATTTTATAGGTGGATACTCTGCGCCGTACTGTCAGGAGTCTAGGACATTTGATGGATGATCCTCCAGAGCCTTCTGGATTGATGGACACTCTAGGATATATACGGATGGACATCGAGAATGTCTTAGAGAGACTCCCCACATTAGCTGCTTCTTTACAGCATCCAGAGCCACCTCCGGATGATATTCCCTCCACGTCCACGCCTGCATACGATTTTGCATCCGCATTCGTTCCGATTATTCATTCCGACGTTCCCTCGACATCAGACGTCCTTCATTTCGATTTTCAGTCAGCATCACTTCCTTCATATGACGTCCTATCTACATCTGAGGTACATCAGGTTGATACTTTAGTTGCGCCGATCCCTTCATCGGATGTTCCATCCACATCAGATGTTCCATCCACATCAGATGTGAGTCCATTTGGTGCTACATATCGACGGAGGCGACGGCGCCACGATCATATTACTACTGAGCCTGTACCTGAGACGCAAGAGGGGACGGAGTCATCAGTGCTTGACACGCAGAGGACGGATGTACTTGTCGAGGGCATCTCCATCGAGCATATTGATGAGATACGTGGCATTGAGCATATACAGCCTGAGATGGAGGATGATGATGATGTGCCTATTCGAGCACTGGGTCGGCGGCGCGGACGCGGACGCGGAGGTAGAGGCGGACGAAAACGTGGACGGTCGCGAGGGCGTGGAGAGTAGTTGATTTTGTTAGGACATCTTGGTATTTTCATATTTCTTTTATTTGTTGCATATATAATTTTTACATTATTATATTCATTCTTTTATAATTCAGACATTTATATTTGATGCTGAGAACATTCAGAACATTCATTCTTTTTTTTTTGGTTGTGATGTGATTAATATTTTTGTTGTTGTAGTGTGATGTTGTGATGTGATGTTGTGATGTTGTGATGTTGATATATTTCTTGTTGTGATGTTATGATTGAATTGTATGGATGTCAAATATTGTGATTGAATTATTTGGATGTCAAATGTTGTGATTGAATTGTATGAATATCAAATGTTGTGATCGAATTGTACAAAAAATGTTGTAATTGAAATGTATGGAAATCGTATTAATGGTTTTTTTTTATGTGAAGTGTGTCTGGTATGTAAAAAAGGATGAAAGCGGCAAACCATTTGCCTCTTTTAAAAGAGGCAAATGGTTTGCCGCTTTTACGGGACAATGACAAATTTTCAGAAAGCGGTGAACCATTTACCGCTTTTCAAGAAAGCGGCAAATGGTTCACCGCTTTTGGATCCCCTGACTTCCGGAGGCCTATTTTTGGAAATAAATTTTTTAGGAGACTATTTTTGTAATATAGAATGTTAGGGTGGTTACTTTTGTAAATACCCCTATAAAAATATATTAGTTTTTTATTTTTATTTTATTTTTAAATTCTTTAATATTAGTTTTATTAAGTGTATATATATAGTTATTTACTCAGTAAAAAAGATTAAGATAGTATAACAACCACCACAAAATTTAAATAGTTTAATTTAATAAAAGGAAAAAAAATTAAAAATATAAACAAAAAAAATAGCTGTCACGCCCCGGGGGATTAATTTAGCGGAAACGAATTGCAAAAGGTATGTATATTATTATTTTTTTTTTTTTTTTGAAACCTTCTTCCCCGGCGCGTGCCCAGATCCGCCGCATATACAGGATCACTCTACAAACGGACAGAGTCTCCCCTGTATATGCACGGCGTCGCGGTTTGTACAATTTTCAATAGCGGGTAAACATTCAATCACAACAATCCAATCATACAACCATTCACAATGTGCTGAATAAAACTCACGGCCGATTAGTTTGAAAGGATAAAATCCACGATTTTGAAACGGCGCCCACCCGGCACCCATATTTTGGAAACCCTTTTTGAAAGCAACATAAACTCAGGGGTTTTGGGAAACAGTGCCCATACGACACTTAGGTTTTGAAATCTATTTTCGCAAACCATAAATCCACAAGGTTTTGAAAACGGTGCCCACACGGCACCCGAGTTTTTGAAATAGTAGTTTTCGCAATCTGTTCTTTTATTTGCTCTTTTATTTTCCAAAGCGGCCCACAGAGATGTAAAGAAAACTAAACAGTTTATTTGTCACCGTGCCGACATCCACACCGACCCCACGAGGGTATCGAGAACTATCCACAGTCTACAAATAATAAATGGAATGCGAAAGGAAGAGATAAAGTACTGATCAGGTCTCCAGGGACCCAGAACCTCTTGCCGCGGCCTCACCGTCGCCTAACTCTCCCTCCTGTAGGACCCTGTCGCAAAGTGGGAAGTCAGCGACTAAACAAAATGATAACAGCAAAACAGGTAAAGAAACGTCCAACCGTAGTCTATCCGGAGCAACCACCCTCGCAAGGGAAAGGTAAAAACAAACACCTGCAAACCTGCAATACTCGATCCCGTCGGACAACTAAACCGACGGATCGCACCGCTCCCGCGTCGGACAACTAAACCGACGGGTCGCACCGCTCCCGCGTCGGACAACTAAACCAACGGGTCGCACCGCTCCCGCGTCGGACAACTAAACCGACGGGTCACACCGCTCACACCTTGGCGCATCCAAGCCCCACAACTAAAGAGGCCCCACGCCGTCCTGTGGGTATACACGGGTCATGGACCACTTTTCCGGAAAAGCGCACCCTTCGCGGTGGCCAAACCGCGGGTGCGCGTGTTGCAGCCGAGCATAGTAACCGTGAACAATATATATATGTGCATGTATGCGAACCATGTGAGACAATATATACATATCTATGTATGAGAACCGTATGAAATAATATATATCCACAACATACACCTATCCATGCATGAGAACCATATGAAACAATATGTATCCACAACATACACCTATCCATGCATGAGAACCATATGAAACAATATGTATATCCAATCATAAAAACCGTAAAGCCATAAACGAATAATTGATGCCTTTCTATGTATGAGAACCGTATGAAATAATATATATCCACAACATACACCTATCCATGCATGAGAACCATATGAAACAATATGTATCCACAACATACACCTATCCATGCATGAGAACCATATGAAACAATATGTATATCCAATCATAAGAACCGTAAAGCCATAAACGAATAATTGATGCCTTCCTACCATGTTTAACCCAAGTACACATAAGGTTGACCCCGTCCAACATGATAGAACTAAATGCTAAGACTTAAGAATAAAAAACCCACCTCGATGTAGGCCGATCCCGAACTCCCGCTAGACACTGGGAGGCTGGTGCTGAACTGCTGGGACCTGAACGGTAACTGAAGTCAGAAACAGACCCACTCATACCCATCCCGGCAACACTATAGCAATACAACGCTAACACGGGGTAACTTAGCCGATTTACGGAACAAGATCCAATTCCCGCTCAACGAGAGCCCACGGGACTCTAACAAAATGCCCAGTAGGCGTGAAAATGCTGTCTGAAGATAGCCAGCGTGTCCCAACTGTATCTAGGTCCTTAATACACTTAAAAAATCCGTAAAAATACTAGTTCGAAAAAATTGCTTCGATCCGTTCTCGAAATTCGGGAAACCGAAGACAACGTTGTAAGTTTCAGCGCGTCCGCTTCGACGAGACGAAGCTTGTGCTCACTGGCTTAGGCCAGCACAAGGCCCATTTATAAAGTTGGCCCATAATTACTTAGGGACCAAAACACCACTTTGCTACAACTGTTTATATACTTGATCAAATTGGAAGCTAACTGAAGCATGGCACTTAGTGAGGACAGAGCACAGTTATGCTCACCTGTGGCTTGCCGGAGAGTGGCCGGGAAGTTGGCCGGAGCTACACCACTCAAATACACCAAGCTCGGTTTGCACAAGTTGAACCAAACCTAAAACACAAGGCCAACAGAGGCAAGCATCAGTGCAAGGGTGTTCCCAGAAGAGGTTCGGACCAAGCCAGGCACGGCGGCGGCGGCTGGCCGGGAAAATGCCTAACAACACACCCTACTACGAGGTTGGAACAACTTAGCTTCCAAGGGTTCTCAGGTCAAACCAACTAGATAGAAACAATCAAAAGGGTATTTAGGACTCACCTGAGTGGTTGGCCGGAGACCAAGAGCAGCGGCGGCGGCCGGTGCTCGAGCTCCGGTTGCATCTATGGTGCAACAGCATTGGGCAAAAACCCCACGTTCAAGTTTCCATGCAAAGGGATGGGAAGATCCAACCTACCCTTAAGAACATACCTGAGTCGTTTTCCCACCGCGCGAAGCCCCGGGATCGCCGGAAAACAAGTTCGCCGGAATACTAGTGCTCTAATGGCGGAATCCGGTCGGGTGCCTCTGGGCCGGCGCAACTTGGACCAGAATGTCCCACTCGGTGCCAGGAAGCTTCTGGTGGTGACGGCCGGCGGCGTGGGTGAGCGGCGGCGCCGGGCAGCGAAGATCAGCCAATGGGGGAGGAAGACCGGATCTAGGGCACGTTCGATCGGGTCCGATCCTCACCCGATCCTCCTCAAACTTTGAAGGTAAGTTGCAGTCAATGGGGAGAAGAGAATCAACAGTTCTGATCACGATTTCAACGGTCAGACAAACCCCGCGCTCAAGATCGGCCGAAAACGAGGTTTCCGGCGACAGGGTTCTCCCGCCGGCAACCGGAGGCACGGCGACGGCTCGGGCTTCACAGCAAGGATCATCTCAACTTCAGGAACATTCTAGACATACTCTTTAAGCTATTTAAAACAACTTTGTTCCATCTTCTTACCTCACCGGAAAAGATGGAGGAAGACGATCGCCTCCGCGGCGGCTCACGGCGGCGCCCGACGTCGGAAAGCTCTCGGCTCGGTTATTACTTCACAGAGGATCACTTCGGTTGAAGCTTGAGCCCACTGCAACCTTCCAGATGCCACTCAACTCACAACCCGTGAAAACCCATCTCTTGCATGGCTTCTCTTGGCTGCTCCGGCGACGGGGAGGCGGCGGCCGGTGTGCTACCACCGAGGAATGCGGCAGAGGGAGAGGGTGCGGTTGAGGCTGGCGGCTGGGGGCTTAGGCTACGGGCTTTTAGTGATTAAGGAAACCCTAACCCGTAAGTATACATATAAATAGTGTACGTTGCAAAATGCACTTTAGTCCCTCAAACTTCGCTATTTTGTGCCCAGTCCATCACAGTAGCTAGCTATCGCATTTAGGTCCCTCTCCAAGGATTTGCACGCTTTTCGGAGCATTTTTGTCGTCAAGTCGAAAAATGGACTTCGCCACGACGTCCGGCTCGGCGAAACCTATCAGGTAGCAATTTTTGTTTTTTGACGAAAATGCCCAGATAAATTCTCGGTCCATCAATACTGTACAGAAATACAGTTTATCACGCTTTTCGAGACTCTAGGGACGTCAAACAGAAATTCCGTCAACACCATTGCGTCCAGATCGTCGAAACCGATCAAAACGACTACCTGGATCACTGTGTTCGGAATCCGAACAGTGAATTGGTCAGCGTTTCACTCAAAGGAATCCCGAAATTGGGGTTACTGTTCATCTACAGTAATTCACTTAAGTGACCTTGTGCGCAGACCACTGATACATTGGTCGCGACATTCGCCCGCTTCTTCACTGATTTCTGGAAGATCCGACCGTCAGATTGAAAAGTGCTGAATATGAATTTCGCTCAGTTCGACGAGACGATCACAACGGTCATCTCGGATTTCCAAGATTACATCCGGATTAGAAGATAGCCTTTTTGTCTCGTAAATAGTGCAACTTGCACACTGGCGATTGACCAAATAGGTCAACATAGGTCTTTTGAATTCAAAACCAACTCAAATTTCACCTTTAATCTCTTTACACTAACACAATATTCCCGAGTATTACATCACTCACACCTTAAAAGAAGTTTCGTCCTCGAAACTTGAACACACCAGGAATCCCATAAATGGGGAAAGTGCCCAACCATGTCCGACTTGCACTCCCAAATGGCTTCGGACCCCTCATGATCCGCTTGTTTCTCTCTGGCACTAGGAGAGATTGCAGTTTCCCCACCGGGCGCTGACGTTCGGCTTTTACTCGATGACCGACCCAAAAGCGCCACGCGTTGTGTTACCTCCCTTGTCAATTTAAGCCACCAACAGTCTGCTGTTGATCCGTCCTGCTACGTAATCGCGGTTACCGGTATGTCTCCTGTCTGACCCTTACCGCTCCAAGCATCGACTGCTCCACTTGTCCCTCCGGAGTGATCTTGATTGGACGCATCATTTCCTTGAGTTGCTTGGTCGTAAAGGCCCTAATCTCCCCCGCGATGCCCAAACTCACACCTTTGGAGTTTGGCCTACCCTCTCTGGTCCCTGAGGGTCTGAAAGGTCACCCGAAGACGCTCCTTGTCTGTACGCGAGTTGACCCAAGAAGGGTCTGGAAGCTTTCTGTTCATCAAACCCACGAACACCGTTGGGGCGCTCAATAATTCGACCCCGAAGCGATGACACGTGAAACACCATATATCTCTTGGCGAAACTCGGTGGTAACCCTGAACGAAAAACTACCGGACTGAACCGCCCTAAGATTTCAGACAGACGACGGCTCGACCCGCCTGGCAACCCTACCGTCCCGTCTCTCTTGATCGAAACTAACCTAAGTAAGCCTGCTCCTCGACTTGGGGTTCCCTGCTATGACGCCACTGGTTCGCGGACCACCTCTGACGGTGTTGTGCAGTCTGCAACCAAAGTCTTACGATGCGTCGAGGTGCCCCGGTCCTACCACCAAACCCGGACCAACGGCCCTTAAATGACCAAATTAACCCGACCCCAAAAGGGGGAAACCACACTAATACCCTCACAAAAACTCCAGGATGTGCCCATCCAACTAGCCGGGACACCGCCTACGCGTAAACCTCCTTATTATGCCTTGGTCATGGGAAGCTGGCGACAGAAACCAAGAAATACGGACCTACTCCCGTCTTGGCACTGAAGGGGTGCGACACTCTTGGTTAACCCCTACCGTTCGGTCCCAAACAATTGCCCCTCCAAGCACCGTGCACTGAACCGAGCTGCATCACCCCAGACCAAACGATCACATCTCCAACTAGGAGTATTCTAAGCTCTTGGTCCGCTCATCCAAAATTGAATCCATACGAACAAGATTTGCTAGCCCCGGGGGTCTCCTTTCTCAACCCAAAGGAGAACCCCAAGACCCCACCTCGACGATTTCTACCACCATCGAAGTGTCTACAGCAAAAAGGCGAACTATGGGTAACAACCGTAGGGGAAGCATCCTCATTCCCACCCATACCTTGTCCAAATGCAAAAGAATCGGTCGACTATCTGCTGTAACCTAAAACCAGTAGACCTAGAAGGTACAAATTTAGACAAGAGGCTCCCCAGTTGCTCACGACCGACGAAGCGGCCGACTCACTAACCACCACCGGCGGATTACTCTACCACCAGTCGCCGTTACTAACGATGGCCAGAACGTCGGCAGAGGAAGGGGTTCGGAAAACAAAAGCCGGCGCAACGATCTGCTGTGATAGCAGCCGCACCTAGTGCAGGAACCCCGTCAGCAGGCCCACCGTGTCCCGTGTTGGTTGCTTAATCCATTGTTTCCTAGCAACCAACAAGACCCCGGTGGCAGCCGGCCTCGACCCCAGCCTCCAAACCAACACGACTACCCCAGCACGCCGACCCAGCTAAACCGGGAAACAAAACTTAATCCGTACACACACACAACACAAGTCAGCTCTAGACTCCGCTAGCATAGCACTCAACCAACTATCGAGAAAAGGAACCTATACTTCCCCCCCTCCCCGATCACTCGCGTTCTACACTCCTATGCCCTACACATTTCATTCATTTGTAGCTAAGTGTGGTATCTCCGTGGATGTCGGACACTGACTGTTGTGATTGAAGAAAGTCTCTGATACCATCTTAATCTGTCACGCCCCGGGGGATTAATTTAGCGGAAACGAATTGCAAAAGGTATGTATATTATTATTATTTTTTTTTTTTTTGAAACCTTCTTCCCCGGCGCGTGCCCAGATCCGCCGCATATACAGGATCACTCTACAAACGGACAGAGTCTCCCCTGTATATGCACGGCGTCGCGGTTTGTACAATTTTCAATAGCGGGTAAACATTCAATCACAACAATCCAATCATACAACCATTCACAATGTGCTGAATAAAACTCACGGCCGATTAGTTTGAAAGGATAAAATCCACGATTTTGAAACGGCGCCCACCCGGCACCCATATTTTGGAAACCCTTTTTGAAAGCAACATAAACTCAGGGGTTTTGGGAAACAGTGCCCACACGACACTTAGGTTTTGAAATCCATTTTCGCAAACCATAAATCCACAAGGTTTTGAAAACGGTGCCCACACGGCACCCAAGTTTTTGAAATTATAGTTTTCGCAATCTGTTCTTTTATTTGCTCTTTTATTTTCCAAAGCGGCCCACAGAGATGTAAAGAAAACTAAACAGTTTATTTGTCACCGTGCCGACATCCACACCGACCCCACGAGGGTATCGAGAACCATCCACAGTCTACAAATAATAAATGGAATGCGAAAGGAAGAGATAAAGTACTGATCAGGTCTCCAGGGACCCAGAACCTCTTGCCGCGGCCTCACCGTCGCCTAACTCTCCCCCCTGTAGGACCCTGTCGCAAAGTGGGAAGTCAGCGACTAAACAAAATGATAACAGCAAAACAGGTAAAGAAACGTCCAACCGTAGTCTATCCGGAGCAACCACCCTCGCAAGGGAAAGGTAAAAACAAACACCTGCAAACCTGCAATACTCGATCCCGTCGGACAACTAAACCGACGGATCGCACCGCGCCCAAGTCGGACAACTAAACCGAATGGGTCGCACCGCTCCCGCGTCGGACAACTAAACCGACGGGTCGCACCGCTCCCGCGTCGGACAACTAAACCGACGGGTCGCACCGCTCACACCTTGGCGCATCCAAGCCCCACAACTAAAGAGGCCCCACGCCGTCCTGTGGGTATACACGGGTCATGGACCACTTTTCCGGAAAAGCGCACCCTTCGCGGTGGCCAAACCGCGGGTGCGCGTGTTGCAGCCGAGCATAGTAACCGTGAACAATATATATATGTGCATGTATGCGAACCATGTGAGACAATATATACATATCTATGTATGAGAACCGTACGAAATAATATATATCCACAACATACACCTATCCATGCATGAGAACCATATGAAACAATATGTATCCACAACATACACCTATCCATGCATGAGAACCATATGAAACAATATGTATATCCAATCATAAGAACCGTAAAGCCATAAACTAATAATTGATGCCTTTCTATGTATGAGAACCGTATGAAATAATATATATCCACAACATACACCTATCCATGCATGAGAACCA
The DNA here is from genome assembly GCA_029204045.2 of Tillandsia leiboldiana. NCBI lineage: Eukaryota > Viridiplantae > Streptophyta > Magnoliopsida > Poales > Bromeliaceae > Tillandsia > Tillandsia leiboldiana. The sequence goes on from CM055060.1 coordinate 8,197,889, forward strand.
TATGAAACAATATGTATCCACAACATACACCTATCCATGCATGAGAACCATATGTAACAATATGTATATCCAATCATAAGAACCGTAAAGCCATAAACGAATAATTGATGCCTTCCTACCATGTTTAACCCAAGTACACATAAGGTTGACCCCGTCCAACATGATAGAACTAAATGCTAAGACTTAAGAATAAAAAACCCACCTCGATGTAGGCCGATCCCGAACTCCCGCTAGACACTGGGAGGCTGGTGCTGAACTGCTGGGACCTGAACGGTAACTGAAGTCAGAAACAGACCCACTCATACCCATCCCGGCAACACTATAGCAATACAACGCTAACACGAGGTAACTTAGCCGATTTACGGAACAAGATCCAATTCCCGCTCAACGAGAGCCCACGGGACTCTAACAAAATGCCCAGTAGGCGTGAAAATGCTGTCTGAAGATAGCCAGCGTGTCCCAACTGTATCTAGGTCCTTAATACACTTTAAAAATCAGTAAAAATACTAGTTCGAAAAAATTGCTTCGATCCGTTCTCGGAATTCGGGAAACCGAAGACAACGCTGTAAGTTTCAGCGCGTCCGCTTCGACGAGACGAAGCTTGTGCTCACTGGCTTAGGCCAGCACAAGGCCCATTTATAAAGTTGGCCCATAATTACTTAGGGACCAAAACACCACTTTGCTACAACTGTTTATATACTTGATCAAATTGGAAGCTAACTGAAGCATGGCACTTAGTGAGGACAGAGCACAGTTATGCTCACCTGTGGCTTGCCGGAGAGTGGCCGGGAAGTTGGCCGGAGCTACACCACTCAAATACACCAAGCTTGGTTTGCACAAGTTGAACCAAACCTAAAACACAAGGCCAACAGAGGCAAGCATCAGTGCAAGGGTGTTCCCAGAAGAGGTTCGGACCAAGCCAGGCACGGCGGCGGCGGCCGGAGGCGGCGGCTGGCCGGGAAAATGCCTAACAACACACCCTACTACGAGGTTGGAACAACTTAGCTTCCAGGGGTTCTCAGGTCAAACCAACTAGATAGAAACAATCAAAAGGGTATTTAGGACTCACCTGAGTGGTTGGCCGGAGACCAAGAGCAGCGGCGGCGGCCGGTGCTTGAGCTCCGGTTGCATCTATGGTGCAACAGCAGTGGGCAAAAACCCCACGTTCAAGTTTCCATGCAAAGGGATGGGAAGATCCAACCTACCCTTAAGAACATACCTGAGTCGTTTTCCCACCGCGCGAAGCCCCGGGATCGCCGGAAAACAAGTTCGCCGGAATACTAGTGCTCTAATGGCGGAATCCGGTCGGGTGCCTCTGGGCCGGCGCAACTTGGACCAGAATGTCCCACTCGGTGCCAGGAAGTTTCTGGTGGCGACGGCCGGCGGCGTGGGTGAGCGGCGGAGCCGGGCGGCGAAGATCAGCCAATGGGGGAGGAAGACCGGATCTAGGGCACGTCCGATCGGGTCCGATCCTCACCCGATCCTCCTCAAACTTTGAAGGTAAGTTGCAGTCGATGAGGAGAAGAGAATCAACGGTTCCGATCACGATTTCAACGGTCAGACAAACCCCGCGCTCAAGATCGGCCGAAAACGACGTTTCCGGCGACAGGGTTCTACCGCCGGCAACCGGAGGCACGGCGACGGCTCGGGCTTCACAGCAAGGATCATCTCAACTTCAGGAACATTCTAGACATACTCTTTAAGCTATTTAAAACAACTTTGTTCCATCTTCTTACCTCACCAGAAAAGATGGAGGAAGAAGATCGCCTCCGCGGCGGCTCACGGCGGCGCCCGACGTCGGAAAGCTCTCGGCTCGGTTATTACTTCACAGAGGATCACTTCGGTTGAAGCTTGAGCCCACTGCAACCTTCCAGATGCCACTCAACTCACAACCCGTGAAAACCCATCTCTTGCATGGCTTCTCTTGGCTGCTCCGGCGACGGGGAGGCGGCGGCCGGTGTGCTACCACCGAGGAATGCGGCAGAGGGAGAGGGTGCGGTTGAGGCTGGCGGCTGGGGGCTTAGGCTACGGGCTTTTAGTGATTAAGGAAACCCTAACCCGTAAGTATACATATAAATAGTGTACGTTGCAAAATGCACTTTAGTCCCTCAAACTTCGCTATTTTGTGCCCAGTCCATCACAGTAGCTAGCTATCGCATTTAGGTCCCTCTCCAAGGATTTGCACGCTTTTCGGAGCATTTTTGTCGTCAAGTCGAAAAATGGACTTCGCCACGACGTCCGGCTCGGCGAAACCTATCAGGTAGCAATTTTTGTTTTTCGACGAAAATGCCCGGATAAATTCTCGGTCCATCAATACTGTACAGAAATACAGTTTATCACGCTTTTCGAGACTCTAGGGCCGTCAAACAGAAATTCCGTCAACACCATTGCGGCCAGATCGTCGAAACCGATCAAAACGACTACCTGGATCACTGTGTTCAGAATCCGAACAGTGAATTGGTCAGTGTTTCACTCAAAGGAATCCCGAAATTAGGGTTACTGTTCATCTACAGTAATTCACTTAAGCGCAGACCACTGATACATTGGTCGCGACATTCGCCCGCTTCTTCACTGATTTCTGGAAGATCCGACCGTCAGATTGAAAAGTGCTGAATATGAATTTCGCTCAGTTTGACGAGACGATCACAACGGTCATCTCGGATTTCCAAGATTACGTCCGGATTAGAAGATAGCCTTTTTGTCTCGTAAATAGTGCAACTTGCACACTGGCGATTGACCAAATAGGTCAACATAGGTCTTTTGAATTCAAAACCAACTCAAATTTCACCTTTAATCTCTTTACACTAACACAATATTCCCGAGTATTACAATAGCATCGCCACGAACTATCTATCCTATTTTGAAAAATTGGAAGGTAGAAAGCAATCATTGAATTCTATTCAATTAAATAAAGCTGAGTTCTTAAATTCGTTTGGTTCGGATATAAGTTAGAACTACCGATTTCAGATATAGATATAAATTCAGGAACAAATTTGTATAAGTATTAGAGTTGTATCAGATATAAAAAAAATTTGTGTTCGGTTTGATAAAATAGAATAAGAAAAATAAAAAGAACAAAAATTTTTTAATTTAAAAAATTTCTCTTTAAAAAATCTAATTAAAAAAAATTAATTATAATTTATATTATTTAAATTTATCTTTTGTACATAAAATTTTTAAAAATTTATAATTTTTTTAAAATTTAAAAATTTGTATATAAATTTTTTTATAAATTTTAAAATTAATAAATTTTAAAAAATTTTAAATTTATTAAAAATTAAAGATAAAAAATTTGGGGAGAGGGACTATTGTTCCCCCCCCCCCCCCCCCCCCCCCCCCCCCCCCCCCCCCCCCTCTAGCTATACCAGTTAACGGAAACTATTTTGTGTTTAGAGGAGGTTATCCCCCTTATCCGTCCTATTTTTCCCAACCAAACAAAAACAGATCAACTATACAAAACCTTTTTTCGCTGCCAAAATGAAAATGATGAAAATATAATTGGAAGATAGCAAAAAATAATTTCTTATTTAGTTAGTATTTATTTTAATGTCTTTGATTTTCAGCCAATGCGTAAAAGACGTGAATTATATATTATCATAAAAATATTTAAAAGGACAAGAATTTCTAGTACATCTGATTATTGAGCTCACTTTTAACTCCAAAAACAATTTATACTATGGCTATTCATATCATTAGAGGAATTAAGATAATCAATTTAGAAAATGCATTAACTCCAGCTTAAGTGCTTAACATGGGTGATTTTTGATCGAACATTATGAATCCAAAAAATAGTGTGTGTTAGATTAAGTGTTTTCCCTAGAGTTCTCTGTGAAATACAATCTGATTTGCACGAGCTAAACAATATTCATTATTCCCAGTTTGAAATACACTCTTACTAATTAGTCATATTTGGAGAATTAAATAAAAATTAGTTTACAATCCAATGAAGCATATTTACTAAAAGAAAGCTTATGAGAGAGTTAATTACTCAAACTAAACTAAAGTATTTGATTAGTGCAGAGTATATCTACTAAACTGAAGTATTTGATTAGTGCAGAGTATATCTGTGGTGTCCCGATTTTTCCGTACGATCTGTTTGGGTGGTCAGCGGTAAGAAAATACCTATTATTGGTATATCGAGCCCGTTGTGCGTGAAACGGATGCCAAAAACGGACTCAGCGCGCGAAAACGTTAAAAATCGGTTATTTTCAGGCGAAATAGGCCAAATGGGCTGATTTCTCGGGTGGGCCAGTGCACGCCAAGTCCACGGCCCACTTGGCGTGCACCAGGACCAGCGAAGACGGCGGAGTGCCACGTGGGGTGCGTCGATTGGCGGGTCAACGCACGCACGACAACGGGCATTCCGCACCGGGCACGGCGCATGGTGGACCGCGCCAGGCCACGTGTCGCCCGCTCATTGGCGGGCGCAGTGACTCGGGCGGCCCGCCGTGAACCACGGCCCACGGTTCCCGCCATGGACCGCGCGGCCACTCAGTGCGTCGCGATTGGCGGGCGCGCGTGCTCTCGGCGCGCGGGGCGTGGAGGGGCCACGTGTCTGCACTTGCGCGTTCCGGGCGCGGGTCGCGGGCCGGGCCGGGGCGTTGGGTTGCGCACTGTTGGAGCCCGAATTCTTTTCGGGCACCCGAAATCAGGGCCCAAAAGCCCAATAGTCTGGATTTTTGGATTCTTTTGGAGGGGCCTATAAATAGGCCCCTTTGCTCGGCCTTTTGGCCTTTTTCCCGAGCCCCCCTATGGTTGAGTGTTTTAGAGAAGTTGTCCTCTTTGTGTTGCATCTCGAGGGAGTTTCGGAATTTTTGGAGGGCGCGGCATCGACGGCTTCGGCGATTCGGTGTAGTGCGACGTTTCTTCTTCGGTGGCCCATTTCCGTCGCGTTTCGGTCCACAAGGTCCACAGAGCTACTCCGACGGAATTTTTGGACGATTTTCGCAGCGTCTCGGTTTCACGAGAGGTAGATATCCGTTTTTCGTATTTTCCGCTCCTCCAGTTTTGGGTTTTTATTAGGGTTTCTGGAACATCTTTGAACCCCTTTCCTGTTGGTGGTTTTTCTGGACAGCGGAGGCTTGTCGGATTTTTATCTCCACGCTCGGGTATCGGATTTCAGCCTGTGAGGACTCAATTGACATCTACGCTTCGCGAGGATCGCCATCGTATTTTTATTGGAATTTTTGGAGATTATCTCGCAGGTGGTATTTAAGCATTTTCTGGACTGATTTTACAGCAGCATGTATTTGTGGGAGTTTTTGCTTATTGCAATGTTTGGACCATATCTTTGTACTTAGGAGTTTTCTGGTATTTTTGGGCTCGTTGGAATTGTGAGAACTTGAGGATTATCCCCGTTCTGTTTCAGCCCTTTTGATCTTGGATTGACGCGCGCTTCAGGTAGGTTGCTTCGTCTCCAAAACCGGTGGACGGTTCATTAATTCTATTGTATAGAAAGCATGCATGATTGTGAGATATGTTAGAATACATGTTAGAGAGATGTTATCTTTCCTGTGTTGTTATTGAAATCATGTTGGTTAATGTTCCCTGATCTTGCTTTAGTTAAACTAAATGCTACTATTGGAACTTGACCTAGCACCCTGTCATATGTTGCATGTGTAACCATACTAGTAGAAAACCCTCACTTGGGCTAGATTCATTTATGCTCTAGACATCCACACTTCTTATTCTATTCTTGGATATAGTGTTTTTCTCGCCCGGGTAGTGGGCTGAGTGGTCGGGATTTCTCTTAGTGTGGGATGCATGTTACACTCGTGCTTGGGGGCAGAGTGGAGTCTGGTAGATGTAGCTGGTCTTATATCTGTGGCGGGAGCCGTTTGGATAAACGGTGGTCCCGGGATGTCGTGTTTCTCTGTTTTATGTGTCGCCACTATGTTAGTGGCAGTAGTATACCAGTGATAGCAGGACCTTGAACCCAGAACCTTTTTTGGACACACATGATTTTAGTCAACCAATGTTTTTCTTCCAAGCATCGAATGGTCGCCAAAGTCTGTTCTTGTCTGATTGGACGAAGGCAAGCCCTTCGAGATTTAGGAATAAAACTTGTTTTCTAACTGTTTTTCCTAAAAGAACTAAAAATCATTAAAAATGAATTTTTCTCAAATCAAGATAGTTTTTCAAAAAGGAACTACTTTTAGTCCTCACCCGCGTGGGTTTGAGTGAAAAATAGTTTTCAGTAATAAATGTCACATTTTTCCTGTAAACTTTCCCACTCGAGAGGATTCGAGTGGTCTGGGTTCTAAGGACTACCTTTTCTTTGGGTCGAAAACAACGAGAGACTATGCCTAGAGCTTGTTCTTGTTTGATTTGGGTTGTAGGTTCTAGTCTTTCGGGGTTTCCGGACCCTTCATTGTGTCGGCTGTGGAGTATACCCAGCTAGTGCGTTTGCATGTTGAGTTGATGTCCTATTTAGGGAGCCGTTCGGTTGACAGCGGTCCTGACTGTTCGAGTATTTTCCTGTTAGTGAGTTGGAGAGGTGATTTGCGTGCTGTCGATCTTGTTGATCGTGGATTTGGACTATAGCCTGCATGAGCCGCATTGAGCTCGACAGAGATGCGCGGATACTTTTCTCGGTGAGGTCGCGCCCCTCGAGTGCCGCTCCGGAGCTAGGCCTGTTACTTTGTTATCGCGACTTGTCGACGCAATCCCTCTAGCTGGGCCAGTTTTGGCAGTCACGGACGCCCTACGTAAGTCCAGTCCTCCGTGGATGTAATGGCAGTAGGTAGGCGCAGGTTTGACTGGACCCCATGTTTGGGTGACTGTATTTTGATAGTTAGTAGATGCATCATGTTTCCATCTGTATCACTCCTTGAGCATTTAGATAGAGGCATAGTAGCTGTAGAGTTATTTTCCAGTCTTTTTCCTTTCAGTATTGCATTTGTTACTTTATGCCTCTAGTAGACTTAGTGGGCAGACCGTCGGGCTTGGGGGCGGTACCCATTGAGAACTACTGTGGGATGTAGTTGTAAGACCCGGCCTTTCCTTAACCCTTCTGGTCACCCTCTTCTTGTAATGCCCGACCGAGGGCCTCATTTTTGGTGTTTTTCCGGACAGACCGTCGGGGCCCGCAGATAATTTTAGGCGTTAGAGCTCGCGGAGCGGAGCGCGCGGGCGCGATCGGTTTCTTTTTCCGACTTCCGGTCTGACCAGAATTAATTCTCGAAGTTGGGGTCCCCCTTAGGCGTCTCGGGATCCGTGTTGGCAACCCGCACACCTTTTAAGGTAAACCCTAATCCCTGTTAGTATTTATATGGCCGTGTGGGAAAGAGGATTAGGGTTCCTCTTATTTTCTTTTGGTGGCCGCCTCTTTTCTTTTTCTTCCTCCCTCGTAGCCGCCGGAAAAGAGTAACCAAGCACACCGCAAGGGTGGACCGGTGGAGGCAAGCGGACGATCCCTCTCTTTCCTCCTCTTTCGCACATCGAGGTGAGTCGGATGCGTTTCGTTCGGGGGAATCTCCCCCTTTTTCTTTTGTTGGTCACGAGGAGGGAGAAGGGGCGGCGCCGTCGCGCACCGCTGCGCGCGGGGCCGGCCGCGGGTGGGGCGCCGTGCGGGCAGGTGCCGCGCGGGGTCGCCCCACACCGCGGGCAGCGCGCCCGCGCGACACTCGGCCGCGCGGGGCCACCCACAAGAGGGGGCGCCCGCGCGGGCCGGTGCCGCGCGGGGCCGCCCCGCACCGCGGGCAGCGCGCCCGCGCGGCGCTCGGCCGCGCGGGGCCGCCCGCAGGAGGGGCGCCGCGCGGGCTGGTGCCGCGCGGGGTCGCCCCGCACCGCGTGCAGCGCGCCCGCGCGGCGCTCGGCCGCGCGGGGCCGCCCGCAGGAGGGGCGCCGCGCGGGCTGGTGCCGCGCGGGGTCGCCCCGCACCGCGTGCAGCGCGCCCGCGCGGCGCTCGGCCGCGCGGGGCCGCCCGCAGGAGGGGCGCCGCGCGGGCTGGTGCCACGCGGGGTCGCCCCGCACCGCGGGCAGCGCGCCCGCGCGGCGCTCGGCCGCGCGGGGCCGTCCGCAGAAGGGGCGCCCGCGCGGGCTGGTGCCGCGCGGGGTCGCCCCGCACCGCGGGCAGCGCGCCCGCGCGGCGCTCGGCCGCGCGGGGCCGCCCGCATGAGGGGCGCCCGCGCGGGCTGGTGCCGCGCTGGGTCGCCCCGCACCACGGGCAGCGCGCCCGCGCGGCGCTCGGCCACGCGGGGCCGCCCGCAGGAGGGGCGCCCGCGCGGTCTGGTGCCGCGCGGGGCTGCGCCCAGGCAGAGTGTTCGTCGCACGGGCCGGTGCCGTGCGAAGGACTCCGCCGCACGCTGTTGGGAGTCGTTGTAAGTTTCGGACTTCTAAGTCTCGACTTGCCCATGTTCCTTCAGGAGTGCGGGACGCTGTTGGCGATTGGAGCACAGACGCGGACTGGACGAACGCAGGACGACGCACACAAGGTGGGTACGTTCCCGGGGATTTCGGGAATGGGGTTTAACAGTTAGAAATAGCATGTTGGGGCAAGGTGGAATTGTCAGTCTCCTTCTGTTTATGCACTAACCCTGTTATGTTATGTTACTTAATGTCAATCTGAGGCTCAAGTTTGCTACACGCACACCCGCGGTTTGGCCACCGCAAGGGTGTGCTTTTCCGGAAAAGTGGTACGTTGACCCGTGTACCCCACGCGGCGGTGGCGTTAGGAATGGGGGCCCCCGTGGGTGGGGGGTGTGAGCGGTGACGTCGAGGCAGGTGCTCGGCGGCCGAGGCAGGTGCTCGGCGGTGGGCATCGGGGAAGGCGCCCGATGATGTTTTGCGAGGCAGGTGCTCGGCGGTGGACATCGGGGAAGGTGCCCGATGTTGTTTTGATACAGGGTGTGGTTATGGTGGAAGATGCATGGGAGGGATAGTTGCCCCGGTGTTTGTGGTTTGCCTTATCTTTGTTTACTACGCTTATCATGCTATTTCTAGTCACTGACTTCCCACTCCGTGACAGGTCCGTCCAGGGGCGAGTGCTAGGGCGCCGGTGAGGACGCGAGGGTGCTGATCTGATTTTTGGGTGACTTCAGATACAGTGACCCTTTTTCCCTTTTCTTTTATTATTCATGGTAGCTAGTTGTGGATTGCGACACCCCCGTGGGGTCGAAGTGGATGTTGCCCTTTTTCCTTTTCGAATAATTGAATGAATTCTACGTACTCTCTTACTTGGCCGTTTTGAACGATGGAAAGCAAAGAAAACCGATTGCGAAAACTACTTTTAAAACGTGGGTGTCGAGTGGGCACCGAGCTTTACAAACCTTATGGGATTTATGTGTTTGCGAACAGTTTTCATAAACAATGGCGTCGTGTGGATGCCGCTTTCAAAACCTTGTGATTATTTATCCTTTCAAAACACCGGCCTCTATGCTCTAAGTGAATGCTGGAGTATCATGTGTATTGTTTGGTTGTATGTGTTCGAGACTCCAACTGATGTGGTTAGAGATTGTGTGAGCTACGCCTTGTGAGACACTTGGTAGTCGAGACGCCGTGCATATACAAAGGAGACTCTGCCCATTTGCAGAATGAATTTGTGTATGCGGCGGGTCTGGGCACGCGCCGGGGAGTAATGTTTTACAAAAAAAAAAAATATATGGCTAATTCAGGGGCATCGGTGGCTCCTCTTCCGCGCAATTTGAACCCCCGGGGCGTGAAAGATTAAGATGGTATCAGAGACAGTAAACTTTAACCACAACAGTCGGGGCCTAACATCCACGGGCGCAATACTCTGGCTACTGAGTAATAAAGTGAACACGGGATAAATAAAACGCGAGTGCTCGTTGAGGGAAAAAGGGGGGGGGGAATTAGTGTTCTTTTTCTTTTCTCCCTCTAGTGCCAGCACTAGCGGCGTGCCGTTTTATTTAAACTAGGGGTAACTGGTTCGTGCAAATGTTCAGATCATGGCCAGGACTAGATCCACAGCCGAGGACACGGGGGCGGACGCAGCGGAAGCGATGACCGCGGAGAATCAGCTCCTAAGGCAGCAGCTACAAGAGATGGCGGAACAGTTGGCAGCCCTGAACGACCGCGTGCGCCAACTGACGCAGCAACAGCAGGCCGCTGCGACGGCAGAGGTTGCCCCGGGCCCTCTCCCGGGGCCAGCTGCACCGGTGATGGAGACCGAAGGAAGGGGCGAATCTACCAAACGAGCGAGACCGTGTGCGCGCCAACCTGGCCGACTTCAAGAAATACGACCCGCCAACGTTCGAGGGGAACGCCCGCATTTGGTGGAAGACCGTACGCCCCGACTCTGCGTCGGGCGCTACCCTTCCGTCATGGACTACCTTTAAACAGCAGCTATTCGGGGCGTTCTTTACCAATAGCGTGAAGAAACAACTGGAAGACGACCTAAACCACATCAGGCAGGGAACCAAAACAGTGATGGAGTACCAGAGGGAGTTCGTGAGGCTGGCGAACTGTGTCCCGTTCGTCATTCGGGACGAATCCCATAAGGCACAACTATTTGTGGATGGATTGAGGACTGACATTTTCCAAGTGGTGGACGCGGCGGATCTACATACCTTTCAGAAGGTGGTCGACCGAGCCACCATCGTGGAACGAGGCTTCGCCGTCACACGCGCCCGGAGGGAAGGCTCCCACCAGCAAGACGACAGGAAGCGGACCCAGACGACTTCAGGGGGAGGGGGCTCCTCCAGCGGGAATCGGCCCCCTAAGCGGTGGAGACCCCAGCAAAGGACCAGGGGAGCGCCAGGAGAGGGACAACGCCCGGAGGATCGCTCATGCGTGATCTGCGGCGGGGCGCACCGAGTGATGGATTGCTCCAAGAGACAGGACCATTGTTTCCGATGTGGCAAGCAGGGACACTTCCGTTTCAACTCTCCCCTGAACCAAGGCACCACATCTTCAGCAGCCTCCGTGCCTTCACCCCAGCACGCAGGGCGGGGGAAAGCGCCAATGACGTCAGCCCCCAGACCGCCAGCACCCCGATCTGTAGGGGAAAAGCCACCGCCTTCGGGAGGCCGCGTCTATTCGATGGGTCAGCAGGAGACACACCCGTCTGAGCACGTCGTCGCAGGTATCACTCTTGCCTCTGTTTATCGCGCTAGGACCCTTTTTGACACCGGGGCGACCCTCTCGTTTATGTCCCGAGATTTCGCACTGACCCATGATTTTGAGTTGAGACCCTTACCCAGTCTGATGACCGTTCACACCGCGGGGGGATCCTTGGAGGCACGCAACATGGTGCCTTCCTGCCCTTTATGGATGGGAAGGCTTCCGTGCTCCTGGGATCTGGTAGTCATTCCATTGAAAGAGTATGATGTAGTGCTCGGAATGGATTGGCTCACGTGGTACCTTGCGGTCATAGACTGCGAAAAGCGCGAGGTACGACTGATGTACCCCGATTTTCCGGAGAACGTGTACTTGGCTTGCAAGAGCGTTTCCTTTTCTTCCTTGATTCCTGCATCCCGAGCCAGAAAGTTGGTAGAGGGCGGGTGTATGGCCTACTTGGTGTCAGTGGCCCTGGCCGCCGGATCCTCCACGGCACTCCCCGACATCCCTGTGGTGAGGGACTTCCCAGATGTTTTTCCGGCCGAATTACCTGGTTTACCCCCCGAGCGAGAAGTTGTCTTTCCTATTGAGCTTCCACCCGGCACTCGACCAATCACGAAGGCCCCCTACAGGATGGCCTTCGCGGAGCTGAAGGAACTTAAGGCGCAGCTAGAGGACCTTCTGGACAAGGGGTTTATCCGACCGAGTGTGTCCCCTTGGGGCGCACCTGTACTCTTTGTACGAAAGAAAGACGGGAGCTTGCAGTTGTGCATCGACTACCGGGAAATCAACAAGGTCACAGTGAAAAACAAGTACCCCTTACCTAGGATTGATGACCTCTTTGACCAGCTGCGGGGTGCAACTGTCTTCTCAAAAATCGACCTGCAGTCGGGCTACCACCAGCTCAGAGTTCGAGACGAGGATATTCCGAAGACGGCATTCCGGACTCGGTATGGCCATTACGAGTTCACAGTAATGCCGTTCGGGCTTACCAATGCCCCAGCGATGTTCATGGACATGATGAACCGAGTTTTCAGACCCTTCCTGGATCAGTTCGTCGTGGTCTTCATCGACGACATCCTAATTTACTCCACCACCGATGAGAAGCACGAGGAGCACCTACGAATTGTTCTACAGACCCTTAGGGAGCAGGAGCTGTTCGCAAAACTTAAGAAATGCGAATTCTGGCTTCGCGAAGTGGGGTTTCTAGGGCATATCATTTCAGCAGCAGGAGTCGCAGTGGATCCCAAGAAGGTGGAGTCGGTGACCGACTGGCCCCAGCCGACCACAGTGACAGAGGTGCGCAGCTTCTTGGGCCTTGCGGGATACTACAGACATTTCGTGGAGGGTTTCTCGAAGATTGCGACCCCTCTGAACCGCCTAACCCGGAAAGGAGTAAAGTTCATTTGGATGGTCCAATGCCAAGAGAGCTTTGAAGAGCTTAAGAAACGGTTAACAAGGGCGCCTGTGCTTGCCTTACCAACCGCTGGAGAAGACTACGAAGTCTACTGCGATGCATCGCGAATAGGACTGGGAGGAGTACTAATGCAGCAAGGAAGAGTCATTGCCTATGCTTCAAGACAACTCAAGGATTACGAACAGAACTACCCGATCCATGACTTGGAACTTGCCGCAGTGGTCTTCGTTCTGAAACTGTGGAGGCACTACCTCTACGGTGTGCATTGCAACGTGTTCTCGGACCACCAAAGCCTTAAGTACCTTTTCACCCAGAAGGAGCTTAACCTACGGCAGAGGAGGTGGTTGGAGCTACTGAAGGACTACGACTTGACCATCCAGTACCACCCGGGGAAAGCAAATGTGGTAGCCGATGCTCTAAGCAGGAAGGGACAAGCAGAAGGAACTTCGGCGGGCGCGATCACGCAGCAGAATGACTTGATCACGGAATTTTCACGATTGAGGTTGGAAGTGGGAGCAAGTCACAATGGACTTTGTCACCGGTTTCCCCCGTTCGCAGCAGGGACACGACGCCATCTGGGTTGTCGTGGATCGGCTAACGAAGTCCGCTCACTTCTTACCCATCCACACGACCTGGACACGCGACCGGCTGGCACAGGTCTACCTCAGCGAGATTGTAAGGCTGCACGGGGTGCCGACGACGATCACCTCGGACAGGGACACGAGGTTCGTTTCGAACTTTTGGAAGAGTCTACAACGAGCCTTGGGGACCAAGTTACACTTCAGCTCAGCCTTTCACCCCCAGACGAACGGGCAATCCGAGCGGGTGATTCAGATACTCGAGGACATGCTTCGGGCGTGCGTGCTGGATTTGGGAGACGGATGGTCGCGTTACCTACCCCTTGCAGAGTTCGCTTATAACAATAGCTACCAAGCGAGCATTCAGATGGCGCCGTACGAAGCATTGTACGGCAGACGCTGTAGATCCCCGATCTGTTGGGACGATCTGGGGGAGAGAAAGTTTTTGGGGCCGGACCTAGTGGCCGAGACAGAGGAAAGAGTGCGCCTCATCAGGCGACGTTTGGCGACCGCCCAGAGCCGGCAAAAGAGCTACGCGGACCAGAGACGTCGCGACTTGGAGTTCCAGGTGGGAGAACACGTGTTACTGCGGGTGTCGCCGTCAAATGGGGTAAAGCGGTTTGGGTTGAGGGGCAAGTTGAGCCCGCGGTACATAGGGCCGTTTGAGATTCTGGAGCGCATCGGCCCGGTAGCCTACCGCCTCGCCCTACCACCGAACCTTGACCGCGTTCATGATGTGTTCCACGTGTCCATGCTTCGGAAGTACCTCCCTGACCCATCGCGAGTGCTTGACGCCTCTGCGATTGAACTCAAGGAGGATTTAAGTTTCGCGGAAGTACCAGTGCGGATCCTAGCCCGGGAGGACAAAAAGCTGCGTAGTCGGACAATTCCCTACGTAAAGGTGCTTTGGAGCAATCAAGAAGAGCGTGAGGCAACTTGGGAACCCGAGTCAAAGATGAGGGAGTGCTACCCGGACCTGTTCGCCGCTGGGGAAGATTAAGTTTCGGGGACGAAACTTGTTTTTAGCGGTAAGTGGTGTAAGACCCGGCCTTTCCTTAACCCTTCTGGTCACCCTCTTCTTGTAATGCCCGACCGAGGGCCTCATTTTTGGTGTTTTTCCGGACAGACCGTCGGGGCCCGCAGATAATTTTAGGCGTTAGAGCTCGCGGAGCGGAGCGCGCGGGCGCGATCGGTTTCTTTTTCCGACTTCCGGTCTGACCAGAATTAATTCTCGAAGTTGGGGTCCCCCTTAGGCGTCTCGGGATCCGTGTTGGCAACCCGCACACCTTTTAAGGTAAACCCTAATCCCTGTTAGTATTTATATGGCCGTGTGGGAAAGAGGATTAGGGTTCCTCTTATTTTCTTTTGGTGGCCGCCTCTTTTCTTTTTCTTCCTCCCTCGTAGCCGCCGGAAAAGAGTAACCAAGCACACCGCAAGGGTGGACCGGTGGAGGCAAGCGGACGATCCCTCTCTTTCCTCCTCTTTCGCACATCGAGGTGAGTCGGATGCGTTTCGTTCGGGGGAATCTCCCCCTTTTTCTTTTGTTGGTCACGAGGAGGGAGAAGGGGCGGCGCCGTCGCGCACCGCTGCGCGCGGGGCCGGCCGCGGGTGGGGCGCCGTGCGGGCAGGTGCCGCGCGGGGTCGCCCCACACCGCGGGCAGCGCGCCCGCGCGACACTCGGCCGCGCGGGGGCGCCCACAAGAGGGGGCGCCCGCGCGGGCTGGTGCCGCGCGGGGCCGCCCCGCACCGCGGGCAGCGCGCCCGCGCGGCGCTCGGCCGCGCGGGGCCGCCCGCAGGAGGGGCGCCGCGCGGGCTGGTGCCGCGCGGGGTCGCCCCGCACCGCGTGCAGCGCGCCCGCGCGGCGCTCGGCCGCGCGGGGCCGCCCGCAGGAGGGGCGCCGCGCGGGCTGGTGCCGCGCGGGGTCGCCCCGCACCGCGTGCAGCGCGCCCGCGCGGCGCTCGGCCGCGCGGGGCCGCCCGCAGGAGGGGCGCCGCGCGGGCTGGTGCCACGCGGGGTCGCCCCGCACCGCGGGCAGCGCGCCCGCGCGGCGCTCGGCCGCGCGGGGCCGTCCGCAGGAGGGGCGCCCGCGCGGGCTGGTGCCGCGCGGGGTCGCCCCGCACCGCGGGCAGCGCGCCCGCGCGGCGCTCGGCCGCGCGGGGCCGCCCGCATGAGGGGCGCCCGCGCGGGCTGGTGCCGCGCGGGGTCGCCCCGCACCACGGGCAGCGCGCCCGCGCGGCGCTCGGCCACGCGGGGCCGCCCGCAGTAGGGGCGCCCGCGCGGTCTGGTGCCGCGCGGGGCTGCGCCCAGGCAGAGTGTTCGTCGCACGGGCCGGTGCCGTGCGAAGGACTCCGCCGCACGCTGTTGGGAGTCGTTGTATGTTTCGGACTTCTAAGTCTCAACTTGCCCATGTTCCTTCAGGAGTGCGGGACGCTGTTGGCGATTGGAGCACAGACGCGGACTGGACGAACGCAGGACGACGCACACAAGGTGGATACGTTCCCGGGGATTTCGGGAATGGGGTTTAACAGTTAGAAATAGCATGTTGGGGCAAGGTGGAATTGTCAGTCTCCTTCTGTTTATGCACTAACCCTGTTATGTTATGTTACTTAATGTCAATCTGAGGCTCAAGTTTGCTACACGCACACCCGCGGTTTGGCCACCGCAAGGGTGTGCTTTTCCGGAAAAGTGGTACGTTGACCCGTGTACCCCACGCGGCGGTGGCGTTAGGAATGGGGGCCCCCGTGGGTGGGGGGTGTGAGCGGTGACGTCGAGGCAGGTGCTCGGCGGCCGAGGCAGGTGCTCGGCGGTGGGCATCGGGGAAGGCGCCCGATGATGTTTTGCGAGGCAGGTGCTCGGCGGTGGACATCGGGGAAGGTGCCCGATGTTGTTTTGATACAGGGTGTGGTTATGGTGGAAGATGCATGGGATGGATAGTTGCCCCGGTGTTTGTGGTTTGCCTTATCTTTGTTTACTACGCTTATCATGCTATTTCTAGTCACTAACTTCCCACTCCGTGACAGGTCCGTCCAGGGGCGAGTGCTAGGGCGCCGGTGAGGACGCGAGGGTGCTGATCTGATTTTTGGGTGACTTCAGATACAGTGACCCTTTTTTCCTTTTCTTTTATTATTCATGGTAGCTAGTTGTGGATTGCGACACCCCCGTGGGGTCGAAGTGGATGTTGCCCTTTTTCCTTTTCGAATAATTGAATGAATTCTACGTACTCTTTTACTTGGCCGTTTTGAACGATGGAAAGCAAAGAAAACCGATTGCGAAAACTACTTTTAAAACGTGGGTGTCGAGTGGGCACCGAGCTTTACAAACCTTATGGGATTTATGTGTTTGCGAACAGTTTTCATAAACGATGGCGTCGTGTGGATGCCGCTTTCAAAACCTTGTGATTATTTATCCTTTCAAAACACCGGCCTCTATGCTCTAAGTGAATGCTGGAGTATCATGTGTATTGTTTGGTTGTATGTGTTCGAGACTCCAACTGATGTGGTTAGAGATTGTGTGAGCTACGCCTTGTGAGACACTTGGTAGTCGAGACGCCGTGCATATACAAAGGAGACTCTGCCCATTTGCAGAATGAATTTGTGTATGCGGCGGGTCTGGGCACGCGCCGGGGAGTAATGTTTTACAAAAAAAAAAATATATGGCTAATTCAGGGGCATCGGTGGCTCATCTTCCTCGCAATTTGAACCCCCGGGGCGTGACAGTAGTTCTCACACCCACTGTGGTGATTTTTTCCCAGAGACCTCTTCTCCTGTTCCTGCTGCTCCTGTTGCTGATCCTGCTGACCGAGGTAAGGAAGTTGTGAGCTAGATCCCTACCAGTCTTCTTCCAGATAGAGTAGTTGTATCCCTTTTGGTGATGTATTAGTACTGTCAGTGATTTTGGGATGTATCTTGTACTTTTACTTTTGAGAGCTTTATTATTTTTTGGAGAGACTTATGTATTTGTGAGGACCTGACATGTACTATTTGGAGTTATATATTTATTTCAGTAGTTTACTTTTTCGCTCTGATATCTGTATAGCTATAGTATCATTCTTTTTGCAGGTTAGACGCTTCGTCTATACGGGGCTTTCTGTATGGGCGGCAGATCTGTTGGCGAGCCCGGGTCGCAGTTTTGACCCCGGGGCGTGACAATATCTCAATCTTATTCAAGTCTAAAAATGTGCATTGTACTAATATGTCATGCACTATTTTACTTGTCATCTAATAAATCTTATTACTTGCTTATCTTCGGATTCCTGAGATTTGGTTATTAAAACCAAATGGAGAAGGATACACTCGATGTGAGTTTTAGCTCATTGTTCTTTCACAGCTGCATTTTGGGGTGTTTTCTTTCTATTTACAGTTGACCGATCAATTTTTGTCACCGATACAGGACTTAGTGATAGCACAAGAGGCTATCTCTCTGTGTATGCTAATGGCGGATTGAATCAGATGCGACTAGGTGTAAGATTTCGAGAACCTAATTTCGATATTTTTCTTCAACACTTGCAGTAAAGAATTACTTTTATATGTATAAATGCAGATCAGCGATATGGTCGCCATAGCAAAAACTCTGGTAATCCCTTCTATTGATAACACTTCGTTCTGGAAAGACTCGAGGTATCTGAGCAAACTCACATTCTAAATATTTGATGAAATGTTATGCTTTATAACTTTTGAAAGCTATTAAATTTGGGGTATATTGATTTAATTTTACAGCAAATTTCAAGATATATTTGATGTTGAGTACTTGGTAGAAGTTCTCAAAGATGATATTATGATTGTAGAATCCCTCCCACCTAAATATCAAAATATTATACCTTACACGATGCCACCTAGATCTTGGTCTTTGGTAAGCATTTTAGAATGAGCTCTATTTTTTTCTCACTTCACTGGCTTCTAGGGTCAATAATAATTGCATGTATGTTCTAAGTCTCTTTCTTTTTACAGGATTCTTATTACAAGAGTTTATCGAAAATGTTCAAGGTGCATGAGGTTGTGAGGTTCACCCACACTGACACTCGCCTTGCCAATAATAATCCTCCTCTTGCAATTCAAAAATTACGATGTTGTGCAAACTGTCAAGCGCTACGGTTCATACTGCAAACCGCAAATTGAAGGTCTAGCAATGAACATAATCAATAAGCTGAAAAACAAAACTACTAGACCATTTATGACTCTCCATCTAAGGTACCTACAGAAGAATTTTCACTAAATTAATGACGAAAGGTGTTAAAAGAATATACATATACAGATACGAGAAAGACGTGTTGGTATTTACGGGTTGCGATCATCATTTGAGACCAGAGGAGGCAAAAGAGATAATAGATGCGGTACGCCAATCCTCGCTGGAAAGAAAAACGAATCAATGGCACAGAGAGGCGGTTGGCTGGGCGCTGTCAGATGACCCCCCGTGAAACCAGCCTATTCCTGAAGGCTATGGGTTATCCTAACACAACCAACATTTACATTGCGGCAGGAAAGATTTACGGGGCCAATAGCATGGATGCTCTTAGGAAAGCATACCCGAATCTTCACACACACCACACTATAACCACAAGCGAGGAAATGGAGCCTTTCCAAAAGCACCAACACATAGTGCGTCAACTACACTCCTCAGCCTTGGGGGGACACTCCGGGGCCCTTCGCACATATAAAAGAATTAAGCAATACTTCCACTGGCCCGGACTTAAGTAGGATGCAGCGAAGCACGCTAAGGACTGTGAAGTGTGCCTACGAAACAAGGTGAACAACCAAGCCTACGCAGGATTGCTCCAGCCCCTGCCCGTGCCGACCAGAGCGTGGCAAGAGATAACCATGGACTTCATTGAGGCTCTGCCTACTTCGGAAGGCAAGGACACAGTGCTAGTGGTAATAGACCGACTCACCAAGTATGCTCATTTCATAGCACTGACTCACCCCTTCACGGCTTCGCAAGTAGCGAGGGCCTTCCTCGACACAGTTTATAAACTGCACGGGTTGCCCAGGACAATCTTGACCGACAGGGACAAGGTGTTCACCAGTCAGATGTGGCAGGAGATATTTAAGTTGATGGGAGTAAAGCTACTAATGAGCAGCGCCTACCACCCACAGACGGACGGCCAATCTGAAAGGCTCAACAGATGTCTCGAGACATATCTACGGTGCCTGTGCTTCCACCAACCGGGCAAGTGGCACCAATGGCTAACGACGGCCGAGTGATGGTACAATACCAACTACCATAGCTCCTTAAGGATCACACCGTACCAAGCTCTCTATGGACACCCGCCACCCAACGGGTTGGTCGTCAACCTGGGCATGGAGGTCTCACCCACGGTGCAAGAATGGGGAAGGGAACAGGGGAAGATGACACAACTACTGAGGGAACGGCTACTACAAGCCCAGCACCGCATGAAACAAAATGCCGACAAAAGGAGAGTTGATAAGGAATACAAGATCGGGGAGTATGTATACCTGAAGCTGCAGTCCTACCGGCAGGTGAGCGTGGCCATCAGGAGCAACTTGAAGCTCTACGCTCGCTACTTTGGACCATTTAAGATCACAGAGAGGATAGGGAAGGTCGCTTACCGCTTGCAACTACCGGCAGGGTCCTAAATCCACCCGGTATTTCATGTGTCCCTATTAAAGAGGGCCCCGCCGCCGGACGCAACTGCAGCCACAACTCCTGAGGTTCCCCTGGTTGGAGAAGATGGCCAACTGCTCGCAATGCCAGAGAAGATACTGGAGAGGCGCATGGTGAAGCCTGCACGAATAATAATAGTTAGGAGTAGAGAAGCAAAGTAGCAATTTTTTTTATTACAACAAATAGAAGAAGGTAAGTAGTCGCAGCGGATGGAGGGGAGCAACTCCGGTGGGAAAGAAGCTAGGGCAGCCACACAGCGAAGGAGAAGAGGGCGACAGGATCTAAGGCTTAGTATGAGGTGGATTGGGGAGGCTTCCTTGGGAAGTACTTAGATCCGCCTAGCGGGTCGGGGAGCAGGGTAGCGGGCGAGGATCCGGAGCAGTTCACATGGGCCGCCAGACCAGAGTTCTTCACACGGGCCGCCAGCCCAGAGGGCCCACAACCATCGCAATACCGGCCCAGAGGCCCAATTACATTATAATTACTCTTTTGCAATGTACCCCCCAGAGATGTAACTATTCAGGTTTTGCTATAGCACACTAGACAGCACATTGATATATGCAGATACAATGTAATGGGAAGATATGAATGAATATTACAATTTTCGTCCCTAAGGTCTTCTCCTCTCCTTCTTCTCCTTCTTTTTCTCCTTCCCCCTAAACTCCCCTCACTTCAATCTTCTTCTTCTTCTTCTTCTTCGCGCTACCCAGGACCCATCATCCGCCTCGCCATCCAGACCTCAGAGGAATCTCATCACGGGCGGGTGCGAGTTGTACGGGTTGTTACACATTAACTATCTACGCCATATGCACCAAGAATTTGACAAATGCAGATAAAGATGGGATTATGTCTGTCTATCTAGCTTCCGAATTCGGGCAGTCGACAAAAGAGATATTGCAGGAAATAAGCTTAACATTAGGACTTGCAAGAACAAACACAAAATTATTCAGATCTTAAGTGAGAGGCTAAAGAATATTTAAAAGATTAAAAGGTCATCCTCCCTTATCAGTAACATTTCTGAATATGTAAGATTTTGCCCCCCAGTAGAACAAACCTATCCATAGGTCAATTAGAAAGAGCAGAAAAAGGACAAAGATAGGAAAGCATTGAAAAAGAGCCTGTGCTTTTCCAATATGTTTCTTAGATGAAATTGGAGATATTATAGAAAACTTTGTTGAAGAACATTTAAAGGTATCTATACACATGAAATAATATCTACATCAAATTTGTGAACCTTTTCATTATAATAGACTAGCTCATTTAGCAACCAGTTTTTCTACTTTTCTAACCATAACTATATTGAGGGGACAAAGAAAACCCATTTCAGGAAGATGTTGCAAGTTGTTGCTTTAAACAATAAACACACGGAACAAAGAGAACGCTCCTTTTTACGCACCTAATTTGATGGCACTTCAGACCTATATATCAATATGATGTACCATCACTGATGAGGCACAAGAAATTCCTTGAAATAATAATACTGGCAAAAAAAAGATAAGTATATATGATTCCTGATCTAACTTTTAATCATTTTTTCTTCATACACAGTTTGCAACTAAAGATGACCGATCCTTACATGACAAGATAGTGAAAACTCAGAAGACAACTTACAAACCAGCATTCACAGAATCTCTAAGCTTTCGAAGGAGAATATTCTCTTCTGAAGCAGAAAAATGGTTCTGATTATACAAACAGCAAAATTGTCTATATTACATATTACATATGCCAATATGAGAAGAAAGAAAAGGCTAGCATTCAGCTATGACAAAAATAGAATGTCAAGATATGCAACACTATAGGAAGCAATAAAGTTCAGTGGAGCCATTTCACTGCGAGGATGATGCAGTAGGATATAATGCTTTTTTAGCAAATATATTCAAGTCACTTGATTTTTCATCTGTACCATGAAGAAAAGATCACTAGCAAGTATTCTAGTGAAGTAAAAACTGCATTATAATAGGGCCAGATTGAACACAACAAGCGGTCCACGTTGGGAAATGAGTTTAAAGTTTTAACTTAAAACTTCGTGACATAACTTGAAGTTAGTACTGTAGCATGCACTATTCATTCAAAATATAAGATTGTTGTGGATGCTGGTAAAACAAAATGAAGAAAGTAAAGCTAGGACTGCCTACTTACCAAAGAGTAAACAATAGTCTAGTTAGGCTGTTGTAATGCCCTGAACCTTTTGCAAATTGCAAAGTACTAGTGAGTAATATGAATTGGAAACCCTTCCAATAGATTCAAAAGTGTTCGGGAGATAATCGAGTGTTTTCGACGTAAACTTAGCGCGAAAACGGACTTCGGAAGTTCAAATTTACAAAATTGCAGGTTCTGTATTGAGCACTAGTACCCAAGAGGGAGCACCGAAACTCAGCTACGCAGAGGAGAAGTAAACCTTCGGGTTATGCGGAATTGGGGCCCGATACCGGTACTAATATTTGGAATAGTGCGCGTACCGGCACTGATGTTACCGGATACCGGTACTTAGTAGAAAACTAAGAAATCCAATATTCAGGTTCTGCGGAACTAGCGAGGGAGTACCGGAACCGAGGGCCGCGTACCGATACTAAATCCCGAGTACCGGTACTAAATCCCGAGTACCGGTACTCCAAGCTGCCGACAGCAGCTATTGGGGATTGCTAACCATGGTTAATTTGGGGGTTTTAGTGGGATTAGCCCAATCTTATAACCCCACACTCACAGCCAAACACTCCTCTTCCCCTCATTCTCACTCTTACCCCCTCTATTCTCTTTCTCTCTCGGAGAAGGAGAAGGAGCAGATTTTCCTTGTTGTTGGCCTTCTTTCGTTGGAGTTGTAAAGGAGCAACTTTTTTTAATTATCAACCCTCCGCCGTAAGTAGATCAACAAATTCTTGAGCTTCTCGAAGCTCCTTAGCGTGAGTTTCTTCCTCCAACGTTTTTCGGGGAGGACCGAAAACCAAAACTTTGCATTTCCTTTGGGGTGGAGAATGAGCAAGTTCATCGGCCCGGCGCTTAGTAGATGGCCGAGGAGGACTTCGTGGTAGTTGCTCTGTGATCCGAAGCGGCTAAAAAATAAAAAGAAAAATGAGTAAAGTATACTCAGACAAAAAGAAAGAAAAGAATAGTAAATGAGGCTTACTGGCAGAGCCTTGAGTGGATGAGTCGTATCTTCGTCCGATTCTTCATCCGACGCTTCGAGTGAAACAGCCACGGCCTCTTTGCCTTTGGACAAGCCAGCTAAAATAAAAACAAATATATTCAAGAGTGAAGAACCGAAAGAGAAGAGAACTCAAAGAAAAGCGTTCGAAAGAGGATCCGAAGCAAAAATTTACGGATATAGTTCCCTGGGGCCAATGTGAATAAAATATTGCAGAAGTCACCCCAGGAACGCTTATACAAGTCCTTAGACGTACCCCGTCTATATAGTCGAAACGCCACGGGGACGAAGTCCTGTTTCGATCGATTCTGCAGCACCGTAATACGATCCGCCTCGGCTATCCCTTTAGTAACTAGGCGAGATCGAGGTGTTGGCGGTAAAAAACTTTGGCGAGGCTGGAAGCACATAAATCAAATCGAATTGCCAAGCCACAAAATATGGACAATAAACCTCATTGCTCGTCCAAAGTTTGGATCGGCTCTTCAAGCCAATCTGTAAATCTTTGGCGGCTAAGAAGCATACCAAACTTCAGTATGCTCAACGACCTCTCGTGAGTCCCTCTAGTTCTGAATATATTCAAAATTTTCGGTGAACAGGCAGGGCCAATCTGTCATTCTCCAAAAGGAACCCAACAGTTTACAGGTAGGCTCTCTTCAATATAAAAAACTCAAAAATAAGCCTAAAAATCCGAGAGTCAACCTGAGATGAATGGCTTTGAGCAACCGAGAGCAAGCCCGTACGTATTGAACCGAACCAATGAATCTTGATCTAAAGGAGTTGGCAAAGAATAGAAAAATAAAATTGGAGATAGAGTTGTAGGAATCAAAAAATTTCACAACTTGAACTAATAATGACGACGCTCTTCGCTTTCTTGGGCAGCTGCTTTGTTGATTAAAAAATCTCTCGGTATAGAAAAGAAAATAAGAACCGAGTTTTCACCATTAGCCTAGGCAACACCAATAGGTACAAAATCTCGGTTTATTTTTTGAGACCGAGTACAAAATAAACAATGACAGAGCCCATACAAAAGAACCGAGTTTTCACCATTAGCCTAGGCAACACCAATAGGTACAAAATCTCGGTTTAATTTTTGAGACCGAGTACAAAATAAACAATGACAAAGCCCATACAAAAGAAAAGCAATGTGCTCTTCATTATTAACTGGGCTCTGACCTTGATTCGCAAATCTCTTCATGAACTTGGAGTAGGTGAGGTCCACCTTCGGGTCCAAAAGAGCATCAAATTCAACAATACCCTAAGGACCGAAGGCCGAAGATAAAACAGTACCGTGTAGACGAAGACCGGTAATCGCCGCTGCACCGAACAAGGTTGGAGTAAAAGGCATTAATCAAATAAAGTGTTAGAAAACAAAAACCAAAAACTCAAGGCCGAAGCCAAGAGGAGATTATCAGCTTGAGAGGGAGTTCTTGAATATAGGCAAGTGATATGGGCATCAGAGACCGTGGGCCAGATACAGAGACTTTTTCCTGGGAATTTGAAAGAAACCTAGGATTGTAGATGAATGAAGTCGGCTGCCAACGGGATGCCATCTATTGAATAAGAAAAAGCATCCTCATCTGGGTTCTCTATGATGGAAGGACAAGGATGAAGCGAGATGAATATATCTCAGATGGCTTCAACAGATGGAAGTCAACAATAGAGGATCGAGGGAAAGAAGGAACCCGAGTAGAGTCCATTGAGATAAAGGAAACAATTAAGCTGAGAAGAAAGAGAAGAAAGCTTAGAGATCCTTAGAAAGATAAAAAGCCTTCAAAAGAGTATTGAAGGTTAGGTCGTCAAGGGTTTCTAAGGAATTTGAACGATGACGTCCACATTTAATACGAAATGATTTAAATAAGACAGCGACACAACCAATTAGAGCTGTCGATTGGAAAAAATTAAATGTGAAAAGACAAAAAAGTATGGCCAATTGAGACTATCAATTGAAGCATTTAATGCGAAACGACCAAGAAAAGCAGTCAATCGCGGTCGTTGATTAAGCACTAATAATCATCCGAACGTTCATTTAAAAGACTATCGGGGGCATTGCGGGCATAAGAAAAATCGCGCCAGATGGTAGACGGCTCGGCCCATGTAGTGTACTGAACATTTGAAAAGTGGTAAGGTTGTAGTGTGAGATGATAGACAGCTTTGCTAGTTAGTACTGGATTGAACTGGAGTTGTTTCCTGGTGAATTGGATGCTTGATTACATATTTGAATGCCATTGCTTTTATGAAATTATTTCATCCTGTTGATGCTTGGGATAAAGGAAACAATTAAGCTGAGAAGAAAGAGAAGAAAGCTCAGAGATCCTTAGAAAGATAAAAAGCCTTCAAAAGAGTATTGACGGTTAGGCCGTCAAGGGTTTCTAAGGAATTTGAACGATGACGTCCACATTTAATACGAAATGATTTAAATAAGACAGTGACATAACCAATTAGAGCTGTCGATTGGAAAAAATTAAATGTGAAAAGACAAAACAGTATGGCCAATTGAGACTATCAATTGAAGCATATAATGCGAAACGACCAAGAAAAGCAGTCAATCGCGGTCGTTGATTAAGCACTAATAGTCATCCGAACGTTCATTTAAAAGACTATCGGGGGCATTGCGGGCATAAGAAAAATCGCGCCATATGGTAGACGGCTCGGCCCATGTAGTGTACTGAACATTTGCAAAGTGCTAAGGTTGTAGTGTGAGATGATAGACAACTTTGCTGGTTAGTACTTGGATTGAACTGGAGTTGTTTCCTGGTGAATTGGATGCTTGATTACATATTTGAATGCCATTGCTTTTATGAAATTATTTCATCCTGTTGATGCTTGGATTTGCATAGAAGATGTCTTTTGCCTATGTGAGAGGGCTTTCCTCGGAACATGGGTCTAATTAACTTTAGTAGCAAGGTGTGAGGTGGCATGTTGTATAAAGTAGAGAATTTGGGGTGCCCAAAAGCTTGCATGTGAAGCTAAGAGGCATTTGTTGGCAGCATTAGGCAAGCTGCTGGATCATCACCTGGTGAGTCACCTTTAATTGAACCGCTTAAAGGACCTCTCTCTCTCTCTCTCTCTCTCTCTCTCTGGCTTTACATTGTGTTTTTTTTAGAGAGAAGAGATGAAGAGGGAGCGCAAGTGGAGAAGAAGCTTGGGAGGAGCTGGCTAGGACCTTGGAGAAGTCGAAATTTCATGTGCGCGGTGCGGTGACGACCACGAACGCGAGCTCGGCAAAACGGCGGAGCCATCTTCGATCTCTTCTTCATTTTTTCCTCTTCTTACTTGGGTTGGAGAGCTTGCTTGTAGGAAACTGTAAATTTTGGATTTCAAAATTTAATTAAAGTCTGAAATTAATCCCGAGAATCTAAAGAGGGTATGAATTTATGCCTTTTGAGGATCAAATTCTCGAAAATTACTTCATTGGGTTATTAGTGAATCAGCGCTGGAGGGAGTGGTCAAGCCACTTTTTGAATTCGCTGTGCTGGCTACACCGAAAAGCGTGAAAAATAGAGTTCGGCAGAAAAATCGCGAGAATCGAGTTTTTTCTACGAAAAATGACCAACTTTTGAATCTGGCGAGATTTTCAGAAAAAGAAGATCGTCACTTTGATGGCGTCGTCGAACTGAACGCGATGGTGCGATCGGATTTCAAATCCGATACCCGGATCTCCCAGATCTGCACGTTTTGCGAGATGATCGGACCAAAAATGCAGATTTCGGTAAATTCGGGAATAGTTGCGGCATTTTATGCATCGAGATTTGTAAAATCGGTCATCTTGAGGCGTTTCGGCTTTTGACATGTTTTTTGAGGTTAGGGGAGGTTGAAATTTCAAAATTTGGAATTTGTGGATGAGGATAAGTGGATTTGGGACGTAAGGGTAATTTTGGAAAAAGTTTTTAAAAGGGGATTAAAGATTTTTAAATGACCCAAAAAGAGAAACCCTACTTTTCCCTAATTACTTTTCCCTTAAACTAATCCCATCCCTTTCCTCGTCCATACGCCCTAAAGATCGTCGTCGCCGCCGTCGCTGAAGTCGTGGAGGCAAGCATCCGAGCTCCTACCTCGGATCGGGGTGCCCTCTTCCTGCAGCAATCGCCGCCGACCGCACGCACGCGCACGTGTCGGAGGTGTTGCCGTCACCCTGCGCCTCTGTGCCACGCATGCTGCCCTAGCGCCCGCACCCTGCTGTGCCGCGCACCCGCACGCCTTGCGTGCTACCCGCACGCAGCCAACAACCGCGCTTCTTGTTTCTGTCACCCCGACCGCCGGTGACCTCGCCACAAGGGAGCACGACCTTCTTGAGTGTGTAGATCGTCGTGCTAACCTTCGCCGACATCGGTTTCGTCTCAGTTTGCGTGTTTGACTGTGCCGCCCCCGGAACTTTGGATTTTGGCATTCGACTTGCCTCGACGCGCTCTCCGGTGCCCGTTTTCTCTCCGGACAACGAGCATCGCCTTCAGAACGTCGAGACCTCTCGGGCTGTAGTGTTTGTTGGATTCTAAAGTGCAGGAAAGTAGGTAAAATGCTTAAATACTGTATTTTTATGTATTAATCTTGCTTTATAGAGTATGTTTTGGGGTTTTTGTGCAATTGTTGCACGTTGTGCCTCGGGAAGTGTGTATGAGCTGTGTTTGACCTTTGGACTAGTCATCCTAGGTCTGTAGACTATCGTGGTGCTTATTTTGGGATTCCGGCACGATTATCGGCCAAATCGGTTGTCCGATCACAGTTTTGTTTCGGAATTCGGTTTCTGTCAACTTGACCGCGTTCCGTCTGTTGTCGAGCCTTGTTGGTTGGTCATTCTCACTTCCTCGTGTGTCCAGAGGCAGTGGATATGTTGTGGTGGGTTTTGGAGCCGAAATTGGCATCTTTGGGAACCCGGTATTGTTCGGTTTTTATTAATCACACATATTCGCGTCGTTTGTGTGTCTTGCTGCCCGGACACCCAAATCGGTATGTCTTGGGGCAGCGGGTGGTATTTGGTGAGTGCTAGAACTCTCTGGGACACTGTGTGGGTTTCGGTTGTGTTCCGGTGAGTTGCCGGGAATCTCCGGCGGGCTCCGGAAATCGGTAAAAGGTACCGATGGCCCGAATGTTTCTCAGGGTGTGAGTCGAATGATTCCTGTGTGGTTTAGAGTGGTATCTAGTATCGAGTGATTTATGATTTTGTAGTACCTTTCGTAGGTGCAGGTGACTAGTTGCAACGCTTTTGGCGTTAGGTGCTCGATCGGATTTCAAGTGGGTACTTCGATCCGAAGTTGGTTCAGTGGTGCCTGCTCGGTGGCATTCCTTCCTCTGTGTTTCTTTTATTGATTAGATACATTGCATGTTGAGCAATTGAGCACCACTCACTTCGTTTCTGTCTGCTCTACTCTTCTATTTGCATAGTGACCTACATGTAGAGCGGTATTTTGTGATTTGCTAGGGTTCATATGACATGTTTATAACACATGATCTTGAGACATAGCATGGTTTCGTGACTTCGTGATTTATGGCATCTCGTATCTATTGCATGATGTTCGAGTTATATAGACCTGATAGGTCGATGACACTATGATATTCCTTCGGGAATAGTGGACTTGATTAGTCGGTGACACTCTGACATTCCTTCGGGAATAGTGAACTTGATTGGTCGGTGACTTATTGAGACTTGTGATATGACTTGTTGGATTCGGTTAGTGATTCCTTATATATTATTTCTTTGCTATTTGCTGACGGTTGGTCATTGAGCATTTTGCATCGATCACCACAGCTCGAGTGCATTTCACGTACACCAGCAGTCTGATCCACTGCAAGAGCGTGTTCTTTTTTGGAAAAGTGGTCGTATTTCCAACCCGTGAGCCCGATGCGGCCCCTGCTAGGGTTATATGCCAGGGTGAGCAGGACGTGGTTTCGCCTGAGGTCTTTAGACCAATATGGCTAATTATTGGGTGACTTGTATTATTCATCGGTTTGATGCATTGTCATATTTATTATTCTTTACAGTAGTGGATATTTATGCATTGATTGGTAGTTGTAGTTTTTTCCAGTCATGGTTGCTGTTGTATTTGTTTGTCGTCGATTGTTATCGATTATTAGTATTTTTCTAGTTTACAGTAGCTGTTATCCTGGTATTATTGCTTGATATATTCTCTTGCTGCTGTATTCGGTTTACCTATTCATTTTGATACTATATCTGACCTTGCGATACCTTGTAGTCATTTGTTTTCTTTTTGTTGCCAGTGAGTACAGCTTGCCTTCGTCGGCTTGTGGTACCCACTGGGAGACCCTTGCTGGTTTCTCACTACCCCCCAGTCCCAGGTACCGCGGGTGGTGAGGGTTGGGACGTTGCGTGAGGTCGATACTAGAGAGCCCTGTTCCGAGCTTTGATCATGGACGATCCTTTGGGATTCCACTCTTCGTTCAGATTGTTCCTAGTTTAACTTATTTCTTCAGTTTAGCTGGTGTAGTCTTTGATTTTGATCTCCTAATTTAGTTTGATTTATTTGTGAATTATTCCTAATTGTCGTTTTAAAGTATATTGTGGTAGATGACTTATAATTGTGGACTCATGTTATACTCTATTTACCTTCTGTTAGTTGTTGTTCTATCGTTGTGGTTGTATGTGTGGTTGTGTTGTATTCAGGTGTTACGCCGTGCATGTACAGGGGAAACTCTGTCCGTTTGCACAGGGAAACTCTTGTTCATGTGGCGGGTCTGTACGCGTCTCGGAGCGTATTCAAAGGTGTTTTTTTTAAAAAAAAAATTATACGATTTTTCGCTATTTTCCTTAAAATGGATTTACAGAAAGGACCCCGGAACGTGACACTGTTTGAGGTGGGTTTCTTGGTTGCCAAAAACGATGGAGTTCTCTCTGTCTCCTTGATTTTCTTGTTTAGTTATTGCCATGATTAGTGGAACTTGAAGGAGTATTTAGATCTTTGGTGTTTAAATTTATGAGTACTGGGCTTATGAGATTAGGCTGCATAAGGGTGCTAAAGCATTACTTCATACTTATTTGAGATTATATGAGTACCCTTGCATATTGATTAATTAATTCTTGCTGCTAAAAGAGTTCCTGTTTGTATTGGCTTTTGCATCATTAATTAAGGTAAGTGAGTAGTTCCTTGATTACAAGAGAACTTAACTATAGTGTGCATATGCCTGATTATTCCATTGAACCCATATATGATACATTAATTTAATTAAATGGCAATCATGTACACATATTTTATCTATGCTCTGAGAGAGTTGTTAACTCTTGTAAGTGTCTCTCTACTATGTGCGTGATTTTATATTGAAGCAATACTCTATGGTGGTAATTAATTAAGTATGCTTTATGTTACAGTGCTTATTGTGAGGAGCTTGTTGATTAATATTTGACTTGGAACCTATTACTTATATTAGATATTAAGGCATATCCGAGCCATTAAGCATACCTTTTTTTCAGTTCACTTAGTTGGGATGCTCGTTAACAGAGTAGTGTTGCCTACTTCTTTAATCATATTCTTACTTTCCTCACTGTGACCGCATCCTCGAGATAGTTGTATAGTTGTAGAGCTTATCTGTTGGGTTCAGTGTGTCGGTCAGTTAGACAATGGGTATAGCTACTACCAGGACTCTGGGTAGTTTAGCTGTGTACTGGATTTACCGCCGAGTGTTGGTCGGCCGAGTGATACCGAGTTAAGTCCCGTGTTATCAGTTGACAGAGTTTACTTGCGACTGGATGTCGTATTGGACTATAGCCTGCCTGAGCCTTGGTGGTTCCTAGTGAGGTGTACTCCCTCGGTGGGGTCGCTCCCCTCGCTCCGAAGTTTGGCCCTTTTTACACTCATTCGCGCGTGCGGCTGAGCCCTGAATCCGAGTAGTCGGGCACGTGGCGCCGCAAGTTGGATTGGACTTTAGTCGGTCCTTATGATTGGGTTCTATCAGTGTCTCAATTTTGGTTACTCAGTGATGTATGACTTTCAGCCTTCAGTAGCATAGTAGAGGTATTATAGTGGTAGATTTACTACAGTTTATTTTACAACTTTACCTTTCAGTTTTTACAGTTTTCTCCTATTTTGCCTCTAGTTGACATAGTGGGAAGGTCGTCGTGGTTGGCGGCTGTTACCTACTGGGGACTATTGTTTATATAGTTCTCATGCCCTCCTTTGTTGCTCCTTTTCAGAGTCTTCAACGACCGCAGCTGAGCGAGGTAAGGAGACCGTGGGATAGATACGTCTCCTACCAGAGTACCTGAGCTAGAGGATTCCCTAATAGTTTATTTTGTTTTATCACTGTATATATTGCTGCTGGAGCAGTTTTTGGTTACTGATGTATGATGTTTATATTAGTACCCGTATTATATCTAGATATACTTTAGTTGTACAGTAATGATGCTAATTTAGTATTTCATACTCTGATACCTGTTCTTACTACTTAGTTGTAGCCTCTTAGGATCATTGCTTCTAGTTGTGGACTCCTAGGACTGTTACTGTTGTTGCTTTTATTCGATTTTTTTTGTTGAGGCAGGTTCCTGTTTGGGACCGCTTCGTATTTGCAGGAAAGTCTTGTACATACGGCGGGGCTGTTGACGTTCCCGAAGTAGCTTCCGCAGTGATTCGGGCCATGGCAGCGCATGCGCTCAGCCCACATGTGCAAAGAAAATAAGGACACATGGTGCACTAGGAGTTGGAAAAAGAACGCCTAAAGATGAAAAGGCCTTAGGCGGGAATGATTGGAACGTGGGGCGTGATTTTCGCGATCATGGCTGTAGCACTCCCCTACTAGGCAACGCCTGAGGCTTTAGGCGGGAACGATTGGAACGTGGGGCATGATTTCCACAATCGTGGCTGTAGCACTCCCCACTACGCAAACCGACTAGTAACGTAGGCTGACAGAGGAGTACTATAAATAGTATTTTTAAAGCCCGTAATAAAGGTCTTACACACTCGAAACAAGCCCACCCTTTACAATTCCTGCAATTTACAGCTTTCTCTAGAAGTAGTCTAATGTGTAGCCTTTCCTTTGTTGCACTTACAGCTTTTTCCTAGGAGCAGTTTAACTTGTAACCCAAGCTTCCTCTTAATACAATCAATTCGGCTCGTTCAACCGAGTTTCTCCTCAGCCAAGTCTTCTCTCTTCGGCTTCCGTTTATTTAGTGAGATAGAATCCGGTTGAGTCGATCTCTCCTCAATCGAATCACTTGATACTAACATGACGCATTCGAGGGTCAACTCAGAGACCAATCCATACCTAGAAGACTAACTTGACCCAGTCATCAGAATCTGGTCAAGATCCCCCTTAACAAAACTATTGGCGAATTTTTTCCAAATTATCCTGATTTTTTGCTCTATTCTGAACTTTTTGACCAAATTTAATCCAAATGTGGAAGTTGTGACTATGTTTGTAATTATGTACTGCATAAAATGGGAAAAATGAACTTGGGCGAAATCAATCCTTCTCATGTTCCTAAAAACAAAATTAATGCAACTCATTCCAAAGCCATTTCATTCCATGTATAAGAATTCAACTCTAACAAATGAATTCTCAGAATTAAGAACCAATTCAATCTCATCCTATTTAGTAAATAATTCTTCAAAAAGCAATATGTATCTGCATTAATATATTCACAAACATCCAGGGGAAACAGAACTTACAATGAACTTTTAGTTTTAATTTAAAGGAAATATATAGAAAAGGGCCATCTTAAAGTTGGAAATGGTACAGTGATCTCATTGCACCTTTAGTTCCAAGCCATCATGATTCGGTTCACCTTTGTTACATCTATGAATTCCTGGAAACACAGGTATTAGGAGTGAGACTGCTCCAATAGTTGCGCACTAGAATACAAAGAAATGTTCCAATGGAAAGGAAGAGAATTCAAACAAAAGCTAGTACATAGATGTAGTACTGGCGTACAAAATTGAATTTTGGCTAACTTGAGCTACGGCTAAGAGAACCTGATCTGTTTACAAAATACTTGGGCTAGCCACTCTCCACAGCTCGAGTCTACAGAAATGCTCTTAGAGCTTCAACAACCTTCTCTGGCCTGATTTATATAAAATGATTAGGAAAGCGAGAAAGTCAAGAACAATTAGAATGAGTGAGAAAAACAAATACTACGGTTAAAAACAGACAGTAAGTGCATATATTATCAAAAAGGATTGTGCTAATAATCTCTAGTTACCAGTCCTCTTGAGGCATGTGGCCAGCTCCTTCTATGGTCTTAAGTTTTATAGCACCAGGATTGCCCTTTTCAAACTCCTCGGCTTCTGAAAGGGGCAAGTACTTATCTGATACTCCCCACGCAAGTAAAATTGGTTTACCCCAGCTGCAGTAAAAGGATATAAAATTTATATTGTAAAAGAAGTAGGATACCAAAGTCTTGGACTATGGATGATGCTTACAAAATGAACATATTCTTATTTTCTAAACTCATAAACAATTAATTAGGGTATTGAGGTCTTTGTTGTCTGGATGATGTACACGAACTGAAAATCTTCTCATTTATTACTCACATGAGAAAGTTTCAAAAAATGGTTCACAAAGATTACTCGCAAGAATAACTTTTTTTTTTTCTTTTCCCCATCCAACTGAAAATTTTGGCTATTCACTGGGTTGTTTATGGTTTATAGACTAACAGAATCCTTCTCTTGTTTATCCATTCATTTCTGCTGATGCTATAATTCAAAATCTAGTAAAGAATCTGCAGATGTGGACAGGGCACAAGTAATCCATTATAAACAATAAAACACACTATTGGCATGATACATGGCACCACATAAATTGCGCCATAAGCGGCATGACCAATCTATGACAAGTGAGAAAAAGTGTTAATAATCCATCGCTATCATTAAAAGCACGGTTCACCTAGGTTCCTATGCAACTGGGCACTTTTTGTAGCCGAACCATCTAGGGGCCACCATAAATGACTCCAAGCATTCATTATTTCATTGTAATAAATGAAAAGCATACAATTTCAAGTAAGGATTAAAATACCGCCCCGTACCGTAGCGGTACGTACCATGCCCCCAATATGGGGGGCACAATACAGGGGGGTCTCGCAGGACCCCCGTGCCGCGATACCAAGTGGGTATCGCAACACTGTGCCGTTCGTGCCACATTTTTTTTTTTTTTTTTGGTGCCACCTGTGCCTCTTTTTTTTTTTTTTTTTTTATTCACTCCCCCTTTAAAGAAAACCCACCCACCCAGAACACATTTTCCTACTCTCTCTCTCTCTCTCTCTCTCTCTCTCTCTTCTTACATATCTTCCTCAATTTTTTTTCTTCCTATTTTTTACTCCCTTTTGCTTCTCTCATCGCTTCGATCTTAAAAAAAAGTCAAAAAAATAGCAAATCGAAGATCTACTTATTAGGTAAGTAAAAAAAATTATATTTTAAATTTTTGTTTATATATTTTGAATATTTGTAATTTGTAAAGGTCCTTTTTTGAAGAAATATAAAATTAGGCAATTTTTTATCTATAGTTTACAAAAAGTTAAAAATAGATCTACTTGATTTAATTCTCATATGGTCAAATTTTTAAGTATTTTGAATAGATCTACTGTTTTATATGATATTTGCGACAAAAATATTTTTAACTTTGAAATTTCTATTTTTGGATTTAAAAGATTGAAAATACTAATAAAATTAAAAGTTAAATTAAATCAATTGATACTTAAATTTGTTTAATTTATTTGTCTAATAATTTATTGCTAAATTTTTATGTATAGATCTAACAAATTTTCTTAAAATTTGAATTAAAAAGTCATTTTCTTTATATGTTTAACAAATATTTTTAAAAGATTCAAAAGTTATGGACGCAATTGCAATCCTATTATAATCCAATTATCATGTGGTCCCTCGTCGAATCAATATGGATCAATCTTGCAAATGTTCATTAAAATTTTGAGAAAAAATGTTTATCTAATTTTGTAGTTTATAATTTTTTAAAATTCCAAGAAAAGATAGATAAAATCAAAAGAATTTTAAAAGTTAATCAATTCTCACAATTTTTCTAAAAATTTTGAAGAAAATATATTTTCTTCAAATTTTTAATAAATATTTTTTAAAAAAATTAAAAATAAAAAAAAATTGTCGATGTAATTGCGGTCTTATTCTAGTTGCTCTAGTCATCATATGATCCCTTATAAAATAAATATTGTATCTGCAGAGAGCAATATGCCATATGATCCACTATGAGGATCTATGTGGAGCTAAACAGTCATCTCTTTGTAAAGATGTAAATTTAAACAATTATTATTGTAGTGCACTAGACAATTATTGTAGTGTATTAGACCTTGGCAAATGGACAAAGTTGCAATGTGAGTTGATGACCAGTATGTGTGAGGAGTGCCGGGTTGATTTGGAGCCGTTTTGGCGCAAAATGGACGCAAAAACAGAGCCAGGAGAAGAAAAATAGCTCACAATGCTCTTTTGCAATGTACCGAACCACTACAAAATAGCGGAGTTCTAGCTATTCGAATAGTTTATGTGACACCCCCGGAATTTGGATTAGTCCTATATATAAATGATATAATAGAACTAAATCTCTTAATCCGGCTATAACATTTTGGGTGATAGTAAGGCCCAAAAGGTTAAGAGGGTTGAGCGTGCTAGAGATAGAGTAGTTCTAGAATGGGTGACCCCCTGGGAAGTTGAGGCGTCACAGTTTGAGTGATGCTCAAAGGCTATTTGAGTGATTTTGGCACAAACTTAACGCGAAAACGGATTTCGAAGACTGAAATCTATTAAGTTGCTAATTTTCATCGAGTACCGATTCCCAAGGGGTGCACCGAAACTCCATTGCGCAAAGAAGAATAAAACATTTGGATTTTGCAGAGCTCAAGTTGAGTTCCGATACTGATGTTTGGAAAACACCGCGTACAAGTACTGATATTGCCGCGTAGAGAATTCAAAAATCCAAAGTTCGGATTCTACAGAACTGGCAGGGAGTACCGAAATCGAAGCTCGCGTACCGGTACCCGAACAGGAGTACCGGTACTCAGCAGTGCGAAATGCAGAATCTGAATGGTTGTAATTAGATGGAAGTGGGGGACTTATTAGCATTCTGTTGGAGCCCTATTAATAGGAACTTCAGCCCCATACCCCTCACTTGAGTAAAACGCAAGAGAAAACATTTCTCTTCTCTCCCTCATTCTTCTCTCCTTCTCTCTCTCTAGAGATCTCTCCCAAAGGTGGAGATTAGGTGGAGGAAGCTTGAAGAAGGCTAAAAATGAGTGGAGTGAGCTTCTTAGAGCAAGAGAAAGCTTGGAAAACTTAGGGCAAAGGTGAGTTTTTGGGATTCATGTATAAGGTTTTTGTGAAATCGTTTAAAATTGAGATTCTAGAGATCCCTAGATGATTCTAATCTAGAATGATCACGAGAACACCATGAGTTTTGGGTGTTCTTTAAGGGATTGAAAATCTAGGGTTAGAGTTGGGGTTTTTGTACCTAAGGGGTTTAGAACCTAATTGACCCTCTTGACCTCTAATTGACGGTTAGAGGAACATGCCAAATAGCTTCAATTTGGAAGCAACGACATCTCAGCGATCAATTTGAGGAAAGAGCCAATTCTTGAAGATTCAGGTTTTTTAGGCTCGAAAGCGAGCAATGGGAACCCAATTGCAAGTGTCGACAAACAATTGGGAGTGTTTTGAGGTGGGTTAGTATGCACCAAATGGATTTGGTCACCTCTCATGTCTAGAGAGAAGTTTATATATAGAAACAATGCATGTAAATAAAAAGGATAGTTAACTAGTAAATATGTATGGATGTAACATATGAAACTTAGAGTGTATAACTACTATTGTATGATTATATGCATGTGAGGACATATATGTATATGTGTATGTATGTAGGCCTATGTATGGACTAGTTGTGGGTTGACATTCTCTAGGTTCATGAGAACTCAACATGTAAACCTAGTGCCATATAACATAGGTTAGACAATGCAGTGGTAGGATGACCACTTGGACTTGAATGTCCATTAAACCTAGAAAGGTTGACAACATAGGGTGAAATATGTGTTCCATTGATGAGACTTCAAGAGTGGCGATTCCGCTACCTATGGACTCGGGCACAGTGTGGCAGCGATTCTGTACCCTAGCATCGAGTGAGCACGGCGATTCTGTGGCTTGTGGACTTATGGCTAAATGGTGCAGCGATTCTGTCACCTATTGCCAAGATAAAAGCAGCGATTCCGCTATTGACTCTAGAAAGAGTCGGGTGATATGAGTTGAATAATAAAATAGTAAGTAGAGTGCGCATTACTTATATGTGTACATTTCATTATCATTTGTAAAGTCATGAGCATGAGCATCACTTTATGCATATAGTAGAAATTTATATGCTTAGTTGATTTCATATTATTTGTTTGATCATGCTTGAGTTGCCTCATTTGGACCTTGTGGGTCGAGTTCTTCCCTTCGGTGGCCATACCCACTGAAAACTATGTTTATAGTTCTCACCCTTATGATTTTCAGGCCCTTCTACGTATGATGCGGAGACGCGAGGAATGGGCGTAGCTGAGTAGATAGCGTCCTTCCATTTTGATGATCGAGTAGATGTACCCTTAGATAGTGTATAACTAAAGGGTAAAGAAATGAAAAATGTAAATACTATTTTCAATTGTATTTGGAAAGCAAATTGTAAATGTAATGAATGGCAAAAAATATTGTAATAGCCTAATTGTTTATGTTTATTGTTATCTCTTCATACAATTCTTGTGTACACTATATTCCTGTTTGGAATGCACTGATTTGTAAAAGTTGTAACACCTTGGGCGGACATTAGAAACTCTGTCAGTTCGGCTGGTCGTTGCACGTGCCTGGGGAAGCTTTTGTTGCGGGCTAGGGGCGTGACACAATGTATAGGTAAAGGGTAAAAAAATAAAAAATGTAAATACTATTTTGGGTTGTATTTGGAAAACAAATTGTAAATATAATGAATGGCAAAGAATGTTATCATAGCCTAGTTATTTATATTTATTGTCATCCCCTCATACAATTCTTGTGTACACTCTATTTGTAAGGTCCATGAAATTTAAATTCGAAATAAATAAATAAGTCAAGTTTGAAAAAGGTTCAGTGGACTATGACGACTGAATGGAGAGATACAGCCGTAATAGTGGATGACTTAAGTGAATAGTAACCCCCGATTTTTCCGACATTCCGACTAGAAGTCGGCCAAATTCACTGTTCAGAGTCCGAATCCGACAGTTCGAATACTCAATTTAATCGGTCTCGCCATTCTGAGCACAATGTGGCAATCGGAATTTACGTTCGACGATAAGTTATCGAATTGCGTGTCGGGCTATAAACCTTACTGTAGATGAGATAAAATTACAAAACATCTGGGTCGTCTCAACAAACCAAGATGACCACTAGAAGGGTTTCGTCGAGACGGACGTCGTGGCGTGGTCCGTTTTTCCATTTAACGACACCTATGTCTCGAAAAACGTGCCAAATCACATTTTTCACGATAAAAGGTGGAATTGATTTCGATCCAGGGTGAAACTCGAGAAAGTAAAATCATCACTTGAAAGGTCTCGTCAAGCCGGTCGACGTGGCAAAGTCCGTTTTTCAATTCGACGGCCCATACGCCTTGAAAAGCGCGAAAAACACAAAAGAAAGCCATAAAATTACTGAACTTCTAATATTTTATGGATCAAAATTGGAGAGCTCTGTGGTGGAGGGTCTTCTAAGCAATTCTTAGCTGCTGTGAGGAGCTGAGTGTATGAGGTGCAGTGTGGAGGGACAAAAGTGCAATTTTTCCAACTAGTGTCACTACACACACTCCACCGCCACCTCCTACTCCCCCTCCACCTCCTGCGCCTACTCCTAAGCCACCTCCTGCTCCTTCTCCTCCTCCCCAGCCGCAGAACCAGGCCACCACAACCCCCATGGCATTCAAATTCGAAAAATGCCTATAAATGGCCTTTGTTGGGAGGAGTTGTGGCAGCAGCAAAACTTGAGCCCCAGACCACCTCCACTTCTCTTCTGACCTCCTAGACTTTCCCCTCGCACAGCCCTGAAGCCCCTGGTGCTCCCACTTGCTAGTGGAAGCAAGATATTGCCGAGGAAGCCAAGGTTGGGCGCACCTTGGCAGCACATTCTCCAAAGCTTCTGAGGGCAAGGCAGGTCGTTGGTCCCCTTATTCTCGATCCCAGGAGGAGCTCAACAAAGTTTTGGAGCTTTTGGTGCAGTATCAACGCCATACGAGGATGCCCTAGAACCAAGCATTTTCAACTCCGGCCGAGCTTCCTCCCCCGGCGCCGCCGCTGCTCCGCGCCACCGGGCATCGACTTGGGACACCATCAAGAGGAATCGCCCTATACCCTTGCATGGACCTGGAAGCTGCCGGTTGAAGATTCCCCATTATCGTCTTCAACATCGGCCAAGCTTCACAGCTGTCGCCGCCATCGCTCCGCACCGCCGGCCAGCCACCCAGGTAAGCTACATTGGTCCATTACAAACTCGCCATGCACTTGCATGGCTTGGAGGCATCACCTTTAATGAGTTCTTCCATGCTTGCTCTTTTAATGGCCGCAAGACCACCTCGGCCACCCCGCGCACAGGACCGCCGAAGCTGGGCAGGGAGGTGAGCACACCACCTCTGGGAAGCCTCTCCACCAGCTGTTTGCTTTGGTTGGAGACCAGAACCTGTGGGTGAGCAACTCGGCCAAGCCAAGCTCCAACAAGGTGGGATCTTGCCCACCTTGCGCCAGCACCTCTGGCAGCCGCGCGACACCCCAAAGGTGAGCCCCTGAACCCTCTGACCATGCTAAGCATGATGCTCACCTTAGAAGTGCTTTTGGGTTGATGTTTTGCATAAGTTCCATAGTTGGGCCTATGTTGCATGCTTGAGCATGGGTCTTTAAGTGTCCTCAGGCTTCGTGCTTCTCCCAAACTGTGAGCATGGCTTTTAGAACATCGAGACCCAACTGTGGATGCTATTGCTTCAGTTTAAAAGGTTCCTGGATTTAGGTTATAGCCTAATTGATGATTAATAACATATAATTATGCAAATTTGTTATAGTCTGGGAGTCCTTTTGTAATTGTAACATGCTGGGTGGATGTAGACAGTGTACACATGAACCATGGACCCTTCGTC
This sequence comes from Tillandsia leiboldiana, assembly GCA_029204045.2. NCBI lineage: Eukaryota > Viridiplantae > Streptophyta > Magnoliopsida > Poales > Bromeliaceae > Tillandsia > Tillandsia leiboldiana. The sequence continues at coordinate 8,237,730 of CM055060.1, forward strand.
TGGGTTCCGTTGACTTTCGTTGGGCGGGTTTTGCTTAACGAACCGTAAATCGGCGAATTTGCCAGTTTAACGGCGGTTCCGCACTAAACACGCGTTTCGAGAACATCGGATGATAAGTTATCACTGCCAGGTGTCCCTGGCTGTTTCCGACACCGTCCTGGCTGGTCCAGTGACTTCCGTTTCGCGTCGGGAACTCCCGGAGCCAAAACTGGCTTTTCGGGAGCTACATAGATACTTGTGACCTAGACTTAACACCGATAATTGCGAAATGATCTCCGGCTGCCCGGACATGTTAAATAGATCATTCCGGGGCAGCGTATGAAGTTTGGTCACGTTTGGATGCTTGTAGACACTATACGGGCCGTAGTCGGTCGTTCAGCGGATTTCCAAGAATTTCCAGTAAATCTCGGAACTTGGGGAAAAGTCCGTTGTTTAGCTTTTCTGGTTATGTCGTGTCGGTGGGATGGGTATGAGTGAGTCTATTACTGATTAGAGCTTATTGTTCAGGGTCTAGTAGTTCGGCGCCAGCACCCCAGTAGTTCTGCAGACTTCGAGACTGCCTACACTAAGGTGGGTTTATCTTCGGTCCGGGCTTTATCATCCCGGCCCTCTGGGGTACCATATTGGTCGGACCCCAGTTATTCATGCTACCCCTGATCTCAGTTTGAGCCTTATTCCTTTTGATTGCTTACTTCTTGCTTATACTTGGACATTATCATGCCTAATTGGTCATTAGCTAGATGTTAGTACAGTGGCCTATACTTGGACATATATCATGCCTGCTTGGTCATTACGTAGATTACTTTTACTCAGATATATTCCTTGTATTCCATATTGCATGAGATATGATTGATATACAGACATCAGCATCCCTGTGGGGATTCCGGCTTGTTGTCGATTACCCGGTCCTTAGATCGTGAGCTTGAGCATCAGCATTATGATTGCCACGCACCGCTGTACTTCACGTACACTAACGGTTTGGTCGCCGTCGCTGTGTTCTTTACCGGTAAAGTGGTCTACAAAAGGGCCCGTGAGCCCCGATAGCACCTGTTGGTGCAGGGTTATGTCAGCCAGATAGGTGCCAGATAGTGGCTTTTGCCTAAGGTCCCCGTGACCAAAATGGTAGCACTGATTGGGTACTTGGTTTCTACTATTGATGCATAGTTCATACTATATTTATCAGCATGCTTTAGCTCTTATATTCCCGTACCCATACTTGCTCAGCATTTGATTACCTGCAGTCATTTCTTTACTTATCAGCTTTTACCTATTGATCTACTACTATCCGCTGATTTAGTATGCCAGTAGGTACGATTTACTATTTCTCGGCTCGTCGTGCCCACTGGGATACATTTATATTGTATCTCACATCCCTGGGTGACCATTTTTCAGGTCCTTTAGGCAGTGGGATGTCGGGACGGTCTGGGGAGCCGATTACAATAGAGCTGTCCCCCTAAGGCTACTGATCAGTTTTCGATTCCTGTTTTAGACTTTTCTTACTTGATTTGATGTCTAATAAAGTGATTGAATAATAATTTAATGCTTAATATAAACATTGATTATTGAGGATATTTGTGGATTCAGTATGTTGATGATATATGTAGACAGACTCTAGTTGCATAGCCGTGCATGTATAGGGGAGACTCTGTCCCAGTGGATAGAGGGTCTCCTATGCACGTGGCGATCTGTCACACTCTAAGATAGAAGATAAAACTCTGAAAATAATAATAATAATAATAATAATAATAATAATAATAATAATAAATTAGGCCTATTTCAAAATATGGGACATGACACTATTCCTGCTTGGAATATGTTGATTTGTATAGGTTGTGATGCCTTGGGTGAACAGAGGAAACTATCCACTTGGCAGGTTTGTGCACATGCCCGGCTCCATATGATCATCTTGTACTATTTACAGTTCTATGTTGTTTGCTCCTTATGTAGTTCTTACTGCTATCAACCATAGTTCGTAGTTCTTCACAATTTAGATTTTAGTCTAATATGTGTACCCACTAAGGATTAAGTGACGTGGCACGAGGGCATGCCAGTCGTTGCCTGGCACGATATGGCATATGCACGCTTTTGCGCCGACAAATGACATGCTTGCGTGCTAACGGGCACATACAACCTCCTAGTGGCACACTTTGGCACGATCTTATTTTAGTTTTTTGGGGTCCAATAAAGTCTTATAATGTTATTTTAAAAGTTTTAGAGTAATAATTATAAATTTTGACTATATATTGATTTGTCTTGATCTATTGTCAATAATAACTTATTAACTTACTAGTTATAACTTAATATAGTAGTAGTCTTTTTTATATGTGAAGAAAAATATAACTATAGCTCATAGAGAAAATTACTTTTTCTTTAAATTTTTAAGAAAATTTGCAAGATCCATCCGTATTGATCAATAAAGGACCATATAATGACTAGACTAACTAGAATAGGATAGCAAGTGCGCTGATAGTTCTTTTCCATTTTCAAAATTTTTTAAAAATATTTATAAATAAATTGAAGAACATTACTTTTTCTAAAAATTTTAAAAAACTGTATGATTTGTTCATGAAAATTTAATAATAAACCATACGATGAATAAATTAAGCAAAGTTTACGATAAAAATTGATTAACTTTTAATTTTTTTATTTATCTTTTATTTTTTTAGAATTTAAAAAATTATAAAATACAAATTGGAGAAAACTATTTTTTTAAAAAAAATTATGCAAAATTTGCAAAATTCATCTAAGAATTTACTTTTTCTTAAAATTAAATAAGAAAAATTGTGAGATCTATTTATGAAAATTTAACAATAACTCATATGACATATAAAATAAGAAAATTTAAATATCAATTGCTTCTATTTAGTTTTTAATATTATTAGAATTTTGAAAATCCAACAATAGAATATGGTTTATAACATGGTTTATAATAGTTTTTTCTTTATAACAGTTTATTCTATGGTTTTACAACAGTTTTTTATTTATAATAGTTTATTCTATGGTTTTTGAAAATCCAATTTTTATTCTATTAGAATTTTGAAAATCTAATAATTTAAATATCAATTCCAATTCAATTTTCATGTTTCAAAATCCAATAATAGAATTTTCAAAATTAAAAATATCGTAAATCTCACACAAAATGCTAAATCCATTCAAGAAAATTAAAAATGGACCATAAAATCACTAAATCAAGTGAAAATATTTTCAGATTTTTGTAAATTGTTAATAAAAATTTGTATAATTTTATATTTCTTCACAAAAGGAGCTTTACAAGTTAAATATATTCCAAATATATGAAAAAAAAAATTTAAGTTGTAAATTTCTTGACTTACCTAATAAGTAGATCTTCGATTTGGCTATTTCTTTACCTTTCTTTTAAGATTGAAGTGATCAAAGGATAATAAGGAATTGAAAGAAGAAATTAAAAAAAAAAAATATGAGAAAAAGGGGAGGAAAAAATAAAAAGGAAAAAAAAATAGAGGAAGAGATGTGAGAGGAAAGAAAATAGAGCGTAGAAAAGAAGAAAAGGTAGAAGTGAAAAGAAAAGAAGAGATGAAAGAGGGATAAAGGTCTATGTGAGAAACCAAAAAATAAAGACCAAAGTTAAAAAAAAAAAAAAAACATTGTGCCTGTGTGGGCACGCAGCGGTACATACCGTGATACTCTTAGGATATCGCTCTGTCTCGTTCGATACCCAGAGGGTATTGCAGTACAAGGGGGCAAAGAGAGACCACTCCTGTATCGTGCCTCCTAATTGGTGGCATGATACGTATCGCTCCGTACCATACAGCACGGCGAGATACTTAATTCCTTGTGTGCTATCTTCGCGATTGTTCACACCCATTGTTTACACTATGATTCAATTCCACAGTTCAAATGTGGTGCGATAAGGCGAGGCATGGATGAATTAGATATTGCTCACTTACATTTATATGCAAAGGAGAAAATTTTGGAACACTAATAGAATGTGCACTTAATTATCAAATTCATTCTCACTAATAAAAGTTGGTTTTGGCCCACCTACATTTCATAATAGATGAAATTATGCAGGCTTTTCGCTCGACATCTGACGTCGTGCACATACAATGGGTCTTCCTCTTGTGCATGTGGCAGGTCTAGCACACCACCCGCCTATGCTTTCGGATCCCGGAGCATGACATAAAGACAACTTCATTTTATCAGTGTGAATAACCATTATAATTGAGTGTAAGGTTCGTGAAATTTAAATTCAGAATAAATAAACAAGTCAAGTTTGAAAAAGGTTCAGTGGGCTTTGACAACTGTATAAGGAGATACAAACGTAACAGGGGATGACTTAAGTGAATAGTAACCTCCCGATTTTTCCGACGTCCGACTAGAAGTCGGCTAAATCTGCCGTTCGGAGTCCGAATCCGATGGTTCGAACACCCGATTTGATCGGTCTCGCCATTCTGAGCACAATGGCCCAGTTGAATTTTACGTTCGACGAGCCTAGAACATCGAAGTGCGTGTCGGACTGTAAGCCTCACTGTAGAAAAGATAAAATTACAAAATACTGGAGTCTTGTCTCGACAAACCAAGATGACCACTGGAAGGGTTTCGTCGAGAAGGACGTCGTGGCGGAGTCCGTTTTTCAGATTGACGACTCCAATGCCTCGAAAACCATGCAAAACTACGTTTTACGCTATAAAAGGTGGAATTGAATTCGATCCGGGCCAAAACTCGAGAAAGTAAAATCATCACTTGAAAGGTCTCGCCGAGTCTGTCGACGTGGCGAAGTCCGTTTTCCAATTTGGCAACCCGTACGCCTCAAAAAGCGCGAAAAACGGCAAAAAATGCAAAAATTCCATAAAATTGTTGATATTTTATGGATGGATTTAAATGGGCTCTCTAGTAGAGGGTCCTCTCAGCATTTTGTGTTGCTGTGGAGGGGTTGGGACTAAATAGAGAAAGGTTGGAGGGGCGTTTTGCAATTTTGCAACTAAACCAACTCCACCTCACTCTCGAGCCTTCTCCTACTCCCCCTCCACCTCCTTCTCCTACTCCACCTCCACCTCCACCTCCCACTCCCTCTCCTCTTCCCCAGCCACAAATGCAGGCCCAGCTCCCTTGCATTTGAAATTTGAAAGCAAAAAGGGTGCTACATAAAGCCTCTTAGATGGGAGTTGCAACAGCAGCATCAGCCCGAGCCCCTAACCACCTTCATTGCCCTCCTGACCTTCCAAGCTTCCTCCACACGCTGCCCAGTGCCTCGAGGAGCTGCCAGTGGTCGGCGGGAGCATCTACTGCCGGGAAATCCAACATTGGCCGGAGCGGGGTGCAGGCTACTTCCGACCATCCAAACCCGGATCAAAGATGGTGGTCCGCTTCCTCTCGATCCCTGGAGGGTGCTCCTGAAGTCCCAAGGTCTGTGGTGCAGTGTGGAGCCCATACGGCTCTGCCCTAGTTTTCCTCCATACTTGGGTTGGCCAAGCTTCCTCCCCCGGCGCCGCCGCTGCTCCGCGCCGCCGGGCATCGACTTGGTAAGCTCCCCACCATCAAGGGGAATCAACCTATACCCTTGCATGGGCCCGAGACTTCTCGGGTGAAGATCCGCCATTAGAGGCTCAAGGTTGCCCGAGCTTCATCCCCGGCCGCAACCACCGCCTCCAGCTGCCGGCCAACCACCTGGTAAGCCTTCTTGTGTCCAGTGTACTCCCCCAGGCCTGTTGCATGTGACCCATGACGGCTAAAACCCAACTTGCCATTAATGCACCTTGAAAATGCCCTAGGTCACCTCTCTCGGCCGACCAGCGCGCAGGGCCAGCCAAGCTTGCTTGGTTGGTGATGTTAAGGAATTTGTGTTGGCGTATTTCGTGAAATTGATTAAGTCTTGAAGATTGAAGAAGAAGAAGTTTGGATCATATACCTCAATCTCAAGAAAGAAGAATTCAAAAGGATCAGGTACGTTTAACTAAATATTTTTGATGATCCGAATACTTCTTATAGTATAGAAACACTTGGATGAATTTTTAATTGCATAAAAATCAAAAACTGGACATACTACATGTTCAGAGTCCGGACCTGACATTACAGTCCGGACCCCGAACATAGGTTAGTTCATGCGCAATTCCAGTCCGGACCCTGGTCACTTCAGTCCGGACCCCGAACGTGGAATTTGCAGGAATTGCATGAACAGTCCGGACCGTGGAAATTACAGTCCGGACCCCGAAGGTATGTTTTTCTGGAAAAAGTCTATTTCGCTACGACAGTCCGGACCGCCATAATTCCAGTCCGGACCGTCGTCCTGTAAAATTTCAGAAAAAATTAGTTTTTTATTCTTATCCTCTTCCAACAGTTTCTAACCTATAAATAGACCCTATGATTCATTTTTTAGGGTAGATCCGTATACGACCGAAATAGAAAAATCCACATATAGAGAAGAAAGGAAATAACGAGAATAAATCTATGTTTCTTCATCTATATTGATTAATTTGATTCTAGGTTTTCAAACTCAGATTTTGAATAGAATCAAATTAATGAATACTTAGATGGTATTTCCGATCTATTTCTAATCTAAGTATTCGGCGGATCATCACCACCCAAAAACAACGATTTTCCCAAAATCGGCGCGTGGATTCGCGTGGCCTTGTGGATTCAAGGTGCAACCGCTCTCGTGGATTCGGAGCGAGGTACGTTCATGGATTCGAGACGTGCTACTGGGTGAAGATCGTGGATTCGGTCGGACGTCGTGGATTCGACGTTGGACGCCGTGGATTCGGCGTTGGACGCAAATCGTGGATTCGAGGAGCGTTGCGGAGCGAGCGGAGAAGATCTACTAGGAGCGTATGGAAAAGGTTGAGTCGTAAATGAGTACGGTATATCACCTTGTACGTGTTTTAATTCTAGTGGATTTCGCCGTGTTATCGGTCCCGTGGTTTTTTACTCCGGTTTGGAGTTTTCCACGTAAAAATCGTGCGTGTTATTTTTCATTTCCGCATTGAGTTTTATTGCGCAACGATTTTTGAGTGTTTATGGTTTACACCTATTCACCCCCCCTCTAGGTGTTTTTTCCCCTATTTAGATCCAATTAATCATAACCCAACAAGTGGTATCAGAGCGGGAATAGGGTTGTAAACAATGGTTGAAGGTGGAAACATCAACAGACCCCCGTTCTTCGATGGAACAAATTATGCCTACTGGAAAGTACGGATGAAAGCCTTTTTAATTTCCATTGACGAACGGGTGTGGCAATCAATCGAGTTAGGATGGTCTAATCCAACTGAAATTATTGCTGATGTTCGCACCATCAAACCTAGGTCGAAATGGACCAAGGAAGAGGTTGATGTATCTTCTTACAATGGCAAAGGAATTAACGCTTTATTTAATGCCTTGTCACAAACGGAATTCTCTCGCGTCTCGGCATGTGAGACTACGAAAGAAATCTGGGATGTTCTTCAAGTTACACATGAGGGAACTAACCTTGTGAAGATCCAAAAACTGCAAATGCTTACGAGCAGATTTGACTCTATTTTCATGGCAGAGAATGAATCATTCACAGACTACTATACACGATTGCAAGACATCGTGAATTCCTGTGCTAACTTGGGAGAGAAAATTTCAGAATTTAAAGTTGTAAGAAAGATTCTAAGAACTCTTCCTGAAAGATTTCTGTCACGCCCCGAGTTCAGCAATCAGTGTCTAAAAAAAATTTTTTTTTTTTTTTTTTTTTTTCAAATCAGAGTTTTAAAAACCAGCCAGGGCGCAACAGACCGCCACATATATAGAAGAGTCCCAACCCCCCTTTGGGATTGAGCCTTTTCTATATATGCACGGCTAGCTTGGCAACAACATCAGAGTACTACTACGTACTACACTTAACATTATTACAATTAAACTTTACAACTATCTTTACAAATATACCACTGATATACAATTTCCTTTCTCTCAAACATCTATTACATAACTTTTGGTCTGTTCAGGGTCAACCTCTATATCGATGCCTCGCCGATTCGTCCCGACATCCCAACACCCGCTCGACCTGAAAACAGTCACCCGAGGGTGTGAGACACACCGGAGTGTATCCCAGTGGGCACGACGAGCCGAGAAATAGCAGATCGTACCTACTGGTATACAATACTAGAGGATAGTAATAATCAGGGGTTAGAATAATCAGATATAATCTTGAAACTGTATTTAAGATCATCAAAGAGATACTAAATCATGCATAGGCTAATAACAGGAAATTAAATCAGGAACTCAATGAAATAGGTTAAAAACAGGCGTTAATCAACAACATATGCATCAACAGATGAATAATAAAATCACCCAATCATAAGCCACCATATTGGTCTACAAGACCTCAGGGAATTTGCCCAAACTAGCACCAACCTAGCTGACATTCTCCCCTTGGGAGTCACGGGCCTTTCAACAGACCACTTTACCGGCAAAGAACAAAGCACACGAGGAACGACCTCGGATATATTCGTGAAGTACAGCGATGCGGGCGATCAATGCGAATGCTCAAGCTCTCGGTCTACAGACCGGGTAATCGGCAAAAAGCCAGAACAATCCCCTCTGGGATGCAACAGTGATATCAACATCTCAACTCAATGCAGAATCAACAACAAATTTCAACCATATGCAATATCAACAACAGCAACTATGAAATATAAATCAACAATGTTGATAGACAGATATGACATCATCCAGAAATCAAGTCATGGTACTTAGGAAACAACTTATTATAATCTAGCAAACAAACCAACCATACACCACTAAACACACATTTTTGGAAGAATCATTTTAAAAACAGGTTTAGATCCAAACATCGAAGAGCAATGTCTGTCCTATCAAACAAGAACAGACTCAGGCGACCCAACGATGTTCGGTAAAACGTAATTTAATTAAAACTATGTGTCTAGCAGGGTATCGAAAGATCAACGGATAAACAGGCTAAACATCTAATGCTAATCAACAGGCATGGCAATGTCCAGAATAAGGATATGAAATATGAAAGCAACAACTAGAATCAAAAATACTTTGCAACGGATACATAGAGATCATCAATCAGGCGTAACGCATTCAAAGAAAGGATAAGCTCAAAGTAGAAACTAAGCTTCAAAAACAGGGGTCCAACTAATACTGTACCCCAGAGGGCCGAAATGATAAGCCCGGACCGAAGATAAACCCACCTGATGATTTGCCGGCGACTTTCGACTCCAACAGAAAGCCCGAAAACTGTGCCAACCTGAATCAAGAATTCTGATCAGGGAAACTCAAACACACTAACCCCTACTTAAACCCAGATCAAACTCGAACCCTCAAACTACTTAAACATCAGTGTTTGACAACAACACTTAGACAAACACACTGTTCTAAACAGTACTCATTGCCACTTTGCATTCTGACCCCCAGAGTTTCCGAAAATCGCACTATTAGTGTCGTTTGAACACTGTTTTCGCTCGTTCTTTCAACTGGAAACTCATTTTCACGATCCGTCACTTCCAGCAGGTGACTTTTAACTTGCTGAACACCGTGCTCACACATTTGCGGCAGCACGAAACCCGAGGAAAACTTCGGGCCATAAAATACCATTCTAACATAGCCTAATTGCATTTTTGATTCTGCGGCTGATCAAAACTTAAATTAAACGCGAGCATCGCGTTCAGTGACCCCAAATTAGCCAGGAGCTCACTGTCGCGGCTTCGCAAACAGCCCGGAACAGTGTTTGGGCTAAACTATTCTTTTAAGGGTTGGTTAACCTATAACTTAACTTTTAATAATCCGATTCAAATTCTGCTTTAGAGTTAAGTTCACAGCAACCTAACAACCCTGGGGCTTGCTTCATTTGCAGCCCAGCAGTTGCTGGATCAATCAGATCCACACCTAGTCCACTAACACTGCATACAATGCTCCAAACCTCAGTCCACACAGATCCTGTTTGATCTGAAATGAGCATCAAGCTCAGGGGGTTATTTGGAGCATCTTTTATATTCAAATCGAAAGCTAATTACATCATTTTCTTCTTTGTGGCATTAACACAAACAGTTAGCATGCATTACTTTGACAACATAACAATTAACAAGTTTCAAGTTGTTTTCTGCAACAGAGGGACCTGGGTGCCTGTGACTTGGATGGAAATGATTCTCAAAGATGCAAGAGCCTTTCCATCATCTTGGACTCAAGCTTGCACACATGGTTAGCCGCGGGCAATGTTGGGGATGATGAAGAAGATGACCCGAAATGGAAATTTTCCATCTCTGGTCTCTGAGCCCCCAACAACGGCACCATTAGGTGCCCTTCATCACTACTAACACTTCTGGACCAAAACCCGATGGCGAGGACGCGGCGGAGAAGGCGGCGGAGTAAGCTCGGGTTTGGAGCTTCCACCTCTAATGGTGGATTTCCACCAAGGCTGCAAGAAGCCCATGCAACAGCATGGATGGAATCTACTTGATCCCAGGAAGCTTTTCGTCCACTCCCCGGCCGCCGGAGACGGCCGGAACGTCGGCAACCGCACCCCGAACCCACCTCAAGCCCATCTCGGCCGCACCTCAACCAAGTCGCATGGGTGCCATGCAAGTACATGGGTGGACTCTTCTCACCCCCAGGAAGCTCCTCGGCTTGGTGGCCGGCGGTGGGAAGGCTCGCCGGCGCCGGAGCACTTAGCTCGGCCGAACATCAATATTTCCCAAAACTAGGGTTTTGATCTGCAATAGATCCGCTTGATCAAACTCCACCAAATTTGGTGGAGATGATCCTTAGGTCTAACAGTAACTTCCCATCATTTTGGATTCCAATTTGGTCCATTGGTTGTAAAGAAATATCGCGGCGGAGCTATGTTAGGTTTCCGGCAAGGGTTTTCTCCCGCCGGCAACCAAGGTTGCATGGGCGCTCGGGGCTGTGCAGGGAGCATCCTAGACACCTAAGGAGTCTACTGCTAGTAGTCTCGGGTGCAAACAACCAGCGGTTTAGAGAGCCTTACCTTGCCGGAGTTGATGAAGAAGGAAGAAGCCGGTCTCTCTTCTCCTCCTTCACGCGGCCACGGCAACCACCAAGATGTTCTTCCAGTCACAGAGGAACACCCCAGAACTCCAGAAACCACCTTGGATCAAGATTGCTCCAAGCTTCTTCTCCTCACTCTCTCTCTCGGATTCTCTCTTTGGGTTGTGTCCACGACCTCCACGGTACCCGGGGTTATGAGGAATACTCTTGGGAGTTTGAAATTTCAAAAGCCCTCCTCGTGTAACCACCCACGATGAAGTCGCCAACTTGAAATTATTTTGAAAATTTTCAAAAACAAAATATCTTTGCCACAAATGCTATTTGGTCCCCACACAACAAACCCTAAGCCCTTAGGTCCCTCCTGTAGGTAGCTTAGGCTGACAGGCCCCTGCCCTAATTCCCTCTTAATTTTTGGTACATAAAATATAAGCACTTTTGCAAAATTACCCCCTTTTTCGATGCTTTTCACGCATTTCGAGACAAACGGATCGTCGAAACGAAAAACAGACTTAGCCACGACGTCCGGCTCGTCGAGACCTGTCAAGTAGAGCCTTTACTCGACTAATATGGTGTATAAATAAAATCTCGGGCCATAATGTTCTATTAGGTCGCGGATTGGCGCACGCACTTCGATGCACCCGGATCGCCAAACGCGAAATCCGTCAGTGCCATCGCGCTCAGAACGTCGAAAATAGTTAGGTTTGACTACTCATACCCCTATATTGGGTTTCCAGATGGTGAATTGGCCATTAGTGATCGCGAGGGGATTTAAAATAGGGGTAACTATTCACAACTTAAGTTGTGGGATCCGTTTCTTCATCGCGGTTTTAGGGAAGATCCGACCGTCGGATCTGAATTTGATCTATATCATTTTCGATCAGTTCGACGAGACGGTCGCACTGGTCATCTCGGATTTTCGAGATTTGGCTCGGATTTGAAAGGCAATATTTCCGTCTCGTAAACTGTGCAATTTACACAGTAGAAAAAGGTCAATTGCGCTATTTGTGCTCTTTCTAATTCTGAGTCATCTTGACTCCATTCTTTTCTTTCATTTGTTTCGAATTTAAATTTAACGAATCTTACAATTTCGTTCCAAGGTTACGGCCATTGAAACTATTAAACACCCGGACGAAATCCGTGTAGAAGAATTAGTTGGTTCTTTACAAACTTATGAAATGACATTTCCTACTAACTATTCTTCGGGAAAGGCATCCTCTTCTAAGTCTTCAGGTTTTGCGTTGAAAACAACAAAAGAAGAAGATGCGGATTCATCCTCCTCAGACGACGACGAGAACCTATCTATGGAGGACTTTGAGAAGCAGCTTGCTCTCTTGACAAGAAAGTTTCGCCGAAACTTTTGAAGGGGTAATTCAAGTAAAACTCCATCCTTCGGAAAGTGGAAGAAAGACAAAGGTTTTTCAAGCCAAAAGTCAAGAAAGCAAGAAAGTTTTTCAAAGGATAAGAAAAGCTCAGAGGGACAAGTCCAATGCTTCAAGTGCCGAGGGTACGGCCATATCTCAACGGAGTGTCCAAATAAGAATCCGTCAAAGAAGAAAGCGATGCAAGCCGTCACTTGGGATGACACCTCAACGTCAAATGAGTCATCTTCAAGTGATGAAGAGAATAACGCAACGGCGTTCCACGCGTCCACATCTTCACCCTTCATGTGCTTAATGGCAAGTACATCCGATTCATTGTCCAACTCCTCCCAGGTTGAAAAAACTGCAACGGACGACGAATCGAGTAACTCTGAAGGTGAAGATTTTGCTCTAGCCTACTATAAACTTTTGAGGGATTCAAAGAAACTGGCTAAGCAAAACAAGGGGTTGAGAGAGAGATTGCAGGATCTCGAAGAATAAGTTAAAAGGGCAACTTCTCTCTCGACCGGTCTTGAAGTGGAAAGGGATAACCTGATAAAAGCAAATGCTTCACTTCAAGAGAAAAATGAGCATTTTGAGAAGGAACATGTAAAAATGATTGATAAAGCTGGTTACTTCTTGAAGCTCTATACCGAGGCCCGACAGGAGAAAACGGAAATGACGAAGACCATTTTCCGACTAAAAAATGATTTAAAGCGTTTTTCTTCTGGAATGAGCAAGTTGGATAAGATGCTTGGTCTTGGTCAAACAAACCGATTCGGCCTCGGATACACTCAAACTGGCGACAGTCCTAGTTCGAGTGGAACAGTTTTTGTGCCCCAGTCGGTAACTCCTCCTCCGACGACGGAAATCACTGTGTACAACGACAACAACCCTACCTCACCCTCTTCGGGATCGTCAAGAACAAAGGTATGTTTTCGTTGTGGTTATGCAGAGCACATTAGAAGAAATTGCAAGATGGGAGCAAAACGATCAACTCAAGCGCCTCTTGCAATAACTACCAAAAAGGCGATTCCCCGGAAATCAAAAGAAAATTTTTCAAAGGAAAGGAGCCTTGGTAGTTCACCTCGCAAGACGATGTCAAGCAATGAATCAAACAAGACGCTTTCACCAAGGAGAATAACTTCACGAACATTACCGACGCAGTCCAAAAAGGTTTGGGTGCGCAAAGGTGAAATCTTCCCTTGTCTTGTTGTTCATACTTCTTTACATGCTTGTGACAACTCGTCTTGGTATCTGGATAGTAGGTGTTCCCGTCACATGACTGGTGACAAAAACTATTTTCAAACTTTAGAAAAAATCTCCGGAGGACATGTTGTTTTCGGAGACGGTCGTTCTTCTAAAATTGTTGGAAAATGAACAATCGCTATTCCAGAAGGCCCCGTTTTGAACAATGTTTTATTTGTTGAAGGCCTAAAGACTAACCTCATTAGTATAAGTCAACTTTGTGACAATGGTTTTTCAGTTAACTTTTCTTCTGTTGAATGTATTGTAACTGATAAGGACCATGTATTCTTTTTGAAAGGGGTTAGATCTCAAAATAATTGCTATGTTGTTTCAAACAAAATTTCTGAAAAATGTAACCTAGTTTCTTTGGATAATGAAACTCTTTGGCATGAAAGGCTAGGTCACATAAATTTTAAAGAACTAGCAAGGATTTCAAATAAAGACGTGGTTAAGGGGATTCCTAAACTTTCATTTAAGGAAAACATTGTGTGTGGTGGTTGTCAAAAGGGAAAACAATCAAGGGCTGCACACAAGAACTTGAACCACGTTGGTACCAATCGGCCCTTGGAATTACTGCACATGGATTTAATGGGGCCGACTCGTCAACCATCCTTGGGAGGTAAATGGTATATTTTTCTTTTGGTTGATGATTTCTCTAGGTATTCATGGGTAACATTTTTAAAAGAGAAAGCGGATACTTTCGACTCTTTTCATGAGATTTGTCATCGTATTATGATTGAAAGAAATGAAAAGATCGTTCGTGTTCGAAGTGATAGAGGTGGAGAATTCATTAATTCTAAATTCATTGATTTTTGCACATCCACTGGCATAAAACATGAATTCTCAGCACCCTATACACCTCAGCAGAATGGTGTAGTCGAGCGCAAAAACAGGGTTGTTCAAGAGATGGCGTGTGTGATGCTTCATAGCCGGAATTTACCGTTATATTTTTGGGCTGAAGCTGTGAACACCGCCGTCTATATAATTAATCGAGTGTATTTGCGCCCGGGAACTTTAAATACACCATATGAGCTGTGGTTTTGTAGAAAACCAAATATCAAATATTTTCGTATCTTTGGGAGTCGTTGTTACATTTTACGTGACCGCGAAAATCTTGGAAAATTTGACTCTCGAAGTGACGAAGGGATTTTCATGGGTTATTCTACAAACAGTAGAGCATAACGGGTATTTAACTTGGAATCTAAAACGATGGTAGAATCTATAAATATTAAAGTAGATGAAACTCTTCACTTTGCATCTGATAAATCTACCCCTGATATGTCCCTGGATGATGATTCTCCTGCAAATGCATCTTCTCATAATAATTCTTCCGATAATATTGATGCATCTAATGGCTCTTCAAGTTCATCTGATGTGCAGGAATTATCACATATACCTCCGAGTACTCCGTTACCTCAAACGTTACGCATCTCCAAGGATCATCCAGAATCTAACATTATTGGAGACCCACACGAAGGAGTCAGGACTCGGAGACAGTTGATTTGTGGAGTCGCTTGTTACGTCTCCATGATCGAGCCAAAGAACATTGATGAAGCTCTTCAGGATGACTACTGGATTGAAGCAATGCAGGAAGAGCTCCATCAGTTCGAACGAAACAAAGTCTGGGAATTAACGAAGCCTCCAAAGCAACACAACGTGATTGGTACTAAATGGATTTTCAAGAATAAGAAAAACGAGGATGGTACCATCATCAGGAACAAAGCACGTCTAGTTGCTCAAGGCTATTCTCAAATTGAAGGTATAGACTTTGATGAAACGTTCGCTCCGGTAGCTAGACTCGAGTCAATTCGTATTTTATTCGCTATTGCTTGTCATTTTAAAATAAAACTCTTCCAAATGGACGTTAAGAGCGCGTTTTTAAATGGGTTTTTAAACGAGGAAGTTTATGTGGCTCAACCGAAAGGTTTTGTAGACTATAAACAACCTAACCATGTTTTTCGTTTGAAAAAGGCTCTTTACGGTCTAAAACAAGCACCGCGAGCGTGGTACGAAAGGTTGACAAAGCACCTATTAGAAAAGGGTTATACTCGAGGGGGAGCTGACCGGACTCTCTTTGTGAAGCATTATCAGAATAACTTCATTGTGGCACAAATCTATGTCGATGACATTGTATTTGGTGCAACAAGAGATAATAATGCTTCTAAATTCGCTGAAACTATGGAGAGCGAATTTGAGATGTCCATGATGGGCGAACTGACTTACTTGGATTGCAAGTGAGACAAAATGAAGAAGGCATTCATCTGTGTCAATCCAAGTATGCACTGGAGTTGGTCAAGAAGTTTGATTTAGAAAATTCTAAAGACTTTCCAACTCCAATGAGAACTAGCAACAAGGGATTAGGAAGTGAATCTCATAGTGAGAATGTAGACGAGAAGCTTTATCGCAGCATGATTGGAAGTCTACTCTACCTCACGGCTAGTCGCCCGGACATATCCTTTAGTGTTGGGATTTGCGCGAGATATCAATCAGCACCAAAGGAGGATCACCTGAAAGCGATGAAAAGGATCATCCGGTATGTCAAAGGAACCGTGAACTTCGGAATTTGGTATCCTATGGGAACAAGTCTTGACATTGTAGGATATTCAGATGCCGATTGGGCAGGATCTGTGGATGATCGAAAGAGTACGAGTAGTGCATGTTTTTATCTTGGCCATTGCCTTGTTGCATGGCACAGTAAAAAGCAAAACTGCATTGCACTCTCAACTGCCGAAGCGGAATATATTTCAGCGGGTAGTTATTCAACCCAACTCATTTGGATGAAAAGTGTGTTGAGCGACTTCCGAATTTCAGCAACTTCGGTAAAAATTCTTTGTGACAACACAAGTGCTATAAATATTTCCAAAAACCCTGTGTTGCACTCAAGAACAAAACACATTGAACTTAGATATCATTTCTTAAGAGAGCTAGTTGAATCAAATATTCTTCAACTTTCCTACATTTCAACTGAGGATCAATTAGCTGACATCTTAACAAAACCTTTGGATCAAAAACGTTTTATTCATTTGCGTAAGGCAATTGGAATGCTTTCCTTGAAATAACTTCTCTTTGAAACCTTTGCTTAGGTTAGGTTTTGTTTTGTGTTTTTGTTCATTATCTATGTTTGTACATAGAACACTAATTGAGCATTAGTTATATTGACTTTAATTGCATCCTTTCATATAATTAGAAATTTATTATGCTTTGGATATCATAATAATTCATTTGATGCAATGATCATTTATGTCAATTAAGTCATCTTTGTTTTGATCAAAGCCAATTTCTCTCAAATGATCTCTTGGTTTAGTTTTTATCTTATTTGACAATTGAGTCAAGTATGAAATCGAGATCAATTTTTGGTTGAGTACTTTATATTTTAAATAATTGATAGCCATTTGAGGGGGAGTAAATGAAAATTGTTATGCTCAAAAGATGTGGAAAGAGTTACATCCCAATGAGGAGTGTGAAAACTACCACCACATGGAGGAAAGAGCTACCACCTCGGTCGTCCGAGTACTGTGTGCAGCTACCACATGTATACCAAGCATGGTTTTTCAAGTTGATTAAATAAAGTGCATTTTGAAATATTTGACTCTGTCAAATTTCAAGGTTGGTATAAGGTGGGAATTTTATTGAAAGATGCTCAAAGAGCCACTCTCTTCAAAAATTGACTAGATACATTATCTAATATATTTGGGATTTCAAACATCTATTGATCTTGGTATTTCATTTTCTTTACCAAATTGATGATTTGATAAAGGCATTACTCATAAGATCGTGATAGATGTAATTGAACTTGTTCAACTTTAAGGGAATTAATTTTTATAAATTTTCGTTTCAATTTGTGGATATTATTGATAGATTTTGCATAATCGATTTCTTTTAATATGAAACGATGATTTTCATTTAAAGTTGATACACACAAGTGCTTACAATCTTTTTCTGGATTTTCTGGGATTTTTCTGAATTTTTCTGAAGAAAAAGGTTGAAGCCGGTCCGGACTGGAGAATCCGATCCGGACCCCGAACGCAGGAATTCCTGCGGGTAGCCGATCCTGACTGTATTCTTGAGGCAGTCCGGACCGCGGCTAGGGTTTTATATAGAACAAAAGGGTTTTGATTTCTTTTTACTTCAATCTTTTGTTCCTAAGTCTCCAGACCTTCTCTCTCTAGAAAACAATTGATTTGGAGCCTTCCCAACTCACGTTCTTCGAATCAAAGTAAGTTTTCTGGATCAAAAACTCAGTTTTTCACAATTTTTTATCTTTTTACTCAAAACGTGAGAGGAATTCTGTATCTTTTTCGTTTGAGATTGGTTTTTGGTCAAATTTCTTTTGAAATAAGAACTCTGGGTAGATTAGTTTTGATTATATGCTAGGTATTCTCTTGATTAACGGATTTTTAGGCTTCGATTTCTGAAAATTCGGTTTTAGGGCATATAATAGGAATTTTTGAAAATCATGGGATTGATCTATTTTTAAAATTCTTTTTGCAAAACTAATTTGATTTCTAGTCTCTCTACATGATGGTGATTGTTTGGGTACAATTTTTCCAATTTTTGAAAATAAACTTTTTTTTCTTCTTTCTCTCGTGTTCTTGAGGTTTGCTCACAGGCTTTTCGGTCACCTGAGCACGCGTATCAAAAATGGTTTTTGCTTGGATTATTGCACTCATTGTAGCAATGGTGGGAACGAGAGCATCTGTTAAAAAGGAACAAGCTGGACCAAGTCAAGAGGAAACGAAGAATGTTCTTCAAAATGGTTCAGAATCAGAAGACGAAGAAGATTGGGACACATTTTGTGAAGAAGTACAACAAATGGTTGATGACGAAGATAGGTTCTATCTAAAGCAAAAGAAGCTGATGAAGTCTTCCTCAACAACCAAGCAGCACACAAGGAGCAAGAATTCGAGAGGCAGAGGAATTCAGATCAATGAACCCCTCGCCAGAGCACTCTCTCTGCGTAAAGAATCTCCTTGTAAAAAAGGTCAAAATACACTTTCAGCATCCACGCAATCCCCTTCTACCTCCAAGATAAACATCACAAAAACTGCTATAGTATCTATGCAACAAGAACAGCGAAAAATGGCTGAAGAACAAGAAAGAATGTCGGCTGACATTCACAAGATGAAACAAAATTGTTCCAACCTGTCAAGGATGCTTAAAGGGATTTTGAACAAATTGGAGTGCAGTTGCTCTGAGGATTCTGAGTCCGACAACTGAATTTCTTTCTGACATATCTATCTGGTTTGCAGGTTTTTCAGTTTTAGTTCTTAACTCTCCTTTTTATTTTGTAATTTTGGCTTGTTTTTGTGACAAAAAGGGGGAGAGAGAGACGAACAATGATACAATGATCGTAAATGACAGTCTAAGTGGTTGTGAATTTTGAACAATGAAAGGTAAGTATGACTTCAACTTTTGGTTTTATAATGTGTGATTGCATGCCTCGACTAACTATTTGACTAATTATTTGGGCATGTAATATAACTAACAAGTTGCTTGTTGACTAACCTTTCTATGACATTTGGATTTTGAATGCTTAGAAGATATGTTGTTTTTTGATTAAAATCTTATTACATATCTGAATTTGTAAATGTCATGATGAGTATAAACTCTATCTCTGTGTTTAGTTTTGTATGCAAAAATTCTTGAGGTATCTAACGATCTCTTTTGTCAAGAATGTTTTCTTTTTGCAGAGAGTACAGATGTCTAAGTCTAGAGTCTGTTCTAGGAGTTTATCTCATTTTATTTTTGATCTCCATTGTAAATTTTTATTGTATGGTGATAGCAACAAAAATATCTTTTTGAATTTTCTTGAGTGGATTTGTGTTTTGTCACGAAACCGCCAAAGGGGGAGATTGTTAAGGAATTTGTGTTGGCGTATTTCGTGAAATTGATTAAGTCTTGAAGATTGAAGAAGAAGAAGTTTGGATCATATACCTCAATCTCAAAAAAGAAGAATTCAAAAGGATCAGGTACGTTTAACTAAATATTTTTGGTGATCCGAATACTTCTTATAGTATAGAAACACTTGGATGAATTTTTAATTGCATAAAAATCAAAAACTGGGCATACTACATGTTCAGAGTCCGGACCTGACATTACAGTCCGGACCCCGAACATAGGTTAGTTCATGCGCAATTCCAGTCCGGACCCTGGTCACTTCAGTCCGGACCCCGAACGTGGAATTTGCAGGAATTGCATGAACAGTCCGGACCGTAGAAATTACAGTCCGGACCCAAAAGTATGTTTTTCTGGAAAAAGTCTGTTTCGCTACGACAGTCCGGACCGCCATAATTCCAGTCCGGACCGTCGTCCTGTAAAATTTCAGAAAAGGTTAGTTTTTTATTCTTATCCTCTTCCAACAGTTTCTAACCTATAAATAGACTCTATGATTCATTTTTTAGGGTAGATCCGTATACGACCGAAATAGAAAAATCCACATATAGAGAAGAAAAGAAATAACGAGAATAAATCTATGTTTCTTCATCTATATTGATTAATTTGATTCTAGGTTTTCAAACTCAGATTTTGAGTAGAATCAAATTAATGAATACTTAGATGGTATTTCCGATCTATTTCTAATCTAAGTATTCGGCGGATCATCACCACCCAAAAACAACGATTTTCCCAAAATCGGCGCGTGGACTCGCGTGGCCTTGTGGATTCAAGGTGCAACCGCTCTCGTGGATTCGGAGCGAGGTACGTTCGTGGATTCGAGACGTGCTACTGGGTGAAGACCGTGGATTCGGTCGGACGTCGTGGATTCGACGTTGGACGCCGTGGATTCGGCGTTGGACGCAAATCGTGGATTCGAGGAGCGTTGCGGAGCGAGCGGAGAAGATCTACTAGGAGCGTATGGAAAAGGTTGAGTCGTAAGTGAGTACGGTATATCACCTTGTACGTGTTTTAATTCTAGTGGATTTCGCCGTGCTATCGGTCCCGTGGTTTTTTACTCCGGTTTGGAGTTTTCCACGTAAAAATCGTGCGTGTTATTTTTCATTTCCGCATTGGATTTTATTGCGCAACGATTTTTGAGTGTTTATGGTTTACACCTATTCACCCTCCCTCTAGGTGTTTTTTCCCCTATTTAGATCCAATTAATCATAACCCAACAGGTGATCCTTCTACCTCTGGGGGTCCTCTGAAGCTCATGCTCACTCTGGTTTGAAGCTTGATCCAGAGAGATAAGGGTTCGGCCAACCTGAGCTCCATCAAGGAGAGATCGAAGCCATCTTGCTCCAGCAAGCGCACCAGCAGTCCAACAACCTGTCCAAGGTGAGCCCCCGAGTTCTTGTGATGTCCTCTAGCTTATGCTCACCTTAGTTCCTGTCTAGAACCCTTTGGTTGGTGAATGCCTAATGTCGAGACTTAAATAAGCTCTAGTTTGATCATCTTGCTCCTACACCCTGTTGGGTGGTTTGGCAGAGATCCAATGGTGAGCCTCTGAGTATTTGGAAGCCCCTGAGCATGATGCTCATCTTTAAAATGCAAATGGTTTATGTGAGAATGGCCAACTAGTGCTCTCAATGCACATTGATCATGGGCCAAATACTGTTTTTATGGCTCGACTCATGGTATTTTATTTCTGTTTGATAGTCCCTGGATTGAATATAGTGGAGCAATTATGTGTAAAATTACATGTATTTATGCAATTTTGATAAGTCCAGGGGTCTATTTGTAATTGTTACATGAGGGATTGCTGTAAACAGCATATTCATGATCTATGGACCCTCCGTTTGGGTTCCGAGGGCTTTTGTTGAGAGAGTTTTTCTTAACGACCCGTAAATCGGCAAAATTGTTGATTTATCGGTGGATACGCGCTAAACGCGCAATTCGAGGATAGTGGATGATTCCTGTTGGTTGCCACCTGTCCCTGGCTGTTCCCGATGCTGTCCCGGTGAGTCCGGTGATTTTAGTTTAGCGTCGGTGGGTTCCGGAGCCGAAATCGGACTTCCGGTGTGATTATAGTGGTTTTGGCACCGCCGATGCATAGGAGACAGGAGTACACAGTGTCTGATGTTAGTGCCCGAACATCTTAAGTTAAACGTTCCTAGGCAGCATGTGAAGTTTAATCGCATTTGGATACTTGTAGATACTATATAGGCCGTTGTCGGTCGTTCGGCGGATTTCCGAAAATTCCGGTAAACCCCGTGACTTGTGGGAAAGTCTACAATGTAATTGTTCTGGTTATGTAGTGTCGACGGGATGGGTATGAGTGAGTCGGTTACTGATTAGAGTTTATTGTTCAAGGCCCAGCAGTTCGGCGCCAGCACCCCTGTAGTTCAGCAGGCTTCGGGACTGCCTACACTGAGGTAGGGTTTCTTCGGTCCGGGCTTTATCTCTTCGGCCCTCTAGGGTACCTTATTTGGCCGGACCCCTGTTCTTGAGATAGCCCAGATTCTACAGTATAACCTTTGCCATTGATTCTTTATTTCCAGCTTATACTCATGCTTTCAGTCAAGGTTCGAAGTGCCGTGGCACGGGGGCGTGCCGCTCGCCGCCTGGCACGGTACGGTACCGGCACGCTTGCGTGCCGACACGTGGCACGCTTGCGTGCCGATGGATACGCATGACCTCCCAGTGGCACGCTCTGGCACGTTTTTTTTTATTTTTTTTGTTCCCAATAAGCTCTTATAATATTGTTTTGAAATGTTTAGTCAAAAAATTATGAATATTGGCTATATATAGCTTACTATACTCACCAATTAACATATTGATATTTTTTTTTTATATATAAAGTACAATGGAGTTATTTTTCAAAATAACCTTCTAAAATTTTATAATTTGCGAAATAATCTTATTAAAATTTTATTTGTAAAACTAACCCTATTTTTGCCATATCAGCTTGCCATATCAACACCACATACAGAAGGCTCACCGCCTTCTAAAGACAGTGGACCGCCTTTAGCTATAATTTTCATGATTAAGTTAATTTTAAACAAAATTATAGAGAGATACGTAAATAAAATGGGAATGTGGGTACGAGTCAGATTTTTAAGAGATTTAGGTTGTTATTGTAGAAAGATAAGATAAAATGAGAATGTGGGTACCGATTAGATTTTTAAAATATTTAGATTGTTATTATTTATTAACTAATATAAGAAGGAAAAGAGATAAAAAATATTTTTAATCATAAAACCTAAATCTTTAAAAGATTTAGATTGCTATTAGTTAGTAAATAATAACAACTTAAATTTTTTAAAAATCTGATTTATAACCACATTCTCATTTTATCTTTATCTCTTTACTTTTTATATTAGTCAGTAAATAATAATAATCTAAATCTCTTAAAGATACTCACATTTATTAACAACCTAAATTAGTTAGTGAACAAAATAATATAAATCTCTTAAAGATTAAAACAAAAAATATGTACCGTACAATATGTGATTTTTTTAAAAAATAATAATAAAAAATACTCTACGCATGTCATTAAATAAAATAAAATAAAAAAAAAAAAAAAAAAAAAAAGGAAGGGAAAAAAGGTCGTGCCGCTCGGCACGGCACGGCGATACCCTATGGGTTCGCCATGGGTATCGCTCG
Source organism: Tillandsia leiboldiana (assembly GCA_029204045.2). Lineage (NCBI taxonomy): Eukaryota > Viridiplantae > Streptophyta > Magnoliopsida > Poales > Bromeliaceae > Tillandsia > Tillandsia leiboldiana. The sequence continues at coordinate 8,260,841 of CM055060.1, forward strand.
AGACGGAGGGGGGGTGCGATACCCCCCCTGTACCGTGCCCCCATTTGAGGGGCACGGTACGTGCCGCCCGTGCCGCCGCGGCACGGGCGGCACTTTAAACCTTGCTTTCAGTATACTTATGGGCATTTGCCATGCTTGATTAGACATTAGGTAGCTATCATATTATACCTAGTTATTCATCATGCTCTGCTTTTATCTGGACTTATGCCATGTGTATGATTAGATATTCACATATTCAGATAGCAAGTACATCTTGCATTCAGTACTGCACAGGTTTGAGGTATTTGCATCCCCAATGGGATTTCCGGCTTAATGCCGACTACTCAGTCTGTGGACCGTGAGCTTGGAGCATCAGCATTGTCATCGTCATACACCTACTGTTCTCTCGCGTACGCTGTGGGATTGATCCCCCACCTAGCGTTCTTTACTGGTAGAGGGTTCGTTTGACCCGTGAGCATCCCCTTTGTCGTACTGCTGGGTACGGGGAGCCCTTTCGGCTGTGCTGCGGGATATGGGGTAATTCTCGGCTGTACCTTTGGGTACGAGGAACCCCTCGGCTATATCAATGACACAGGGTTGCTATCAGTTTTGCCAGGTGATTCCGGTATGGTTGGGTTCTGCTATGATATCTTCGCCTGAGGTCCAGCGACCAAAATTGCAGCATCGGTTGGGTACTTTGGTATATCATTATATATCTGTTCAGCATGCTTTAGCACTTATACTCTTACATGCTTAGTATCATGATTAGATCTTATTCATCATGCTTAGCCTTGTATCACTGTACCCATATATTTACTTAGCCTTGTTTACAGTTATTTGTTTGCCTATACTTACCTTACCTGCTGATCTTTTACTATCCCCTAATTATTGTATGCCAGTAGTTACGATTAGCTATTTCTCGACCCGTCGTACCCACTGGGATACATTCAGAGTATCTCACACCCTTGGGTGACCATTTTTCCAGGTCGTTCGGATGGTGGGATGTCGGGACGTGTTGGTGAGGCTGTTGTGCTAGTGTTGACCCTTTCTGTCACCCATTTACTTTATCTTTCGCATTTAAGATTCGGTATTATTGTAAAATGATTAATGTTAGAATTGTTACAAGTGGTATGCGTAGTTAGACTACTTTGTTTGGCTGTAAGTGCTTAGCCGTGCATGTATAGAAAAGGCTCTGTCCAAGTGGATAGGAAATTTTCTATACATGTGGCGATCTGTTCATACCCTGAAATGTTTTAAACTCTAATTTCAAAAAAGAAAAAAAAAAAAAAAATTTAGCCTGCTTTTCGAAACTCGGGGCGTGACATTGAGTGTGCTAAACTAATTATTGTTCTTGGATGCAATGTCGTAGTACTTTGACCTTTGTAAATTTGCACGTGTATTTTAAATTTTCATTAAAGTCTTTAAGGAGTCTGCCTGGATGCTTATACAATGCCAATGACCATCTAACCGTCTAGACAATGTTGCACCCATTCCCAGAGAAAGATTATTCTTATTGTACAATTATGAAGTTCGGTTCACCTCCATTTATGATCTATTTGCAGGTATTTATCTCCATAGGCAGACCATATTGGACATGCCCGCATCTTAATTGATATGGGTTATCCTAGAGGAAGAGACCTATTATTGTGTGTAGTTTTCGAAAAGACAGATACCTTCCTAGTAAATACTACAAGGGCAATCTGGGGAAAAGAAGTTTAAAAGCTGGCATTGTACATGATATAGACATTGCAAAGTAGACGAACTGAAGCAATAAACAAACATGCAGACAAATAACACATCAAAAACACAATGTCACATTTCAACTTCTTCATCCAAAAAGAAAAAGACAAGGAAAGTTTTTCTCTGCTATTGGTTGTTTGACAAATTTAGTTTAGCAAAATTAAACATGGCTCCACTGTTAGTTAGCTTTATGATATAATAAGTGCGAAATAGTTAGCAATTAAATTCTTTCTTGTATAATAGTAGGAACTCGAAAATTTTCTACTGAATTTGCATATCAAGGCTATAAAAGAAGATGAATTGATTTACCTAGCAGATGAAAATCCAGCTGTTATTCGACTTAATACATCTTTAAAGTTGGCTTTCCTTGCAGCTTCAAGCAATGCTGTAGTCACAAAGAAACAACTAAACATAAGGAATAGAAAAAAGCTATTATATTTGAACAGAGTCTCAGGACAAGGCCGTTGATCATAAGCATGCGCTGCACATACCTTGCCAACTGACTATTGGCATAGATCCCCTGGTGCCAACAGCACTGCCAAAAAAAAATATTTTTGCAAGGATTTTTTACTTTATTGCATTACGTTGTTTTAGGGAACAGTCTCAGGACAAGGCCGTTAAATTTAGGGAACACTTAATATCGCTGATTTCTTGTACCCCTTTACTTCATTAAACCCATTAGTGTCAGTAAAACAAAATGAAGTAATCAGAAGATATGGGTTAATATAACAGGCCTACTCATTATAAATGGAATTCTAGCTGTTGCATGATAAAATTTAGGGCTTTTTTTGAAAATGACCCTATCAAAATTTAAATTTTTAAAAATGACCCTGCAAAATTTGTATTTGCAAAAATGGCCCTCTCCCTGCCACGTCAGCAAGCCACGTCACCCGGGGCCGCCACGTCATCTCGCCACAGCCGGTGGACCGCGCGGTGCGTTTACTGAAACACGCAGGCCGAGCCTGCGTGTTGTAAACACGGAGGCCGAGCCTGCGTGTTCTAAACACGCAGGCTCAGCCTGCGTGTTCAAATAAACCCTACATCCCCCGCACCGCACCCGACCTCCTTCCTCCTTCCTCCTCACTTCCTCCACACCAATCCACCTCTCTCTCTCTCTCTCTCTCTCTCTCTCTCTCTCTCTCTCTCTCTCGTTCCCGTGCCGCACCCACCACAGCCGCGCAGCCGTCGCAGCCTCCGCACCCGCCGGCCGTCGTCGGAGGTGAAAAAGGCGCACGAGCACACTCTCTCTCTCTCTCTCCATTGCAGCAGCGTTCCTACATCTAAGGTTCTTTTGTAATTTTTTTTTTTTTTTTTTTTTTTGTTCTCTGGTGAAATTGTACATTAATGTTAAATTTGATAGGTCAAAATGCCTTAATCTGCTGTAAAATAACATTAATAGGGTTTAGGGTTTAGAGAATTTGAAATATATGCATGCATACATTTGTCTGCCACCTCGATTTTCAACCAACGCAAAAGCATATGCAGTCGGTGTCGCACCCTCTTCAAACTACAAAAATATGGCAAGAGGAAAAAATAAATAAGTTGCATAACAACATAAAGATGAGCATTTTGAGATGTATGGCTCAGTAGAAGCTTCTGCATACAGGTAGTTTGAGTAGAATGTTTCTCCGAGAAAGCACAAACAATTTGTTCATTAGAATCTTCTCAAGAGATTATCACTACATCAAAAGTAGAAGCTCTAGAATGGAACTTTTGCATTTCAAGCCCAAAATCTCATTGTACTTCCTATCACAGCAAAAGCTCCATACTTTTTTTTGGTAGCCAAATGTATGACTTCTAGAAGTTTTTGATTTCCAGGAACTAAGGTTGTGTTTGGTTCGGATATAAGCGAGAAATGTTTATTCCAAAAATAGGTGTAAGTTCATGAACAAGCAGAAACTAATATAATTTTATATTCGGATGAGTATAAGATTGTACCAGTAGTGAAACATGATAAATCGTTGTCTGGTGATTAAGCCTTCTTTTATAAAAACATAGGAGATCAAGCCTTCTTTTATTGTCAAGCTCATAATAGTGATTTTAATTTGTCGAACTAGAGTAGTCATCAAACTGACGAATGTTATATTATTTATTGTTATTTTTAGTACGTCAGTATGTCTGGTGAATGTGTTCCGTTTTATATTCATTGGGACGGAAACTTAGTCGTGAATAATAATATACCACAATACATTGGTGGCTATAAAGAACTGATCGGAATTCGCCGCGACATCACATTTCGGAATTTCGAAGCAGAAATATACAAGGTCACTAATTATGATCGAGCGGAGTTCCGTCTACGCATAACAGTTCGATGTCCAATGGGAGCTAATGAATGGGAATTACTTGACATATCAAGTGATCATGGGATTGTAGGCGTGATGAGTTTTTTCCCATTTCATGGTTGCCTCAAAGTATACGTGGAGAAGCAAGTGTTGACTACACGTCACCGTCCAACCTCTGTTTACCAAAGAGATTATGTCGATCTTGAACGAATTCGTACATCAAGGTATGAAAATTTAGGAATTTTCAATTTCAATCTTTGGCCTTTAATAGTATAGGTGCGGAAAATGGATAATTTACATTGTATAAGTCTTGCAGAGCGTCTGAAGTCCCATATGTGCCAGTGAGTACATCATTACCATATATTACTGTGGATCCATCTTTATTCGGTGGAGTTGATGAGCGGTAAGTGATTATATGATTTAATTACATATATTATCTCAATAGATTCGAATAGTTAATCATAAATACCTTTGCAGATCAACTATACATCATAATCTATATGAGGGTCCATCATCTAGCAATCGACACGTCGCTGATGTAGAGTTGAGAAATATAAATGAAAATGAGGAAGTAATAGAAAGTGATAATGAGCAAATAAATAGCAGTGACGATGAGCATGTAAGTGAAACTGATATGGACTCAACAGATGATGATAGTGATGGTATCCCACAATCTATTGATGTTGGACATGATGGCGGTTTGAATTCTCTCGCATGCGCCATTCAAGATGAAGGGATTGAATGGATTGAAAATTCATTTGCAAACAACGATGATGTCGAGGATCCGGTAGAATTTGAAGAATTTGAAGATCACCGACAGCGTTTTTTACTGGGCAATGAAGTAATTCACCAAACCGTTGTTGATCAAAACATTTATCAAGGTCCTCCGAGTGATGATCAATGGAAAGATCGGGTATATTCTGACAAGACGTCCTTGGTGAATGCTTTGGATCGATGGCACATTCTACATAATGTGCAACTGAGAGTTGTTAAATCAAACACAACTAGATATACTGTGAGATGTTTGGTCAATTCATGCCCATGGAGATTACATGCCTCTCGACCTAAAGGTTCAACACATTTTAAAGTAAAGACTTATGCGGGACCACATACATGCATGATTCCTATTTTGAATACAATGCATAGGAATTGTACATCTTCGTTTATATGTGAACATATACTACCCACAGTGAAGGCAAGGCTTGCTATGAGCCCTACAGAAGTTCAAACCAGAGTTCAGAGTGATTTTCACGTCACCATTTCATATAGCAAGGCTTGGCGGGCACGGAATAAAGCCTTGCAAATTATATACGGTAGTTGGGAGCAATCATATTGTGACCTTCCTCGATATTTCTCAATGTTGGAAACAACAAATCCCGAAACTATTACCAAGATTGAAACTATAAGTGTGACGAGTAATTCAAGAATGTTTGCACGCGCCTTCTGGGCTTTTGGACCCTCGATTCTTGGTTGGTCGTTTTGCCGGCCAATACTTAGTATCGATGCCACGCACTTGTATGGAAAATATGGAGGCCATGCATTAATTGCCACAGGTGTTGATGGCAATGGTGGTTTGTACCCACTAGCATTCGCAATATGCGAGGGGGAGAATAGCTCGAGTTGGGAGTGGTTTTTAAATTGTCTACGGAGGTACATAACACGAGGTCGAGTTCTTACATTAATTTCTGATCGCTTTAAAGGACTTGCGAACCTTGTTGCACTTGTTTTCCCACAATCAGAAGAACATGCTCATCGATGGTGTTTACGACACATGAAAGCTAATATGAATATTCATTTCAAAGCAAAACACCTACTTAAAAAATTTTACGCCATTGGGAGTGCCTCAGAAGAACGAGAATATAACATATTAAAGGATGAATTGAGAGCAATGGATGAGGATGCTTGGCAATGGGTTGACAGACTTCATGCCGATAGGACATATTGGGCTAAGGCTTTCGATGGTGGTCGACGATTCGGCATTATGACTACCAACCGTTCTGAAAGTTTAAATGGAGTCTTGAGGGGAGTTCGTGGCTTACCAATTACCGCTTTTGTAATGGCAACATTACATCGAGTGGTTGAGTACTTTCTAACTCATCGTCAAGAGGGAGCAGCAATGTTAACTCCATTTGTATCGGATGTGGATAAAACTATTAATAGCCGAATGTTAGTGGCTAGAGCACATACAGTTAGGCGATATGGATATCAAGAATTTGAAGTTCTAACTGGAAGGGATTTGCAATACCAAGTCATTATCAATGGAGCAAATTCTACATGTTCATGTTTGTGTTTGCAACTAACAGGAATACCTTGTTCACATATATTAGCTTGTTGTAGTTCGTCAAACATGAACATAGATTATTATAGTCTATGCTCCCGTTGGTATACTACTGATTCCTTTCGAGATACATACTCACTACAGTTCCATCCGGTCCCCGATCGGCGTTATTGGGTTGAGTCATATGACACACCTTTACTTCCACCACACGCACGAAGAAAGAAAGGACGACCCAAATCTACGCGCATTCGCAATATTATGGATGAAGGCGCGGGAAGTAGTAGGAGCAAGTGTAGTATGTGTAAACAACCCGGCCATTATAAAAGCACATGTCCTGAAAATCAACAAAGAAGGACCGGAAGACGTCGTCGTTTAGGTTGATTAGTTTCATATCTTGTTTGTTGTCGATTATTTTAATTAAATTACAATACTTCACGCATATTATAATTTGTTTATTTATTTATTCGTATTATTACAGATGGACGATCACGAGGAGGCAGGACCGATTGATGGATCTGTATTGACAGATCAGACTCGCCACAGATGTACTTGCATTCGAGATGAGGTTATATATAACTCTTTTTTAAATTAACTTTTTTATTTCTTTGAAATTTCATGTACTAATATTATGTGAATTTTATATTATTGCAGGATTATTCTCCAGTTGAATTTGTGGAGCATAGTCGCACACTGAACCGCTGGCAGATGGAGCATCCTGCAGTATTGGAGCTACTGCGACGTGCAGGATTCTATTATGTATCACGGTTGAGGCGCGTCATGCTCGATCAGGCTTTGTTAGGATCCTTAGTGGAGCGGTGGCGGAGGGAGACGCAGTCCTTTCACTTGAGACATGGAGAGATGACAGTCACATTGATGGATGTGGCTGTCATTACTGGACTCCGCATTGATGGGGGGGCGGTGACCGGACTAGGCTCGTATCAGTGGGGGGCGCTGTGTGAGCTCTTGCTTGGGGTGCTTCCTGCAAATATCAGAGGCGGAGAGATCAGACTTGAATGGTTGTATCAGCAGTTTCACGACATCCCCGTAGATGCACATCCCGCAGTGATAGAGGCTACAGCCAGAGCGTATATTCTGTTTCAGATAGGTTGTAGCCTAATGCCAAACCCAAGCAGAACTAGAGTACATTTAAGGTGGTTGCCTCTATTAGAGGATTTTGATGCTTGTGGTGCCTTGGCATGGGGTGCGGCGACGCTAGCTCATCTCTATCGAGCATTAGCAAATGCTTGCATGAGGGGGAAAGCGGTGTGTTGCTGTTTTGCCACATTACTTCAGGTACATTCCTTTACTAGTCATTTCATTCATGAAATTCATTTCTTATTTCTAAGTAGCTTAATATGTAGATTTGGGCATGGGATCATCTGCACATTGGACGACCTGAGATAGTCGGACCGCAGTTTGATCTTATTGATCTGCCACTAGGTTGCAGGTATGTATTAAATTTTAAGGTTTCTGTGTTTTATATTATCATTACTAATATATTATATGTGAAACAGGTGGAATAATAGGTTAGCTTTTCGAGACAATGTCAGGACGGCCGACATTGAGTTTTATCGCGATCAGCTTGATTGCCAGTTGGAGTCTCAGGTACATGAGTTAATTATCATAAATTTTTATTCACATATTTTTTTTTTTTATACAAGTTACTAATCATTTACTTTTCACAATAGATTATATGGAGTCCATATACAGATGATATACTAGGGTCACTTCCACCTTTTTGTCTACTGGGGTCTCCGGTATGGCGATCACGGACGACCCTAGTATGCTTTCATATTATTGAGCTACATCTTCCGGATCGGGTACTTCGTCATTTTGGATTTCGACAGCATATACCCGACGCAGCACATGCTCTACCTCGCATCACTTCACAAGGTAGACCGGATGAGAACTGGGCGGCATTTCATGCCATACATATTCAGGATTGGGACAATCGACTGCAGCATATAGTAGAGGTGGACCCCCATGTAGATCCCGATTATATACGCGCCGCTTCTATCTACATGCAGTGGTATTGGAGTATCACCAGGCGGTGGATATCTACTCCAGCACAGCGTCCCCCCCTTGCATATGAGCCCCATGGACATCGCGAGAGATTTTTGGTATGATATACTAATTAATTTCATTTACTAATTAATTTCATTTCCAATATATAATTATTGTGATACTGTTTTCATTTCAGGTCGATCTCCTTCAACAAACAGAATATACGATCAGAAGTGTACTACCCCAGCTTTCATATATTGGAGCACCTTTCGACATTCTAACAGGTGGTGCTGCTAAGGTGGAGGAAGGTTTACTGACTTTACAGACAATACCATATACTACACCACGCCCAGCGGATCATGGTGGAGCATCGACGTCGGGGCATGCACCATCACCTAGTCCATCGGGGACACAGCCAGCATACCATGGTGGAGCATCGACGTCGGGGCATGAACCATCAGATATTACGCCGCCATCGGGGTACGTACCACTTGGTCATCGTCAACGAGGACCTGATCTTTTTTATTTTAGGCGAGCACGGCACCGACAGTCCTCCCAGACTGGTCAGCCATCATCTTCAGGTCCTTCACAGCCAGAGGGCACGGCTATTTCACAGTTGGACCAATTGGACCGTATAGAGCCTTTTGATTAGTGTATATTGTTATATATTGTTACATTTCTATTATTTTGTTGTGATGAGCTGTGTTGTTGTGTTGTTGTGTTGTGCGATGTGATGTGATATGATGTGTTGTTGTGATGCTGTGTTGTGCGATGTTCTACGATGTGATGTGATGTGATGTGATGTGTTGAGATGTGATGTGAAGTGTTGTTGTGTTGTTGTGATGTTGTTTTGATGTGATGCTGTGTTGTGCGATGTTCTGCGATGTGATGTAATGTGTTGTGATTGGGTTGTGCTTTGTTGTGCCTTGTTGTGCTTTATTGTATTGTTGTGTTGTTGTGTTGTGTTCGTAATCATGTATTTTGCTTCTTTTTTGAAATGTTTAAACTTACTGTAATAATTGTTCAATGTAATATTTATAATTCCTCTTTTTCATTCCTGGTGAAATATAATTAGTGTTCTTGTTTTTAAAAGTTGCTCTTAAAAGTTGCTCTACAAAGTTGCTCTTAATGTTTTAAAAGATGCTCTTAAAAGTTGCTCTACAAAGTTGCTCTGCTAACTCATATTGTCCACCTTTTAGTATAATTAGTGTTCTTGTTTTTAAAATTATTGCTCTTAAATTCTCAAGATCCTGGTGAAATATAATATTAGACACTACATTTGATCTTCTTTTTGCACTAGTTAAACACAAAGATTCATTGTTAGCTTCTAAAAGAAAAGAATCCACCAGTACATCTAGTGTATTAGAGAGTTGAATGCACGCTGAAATATGATGAAAAAAAATATTCAGACTAAACATGCAGGCTGAATTATGATGAAAAAAAAAAATTATTCAGACTAGTGTAGAGTACAGATTCTACATCGAGCATTGACTCCGCAGGTATTTACAGAAAAATTTAAAAATTCTTGCATCATGTGTATTTTATATTTACAGTGCGGTTCGGGTGGTTTTAGACTGTGGCGGAAGTTCCCGGGGCGAAAAGTGAGTTCGCGGCGCAAGATTGGAGCACTCTGAGCTTGGTTCAGTGGCTGTGGGTGCCTGTTGTATAGAACACGCAGGTTCGGCCTGCGTGTTTAGAACACGCAGGCTCAGCCTGCGTGTTTAGAACACGCAGACTCAGCCTGCGTGTTCTGAACACGCAGTTGGAGACTGCGTGTTTAGAACACGCAGACTCAGCCTGCGTGTTCTAAACACGCAGGCTCAGTCTGCGTGTTTAGAACACACAGGCTGAGTCTGCGTGTTCAACTTAACACCACCCACGCGTACGTTGCTGTGGCGAGATGACGTGGCGGCCCCGACTGACGTGGCTGCTGACGTGGCAAGAAGAGGGCCATTTTTGCAAATTTAAATTTTGCAGGGCCATTTTTAAAATTTTAAATTTTCATAGGGTCATTTTCAAAAAAAAGCCCTAAAATTTAATCAACCATGATAGCCACACTTGAGGATTCAAATGAGTTGTTCTGGATCTAAGGGCATTGTAAACCATTCTTTTCTGAGCTTGAACAGCAAGGAATGCTAGCTAAATCTTACTCATGATCCGTCAACTGCTCTTGAAAACTCCATAGCTACAGATTCCTATATCTCATTCCCAAGGATTTAAGTATCTATCAGCACAGTCTATATCCACCGTGCCGTATCGTGCCAACAAGATACTGGCACGATACAGCCCCCGTGCCGATGGCACAGTTGAAAACCATCTTTTCTTTAAATAACCATCTTTTCTTTAAATTACTAAGTAATTTTCTTAATAAAATTCAAAATATTTGATAAAAATATATAATAAGTAATTAAAAAAATTTGTTGCTAAAGAAAATAAATATTTCATGCCATTATGTGTCGGCACACATGTATATTTTGTGACCGGCACTCATCGACACCTCTTGGCACGCACCGTGCCGAACCGTGCCGACAAGTTTATGGCACGACCCTATGCCACGGCAGTTAAATCCTTGCTTATTCCCAAACATCATATATATTTCACAAAGCATCCTCAGCTTGAGGGAGGGGTTGAGGCATATTATCATGACATATGATTATCTTGATTACGCATTATTTCCTGCCTTTTAAGCTACAATCTTCTTCCTTTTAGCAGAATGACTAATCACTTATTATAGATGGAATTATTTTCCCTTTTCCACCTGAACAATCTATTACACAAGAGCATATATTCTAGCTTGATGAAATCCAAGCCTTCAAGCCTCAATTACACCGATCATCCAGGATTATTGTAGAATTTGGGATACTTGCAACAGTGTATAAATTTAAATGCACAGAAGTTTGCACAAAATATTGGAAAAAAAGGGTTAGAGACAAACCAAATCCAGGTCCGCTGCTTGCTAGATATGGCAATCTATAAACATCAGCCTTCTCCAATTTCAATACATATCTATCAAGAAATAATGCAGGTAATATGAGTTATCATCAAAAGATAGCTATTGCAATAACCATTTTAGAGTTAAATCAAAAAAAAATTTACTACACCAAAAATATTAGCATAGATAAGAGCTGGATGACTATTTCATATTCTGTATTGTGTTAAGACTTGAGACATTCTATTATGCTCTTTTAGCTTACCGTAGAACTGCAACATTGGAAGAACAGAATGTTGGTAAGGCTAATAACGCACAAGAAACAGCTGTACAACGTAACTGAAGATTAACAAACTCACAGAAGTAGTGAAGATATATAGAATGTTATTGTTTTCTCTTTTGATAAAGTACAGAAATTAAAAATTTATCTCTCTTAGAGCTTTATATAGTTGTCATTACAAGCAGAAACTTCTAGGATAGTTTAAAAACTGTATTAATTTTCAAACTCTTATCATCACAAATATCCATTATGAGCTACCAGAGCAAATTTTCTTTCTCTATTGAGTGACAGTGACATTTGTAGATGAAAAACTACAATCCAGTTCTAAAAGAAGCCCTTCATTTAAATGTTTTAGTTAAGTAGGTATTAAAAATAAATTATCTCATATACAAAACTAAAAAAGCGTAATTCAAGTGCCTCATTATATGTTAAGATTTAACCCATATTGGAACCAAACCAAGTTATGTAGCCCTTTTTTTATAAGGAATTTGATCCGAACATAGAAACTCTTCAACCAGCATCTTATTGTCATCCACATTGTCTAGGGAATTAGTTTAATTCCATCCTTTTAGCTTCATTTCTAAAATTTATTTGTTGATGTGCTACATTTTAATTTTTTTATCCTAATCTACGCATTTGGTTATTTTATCACATATGAAATTAATGTTATGACAAAAGTTAAAAAAACTTCTCAACTCATTGAAATACCAAAGAGAATTGAATTGAAAAGAGAGAAGAAAACAAAGCACGCAAGCAATTTATATGATTCAGCCACTGGCCAAAGTCCATGGGCGAAGACGAAGTGAAGCTTCTATAATTGTCGAAAGTTGAGTACAAAATGATGACTCTCTCAGAAAACCCTAACTCCTGAAATATACCTAATTCTCTCGCTGATAATACGCATAAACCACAAAGTAAGAGCTATACATATAAGTAGCTAAATCACAATTAAAACTAGAAATAATCTCAGCTTATTTAAACAAGCCAACCAAAACAAAATAAGATTAGAAATACTAATCATATCTTAACATAAATAGGTCAACTTCTAGCCCTAACTAAACCGGTCTTTACATCTGCCTAAGCCTTCTATTATCACCACAAAACTCCCAAAAAAATTTCGTTCAGTATCGCTCCAAAATAATTTATACTGCATCATAGACCAAGGAGCGGCAAGAATGTGAGACCAAGGTTCGAAGTGCCGTGGCACGGGGGCGTGCCGCTCGCCGCCTGGCACGGTACGGTACCGGCACGCCCCCGTGCCGACACGTGGCACGCTTGCGTGCCGATGGATACGCATGACCTCCCAGTGGCACGCTCTGGCACGGCTTTTTTTTGTTTTTTTTGTTCCCAATAAGCTCTTATAATATTGTTTTGAACTGTTTAGTCAAAAAATTATGAATATTGACTATATATAGCTTACTACACTTACCAATTGACATACTGATAATTATTTTTAATATATAAAGTACAACTATATCTCATAGAGAATAGAAATAACAATATAATAAATAAATTCTAAATAGAAATAACTATATCTCATAGAGAATAGAAATAACTATATCTCATAGAGAATAAAAATTATGAATATTGACTATATATAGCTTACTACACTCACCAATTAACATACTTGTTAGTTGTGACTCAAAATTAGAATCACTTCGATATTATGATTCAGGTTCGCCGACGGCTTCGCGGTGCGACTTCGAAATTTTGTGGATGTCTGTGGTGGAAGCGAAGGGCTCGGGCCGCTAGGCGGCGGAGCCCCCCGCGGTACGGATCCGATCCGCTAAGGAAAAACCCTAATTTCTCTTTTATTTGCCCTAGAGTGAGATCGAGCGATTGTACAGAACAGAACTCTTGTATTCCCTCTTTTCTACATAGTGACTAAAAAAAAAAAGAAAAAAAAAAAAAGAAAAAACACCTAACTATGCCTGTTTTAAAAAATACATAAAAAAATCTAAAGAAAAAACAAAAAAAAAAAAACAAAAAAAAAAAAAAAATGGAAAACGGGCCGTGCCGGCCGGCACGGGCCGGCACGGCTCGCGATACCCCTCAGGGTATCGCTCCGTCTCGAGCGATACCCTGGGGTATCGCTCGAGACAGGGGGGGGGGGGGGGGTGCGAGACCCCCCCCTGTACCGTGCCCCTCTTTGAGGGGCACGGTACGTGCCGCCCGTGAGAATGCTTCAAACAAATAACCTAAAAAGAACTATTGATTCTAGATTACCCCATTTACTCGGAAAGAAAAAGAAGAAATTCTAGATTCCCCTTATGTGAATAGGACTCACTCGCTTGTCCACAAATACATATTAAGACTATACTTCATTTTGCATCTTCCCCAAGTAACTCGCAAACAATATGGAACAACCAAGATACACAAGAAGACATGAATTAACTAAACAACGTGAATTACATATATTGTCGTTCAACATGAATACATATTAATCATGGAGTTACTAGAAACTGTTACTATTAAGGATCAGCTTTAAGCTTTTGGCTAGTCATCAAAATCAATATGTTAGTACTTGTGGCATTAGAACTCCACCAAAAGAAGGAAAAACTTATTTTGAACAATTCAATAGTTAAAAGTATGTGGATACATACTGGCTACCTGCTTCAATAAACCGCTCTGCCATAACAGCATTTTGGCAAGTAAATTCACCATAAAGTGGTATCCTGGAAACAAAGAGAAAGAAGTGTCAAAGTCTGCTCCGACGAAAAAATGTTGACATATTTCTCCATACGGACATATTTCTCCATACGGTATCATGATATGTGTAAGTGATCTGCAGCAACAAAAGGCGGACTCAAAAGTGAACACTAATTTGTGGGCATCTGTTAAAACGTATATAAAAATAAAATAGATGAACATAGATATTTTTATGAATATTCCAAATTTTGTCTTCAGTTTCATCCAAGGATTAAAGTGCCGTGGCACGGGGGTGTGCCGACCGTTGCCTGGCACGATACGACACAGGCACGCTTGTGTGCCGACAAATGGCACGTTTGCGTGCCGACGGATACGCACAACATCCTAGTGGCATGTTTTGACACGGTCTTATTTTAGTTTTTTCTGTCCAATAAGGTTTTAGAATGTTATTTTAAAAGTTTTAGAGTAATATTTATAAATTTTGGCTATATATTGATTTGTCTTGATCTAATTTCAATAATAGCTTACTAACTTACTAGTTAATAGCTTAATATAGTAGTAGTCTTCTTTATAGGTGAAGCTAAATACAACTACAGTTCATAAAGAAAATTATTTTTTCTTTAAATTTTTATAAAAATTTGCAAGATCCATTCGTATTGATTCGATGAAAAATTATATGACTAAACTAAACTAGAATTAAATCCCAAGTACACTGATAGTTTTTTTTCATTTTTAAATTTTTATAAAATATTTATGAAAAATTAAAGAAATTTATTTTTTAAAAATTTTAAAAAAATTATAAAATCTGTCCATGAAAATTTAATAATAAACTATACTATGAATAAATTAAGCAATAATAAAAATTGATTAACTTTTAATTTTTTTTTTATTTATCTTTTATTTTTTAGAATTTTAAAAATTATAAAATATAAATCTGAGAAAATTAATTTTTTTAAAAAATTTATGAAAAATTTGCAAGTTCATCCAATGAAATTATTTTTTCTTAAATTTAAATAAAAAAGCTTGTGCAATTTATTTATGAAAATTTAATACTAAACCATATGACATATACATTAAGCAAATTTAAATATCAATTGCTTCTATTTAGTTTTCGATTTTATTAGAATTCTTATATTTCTAAATCTAATAATAAAATTTTCAAAGTTAAGAATATCAAAAATCTCGCATAAAATACTAAATCCGTACAAAAAATTTAAAATGGACCATATAATGATTAAATCAAGTGGATATATTTTCAAATTTTTGTAAATTGTTAATAAAAATTTGTATAATTTTATATTTCTTTACAAAAAAAACTTTACAAGTTGAATATATTCTAAATGTATGGAAAAAAAAATTAAGTTCTAAATTTTTTGACTTACCTAATAAGTAGATCTTAGATTTTACTATTTCTTTACTTTTTCTTTTAAGATCGAAGTGATCAAAAAATAATAAGAGATTGAAAGAAAAAATTATGAGAAAAAAAGGGAAGAAAAATATAGAAAGAAAAAAAATAGAGTAAGAGATGTAAGAGGAAAGAAAAGAAAGCGCAGAATAAAAGAAAAGGTAGAAGTGAAAAGAAGAAATAGATAAGAGGGATAAAGGTCTATGCAAAAAATTTAAAAATAGAAAAAGCCGAAGTAAAAAAAAAAAAATTAAAAACACGGTGTGCCTTTGTGGGCACGCAGCGGCACGTACCGTGATACTCTCTCGATATCGCTGTCTCGTTCGATACTCAGAGGGTATCGCAGCACGGGAGGGGCCAAGAGAGACCCTCCCTGTACCGTGCCGCCTAATTGGTGGCACCGCCTAATTGGTGGCACGATACGTATCGCTCCGTACCGTAAGGCACGGATGAATACTTAATTCCTTGGTTTCATCAAATCTCTTCGAGTAAAGGCATGAATCCAACAGGCATATCTCAAAGTTTCACCCATTTCTCTAACTAATTCAATCAAAGATCTTGATTTTATTTTAAATCTTTGTTTCAAGAGAAACAAAAGTATTCTATCTTCTTTTTCTCTGTTTCCCAGAACCATTTTCTATATTTAAGGCATCAAATCTAGTTCAGATGATACTGAAGGGAAGGTGCACTACGATTTCGAGTAAATTATGTTAAAAATAATGACGTAGATAATAGTATTTTGCACCTTAGTTTTTGGAACAATCCAGGGAGAGGAGATGAAATAGTTAACGGGCTGTTAAGAATTACAAGCTTTGATATCTTGCTCGTGTTCTTTAGGGCCCAAGTCAATCCATATGAACCCACAAGAAATCCCTACACAAAAATGGAAGAAAGAAGTCATGCTATCATATAGCATTTTTCAGGTCCATTAAAGGGCCATTTAGTTGGATGCAGTTATAAATACAGTGTAGTTAAAAATGCATGCAGTTGAAAATACAGTAGTTATAATTACATATAGTTTGTTTTCTTTTGTGTAGATGCAACTAGTATAATTGCATTTCTGTTTGGTAATGTGAAGCTGATAGTTATATTTGTGAATCTTGCCACCTCTTTAGATAGAGTAGTGAGATTACCTCCACTATACATAAAATAATTATATAATTTTATTAATCATTTAAACTTGCTATCTATAAATAAATAAATGGATATATGTAATGTTTTTATATTTTTCAAAAAAATACTTATCAATCTATTTAATTTTAAAATATAAATCAAACTTAAAAATTTATTATGATTCTCTTTTTTTAATCAAATTTAATAATTATAATTAATTAAAACTTATTAAGTTAATATACACAATCACATTCTATGAAAATTTAGGAATAAAACTATTTTTTATATTTTAAATAAAAATAATTTTAACAAAATTTAACTTATTTTTTAAAAAAATTATATATATATATAATTAATTAATTATTCATTTAGTTATTTATTTATTTATTTATTATTATTAATTAGTGGGTGATTCTATTCCTCACCAACTGTTGTAGTTAAAACTGCAACCAATTTGGATATAGTTCCAACTACAGCATTTGGGCTTTCTTATGCAGATGCAACTGCAGAAATTGGACTTAACTGCACTAAACCAAACACAGGAATTAAGGTTGCATGCATTTGCAATTGCAGTGCAGTTGTAAATACGTGCAACCAAATGGCCCCTAAGAGAAGAGTCGGTTTATTTGTCAGTAAGCCATTTAAAGTACCAAAAGCTTTGCAAAATTTGACAGTGTAATAAAGGGAAAAACAAAGATACTTCCTGAAGACCTGAGAAACTAAGATAAATGGGGAAGTGATATTTAGTACATCAAGAAGCTTGTCAAGCGCCGTGTGAAACTCCTCTTCTGCAATGATGCAATACTAGAAGATGAGTGCATATATAAAAAAATATTTCAAGACCATACTAATCCCTCCACAAACCTGTGTAGTTAAAACCATATCCAGGTTGGGGTTTATCACTAAATCCAAACCCTATCCAGTCAGGAGCGAAGCAGTGATAACCAATTTCTGCCATCTAATAATTGCAGTAACTGTTCAGAAGACAGAAAATGCAATAATTGTTTGAATCAACAGGAAAAAGAAAACAATGGTTCTGCTGACACAATTCAACAAGTTATAGAATGTAAATCAGCAAGAATTTAATTGATTCTTCTTAATATAAGCTAATATCGATATGTTCCAACATAAATCCATTACAATAATCAGTACCAGCCACAAGCAGCAAAACCTATAGCCGGATAAGAAAGATCTTTTGGGTATAGGAAGACATGGAGAGAAATTCATACAACTTCAGCGGCAGAACAGTCAAAGGACAATTATGAATTTGGAATAAGAAAGGAATAAGAAAGATTAATAAAAGGAATAAGAAAGGAATATATTATTATTTTCATACAAAACAGAGAAACGATGGCGGGACTAAAATGCAGCATGATAAAGCATTAGATAAAATAAATGCACAACTTTAACGTTAAATTGGAAGGGAAAATGCTTTCCATAATCAATTCACCGTAGTTTCAATTTTGTGATATTTATAAGACAATATTAGAAAAACATTTTACACCGTAAATAGCCGTTAGATCTAATTCATTTGTAAATGTTAACTGATAAGTGTATTTTTGCACAATCACCTACAGTATAATTCTGCTCAGGAAACTACTAGCAGAAAAAATTCATTGTGGGCATGTCGAGTGTGAATTATGAAAATTATCCCATGGACAAGGGACAAAGATGATTTTGCAAACAAGATTTGTCCTATTCTCTGCAATCATTCTTCTATAATCCAACACTCTTTATGTAAGTAAACCTCTAGGGGATAAATTTGTAATTCAATTGCAAAATAAGTCTAGGAAACAAGAACATCATGCTCTTCATCTGCAAAGTGTTTAGAGAACTCTTATAAAAATATAATAAATAAACTGTAATAGGATCCACAACATGTACTTATTAAGTAGACAATGGAATTAACCTGTGACATAACTACCCTATAGCTATATGATTGGGTTGGAGCCCCATGAATGAACACAATGGTGCCACGTGGGTTGTCAGATGAACCTACAAAGAAGGAAAATAATTATAATCACAAAATAACATCATGAAAATGCACAAGCATATGATTAAACAAGATGCTAAAGAATTATTGCAAGTGATACAATTTCACTAATCTGTGTAGCACACTATATGGATAAAGAAAGAAAATTGGCAAGGCATCTGCAAGTTGAGAAACTATTAAGATTGAAAGAGCACATTCACGTGCCTAAAAGTTGAGGTATGATTATCTAAAAATAGTTGGCACACCTAAATGTGTTCCACATTACAAAATGCAGTGTAATTGCCTGAGGTAAATAGGACTAGCTAGCCATTGTTGGCAACTTCAGCTTAAGAATTTTGGGCCTGC
Organism: Tillandsia leiboldiana; assembly: GCA_029204045.2. NCBI lineage: Eukaryota > Viridiplantae > Streptophyta > Magnoliopsida > Poales > Bromeliaceae > Tillandsia > Tillandsia leiboldiana. The sequence continues at coordinate 8,279,838 of CM055060.1, forward strand.
ACGTTTAAAGTCCTATTCTGTCAAGTTGCCAACATTCATGGGCTAGAGCTTTATAGCAATTAGACTATGCAATTACATCATCTGTTTGCACATTGGGCACATTTTCTGAAAGTAAGAATTAAGCACTTGCAAGGATTAAAGTGCCGTGGCACGGGGGTGTGCCGGCCGTTGCCTGGCACGATACAGCACATGGACGCTTGCGTGCCGACACATGGCACGCTTGCGTACCGACGGACACGCACAACCTCCTAGTGGCACGCTTTGGCACGGTCTTATTTTAGTTTTTTCTGTCCAATAAGCTTTTAGAATGTTATTTTAAAAATTTTAGAGTAATATTTATAAATTTTGGCTATGTATTGATTTGTCTTGATCTAATATCAATAATAGCTTACTAATACTAACTTATTAGTTAATATCTTAATATAGTAGTAGTCTTCTTATAGGTGAAGTTAAATACAACTACAGCTCATAGAGAAAATTATCTTTTCTTTAAATTTTTATAAAAATTTGCAAAATCCATTCGTATTGATTCGATGAAGGATCATATAATGACTAAACTAAACTAGAATGAGACCCCAAGTGCGCTGATAATTTCTTTTCATTTTCAAACTTTTATAAAATATTTATGAAAAATTAAAGAAATTTATTTTTTCTAAAAATTTAAAAAAATAATAAAATCTATCTATGAAAATTTAATAATAAACCATATTATGAATAAATTAAGCTATAATAAAAATTGATTAACGGAAAACGGGTTCCAATCGTTGCCTTGACGAAGTCCGCGACGAAAAACAACCGAGCGCAGGCTCATCTGATGAAAACGAAAACAACTGCGTCGAGCGAACTGCACCGTCAAGCGGACTGCACCGTCTAGCCAAAAACCGTCGACGAAAACGCCAAGTAAAACCATCAAGGAAAATCTGTCAAGCCAAAACCGTCGATGAAAAGGCCAAGTAAATCGTCAAACCAAAAACTGTCAAGCCAAAACCGTCGAGCAAAACCGTCGACGGCAGCGGCTCGACTCATGCGGACATAGCGGCGGCGCGGCAGCCCCGTGCGGGCACAGCCCCCCGCGCGGGAATGGCGGCGGCGCGGCAGCCCTGCGAGGGCCCAGCCCCGCGCGGGCACAACAGCGGCGCGGCAACCCCGCGCGGGCCCAGCCCCGCGCAGGCACAGCAGCGACGCGGCAGCCCCGCGCGGGCACGCGCTAGCAGCGCGCGCGGGCGCAAGCAGCAGCGCGCGCGGGCGCAAGCAGCGGCGATGGCTAGGGCATCAAGCGGCGGCGGCCCGGCAGGGCGCGGCCCTGTGCGGCATGCCCTAACAGCGCAAGGGCGGTGCGTGGGCGACAGCGTTCCCGGCTGCGCGCGGGCGGCAACCCCTGGGTGCACGCGGGCGGCAGCCCGCATGGCTGCGCGCGGGCGGCAGCCCCTGGCTACGCACGGGCGGCAGCCCGCCTGGCTGCGCGCGGCGACAGCGCCTTGCTGAGCGCGGCGCAGCGCCTCGGCGGCGCGCGGCCTGAGGTGGCAGCTCGCGGCGGTGGCCGCGGCGGTTCGGCTAGGGCATCGAGCGGCGGCGGCAGCGGCGGCTCGGCTAGGGCATCGAGCGGCGGCGGCGGCGGCGGCTCGTCTAGGGCATCAAGCGACGACGGCGGCGGCGGCTCGGCTAGGGCATCGAGCGGCGACGACGCCACCGTCGACGATCCTTAGCGTCCCCGCCGAAAACCCCAAAAACTCGTCACCATGAACAAAACCTACGAACGAAAGCCAACAATCGAACCGAACAAAACCTACGAACCAAAGCCATCATACGAACCAACGATCAAACCGAACAAAATCACCGAACGAAAACCATCATACGAACCAACAATCAAAACCAACGAACCCTAACGCAAAACTAAATTACCGAAAACTGAGAGACGAGACCACAACACGAATCATGAAAATACTAACGATAAAAAACCGACAAACGGAACCAACCAACGACATTCAAGAATGCAAAGAAACTAAAGTAATGATAACCAAAGGTCAAGATTCACAAAGCGAAGACGAAAAGGGTGCTAACCTAGCTCTGACGGAGAAGACAACGCGATCCTGATCTCCGCGGACGGTGGTGTTTCTGGATCCGCTCCTCGGTATCGGCGATGCTTCCGGTCTCGGTCTTCGACACGCGCAACGAGGAAAGATGAAGAGGAACGATCTTTTTCTCAAAATTAGGGTTATACGGTATTTGGGATATTAATATTTTATTAATTTATTTCTTTTTCCTTTTCATATGTACGCATAAAGAACAATCCCCATATCCGGTATTTTAAAGATATTTTTAGCCGATTCCTCGATAAGCGTGCCGATCCTCCGAATCGTCCCGTAACCGTTAGCACGGATCCTGATGCACCAAAAACACATAGCGGGTTCCTAGGATGTCAGAACTTACCTTTTTGGACCCGCTAACACTGAAACCCTCATTCCGGAAGATCCGTAAATCGGATTTCCGATCCGATCGCATCGTCCTTCTCCGTTTAACGAGCTCTACCGCAATACGGCAACCGCAACCCAAAACCAAGCGAACCAAAACCAAGAGAAAAACCACCAAAAACAAGCTCAAATCCAAAAGACGTCATCTAGGAAATAATAAAAAGTCAGCGTCATTACAGGCGCGCCAACAGACCAGCCAATCGGGCATAACCTTTCCTAACCCGAAAGGAACGGTTTATTCCAACAATCACAGTTTAGTGTAAGCGGAAGAGTAACTATCATAGCACTAAACTTAGAAAATTAAAATTTCCATTCATTCAAACAAACAGTTAGAAGATAATGAAAGATACTAAATGAGCGAAACATTAAACTTTACTTGTATTACAACTCTCTTTAACATGCAACTTTAAACAAAGTATTACAGCATTTTTTTTTTTCCAAAATGAAACTTAAAACATTTAATGTTTACAATGTTCCTCACATGCAAATTTCGCTCAAAAATAGTAAACGCTCCAAAATGTGCCGACGACTCTAGACTGCTAGGTCGCTACTCTGCTGGGCCCTTAACCCTGTCGCGCGCCTCGCTCGATGTACCTGGACCTGTGGGGATGTCACCCAAAGGGTGTGAGAACTACAACGAAGTTCCCAATGGGTTCAACCACCGAGCAAAAATGCCCTACACCGCTTGGTCTAATGGAAGCAATATAATAGAGAATAATTACAGTATTTACAGCTGTAAATTCTAACTAACCATGCTCATGTAAAACTCGACCCTTTTGCCATAGCACGACACTATGTCGTTCCAAGGTGCCACTCTATCCAAGACTTAACTTGACCAATCATTTTTTTTCTTTTCTTTGTGCTTTAGTTAAAGTTGCTAAACCCTCGGAGAATCTTGCCCAACGAGCCCCAGCCTGGCAATCATACTACCATAAGACAAGATCTCTAAGGTTGCCGATAACACCTCAAGTGTTACCCCATCCAACGGGGAACTTGTCATACGGGTCACCGCCCGGAAGAGGGACACTGCCCTTCACTCTGACAAGAGCTACGCTTCACCCCCGAAGGTACGCTCGTTTTATCTTTTTCTTTTCTTTTCTTTCCTTTCTTTTGCCTTGGCTCTTACCCTTTCTTGCATACTGTGCCCTTTTTCTTTTTTTCTCATTTGAGCCTCTAGCTCACATTGCCCCTTGGCAATTTCTTTCTCTTTTTATTTAAGTTTTTAGCTTATCTTTTATTTACTCATTTCTTTACCCTAGGTCCTTGCCTCAAGGTAACCCAAAAGTCCCTTGGACTTAAATTCCTTTACTTTCAATCTTTGCTCAAGTTGAAGTTAAAGTGAGGATTCATTTTACCCGACTCCCTAAGACCAACTCTAGGGATTTTCCTCGCTTGCATTTTAACCTCAACCTTTCTATATTCTCTTAGAGACTTGACTCTAAGTTAAACTTTAACCCTTAACATAACCTTAGTTGACTCTAGCATAAATGCCACTCGTGAAGTCCTAAGGTAGATGCCACTCATTGAAACCTTAATTAGGTTATCTCCTAGGTCATAATTCCCATCTTGCAACAAGACACTTTCACACTAACATATAGCATGCAACCCTAACCATTCTATTAACATGCTTCTTAATTAAAAGCAAAAGGCAAGGGGAGAGGTCACCCTTGTTCGCTAGAATCCCCCACCTCAATAATTTTGTCCTCAAAAGAGAACAATAGTTGATCTCTTGGTCTCCAAGATTTTCCTACAATGAGAGAGAAATCATTAAAGAGTTATTTTTATGATAAAATTTATAAAATTAGGAACCCTATACAAAACATAAAAGAGAAATTCTAGGTTTACTCTCACTTCTCTTGATGGGCTTTTTGGACCAAATGAAAGAAAAGGGGATGAAAATCCCATTCTTGACAGGTTTTGCTAAAGAGAAATTTTGATCTCTTTAACCTAGGAAAAATGCCCTAAAAATTGGAGAAAACCCAATTTGAATAAATTGTTCATCTCTTTTGAATCCAAAGGAGACCACAAAATAAAACTCTAGAATTTTAAATCTTGCCTCTTTGATGTCCCTTGCCCAATGGAGAAGAGAAAGAAGACGCAAAAAGCTCTTCTCGAAGCTCCAAAGGTCACAGCCAAAGGAGCGGCTTGTCACGGACTTAAGCTTTTCGCCTAGCAAAAGCCCGTGCGGCGCCCGTCTTCCTGCTCGAAGAGGGCAAGCCTTGCTCTCTATTTGCTCGCCTGGACCTTTGCGCCCTACGACTAAATGCAAAAGCAGAGAAAAGAGAAAAGAGTAGTGGTTCCGCAGAAAAAACTAAGTACACTCTTTACTTAGAAAATAACTCTACAAGATACAACTCTCTCTTGCTCTTGTTGAACAACTCACACTTGTTCTCCCCTTTGGCCTTAGCGAACTCCCCTATTTATAGGCTTATGTACAACTCACATACTAGCCTACATTTACAAGCCATGACCCTTGGCATTCCCATGACTCTTGGCATTCCATTAACATTAATGGTGGACTCTTGGCATTCCCATGGCATTAATGGTGGTGGTTGCAAGTCTCTTCACCTCCCAAATGTCTCTTTGCCTCCCACAAATGAGGTTGGGCTAGCCTGACAAGTCCAGTTCGGTTTGGGCTAGGGACTTAGACAAGAATTTTCTAAGTCCCTAACACTCTCCCCCACCTAATGCGCAGGCGTCCTCGTCGCGCGCTGCTTCTGGAACTCGTCGATGAGTGCTTGATATTGCCAAAGTGTGTCACCTTTCTCCCAAGTAGCCTCGCCATAAGGGAGATTTTTTCACTTTACCAAGTACTCTGGGCTTGGCGGCACTCCGCGTCGCCGAATCAGACAAGTGTCCAAGATGGATTCCGCCTCTTTGTCAAGGGATGTAGTCATGGTCACCGGGGCGCGCTGCGACACGCCACGGTTTAGATCCTCGGCGTCTCCATGGTATTGCTTCAGCTTGCTCACATGGAAGACTGGATGGATCTTGAGGTTCGAGGGCAACTGCAGCTTGTAGGCAGACTTACCCACACGTTTGACGATGGGGTATGGGCCTTCATACTTGCGCAGCAGCCCCTTGTGCACCTTGCGCAAGACCTTGAACTGCTGCGGTAGTAATTTGATCATCACTTGATCACCCACGGCAAACTCCGAGGTTGCCGCTTTTCGTCCGCCCACTTCTTCATTCGTCGAGCTGCCTTCTTCAAGCTCGCCCTCGCAATTTCACCCCTTTCCTGCAAGTTAGAGGTAAATTGGAGAGCAACAGGGTTGCGGAACTGCTCTTCCGCAGCGGCTGTGTGTGGGGCGAGCGGTTGTCGCCCAATCGCCAACTCGAAGGGACTACAGCCCGTAGAATCGCTGCGCCGCAAGTTGTAGGAAAATTGGGCAACATCAAGGTGATGTACCCAATCCTTCTGGCTGGCACTCACAAAGTGCCGCAAGTACTCCTCCAACAGAGCATTCACCCGCTCCGTTTGTCCGTCCGTCTGTGGATGAAAACTGGTGGAAAAGAGCAACTCAGAACCCAAGATTTTGAACACCTCAGTCCAAAACTTGCCGGTGAATCTGGGGTCGCGGTCGCTCACAATACTTTCGAGGATCCCCCAAAGTTTGACGACATGGCTGACGAAGAGTCGTGCTGCTTCTTCAGCCGTGCAATCGGTTGGTGCTGCGATGAAGGTCCCGTACTTAGAAAAGCGATCCACCACTACCAGTATGGACCCACGCTCCCCCACCTTTGGCAAGGCGGAGATGAAGTCCATGGAGATGCTCTCCCACGGACGGCTTGGAACAGGCAATGGCTCGAGGAGACCGCCAGGTCGCTGGTGTTCAACCTTGTCCTGTTGACACACCAAGCAAGTTCGCACGTAGGCCTCGACGTCTTCGTGCATTCGTGGCCAGTAGTAAGTGGCCTCGAGCAGTGCCAAAGTCCGCTTCTGACCTGGATGACCTGCCCACTTGGAGTCATGACACTCCTTTATGAGCTCGCGGCAAAGGTTGCCCCACTTGGGCACAAACACCCGTCGCCCTTTGGTGAGGAGTAACCCGTCGCTGAGCCAAAACCTTCGCGTTTTGCCCTCCTTGACAAGTTGCACAAGGTTCTGAGCGATAGGGTCCTCGTTGGTTCCTGAGCGAAGTCGATCGCGGAGTGTCCCGCGAAGTTGCCACACAGCCGCTAGTTCAGCCTTGCGGCTGAGTGCATCGGCCACGTGATTCTCCTTCCCGGGCTTGTACTGCATCTCCATGTCGAACTCCGCCAAGAAATCCTGCCACCTTGCCTGTTTAGGCAACAGCTTCTTCTACGATTGGAAGTAGCTTGTGGCGACGTTGTCGGTGCGCACCACAAACTTGCTCCCGAGCAAATAATGCCGCCAGGTCCGCAAACAATGCACGACGGCGGTCATCTCCTTCTATTGGACAGTGTATCGCCGCTCGGTGTCGTTGAGTTTGCGACTCTCATAGGCAATGGGGTGTCCATCCTGCACGAGAACACCGCCAATGGCAAAATCTGAGGCATCAGTGTGTACCTCAAAGGTGCGACTGCAATCAGGTAGTCGCAGCACCGGATCCTCCGTCACCGCCCGCTTTAGATCCTCGAATGCCTCCACGCATTGAGGGGTCCAATCCCACGAGTGGTTCTTCTTCAAGAGATCCGTCAGGGGGGCTACTCTCGTAGAGTAGCCCGCAATAAACCGTCGATAGTAGTTGACGAGCCCAAGGAATGACCGCAACTCAGGAATGGTTGTTGGGGCCTCCCATTCGCAAATGACTCGCACTTTCTGTTGATCCATACGGAGTTGTCCCTGGCCTATCCAGTGGCCAAGGAAGTGTACCTCTTCCTTCGCGAAGCTGCATTTCTCCTTCTTCACGAACAACTGGTTCTCCCGCAACACTTGGAAGACAATTCGTAGATGTTCGATGTGCTCCTCCAAGGTGTTGCTGTATATCACGATGTCGTCGAGGTACACGACCACGAAGCGATCGAGATAGGGATGGAACAGCTTGTTCATGAGGGTGCAGAAGGTCGCTGGCGCATTCGTCAAGCCGAACGGCATGACAAGGAACTCATAGGACCCGTACCTTGTCACGCACGTGGTCTTTTCCTCATCTCCTTCTGCAATCCGCACTTGATAATACCCGGAGCGAAGATCAAGTTTGGTGAAGAATTTCGCTCCACCCAATTGATCAAAGAGATCTGCAACCAAAGGAATAGGGTACTTGTTTTTTATGGTTACCTTGTTGAGCGCCCTGTAGTCAATACAAAGCCGCAGGCTTCCATCGCTCTTCCGCTGGAACAAAACTGGTGCTCCATAGGGTGCTTTCAACGGTCGAATAAATCCTGCATCGAGGAGTTCCTTCAATTGCTTCTGCAACTCCTCGAGCTCTGGTGGGGCCATTCGGTATGGCGCTTTTGCTTGCAGTTTGGCTCCTGGCTCGAGCTCGATAGCATGATCCACCTCTCGCCTAGGTGGAAGTTGCTTTGGCAATTCCTTCGGCATGACGTCCTGGAATTCTGCCAAAACCGTCGCAATCTCCGTCGAAGGGTCCTCCTCCTCGAGGCCCTCGTCGCTCACCTCGCGGATTGCCGCAAGGTAAGTCATCTCACCACGGTTCACACCCCTTCGCAACTGTAAAGAAGAGAGGGTCTGGATGTTTACCGTTTTCTCCTGGCTCGCTAGGACTATGCACGGGGTTGTCTCCTCCATGATGCTCAATGCTCCAAGGTGTGGCATCGGAACCGCCTTCGACGAAGCCAAGAAGTCCATACCCAGTATGACTTGAAAATCGTCGATAGGTGCGGCGGTGAAGTTTGCAGTGCCCTTCCAAGGTCCAACTGCAATTGCCACGCCTTTGGCTACCCCTAACACGGGTTGAGCTTGTGAGTTGACAGCCTTCATCTTGCTTGTGTCCTTCTTGAGGGAAAGGCCTAATCGCTTGGCCTCCGCCTCTGCGACAAAGTTGTGAGTGGCTCCCATGTCAACCAGCGCTCGTGTGGCCTTGCCGTTAAGGACCACATCGACGTACAGGAGTCCTTTGTTGAGGGATTTGGCGTTGCTTGCCACCCCCTGAACCGCGTTGACGAGCCTAAGCGCGCCCATCTTTGTTGGTTCGCTGCTGCCTTCACCCTGCTAGGTTTGGACAACATTTACCTGTTTTTTGTTTGGACAATCTCTTGCCCAATGGTTTCCGCCACAAACGTAGCACATCAGCTTCTTGGATGGCGCTACAGGTCCTTTGTCGCGACCTCTGCGCTCCTTTGGGTCGCGGCGTTCTCCCCCACCCTTAGCCTTGCTCGCTTTGGGTGTTCTGCCGCGAGACGGATCCGCCTTCTCATACTCAGGCAGCTTCTCCGCTAAGGCGATTGCGGAGCCGACGTCTTGCACGTTGCGCCCCACAAGTTCTTTGTTCGCCCATGGTTGGAGTCCGTCAAGGAAAAAGAATAGATGATCTTCTTCCGCCATGTTGGAGATGGACAGCATCAACTTGGAGTACTCCTTGACATACTCCTTGAGAGTCCCAACATGTTTGAGTCGTCGAAGTTGCCTCCTCGCAAGATATTCGACATGCTCGGGATAGAACTGCGCCTTAAGCTCGCGCACAAAGTCCTCCCAAGTCTTCAGTTCGCATTGGCCCTTCTCGGCCTCTGCAGATCGCCGACGCCACCACAGCATCGCATCGTCAGCGAGGTACATGGATGCGGCTTGGACTTTTTCCTCCTCTTCGTCTAGCCGCAGCGCCTTGATGTAGCGCTCCATGTGCCACAGGAAATTGTCGATTTCCTTTTCGTCGCGCGTTCCCCTAAAAGATTGAGGCTCGGGAACACGTACCTTTGAAGCATAGCCCCTGTGAGGTTCAGGATCACGCCCTACCGCCTTCTCAAGGATTGTGACCCGTGATTTGAGATCCTCAACCTCATCGACCCGGGCAACAAGATCATTGATCAGGGTAGTTCGCTCCTCGTCTCGACAAGTCATGGTCTCCTGAAGCCTTTGAAACTCGGTGCGAAAGGTTGTCATGGCAATCGTAACACTTTCCTCCATGCTACGAAAGTCACCAACAAACAATGTTAGAGTTTCAGCCAACTCAGAATAGTTTTCACCTATTCTTGCCATGGCATCCTCCAATAGCGCGAGGCGGTCCTCCAAAGGAGCGTCGTCCTTCGTGATGGCTCGCCGCTCTTTGCTCTTGCCTCGCCTAGACTGCCTTGGAGGTTCAGCCGCAACATCGGGGTTTCCAGCATCTGATGTTGACATGGTTCCTCGCTCGAACCGGCTCTGATACCAACTGTCACGGACTTAAGCTTTTCGCCTAGCAAAAGCCCGTGCGGCGCCCGTCTTCCTGCTCGAAGAGGGCAAGCCTTGCTCTCTATTTGCTCGCCTGGACCTTCGCGCCCTACGACTAAATGCAAAAGTAGAGAAAAGAGAAAAGAGTAGTGGTTCCGCAGAAAAAACTAAGTACACTCTTTACTTAGAAAATAACTCTACAAGATACAACTCTCTCTTGCTCTTGTTGAACAACTCACACTTGTTCTCCCCTTTGGCCTTAGCGAACTCCCCTATTTATAGGCTTATGTACAACTCACATACTAGCCTACATTTACAAGCCATGACCCTTGGCATTCCCATGACTCTTGGCATTCCATTAACATTAATGGTGGACTCTTGGCATTCCCATGGCATTAATGGTGGTGGTTGCAAGTCTCTTCACCTCCCAAATATCTCTTTGCCTCCCACAAATGAGGTTGGGCTAGCCTGACAAGTCCAGTTCGGTTTGGGCTAGGGACTTAGACAAGAATTTTCTAAGTCCCTAACAGGCTGCTGGCGTTGGCAGCAGCTGGCAGCAGGTGCTGCTGGCTGCTGGCAGCAACTGCAGCAGTGGTGTTGCTGCTAGCAGCAGCAAGCTGCAGCTAGGGCTGCAGGCGCAGCTGCTGCTGCTGGTGCAGCTGCTGCTGGCAGTAGCAAGCTACAACTCATCTCTGGTGCAACAGAGGGAAAGAGAGAGAGAGAAGGTTGAGATACCTCAAAATAAGAGAGAGAGAGGGAGGGAGAGAGGGAGTTGGCTGCTTCAACTCGAGCTCCTTCTTCTCTTCTTTCTTTCTTCCTTCTTTCTTCTTTCTTTCCTTTGCTTTCTCCCTGCTCGAACAAAGGGAGGAAGGGGGTGGGTGGAGGCATTCAAAGAGAGAGAGGGAGAGGAGTTAATGCCTGCAGAGGGTGGTTGGGCAGGGAATGTGATTTTACACAATTGCCTTCGACTTAAAAAAATTTCCCTTCACTGACCTCCAATTCCTGCAGTTTTGCTCCAGCAGTGAGCAATTTCGGGCACCCCTTTTCCTCCACTTCTTCTCACCAACTGGAAAGACGTAATTGCAATTTTTCTTCTTCCCTCTCATCTACAAACTTTTCTAAAGCCCTCCAAAGGTCCCTTGTATTTTTTTGAGAGCTCTAGACCCATAAGAAAGGGCCCTAAAAATGTTTGCCGAAAAACTGCAAAGGAAAAACTGCAGTTTTTCTGAATTTTTTCCCTTTTTGTTCCTCCTTGTTTTCTTCTTTTCTTCTGGTTTCTCATCTCAACACTTCTTGTCTTTTTATCAGCAAACTTTTCTGAAGCTCCCCATGATTTCTTTTTTATTTTTTTGATTGCTCTAACTACTCAAGAAAGGGCCTCAAAACTGCTTGTCGATAAAAAAAAACAGAAATCTGCAGCATGCTAAGTCTGGGAACTCCAACTCACTTTTCGACCCGATGCCCTTCGCGTCGGTCCGAAACGCACCGAATTCGACTGTAATCATATTTTAAATATGTTACAAGTACCTTCGCCGCACTTCGCCATTTTGCGGAGTCGGCGCACTACAACTTAAGCTTCACAACTTGAAGCTTCCAACTTCTCAACTCCAACTCACTTTTCGACTCGACGGCCTTTGCATCGATTCGAAATGCTTCCAATTCACTTGTAATTACATTTTAAATGTATTACAAGTATTTTCGCCGCATTTCGCCATTTTGCGGAATCGGTGCACTACACAGTGTCCCTCTCCCGGGCAGTGACCCGTATGACAAGTTCCCCGTTGGATGGGGTAACACTTGAGGTGTTATCGGCAATCTTAGAGATCTTGTCTTATGGTAGCATGACTGTCGGACTGGGACCCGTTGGGCAAGATTCTTTGAGGGTTTAGCAACTTTAACTAAAGCACAAAAAATAGAAAGAAAGTGATTGGTCAAGTTAAGTCTTGGATAGAGTGGCACCTTGGAACGACATAGTGTCGTGTTATGGCAAAAGGGTTGAGTTTTACATGAGCATAGTTAGTTAGAATTTACAGCTTTAAATACTGTAATTATTCTCTATTATATTGCTTCCATTAGACTAAGCGGTGTAGGGCATTTTTGCTCGGTGGTTGAACCCATTGGGAACTTCGTTGTAGTTCTCACACCCTTTGGGTGACATCCCCACAGGTCCAGGTACATCGAGCGAGGCGCGCGACAGGGGTAAGGGCCCAGCAGAGTAGCGACCTAGCAGTCTAGAGTCGCCAGCACATTTTGGAGCGTTTACTATTTTTGAGCGAAATTTGTATGTGAGGAACATTGTAAATATTAAATGTTTTAAGTTTCATTTTGAAAAAAAAAAATGTTGTAATACTTTAAGTTTAAAGTTTCATGTAAAAGAGGGTTGTAATATATTTGAAGTTTAATGTTTTGCTCAAATATTGTACTTTCATTTCTTTCTATCTGGTTGTATGAATGAATGAAAGTTTTAATTTCATAGTTTAGTACTCTGATTATTTACTCTTCCGCTTACACTAAACTGTGAATGTTGGAATGAACCGTTCCTTTCGGATGTGGAAAGGTCATGCCCGTTTGGCGAGTCTGTTGGCGCGCCCGAACTGACCAAATTGGCGGGGTCGGGGCGTGACACCAATCTCACGGGATCAATCACTGTCCCTGTGATGATCCATCAATCGAGAGCATTTAGGAATTAATCACTAATGATACATGTCTCAAATTCTCAACTCCTGAGAATATGTATCATCATCTTATTAATTCCTTGGACAATTCATAGATACATACGCAACATGAATGAAAATAAAAATCCAATTACATTCATAATGTAAAAAATCAAATACAAATTTATATCCTAGAAAGAATACATGTGTCGGCCTGGTTGGCTTCTAGGGTATACATCTAACATGTCGGTACCTATTTTTTGTGACATTTCATGGTATAAGAGCATGTAGTGCAATTGTAACACTCCAAGATTTGGAATAGTCTTATATATAAGGTAAAATAGGACTAAACCTCTTAACCCGACTATAGCATTTTGGGTGGTGATTAGGCCCAAGAGATTAAGAGAGTTAAGCGTGTTAGGGCTAGAATAGTCTTAGGATAGGTGACCCCTTAGGAAGCGAGGCATCATACCAATTGCAGCCTAGGGTTTTCTGAGATACAACTACCTTTTGTACTCCATTTTTATATAGTAAAATCTTTCCTCTAGCTTCACCTGTGATCTCTGTTTTCTTCCCTCTTCTTGGTTATCTTCGGTGTTTGCATCCAACAAACTCTGTTTTCTTTGCTAGAGCAGTTCCAGTGTGATATGATGGAGAACTCGACTGATCCAGTTGGAGACTCAGAGCTCAAGCAAATAATAAATCAAGATATTTTTATCTTTCCATACTAAGCTAATGTACCAATCAAAGTTTAGCTAAAGTTATCAAGCATCATCATTTCAATAGAAGAAGACTTCTAAGCTTCAAAATACTCTCATTATTTAAGCAAAAACTTTACTAGATTTTTTTTTTTCAATGAAAATTGTGAGAGTAGGAGACCTCTCCTCGCAGCTTTTCCATGCACCGCCATTTCATAGCTAAAATCTAGAAACTGCCACCTATGTTTCCTGCTGTAACTTTTATTTACGGTGAAAGTTGTGTTTCTAGTGGATTTAGATAAGCTCTATGTGTAATCAAAAAGAGGTTTTCTTGCCGTGGAAATGGAGAGATGCTGCATGAAGCAGGCACTCACAAAGCAGGATTGCTGGAGATTTAAGACATGGATCAGGCTCCAAAAATTTGTTGATATATGTCCCTTCATCAGTAAATCAGTTGGTAACTACATGTAAACCTCTTCTACTCAAATTGATCAGTTCTCCGAGACAAAGATCTGGTTTTTAGCAAAAAAGGTTTTCCAAGAAAATATTTTGGTTCTCTCTAATTTTCCTTTATTGCACAGAGAGCCCTGTGAATTAGTTATTTATTGGCTTTCCTACAGCCAGCTAGATGTGTAATATCTATTGCTCAAACACATTAACAGGAACATAAGAGAGTTAAAAGCTACATTTGTAGACCAATACACTAGCGCCAAAGGAAAACGAGTTATATAATCTTATTACTTAACATTTTTTTTGTTATCTCACAGCGGTTAGAAAATCGAGATATCAAGATAGAATCATAGAAACAAGGTGCTACAAATTTTTTACTTCTATTTGCTATAATATATATAAAAATATTATTCCCAAAAAAGAAGGAAAACAATTACCTGTTTCCCTCACAAACCATCGCAACTTCCCAGATTTAACGTAAGAACCATAGTCTTTCCCCTTATCTTCTATCCTCTGGAAGTGGCAAAAGAACGAGGCATTCATAATTTGTATCCAAAACCTTCTCTATTATTCAAAAGGCTAGAGAAATATATGCATAGATCACTATAAAGTAGCCAGATCCAAAATGTAAGATGAGACAATCTTAATCTACTTTCTACTTTAAAAATAATAAAGCAGGATTCCATAGGAACATGTTCATTTGTGGAATACACTCTAAACCAACTTCCTAACACTCCATGGTGCTTGTTTCTGCATCCTCCTAAACTCATAAGATCAGCCTTTAAGTTCAACCATAGGAAAACTGAATATTTTCCAGCTGGAATTTCTATTTACTTGTCTTCATTTGCATTCCACAAAGGTAAATCTTTATATCATTCAACAAGAAAGGATCAACACCAATTTAAAGACCTCCTCTTATATCTGAATTTCGACAGTGAAGGAGAAGACCCTTATCTTTGCTAATTTTACTGGAAAACCAAGACATCCCTTCCTTTCTCTTTAAACCAATATTTAGGGGCAGATCATTTTGAATTGTGAGACGTCAGCAGAATGTTTATAGTTTTTAACTTTGTGGTCTTCCTACAGTTTAAATGTGTAAGATAGAGGAATAAGCTTAGATGTTCTAATTTCCTGCTAAGAGGTTTGCAAATCTTCACAGTGATTCTTATTTGTATCCTCTTGATCATCCGGATATTAGATACCAATTTCATTATCAGATACATTACATTACAAATGTGCGAACATATACAGTTCTATTTATATTCCTCAGTTAGAAATATCATGACATTATAAAACGATGGGTACATGTGCTGATGCATAGTTTTATTTACACTGAAACAACTCCAATTATCCGATAACTCCAATATTGATGCGTATTTTCTTAATGACCCTTCAACCATTGGGATAACTATGGCATATTTTTTTCTGCATACATCTTTACTATGCAACAAGTAAGAGAGCCACAATTTTAGTATGCGAGCATCATTTAGATGAGTTAACCACATTAAATAGAAAGGATCGATAAGATTAAGAAATTAAATCAGTATTTATAGTGTTTTTAACAAGCTACATAATTGTTACTTGCTCGATTTTCATTTTAAATGAAAATCGATCACAAATCATTACAGAGACTGAAAAAGCAACCTTAATGAAGTGCTAAAATCTAGTCTACAGAGAGATGAAGTGCTGAAAGCTGAAATTAACTAGATTGCAAAATCAATTATGTTTGATTGCACACCTACTTTAAGTGGTATTTTTTTTCTTCTACAAGAAAGTACAACGGAGACATCAGAAAAAGTGAATTAACAAGCAATGGCATGTAAAAAATTATAAAAATTATATACCAGTAATAATCAAATAACATTTTGTGCCACTTAATAACAACCACTACTCCGCCAAGAATTGAAAAGGAATCACCCTAGAATAAAAAAAATTAAAAAATAAATAAAAAAATCTCAAATCGAAGGAGAAAAGGTTTAACATATAAAGATTCAATTCAAATCAATATCAAACACAAAACTGAGTTTTGCTTGAAAATGCATCACCCATTATTGATGAAATGCCCATGAGACAACAAGAAACCAAAACCCAAGGCTTATTTGGTAATTTTGTCTCTCAAGTGGAAATTTCTATGAAAGAGTGCAAGATTGGATAGTGGTTTGCTTGCAAATCTAGCACCCAAGGCCTTTCTTTGGCAAGGAAAGATAAGGGTTTTTTTTGCATATAGCCCCTTGAATTTATTTTTATTTTTTTACAAATAGTCCCATGAAATTCGAATTTGCAAAAATAGCCCTATGCCACGTAAGCATCACACGAGAGACTGGGCGGGAGAGGTGTTTAAGTTGAACACGGTGAACGGCTTACCGTGTTCCAACACGGTGAACAAATTCCAGTTTTCCTCACACTATACACCCTCTTCCTCACACTATACACCCAACCTTCTCCTTCCTTCCTTCCCAAGCTCATCCCCTTCCTCTCTCTCGCACTCCCTCTCTCTGTGTCCCATCTGTGTGTGTGTGTGTGTGTGTGTCCCACGCCGCCGCTACCGCCCCAGCCCCACATTTCTCTCACACTCTCTCTCACTCTCACACACACTCTCTCTCACTATTTCTCTCTCTATCTCTCTATGTGTCCCCCGCCGCCGCCGCCGCACCGCCGACCTCCAACCCCTATGGAGGCCATTCACTCTCTCTCTCTCTCTCTCTCTCTCTCTCTCTCTCTTTATATATATATATATATATATATATATATATATATATATATATATATATATCAGACAAAAAGAAACATCTCTCTCTCACACACACACACACACTCTGTCTCTCACACTCTCTCTGTCTCTGTCTCACTCGCTCCGCATAACAGTTCGATGTCCAATGGGAGCTAATGAATGTTAATTACTTGTCATATTAAGTGACAATAGAATTGTAGATGTGATGAGTTTTTTTCCATTTCATGATTGTATAAAAGTATATGTGGAGAAGTAAGTGTTGACGACATAAGACCGCCCAACCTCTATTTACTCCACGAGAATGCGCAATAGTGATTACCAAAGAATTATGTCGATCTCGAACGAATTTGTACATCAAGATATAAAGTACTGTTCAACTTAATTTTGTGTTTCATTCTTCGTCCTTTATTAGTCTAGGTGCGAAAAAGTATAAAAGTATATGTGGAGAAGTAAGTGTTGACGACATAAGACCGTCCAACCTCTATTTACTCCACGAGAATGCGCAATAGTGATTACCAAAGAATTATGTCGATCTCGAACGAATTCGTACATCAAGATATAAAATACTGTTCAACTTAATTTTGTGTTTCATTCTTCGTCCTTTATAAGTCTAGGTGCGAAAAATGAATAATTTGAACTTTTAAATGATACAGAGTGTCTGAAGTCCCATATGTGACAGTGAGTGCATCATTGCCATATACTACTGTGGATCCATCTTCATTTGGTGGACTTGATGAGCAGTAAGTGATTGTATGATTTAGTTATATGAAATTTGAAACGATGCGAACAGTTAATCCTAAATACCTTTGCAGATCAACTATCCATCATAATCTATATGAAGGTCCATCAACTAGTGTTCGAGAATGCAACGATTGGGAAGTAAGAAATGCAAATGATAATAAGGATGTAATTGAAAGTAATTATGAACAAATAATTAGAAGTGACGATGAGCATGAAAGTGAAAGCGATATTGACCCTACAGATGACGATATAGACGATGTTCCACAATCTACGAATTCTGATTATGATGGTGGCTTGAATTCTCTCACATGCGTCATTCAAGATGAAGGTGTTGAATGGATTGAAAATTCATATGCCAACAACGATGATGTGGAAAATCCAGTAGAATTCGAAGAATTTGAAGATGACCGACAACATTTTCTCCTAGGTAACGAATTAATTCATCAAGCCGTTGTTGATGCATACAATGAACAAATCATTGATCAAGGTCCTCCAAGTGATGAGACATGGATTAATCGGGTATTTTCTGACAAGTCGTTCTTGGTGAATGCTTTGGATCGATGGCACATTGAACATAATGTACAACTTAGAGTTGTTAAATCAAATACAACTATATACACCGTGAGATGTATGATCAATTCTTACCAATGGAGATTACATGCCTCTCGACCCAAAGATTGCTCATATTTTAAAGTAAGGACTTATGCAAAACCGCACACATGCATGATTCCTATTTTGAATACAACGCATCGGAATTATACTTCTTCTTTTGTATGTCAACATATACTACCCACAGTGAAGGCAAGGTTTGCTATGAGTCCTACAAAAATTCAAACCCGAGTTCGGAGTGAGTTCCACGTTAGCATATCATATAATAAGGCTTGGCGAACACGGAATAAAGCATTACAAATTATACACGGTAGTTGGGAGCAATCATATTGCGACCTTCCTCGATATTTCTCAATGTTAGAAGCAACAAACCCCAGAACTATTACGAAAATTAAGTTTATAAGAGTGACGAGTACTCTAAGAATGTTTGCACGAGCCTTTTGGGCTTTTAGACCCTCGATTCATGGTTAGGCGTATTGTCGGGCTAATCAGTATCAATGCTACGCACTTGTACGAAAAATACGGAGGCCATGCATTAGTTGCCACAGGTGTTGACGCCAATGGTGGTTTATACCCGCTAGCATTCGCAATATGCGAGGGGGAGAATAGCACGAGTTGGGAGTGGTTTCTAAATTGCCTACGGAGGTACATAACACGATCTCGAGTTATTACAATAATTTCGAATCGCTTTAAAGGGCTTGCGAATTTTGTTGCACTTATATTCCCACCATCAGAAGGTCATGCTCATCGATGGTGTTTGCGACATATAAAGGCTAATATAAATGTTCATTTTAAAGTAAAACACCTACTTAAAAAAACTTATGCCATCGGAAGTGCCTCAGAAGAACAAGAATATTACACGTTAAAGGAAGAATTGAAGGCAATGGATGAAGATGCTTGGCTATGGGTTGACAAACTTCACGCCGATAGGACATATAAAGGCTAATATGAATGTTCATTTTAAAGTAAAACACCTACTTTAACAAATTTTATGCCATCGGAAGTGCCACATAAGAACAAGAATATTACACGTAAGAACAAGAATATTACACGTTAAAGAAAGAATTGAAGGCAATGGATGAAAATGGTTAGCTACGGGTTAACAAACTTCAAGCCGATAGGACATACTGGGCTAAAACTCGAGTACGCCGATAGGACATACTGTATGATTTAAAGGGCTTGCAAATTTTGTTGCACTTGTATTCCCACCATCGATGAGCATGACCTTTTGATGGTGGGAATATAAGTGCAACAAAATTCGCAAGCCCTTTAAAGCGATTCGAAATTATTGTAATAACTCGAGATCGTGTTATGTACCTCCGTAGGCAATTTAGAAACCACTCCCAACTCGTGCTATTCTCCCCCTCGCATATTGCGAATGCTAGCGGGTATAAACCACCATTGGCGTCAACACCTGTGGCAACTAATGCATGGCCTCCGTATTTTTCGTACAAGTGCGTAGCATTGATACTGATTAGCCCGACAATACGCCTAACCATGAATCGAGGGTCTAAAAGCCCAAAAGGCTCGTGCAAACATTCTTAGAGTACTCGTCACTCTTATAAACTTAATCTTCGTAATAGTTCTGGGGTTTGTTGCTTCTAACATTGAGAAATATCGAGGAAGGTCACAATATGATTGCTCCCAACTACCGTATATAATTTGTAATGCTTTATTCTGTGCTCGCCAAGCCTTATTATATGATATGCTAACGTGAAACTCACTCCGAACTCGAGTTTGAATTTTTGTAGGACTCATAGCAAACTTTGCCTTCACTGTGAGTAGTATATGTTGGCATACAAAAGAAGAAGTATAATTCCGATGCGTTGTATTCAAAATAGGAATCATGCATGTGTGCGGTTCTGCATAAGTACTTACTTTAAAATATGAGCAGCCTTCGGGTCGAGAGGCATGTAATCTCCATTGGTAAGAATTGATCATACATCTCACAGTGTATATAGTTGTATTTGATTTAACAACTCTAAGTTGCATATTATGTTCAATGCGCCATCGATCCAAAGCATTCACCAAGGATGACTCGTCAGAAAATACCCGATTAATCCATGCCTCATCACTCGGAGGACCTTGATCAATGATTTGTTCATTGTATGCATCAACAACGACTTTATAAATTAATTCATTACCCAGGAGAAAACATTGTCGTTCATCTTTAAATTCTTCGAATTCTACCAGATCCTCCCAATCATCGCGTTGTTGGCATATAAATTTTCAATTCATTCAACACCTTCATCTCTAATGGCGTATATGAGAGAATTTAAAGAATTTTTTTTATAAATAATCTTACAAAATTTTTAAATTATAAAAATAGTCCTCTGGAAAAAAAATTTACAAAAATAGTCTTAAGCGGTAAATGGTTCACCACATTTAAATTGTTATGCAAGATTATAATCTACAGTATATTGGAGGTCGTAAAAAATTAAGTGGCATCCCAATGGATATTACATTTAGGGATTTCAAGAGAAAATTGTATAAAATTACCGATATAGGAAGAGATGAGTATCATCTAAATATTGAAGTTCGATACCTAATGGGGGAAAATCAATATGATGTGATCGAAATTACGGATAATGACTCATTGTGTGGTATGATGGCATTATCTCGAAACTGTTCATGTTTGATAATCTACATTGAGAAGCAGATGGTTGCATCTCACGGTTATTTTTTAAAAATGTGAAATAGTAAATTAGACGTAGATATATTATCTCCTATAGCTGAAAGAGAACCATTTCATGATGACATCGGAGGTGGAGCAAATACACGTAGGTTAGTATTACAAATTGTGGCTTATATATAATTATAATTATTTATTTATAACAAATGTTTAAGTTGATTCATTATTCAATTGCAGAGAGTACGGAGTTCCGAATGTAGTTGTCGGTCCTCCGCCTCTCCCACGTACTAGTGACCGTGCCACAACATCCAGATCGCACGCTCCACTTGATGGACAACAAAACGATACATACAAATATGGGTTAGCATACATTATAATTATTTTCATCATATATTTTTTGTATATCATTAGGTAGTGATTAATAATGAAAAATAAATGCAGAAATTCGTCTTCTCACAATGTTCATGACTTTGGATTCTATCATGCGAAAACCGAGTTTGACAGGATACAAAATCAGACGAAGGTGCAACAAGAAATAGTTGAAGAACAAAATAATATTGATCATGAGGATGATGATGCTGTGGCGGAAGTTCACTACTATGATGCAGATCATGACGGCGGACTGGCAGTCCTTGCAGATATCATATACACTGATGTCGCTGATCCAACCGCCAATAATGAATATGTAGATGATTCAGATGAAGGTGCCGAGTTCATAAATCATCCAGAGCAGTTTGTAGATGATGCCGAATGAATGGACAAGTATGAAATCGATCACACTGAATTTGATCGTGCGCAAATTGAAGAGTCCCCTCCTACTGTTGATGGGTCATGGGTTGGGCGTTTGTTCCGTGATAAATCAAGTTTATTGCTTACTCTTGAGGAATGGCGTATTTCTCACAACGTGCAAATGAAAGTGCTAAAGTCGACCACAAAAGCTTATACAGTGAGATGCATGGTCGACTCGCGTCCTTGGAGATTACATGCTTCGATACCAAATGATGCAAATTATTTTAGAGTCATAACATATGTCGGACAACATACTTGTTTACTTTCGGTGCTTAACATTGCACATCGAAACTGTACTTCATCTCTTATATATACACACATTCTTCCATCGTTGAGAGTCAAATTTTCTTTGACACTGGCGGAAATACAAGAAAAGGTGCGTACTGAATTACATGTGGACATACCATATTCAAAGGCGTGGCAGACCAGAAATAAAGCATTGCAGATCAGTTACGGTGGTTGGAAGAAATCGTACACCGATATTGGTTGCTTTTTATCCGTATTGCAGCGCGCAAACCCAGGAACTAAATGGTGTCTCGATACCAGGACCCTGCCAGATGGTACCTTGCCAGATGGGGTTAGGCAGTTTGGACTCTTATTTTGGGCGTTTGGGCCGTCAATTAACGGGTTCTCTTCTTGCTTACCATTGTTGAGCATTGATGGAACTCATATGTATGGAAAGTATCAGGGGCATGCATTGATTGCAACGGGTGTAGATGCAAATAATGGATTGTACCCGTTGGATTTTGCTATATGTGAGGGAGATAATGCGGCTAGTTGGCGTTGGTTTTTACGTCATTTAAAGTTTTTTGTGACATGTGATCGATTTATTTGTCTGATTTCGAACCGCTTCCCTGGATTAAAAAAGATTGTTGCTGAGGAGTTTCCGAGAACCGACGGTCATACCCATCGTTGGTGCCTCCGCCATTTGAAAGCTAACATGTAAAAAGCGGGGTTTTAAAAAAAATAATTGCTCAATAAATTTTATACGGGCATAGGATGTGCTGCAACCGCAAGGAAATATTATGAGCAAAAGGATCAATCGAAAGAGTTGAATCCGGAAGCTTGGCAGTGGGTGTGACGCCCCACTTCCCAGGGGGTCACCCATCCTAGAACTACTCTAGCTCTAGCACGCTTAACTCTCATAACCTCTTGGATCTTGCTACCATCCAAAATGCTATAGCCGGGTTAAGAGATTTAGTCCTATTATATCATTTATATATAGGACTAATCCAAATTCCGGGGGTGCCACATTAAAATGCTATAACCGGGTTAAGAGATTTAGTCCTATTATATCTGTTTAAAGTTTACATTTTGGAAAAAAAAAGTTGTAATTTTTGTATAGTAGTTGTATGTCAAATAGAGTTGTAACATAAGCAAGTTTAAATTTTCGCTCAAGTATGATATCTTTCATCATCATCTAACTGTTTGTTGAATGAATGGAAGTTTTTAATTTCATAGTTTAGTTCTCTGATTGATTACTCTTCCGCTTCACTAAACTGTGATTTTTGGAATAAACCGTTCCTTTCGGGTCTTGAAAGGTCATGCCCGATTGGCGGGTCTGTTAGCGCACCCGAACTGTCCAAATTGGCGGTCTCGGGGCGTGACAGATAAGAGTTAAGCGTGCTAGAGCTATAGTTCTAGGATGGGTGACCCCCTGGGAAGTGGGGCGTCACAGTTTTCCCCCCTTTAAGCCCTGACGTCCACGTCAGGCTCAAGCACACTCACAAGCACCAGGCGATGTGAGACTCGTCTCGCTATCCTTACCCGACCTTGTGGGGAGCTGCACTCCACCCACAACGGTCATTAGCCGGGGAGCCTCGCTCTACCCGCTATATAACCCTGGCTCAGCTGAGACTCATCTCATATTTCCGGCTGGTGAATGTCTCTGATACCAACTGTGACGCCCCACTTCCCATGGGGTCACCCATCCTAGAACTACTCTAGCTCTAGCACGCTTAACTCTCATAACCTCTTGGATCTTGCTACCATCCAAAATGCTATAGCCGGGTTAAGAGATTTAACCCTATTATATCATTTATATATAGGACTAATCCAAATTCCGGGGGTGTCACAGTGGGTGCACGAGCTTCAAGGAGAAAGGGAATATTGGGCGAAGGCATTCGATGGAGGTCGGCGTTTTGGGGTAATGACGACAAATCGGTCCGAGAGTTTAAATGGAGTGCTTAAAAATGTACGTGGTTTGCCTATTACGGCATTTGTGGCAACTACATTTTATAAGGTGAATAGTTATTTCTAAAGCGTCGTGAAAAGGGTGAGACATACTCAACATGTCTGTGCCGACAATTTGAATTAACTAGATTGTCATGCTCACATCTTTTAGCCGTATGCAGTAATGATCATATAAACATTGACTACTATAGTTTATGTTCTGAATGGTATACATGTGACTATTACCGTAATGCTTATACCCCACAATTCCACCCTATTCCTGACAAAAGGAGTTGGCCACGACCTCAAGGACCACCGTTCGCGCCCCCACCTATAAGAAGAAAGAAAGGTCGTCCCAAATCAACACGTATTAGAAATGCCATGGACGAGAGAGAAGGGATGAGAAGGACTACATGCTTCATTTGTAAACAACAGGGACATTATAGGAGTACATGTCCTAATAATCAAGATAAAAGAACTTAAAGTCGTAGACATAGAGTATTAGGTTGTTTGCTTATAATTGTCTACTTATAATTTTAAAATTCTTCGAGTTATATTACAACATTCTAATCAATGGCTAATAGTTTGTACACTTTGTTTGCAGATGAAGCATCGCGAGAAGGCCGGGCCAGTTGATCCTTCTGTTCTATCAGACCAGGCGAGTCACCGTTGGAGCTATGTACGAGCCAAGGTAAATTCAATTATACATGCACACTATATTTATAAATTACATACCATATGCTTTTATAAAATTTAAATCTAATATATTTACTATATAGGGGTACACACCAGTTCAGTTTACAGAGCATGGTCGTAAACCGAACACATTGACGGTAGAGCATCTAGGGGTGGTGGACCTCCTACGACAGGCTGGTTTTCTCTATGTCTCTCGTCTCAAACGAGTTCAGCTCGATCAGGCTCTATTAGGGGCGTTAACGGAGTGATGGAGACGCGAGACGAAGTCATTCCATTTACGCCACAGCGAGATGACAATGACGCTGCTCGACGTCGCCAATATAGCTGGACTTCGAGTATCTGGCGAGCCTGTGACGGGACGAGCATCTGGCGACTGGCTATATATATGTCATGGACTTCTAAGGATACAGCCAAACGAGTTCAACTCGATCAGGCTCTGTTAGGGGCGTTGACGGAGCGATGGAGACGCGAGACGGAGTCATTCCATTTACGCCACAGCGAGATGACAGTGACGCTGCTCGACGTCGCCAATATAGCTGGACTTCGAGTATCTGGCGAGCCTGTGACGGAACAAGCATCTAGCGACTGGCTATATATATGTCATGGACTTCTAAGGATACAGCCAGATGATGTCATTGCAGGTCAAATACGCCTAGATTGGTTATTCCAGCAGTTTCATCATGTCCCATTAGATGCTCCGCTAGCTATGGTTGCAGCTGTTGCACGCGCATATATATTATTTCAAATTGGATGCGGCTTGTTCCCAAATCCCACGAGATATCGAGTTTATCTCAAGTGGCTACCGTTACTTAAGAATCTTGATCTATGTGGCGGGCTCGCTTGGGGCGCAGCTACTTCGGCCCATCTATATCGCGCATTGGGGAATGCCTCAATGAAGGGGAGGGCCGAGTGTTGTGCATTTGGTACATTATTACAGGTAAAATCACTAGTGAGGGGGAAGGCCGAGTGTTGTGCATTTGGTACATTATTACAAGTAAAATCACTAGTTTTCGCATTAGAAATATAATAATCTAAATATTTTTACTAGTATTTTATTCATCTATTTTTTGTTTATAGATTTGGGCGTGGGACCATGTACATATCGGTCGTCCCGACAAAATTGGAGCTCCGCTAGATCTTCATGATTGTCCGCTCGGTTCTCGGTATGTTAAATGTTTAAATACGCCTTGATGATTTTTACAATAATTTGCATTATTGATTTTAGGTAACGTGATATAATATCTTATCGATCATTTTTTGCAGATGGAATATGAGATTATGTTTTCGCGGAAATGTCAGAGCGACTGACATTGAGTTTTATCGGGACGAGCTTGATCAGCAACGGGAGTCTCAAGTACGTAAAAGTTTCTTAAATTACATACATATAGATTAATTTTAAAATTTATATTAATTAAATTTTATTAATCTTTGCAGATTACTTGGATTCCCTATACTGAGGAGATTTTGCATGGTCTTCCATCTTTTTGTCTCGAGGGCTCCATAGTCTGGCGTGCCAAAACTTGCTTGATATGCTTCCACATAGTGAAATTACATCTACCTGATCGAGTTTTTCGCCAGTTTGGATTAGTCCAGCATATACCAAAGCCTGTGGAGGCTATACGGCGGATTACATCGCAGGGCAGATCGGGAGAAGACTGGGCAGCTTTTCATGTTTTTTATATTCTACGATGGCCTGATCGTCTAGATCATATTGTGGAGCAGTGTCCCTTCGTCGACCCAGATCCAGCACGAGCCACCTCCTTGTACATGCAATGGTACTGAAAAATCACAAGGAGGTGGATTTCTCGTCCCGTACAACCTCCACTCACTTTTTTGCTGCGGGGGCATATCGAGCGAACTTTGGTAAAATTATTTAATATTTTTTTTCTTATATATTAGTAGTCGTTTATATAAATATCGTTTATATAAATATGTGTTTTTTTATAGGTGGATACTATGCGTCATTCTGTCAAGAATCTTGGACATTTGATGAAGGATCCTCCAAAGCCGTCTAGATTGATGAACGCTCTAGGACATATAAAGTGGGACATTGAGAACGCTTAGAGAGACTCCCCACATTAGCAGCTTCAGAATATTCAGA
This sequence comes from Tillandsia leiboldiana, assembly GCA_029204045.2. Classification (NCBI taxonomy): domain Eukaryota; kingdom Viridiplantae; phylum Streptophyta; class Magnoliopsida; order Poales; family Bromeliaceae; genus Tillandsia; species Tillandsia leiboldiana. The sequence continues at coordinate 8,305,870 of CM055060.1, forward strand.
TCATCCAAAACCACCTCCATATTTTTATCATCCAGATAATATTCTCTCCGCCTCTACGCCTGCATATGATTTTACATCCGCATCCGTTCCAATTCATTCTTCTAACATTCCCTCGACATCAGGCGTCCTTCATTTTGATTTCCAGTCAGCATCTACATCCCAGGTACATCAGTTTGATACTTCATTTGCGCCGATCCCTCCATCGGACGTTCCATCAACATCAGAGGTTCGTCCAGTTGAAATTACATATCGACGGAGGCGACGACGCCACGATCATATTTCTACTGAGTTTGTACCTGAGGGGATTCAGTCATCAGTAGTTGACACGCAGAGGACGGATGTAGTTGTCGAGGGCATCTCCATCGAGCATATTGATCAGATACATGCCATTGAGCTTGTACAGCCTGAGATGGAGGATGATGTGCCTATTCGAGCACTGGGTCGGCGGCGTGGACGCGGACGCGGAGGTAAAGGCGGAGGAAAACGTGAACGATGGCGAGGGTGTGGAAAGTAATTGATTTTGTTAGGACATTTTGGTATTTTGATATTTTTTTCATATGTTGTATATATAATTTTGATATTATTATATTCATTCTTTTATAATTCGGACATTTTTTGATATTGTGATTGATATATTTTTTGTGGTGAATTTTATGAATTTTATATTTGTTGATATTTATTGTTGTAATCGATATATTTGTTGTCAAATGTTGCATCTGAAATGTATGAAAAATTCTCAATATGTATTGATAAATTTTTTTCAAAATTTACAAGTTCTGGGCTGGTGTAGTAGTTAAAAGCGGTGAATCGTTCACTGCTTTTATAGGACTATGGTAAAATCTCCAAAAGCGGTGAACCATTCACCGCTTTTCAAGAAAGCGGTGAATGGTTCACCGCCTATGAAGCACGGATACTTTAAATTTCTCGCCGTACCCGTATCGGATACGTATCGGATACCGAAACGCGCCCGATACGCGCCCGATACGCGCCCGATACGTGTCCGATACGGGAATGAAGTATCCGGTATTTTTAAAAAATAAAAAAAATATCGGATATAGCTCGGATACGGGAGGGACACGGGGGGATACGGCCAGATTCTTTTTTGGTTTAAAATGATCGGAATTTAAAAATTTTCGAAAAATATGCATCCAAACCCATTGGAAATAAGGAAAATAGTGAAAAAAAATGCAAATCTCCCTTCAATTTGTCATTTCTTCTACTTTTTGCACTTGAATAGTTGAAGGTGATCCCTCACGTTCTATCTCCACTCCACACAGTATTAAGCTATAGTTCAGTCTTTTACTGCTTCTCTTTTACTTTTTTTCATCTAATTTATCAATTTAGAATTAATCAACAAAGGTCATAGAGAATAATTTTTTTTTTCTTCAATTAAATTGTTAGCATATTTTCTTTTATTACTGTTTTATATAATAGAACCTAATAAAACATACATATATGTTGAATGACTAATTATCTAGTTTGTGCGACTAAATATCTATTGTTATATTTGATCAAGTTGGATGATAGTTGGTTGATATTTTTTGAATTATTATTTCATACGATTGATTATCTTTTTTTATAAACAAATGTAAAATAATTATACAAGTTAATATACATCAAAATATATTCCTTAATATAATTCAGATATCCTAATTGTTCTCAATATATCATTATATATAATCAATATATATTTAAATATATTTAAAATAATATTTTATTCAAGTATATCCCGCCTATCGTATCCTAGAAGTTTTAGGAATTGTCGTATCACCGTATCCGTATCATGTTGTATCCGTATCTCCGTATCCGTATCTGTGCAACATAGTTCACCGCATTTAGAACCCCCACCACCGCCGAGCCTATTTTTACAAATAATCATTTGAGAGGTCTATTTTTACAAAAAACTTTGTTAGGGGTTAGTTTTGTAATTAACCCGAATTTAAACCACCATCATGATCAAAATCTATAAATTGTGGAATATCGTCTATATCGTCATCTGTAGAGTCAATATCAGTTTCAAATACATACTCATCATCACTTTTAATTATTTGCTCATAATCACTTTCAATTACATCCTCATTATCATTTGCATTTCTCACTTCTCAATCAGTGCATTCTCGAACACTAGATAATAGACCTTCGCATAGATTATGATGGATAGTTGACCTACAAAGGTATTTAGGATTAACTATTCGCATCGATTCATATTTCATATAACTAAATCATACAATCACTTACCGCTCATCAAGTCCACTAAATGAAGATGGATCCACAGTAGTGTACGGTTATGATGCACTCGCTGGCACATATGGGACTTCAGGCACACTGTAGCACTTAAAAGTCCAAATTATTCATTTTTCGCACCTAGACTAATAAAGGACAAAGGATGAAACACAAAATTAAGTTGAACACTACTTTTATACCTTGATGTACGAATTCGTTCGTGATCAACATAATTTCTTTGGTAATCACTATTGCGCATTCTCGTGGAGTAAACTGAGGTTGAACGGTCTTGTGTCGTCAACACTTGCTTCTCCACATATAGTTTTATACAACCATGAAATGAAAAAAAAATTCATCACGCCTACAATTCCATTGTCACTTGATATGGCAAGTAATTTTCATTCATTAGCTCCCATTGGACATCGAACTGTTATGCGGAGACGGACTTTCGCTCGATCATAATTAGTGATCTTATATATTTCTATTTCAAAATTTTGAAATGTGATATCGCGTCGGATGCCGATCAATTCTTTATGGCCATCAATGTATTGTGATATATTATCGTTCACGACTAAATTTACATCCCAATGAATATAAAAGAGAACACATTCACCAGACATAATAATCTACTTAAAACAATATTATACAACATTATACAATACTATACAATATGACAATACAGGTGTAAAATTCACTATTATGTGAAAAATAAATTTACCGATATGCGGATAGCGTCGGTGCAAGTTCTGTGTTGATGGAGGGCTCTGGAAGGGGGTGATGACAGCGAGATAGTGAGAGAGACATAAAGAAATTCGAAGGTCAGGGTGATGGGAGAGAGAGAGTGAGCTCTATCTCAGTGAGAAAGAAAAGAGGGAGAGAGAGAGAGAGAGAGAGAGAGAGAGAGAGAGAGAGAGATAGACAGAGATAGAGAGAGTGTGAGAGAGAAAGAGAGAGAGATATGTTTCTCTATGTCTGAGAGAGTAAGAGAGAGAGAATGTGAATGGCCTCCGTAGTGGTCAGAGGCCGGCGGTGTGGCGGCGGCAGCGGCGGCGGGGGACACACACACGCACACACACACACAGAGCGAAATGTGGTGCGAAGACGGCGACGGCGGCAGCAGGAGACAAAGAGAGAGAGAGAGAGAGAGAGAGAGAGAGAGAGAGAGAGAGAGAAAGATGGAACACAAAGAGAGAGAGCACGAGAGAGAGAGGAAAGGGGATGAGCTCGGGAATGAAGGAAAGAAAAAGAAGGTCAGGTGTATAGTTAGAGGAACACCGTAAACTGTTCACCGTGTTCAACTTAAACGGATCACCAGCTTTGTCCCTCGTGTAGCGCTCACATGGCGTACGCGTGGCAGATATAGGATCATTTTTGCAAATTCTCACGGGGTTACTTAAAAAAAAGAAAAAAAAAATCACGGGGCTAGATGAAAAAAAACTCATTCCCCGTGTCTAAACATGGAGAATAGTTTACCGTGTTCTGTATTAAATGTACCCGTTTAGCTAAGTTGGGTAATACACGGAACACGGTGAATAATTCATTCATCTTGTTTAAACACGGTGAACTGTTTACCATGTTTAAACACAGTTAACAATTCACCGTGTTCAACTTAAACCGCTCACCAGCCCTGTCGCTCGCGTAGCGCTCACGTGGCGCACGCATGGCGTGCATAGGGTCTTTTTTTACAAATTCAAATTTCATGGGACTATTTTTTTTAAAAAAATTAGGGGGCTAGATGCGAAAAAAGCCCACAAAAGCTGGGATAGATGGGGTGTCAGATAAGAATCATTTTCCAAAGATAAAAACTTGAAAGCAACTTTGTTTTACTTATGTGATTTTTTTTTTTTGTTGGAAAAGTTGTCATCCCTCATCTGGTCGGGTCGATATGCATTGCAAGTAAACAAACTAGGATAAAAAAAATTAAGAGGTTAATCCAGCAGCATATCTAATAATTACATAAAACTTATGTTTACAAAAATAGAAATAAGACAACAACACCAATCACACGTACATAGAGCATCTGGCCGACGTTGCCGTCCTCCGCGGGCGATTCCGGGAGCTGGATGGCGCTCCGGCTGGAGGGGTTGTCAGTCACGAAGCCGAAGGGATTGAAGGCCGGCCGGCCGTCGTCCTTCGCTTGTTTACCGTCGCCCTTCTCGCTGCTGCTGCTCTTACAGAAGAACACTGTTGGCCTTCTCTTCGGCTTCTTCCAGCCATTGGGGTGAGAGAAGAGGAGCGGAGAAGGAGAAGAGACGGAGGGGAAGAAGAGTAGTGAGGCGCTCATCGTTACTCCGAGTTGAATTAGAGCCGTTGGCTTTGCTTGTGGAGGGCAAAAGAATAAATAAGGTTGGGGGCGTGGAACTCGTGGTTGGGCGGACTCCACCTAGATTCTTTATTAAGGTTAAAAATGAATAGATTGGTTAAATTGAAAATGGTCACATTATAGTTGAAGACGACATCTTAATTTCTCAATGAATGAGCGGACTCCATCTAGATTCTTTATTAAGGTTAAAAATGAATAGATTGGTTAAAATGAGAATCTATACCTATATATTATTTTCCATGTTATTTGTCACATGGTAATATTTTTTTTATTAAAAATTTTTCTCTTATTTCTTTTCAAAATATACCCTCTTCCGCTTCCTTCGTATCTTTTTATAATTTACACCCCATTAACTTTTCTCATATCTTTCTGAAACGTATGCCTCCTCACTTTTTCTCATCTCCTACTCATTGTACACCCCCTCATCTACCCTTTTCTTCCCAAAACTCTAATCACCCTCTTTCTATCTTAAACTCTTTTTCTTCTTCTTCTTTATCCTCTTCGTCTCTCTCCATTAATGAAAGAGTCGGTGATCGTATCATTTCTGATGAACGTGGTATAGCTTGTTAGAGCCTTCACTGCTATGCTGAGAAGCTTCGCTAAGACCCCTAAGTTGCCCCTCGCCATGGCCTCCTCTTCGTGGACTATAGTTGTAGTACTCGCTCTCTCACCTCCTCTCAAACCCCCTCATTTTTGTCGCCTTATTTGACGTCCAATTCGACCCTTCAGCATCAACATACTAAACTCCCTCCCTTTCTCTTTTTTTTTTAATTAAATTGTTTTAATATGAGATTCGTTTATTTAGATTTAGAAGAGATCTGTAAAGCTATCGTTAAATTTCATCCTTCAAAAAATTGATTACGAAACGGGGAGATGAGTTCTTGAGAATCATGACTACGAGGAGATGAGTTGGCACAGTTAAATTCCATCCTTCAAAAATTTGATAGCAAAATTTAGTTGCACACAATTTTTATTGTAAACATAGGTAATAGTATTTTTCTTTTTCTCTTTTTGTATTTTTCACGTTCATTATATATCATTTTACAAATTAAATATTAAAGCTACATCCTTATTTCTTGTGTAGATATTGCATTTTTTTTTTTATAAAGATAACTCCATTCCAACTGAAGTATTTACAAAATTTAGAAAACTTACATCTCTAAATCTCTATAAAGGTAGGTAGAAAAGGTATTTTATATTTTTTTAATGGGGCAATTTCCTACGTACCCCTAAAAATTTTCCTGTTTTCAGATTTACCCCTCTTAGAAAACTAATATTAAAACTACCCTTCTTACGTTCCAACTTCTTTTCAAAATACCCCTGAAGTTAAACTCTGTTAGTGTACCGTTTGGAACTGCCGTTATCTGTGTGTAATTACTATTTTGCCCTTTCAAATATACCCTAAATCCTAAAATCCTAAACCCCTAAATCCTAAAACCCTAAACCCTAAAACCCTAAACCCTAAACCCTAAAACCGTAAAAAATCCTAAACCCTAAACCCTAAACCCTAAACCCTAGAACCCTAAAAAACCCTAAATCCTAAACCCTAAAACCCTAAATCCTAAACCCTAAAACCCTAAAAAATTCTAAACCCTAAACCCTAAATCCTAAACCCGGGCAAAATAGGTATATCTGATAGTTTTCAACTCCGATTATTATTTAACTCTAATTTAACCCTAGTTAACTTAACAAAGGGAAACGATAGGGGTATTTTTAATAACGGTGGAACGTATGAAGAGTATATTGGAAAGAAAAAAATAAGAGGGGTAAATCAGATATTTCTTCATATTTCAGGGGTACACAGGTAATTATCCCTTTTTTAATATAGCTTGCCAATAATGTGTCACGTGCGATTTAGAAATCTACTATATATTTGTAGCTTTGTCGTAAGTTTTAATTCATATTATTCTATCTTACCTTTTTTGTTTTTATTTATTTAATTTTGCTGTTAGTTCTAATTCAAATATTTCTATTCTTATATTACTATTTGGATGGTTTATGACATAATTTTTCTATAAAAAATTAATTTATTTGATTTTTTTTGTTTTTTAGTTCTCCTAGGTGTTTTTGTTTCTCTTTTTACATGAAAAATGTTGGTTTCTTTAGAGAATAAGATTCCATAGTCAATTTAAAGGTAATTAATTCATCTCAACACAAATTGTTGTTTTATTTGAATATATATAATTTTTTATTTGCTTCTCAAAATTTATTTATAGACTATTATTTGTAAGTTTTGAATTATATTCAGGAAGATCATTTTCAATTAGTTGTTTCACTTTGAGAATGAAAAATAAATTTTTTAATACTCATCTTATTACAATATTTTTTATTATTAATTATTATTTAAATTTAAATTAAATATATATTTCTAATTATTTTTTAAATTAGTTTTATCTTTTTATTTTATTGATAAATATTTTTTTTTACTTTATTGATAGCTTTTATCATTTTTACCAGCTGCGAAGTGCGGCCCTTTACTAATGGTCACATTATAGTTGAAGAAGACATCTTAATTTCTCGAGAAAGGTCACATTAATATTATATATATATATATATATATATATATATATATATATATATATATATATATATATATAGAGTTGGATGAAAATTTAAATTAAGATTTTTACTATTCAACCAACCACCTAGTAAATTCTACGGGACCACTATAGTCCCAACCGTATATTTTTTCATCCAACGACTAAAAACTTGATAGCACCAATGACTTAGTGCTATCAATAGTATTCTAGCCTAATTATATATATATATATATATATATATATATATATATATATATATATATATATATATATATATATATATATATATATAGAAAAATGCTACTTGTACACCCGTAAGGGGTGTACATCTCACACCCCTACCCATCTAAGGGTGGGGGTGTGATGAGGGGTCACTTGATGTGACCCGTAAAAAACATCGCCACCATTAAAGGGGTGGAGATGTAGGATGTACACCCCTTCGGGGTGTACATGTAGCCATCCTCATATATATATATATATATATATATATATATATATATATATATATATATATATATATATATATATATATATATATATATATATATATATAGAGAGAGAGAGAGAGAGAGAGAGAGAGAGTTCGACTGGAATACTATCGATAGCATCAAGCTATTGGTGTTATCAATTTTTTAGCCATTGGATTAAGAAATGTGCAGTTAGAATGATAGTGGTCCCCTGGGGTTTACTGGGTGGTTGGTTGAATAGTAAAAATTCAAGGGGACCATTATATATAGCCTAATTCTATATAGAATTAGATTGGAAACTATCGATAGCAGTAAGTCATTGATGCTACCAATTTTTTAGTCTTGGATTAAGAGATGTGCGATTAGGATGATCGTGGTCACCTAGGGTTTACAGGGTGGTTGGTTGAATAGTAAAAATTCTAGGAGACCACTATAATCCCAACCACACATTCTTTCATTCAAAGATTGGAAACTTAGTAGCACCAATTGCTTGGTGCGATATAGAATTAGGCTGGAATACTATCGATAACACCAAGCAATTGGTGCTACCAAATTTTTAGCCTTTGAATTAAGAGATGTGCATTTAGGATAATAGTGGTCCCCTAGGGTTTACTGGGTGGTTGGTTGAATAATAAAAATTCTAAGGGACCACTATAATCCCAACCGCACATCATTTCATTCAAAAACTGGAAACTTGGTAGCACCAATTGCTTTGTACTATCGATAATATTCCAGACAGACTCTCTCTCTCTCTATATATATATATATATATATATATATAGTAGAGCTTATATGCTTTCAAAAATACAAGCTCATTCATACTTATAAATTTTTTATCATAAAATTTGTATTGGGATTTGTACAATTGTACTTTCTCTCTCTTCTTAAATGCTTTTACAATAACACAGATCCCAATATAAATTCTAGGATAAAAAATTCATAAACATGGATAAGTTGGTACTTTTGAAAGTATATAAGCTCTAATATATATATATATTCTACTACTATACTATCGATAGCACCAAATATTTGGTACTATCAAGTTTTCCATCATTAGATCAATCCCTTTGATCATTTCCATTAGTTAGATCAACCCATTAAACCCTAGGGCCACTATCATTCCAACTACACACATCTCTTAATCCAAAAATTAAAAACTTAATAGCACCGGTGACTTTGTGCTATATATTAATAGTATAGTAGCCTAAGTCATATATATATATATATATATATATATATATATATATATATATATATATATATATATATATATATATATATATATATATATATATATATATATATATATATATATATATATATATATATATATATAAAGAGAGAGAGAGAGAAAGAGAGAGAAAGTCCGGTCACTATATTTGTACAAGCACCAAACAATTGGTGCTTATAAGTTTTTTACTGTTAGATCTAATCCTTTAACTAATTTCATCTCTTAGGTCATTCTATTCCACCAACCACCCACTTATCCCAAAGGGCCTACTATCATCTTAACCACACATTTTTTCATCCAATGACTAAAACCTACAAGCACAATTGACTTATACATTTAAAAATATAGAAGCTCAATTATATATATATTAAAACTTCACATTATCTTATAAAAGTGGGCTTTCAATATAATTATCGTTTAAGTTTTTATATTTAGTGACCTAATTCTTTATAAAATTTATTAGTCAGTGCACATGTGCTGCACGTATAAAATTTTCTAATATAATTTTATAAAATTAATAAATTAGTAAATAAATAATATATTAAAATATTTCTGTCATAATTAATTAAATCACAAAATATTTAAAAATTATAAACAAAATCCATATAAGTATTATGAATAGCAAATTATTGAAAAATAAAAAGTAAATTTAAAAATCCATACATAAAAATAGTTTGGAACAATATAAAGTAAATAAAAAAAAGAGTTAAGTTTTAACTTCTAATTTTATTATCTTAGTCTTCATCATTATTATTATTATTAATTATATATATATTTTTTTGAAGACGAGAAAACTTTGACTCATTAAAAACTTCTTCATCATCTTCAAGAAATTTTTGATGAGTCTGATTTTGAGAGAAATTCTTACTTCTTATTAATTTATTTTCTTCATTATCTTCAAGAATATTATGGTGAATATAATTTTGTGGAAAACTTTTGCTTCCGACCGAATCATCGACGTATTCTGATTAAAATAGAAAAAATTTAAAAATTAGTAGTCATAGAAGGGATAATAAAAATACAATTTCAAAATAATAAAATAATAATAATAAAAAGAATACAATTAATTTAGAAAGTGAAAATAAATTATTATAATTAATTCATCGAATATAAAAGTAAGTTACAAAGACCACTACATGTACAGTTTTTATTGTATATAACTAATACAAATCTGAATAAAATAATAATTTTATTTTTTAAAAAAATCAATAAAGCATGCATAATAAGACCTTTTTTTTTTTTTTTTTTTTTTTTTTTTTTTTTTTTTTTTTGCAGAACTTACCATTGAGTAAGTGTAATATCCAAAATGTACCAATTTTATTTTTTCTAAAATCAGTAAAATATAAGTACAATTTAAATATTTTCTCTTAAAAGTAATTTTTTTTTTAAGATGTCAACAATACTCATATCTTTTATATCTTTCAAGTTCAAGGCATACTAAGCCAGTGACCATCATTACTTTTTCATATTTTTCATATCTGCATTTACTGTTTTTTTAGATAACCTTTATCGTATTTACTAGGAGTAGATTAACTTGTAATCAGTTCCAGTTACTATTGTAATCCCACTCCAATCAATACAAATTCTTAATTGGCTTCTTAGCCGTGTCCAATTCTTGTCTCCTCATCTCAATTCGGCTATTCTAGGTCGAACGTTGTTCTCCTCACAACCACAATTCGGCTAATCTAGGCCGAACTCGTATGAGAGTTGATTGAGAAGAACCCGGCCGAGCGGATCCTTCCTCGGCCTGATCGCTTAATCCATTGGCACGGGGCGCATCACACTAAGAGGGTGTCTCGCCCAGGGGTCGAAACTGTAACCCGGGCTCGCCAACAGATTCGCCGCCTATACGGGAAGCCCCACATAGACGAAGCGTCTAACCTACAAAAGATAATGCTACAACTATAAAGATATCAGAGCTGAAAAGTAAACTACTGAAATAAAAAAAAAAAATATAACTCTAAAATAGTACAAGTCTGATACTCACAATACATAAGTCTCTCAAAATAAAACTCTCAAAGTAACAATATACAATAATCCAATAGACTATACTAAAAAAGCTCCAAAAAGAGAGTACAACTACACTCCAAGGACGGGTAGGGAACTAGCTCGCGACTCCCTTGCCTCGATCAGTAGAAGCAGCAACTGGAGTAGTAGGAATTAGGGTAGAAGCCTTTGGAAAATGGTCACCAACAGAGAGTATGAGAACTACATCCAACAGTAGTTCTCAGTGGGTACCGTCTCCAAAGACCAACGGTCTGCCCACTAAGTCTACTAGAGGCATAAGATAACAATGTAGGAAGAAAAGGTAAATAAGCTAGAAATAAACACTACTACTATGATACCTCTATCTATAATGCTCAAGGAGTGATAAAGATGATAATACCCATATACTCAAACACAATATACTGAATCGATCCAATCACACTGACTGCCACATAAGATCCAGTCAAACCTACGCCCACCTACTACCACGCATCCACACTGGGATAGGAATTACGTAGGGCGTCTATGACTGCCCCAAAAGGGCCCAGTCAACTAGAACAGCATCGACAAGTCGCGATAGCAAAGTAACAGGCCCAGCTCCGGAGCAGCACTCGAGGGGAGCGACCCTACCGAGGAAAGTATCAGAGCATCTCTATCGAGCTCCATATGGCTCATGCAGGCTATAGTCCAAATCCACGATCAATCAGATCGACAAAACCCATCTCACACACTAATCCACTGGCCGGAGGTACTCAACAGCCGAGATCACCGTCAACCCAAATGGCTCCCAAAACAGATATCACGCCTCGAGTTTTGAAAAGCAGTCTACATTTTTTTTTAAAAAAAAAAATCAGAGTTTCAAAACTGGAATCCCAGGACATGAACAGATCGCCACGTGCATAGAGAATTCTCTGTCCACTCAAACAGAGTCTCCCATATACACGCACGGCTAGGCAGATACAATAAACATTCAATTGCAATCAGAGTTGACCACTTAACACTTTAAACAATTTAAACAACTTACATAATAATCCGATAACATAAACATCACAATAGAATCCACAGCTAACAATAATTGAGAGCTACTAAATCTTGAACATAGTAAAAGAACACTGATAATAACTGATACTGGTCAGCTATATAGCTAGCATCAAGGGACAGTTCTATCACGGAATCCTCACATCACTGTCCCGACATCCTACCACCCGACGAACCTGAAATAGTGTCACCAGAGGGTGTGAGATACAACTGAATATATCCCAATGGGTACAACGAGCCGGAGACGAGCAAGTCGTACCTACTGGTATACAATAATCAAAAGGCGGTAATATCAGTAGGAAAAGCTAGTACGGAAGCAATAACTGTAAGGCATGTATAGAGCAATAACTGTGAACCAAGTATGGATCAATAACTGCTAAACAAGTATGGAAGCAGTAAAGGTAAACATTCATCAACATAACTGATAAGCAAAAATACCCAATCATGTGTCACTGTTGGTCACAAGGACCTTAGGCCAGTGGCGAACCAAGTGTGACATGTACCCCACACCTGCTGACTAATAAAAAGGGGCTCAATATCGCCTGGTTCCACAGGTGCAGCCATGTAAAACGGGCTCACGGGTCGAATAGACCATGCTACCGGTAAAGAACACAATTGTGGGGGATCAACCCACTGGTGTACGTGAAATGTACATCTGGTGCATAGCGATCTCAATGCGGATGCTCAAGCTCGCGGTCAGAAGACCGGAAACACGACGAATAGCCAAAAACTCCCAAACGGGATCTAGAGTCAGACACAGTGCCAGTAAATGCCATGATAACGACATATCCTGTAGTAACCGTAATTTTTAAAATCCAAAATTTAAGTTTAAATAATTTTCTGGATTATTTAAATTGCAAAAATAGGAAATTAATAGTAAAATAGTGGCCCTAAAATACCGATTTTTGATCGGAGCCTGATCTCGAAAATCTGAGATCACCTGTGCGACCGTCTCGTCGAAACAAGAAAGATTGATATTCATATGTTTTCGATCCGACAGTCGGATCTTCCGCAAAACAGCGAAAGAAAAGTGGGTCCCACAACTTAAGTTGTGAATAGTAACCCCTATTTCAAATACCCTTTTGAGCAACGTCGGCCGATTCGCCGTCTGGACCCCAAATATAGTGGTATGAGTAGTCAATTCCAGCTATTTTTGACGTTCTGAGTGCAATGGCACTGACGGTTTTCGCATTTGGCGATCCAGGTGCATCGAAATGCGTGCATCGTTCCCCAACCTAAAGTAATTTATGGCCCAAGATTTTATTCGAGCGCCGAATCAAGCAAGAAAATGCGCTATTTGAAAGGTCTCGACGAGCCGGACGTCGTGGTGAAATCCGTTTTTCGTTTCGACGACCGAAATGCCTCGAAAAGCATGAATTACGGCGAAAATGCTGTATTTTGCAGAAAAACCCACAACTTTCTGCTCCAAAAAGCGTGCTGCTTGCTGGTGAGGGACTAAACTGTAAGAGAAGCAATTTTTGTTATGGACTCATGTCCAAATACAGAAAGATTGAGGGGTCTTTTAGCATTTTGTGTTTAAACACATGTTATACATTGAGTTGGGTTGAGGCTTTTGGAAAACCCAAACCGTAGCGACCCTCTGCCTCTCCCCTTCGTAATCGACTCCTCCACCACACCATCACTTCTTTAAACCGACGCCATCACCACCTTCTTCCCAAGCGTCGTTGCCGGGGTGGTTCAAGAAGTCTAGCTAGAAAGGTGATCTCTTCTCGGGTTCTTGGTGCGGGAAGTGATTGGAAGGATCCAAGTTGGTCCAAACTTCTTCTGGAACCTCCTCTGTGTGGCGGCGACCGAGCCTAGGTGAAGCCGACGCCAGCCGCCACCGTGCGCCGCCGCGGCCATCTTCTTCTTCTTCATCCTTTCTCCGGCGAGGTAAGAAGTTGAAAGTTTCTATTTTAAGATGGGTCAAGAGTGCATGCAAGGTGTTCCTAACGTCGAGTGTGTCGTCCCTGTGAAGTTTGAGCCGCCGCCGTCGTCCCAGTTGCCGGCGGGAGCACCCTGTCGCCGGAAACGTCGATTTGGCCGATCTCCAGCGAGGGCTTTTTCCAACCGTTGGAAACAAGATCAAAACCATTGAATCTTGTCTTCACGACGATTGCAAGACGTCCACCAAGTTCGGTGTTGATCGGGTGAAGATCCAAGTCGCGCGAGGAAGCCCTAGAATCGGGCTATTTTGCACCACCGCCGATCTTCCCCGTCCGGCGCCGCTGTGCACCCGCGCCGCCGGCCACCACCACAGGAAGCATCGGGGAGCCGAGGGAACAGTTTGGTCCATCTTGCGCCGGCCCAGGCACCGCCGGCCGGAATCCGCCATTAGAGGACCTCGGTTTTACCGTGTTTGGGTTGGGTCGAGCTCCGGCGATCGCCGTCGCTTTCCGCCGCCGGCCAGTGACCCAGGTAACTTAGTTTGGTCATTTAGAAGCTTTGTATGTATTTGCATGAAGCGTTTGACGTAGGTTTTTTTCATCTTTGGTGGTTGCACCCATTGTTGCAACCGAGCTCGGTCTCCAACCGCCGCCTTCGGCCGCCGGTGTTGGACCTGACTGTGTCCGAGCCAACTCTGCAACCATCATGTAACCCGAGCTTGCCTCTGTGGGCATCTTGCACTCAAGTTGAGCAAGGATGGGCCTAACCCGAGCTCTAGCAACATTGTTGTCTTCACCACCTTGCTCCGGCGACCTCTCCGGCCGGTCTCCGGCGCGCCTGAGGTAAGCCCTTCGATTCTCTGCCCTAGCTGAGCATGGTGCTCTCTTTATATCCCGAGTTGAATGCATGGTTAGTCGTTGTAGCATAAGTAGCTATTGAGGACTTAGTGTTTATGGGCCAATTTTGCCCTTGGGTTTTGTGCCGGTTCGAGACAGTGAGCACGGGCTTTGTCATATCGAAATGAACGCGCTGTAATTTACGGCGTAGGCAATGGATTCCTGGTTTGGAAGAACGGATCGAATCAATGCTTCAATTAGGTGTTATTATGCAATTTTAGAATATATTATGGATCAAGTTGTAAATGTAACCTTGTAGACTGTCTTTGGCAGTGTATATTTGACCTCTAAGCTTTTTGTTAGAGGTCCATTGGCTCTCGTTGAGCAGAAATTGATTATTGTTCCGTAAATCGACAAAATCGTCGGTTTAACGGTATCCCAGTGGCAATCGCGCAATTCACAAAATTGCGGCGGTTCCGCCTAGCCGACTGTTGAGTCCCAGTAGAATCTGGTTGAGCCAGCGGCAAAAGGTTAAAGCCCAGGTCTCCCGAAAATCCAAAAGGAATTCCCGGGAGGGGCATTTTGGTAATTATACCAACATTTGATTAATGGGTTGAGTCTAGCAAAGTGTTAATTGTCGAACACTAATGTTTTAGTATTCCGAGGTTGTACGTCAGGTTTTGTCGGAATCAGAAATTTATAAGCGCGTTCAGGTCAAAGTGAGTCGAACGGCGGATTTCCGACGATTTCGCGTTGATCTGGAAAAGATCCGAGTTTTAGTTGAGTTGTTCCCTGATCAGCATTTTTGATTCAGGTTGACACAGTCTTCGAGCGTTCTGTTGGAGTCAATAGTTCGCCTGCAAACGACAGGTGGGTTTATCTTCGGTCCGGGCTTTATCATTTCGGCCCTCTGGGGTATAGTATTGGTTGGACCCCTGTTCTTGTAGCCTAGATGTATTTCGAGCCTGCCTTTTTATTGATCAGTTTTATTCTTCATTCTACTGAGTTATGATCCTTATCTATATGATGCTTTGCATGATTGATCTTTAGTTGCTTCCAGTTATTATGACTTTATTCCTGGACATTTGCCATGCCTGATTGGTCATTAGCTAGCTTGCATATTTATACTTGATTATTAGTATATCCTGATCCATGCTCTAGTAGTTGTTGATTATATTCTGCCTATGATTGAGATCTAGTGGCTATTCTGCATTGCACCCTTGTTGGGATTTTGGACATTGCTAGTTTGCATACCTGATTATCAGTACTCCCTGATTATATCTGATCCATGCTATAGTAGTTGATGATTATTCCTGCTTATGAGTTGAGATTCAGTTGGTTCTGATATTGCATCCTTGTTGGGATTGTTTCGGCTTGTTGTTGATCATTTGAGTTGAGATTCTGTTGGCATACTACTGTTGCATCCCAGTGGGGATTTTTACGGCTTGTTGCCGATTACCTGGTCAGTGGACCGAGAGCTTGAGCATTTGCATTATGATCGCCCGCACCGTTGTTCTTCACGTACACGAGCGGGCTGATCCCCCACAGTGGTGTACTTTACCGATAAAGTGGTCAGCAGTGGCGACCCGTGACCCCCAGGGGGGGAATGTCAACCAGGTGGGCAGTTTGCCTGAGGTCCTCGTGACCAATAGTGGCATTGATTGGGTACTTTATGCTATTGTGATTGATGCATAGCTTTTATATCTCCATGATTCATCTACATGTAGCTTTTCATCTTGTACCCTTCTTGTTCAGTTCCTGCTTGATTACAGTCATTTACCATCAGCATTTGTTTGATACCTGCCTATACAGTTACTCAGCATGCTTAATTCAGTATCTATTATTGCACAGTATTCTTTGATTATCAGTAGACCTGCTGACTATTTATTCGCTTCTTCAGTATACTCCTGTTGAGATCCATATATGTCTTATTGATGGATTAATCATTCGCTTCATAATCATGCTTACCTAATGTGGATTTTCTACTATCCTCTAGTATTGTATGCCAGTAGGTACGATCTGCTATTTCTCGGCTCGTCGTGCCCACTAGGATACATGTACAGTGTATCTCACACCCCCTGGGTTTCCATTTTTCAGGTCAGTCGGGTGCTGAGATGTCGGGACGTGTTGGTGAGGTTCCGTGTTAGCAATCGACCCATGGCAGCCGTTACTTTTAATTATTCCGCAAATAGTACATGCCAGGTCCTCACAAAACATAAGTCACTCCAAAACTAAAGCTCTCAAAAGTAAAATATACATGATACATCCCAAAATCACTGACAGTACTAGTACACCACCAAAAGGGTACATCTACTCTCACAGGAAGAAGACTGGTAGGGATCTAGCTCGCGACACCCTTACCTCAATCAGCAGGATCAGCAACTGGAGTAGCAGGAACTGGAGTAGAGGTCCCTGGGGAAAAATCACCACGACGGGTGTGAGAACTACATCCCACAGTAGTTCTCAGTGGGTACCGCCAACAAGCCCGACGGTCTACCCACTACGTCTACTAGAGGCATAAAGTAACAAATGTAGTACTGAAAGTAAAGGCTGGAAAATAATTCTACAGCTACTATGCCTCTATCTAAATGCTCAAGAAGTGGAACAGATGGAAACATGATGCATCCACTATCTCTCAAACATAATCACCCAATCTACACTGACTGCCACATAGGGTCCAGTCAAACCTGCGCCTACCTACTGCCGTTACATCCAAGGAGGACCGGACTTACGTAGGGCGTCCGTGACTGCCAAAACTGGCCTAGCCAAAGGGACTGCGTCGACAAGTCGCAATAGCAAGTAACAAGCCCAGCTCCGGAGTGGCACTCGAGGGGCGCGACCCCACCGAGGAAAGTATCCGCGCATCTCTATTGAGCTCAAATGTGGCTCATGCAGGCTATAGTCCAAATCCACGATCAACAAGATCGACAGTAACCAACAACACCAACTCTCACTCACGGGCTGGAAAACCACACAGCCGGGACCCACCGTTGACTCAGACGGCTCCCAAAAATAAAACACTGATCTAACACTGCTACCAGACTCCACTCGGCCCCCAGGCGCGAGTGTAACATGCATCCCACAACAACCCGACCACTCGGTCCACTATCCGGGCGAGGAAACTCTAAGTCCAGGTAAAATAATATATAACAGTGCGGGAATATCTAAAGCATAAATAACCTAGACCAAGTTGGAGTTTTCTACAAGTCTGGTTAAACATGTAGCATATGACGGGGTTCTAGGTCAAGTTCCAAAGATAGCATTTAATTTACAGATTGAGGAAGCAATAAATCAATATGATCATCATAGCAACACAAGTAACATCAATTCTCTCTTTCTAGTATGCTTCCTAATACACTCACAATCATGTATGTTTCCTACAATATAGAATTACTGATCAGTCCGCCAGTTTTGAAGACGAAGCAACCCACCTAGAAGTGCAAAGCTGTCCAAAGTCCAAAAAGCTGAAACTACGCGGGAATAATCCTCCAATTTCCACAATTCCAACAGGTCCAAAAACACTCAAAAACTCCTCCTGGGTACAAAGATATAGTCCAAAGTTACAATCAACTCAAAATTTCCAAGTGTATAGTTTGCTGAAATTTCAGCCCCAAAGAAGCTTAATTATCACCTGCGAGATAAATTCCAAAAATTTCAATAAAAATACGATAGCGATTCTCGCGAAGCATAGATGTCAATCGAGTCCTTAAACGTCAAATTCCGATACTCGAGTGCAGAGATAAAAATCCAACAAGGTGCTACTATCCAGGAAAAACCACCAGCAAAAATAGGGCTAAAAAATGTACCCGAAACCCCTAAAAAAGCTCAAATCTGGGAGGAGTGGAAAATATAAAAATCGTAGATTTACCTCTCATGAATCCGACGCCGTGAAAATCATCCAAAAATTCCATCGGAGTAGCTCCGTGGACCTCGTGGACCGAAACGCGACGGAAATGGGCCACCAACGAAAGAACGTCGCATTGCGCTAACTCGCCGAAGACGTCGATGCCGCGGCCTCCAAAAATTCCGAAACTTCCTTCGCAAGATGCAAAACAAGAAGAAGATCAAAGTCACTTGAGGGCTCAGAGGCAAAGAAGCTCGGGAAAAAAGCTAAAAGGCTCAAGAACCCGGCCTATTTATAGCCCTCACACAAAAGCCCACAAAATCCCCCTTTATTGGGCTTTTGGGCCCAATTTCCGGGCGCCCGGAACTTTCGGGCTGCTACAGTGCGCCCAAAAGCTCCCCCGGCCCGGCCCACAATCAGCGCCCGAATCCTCCTGGCTCCGACGCGTGTCCCGAACAGCGGACAGCGCGTGCGGAGCCAGCGGGCGTGCGCCACGTGGCCCCGACCGCCGAACGTGGGGCGGTGGCGCCCGCCAATCGCAGGGCGCCACGTGGCGCCCCCACGTCGGCGGTCACCTGCCCCGCCTGGTCCCCCTGGCGCATGGACCGCTCGGGCCTGAGCCGGCCACTCCGAGGCCGCCACGTGGCCCGCCCTGGTCCATGCGCCAGCAGGTGCGTTTCCGTAGGCCGCGTCGCGAGAGCCCGCCAATCGCAGGATGCCACGTGTCCCCCGCGCCCGGTTCATGCACCAGGGCCAACACTCTGTGGACTGCGCCGCGTGCGCCGGCCAATCCGAAGCTGCCACGTGGCACAAGGCTGGTCCACGGCTTCCCCCATGCACCAAAATGCGCAGAAAACTTTCGGGAGTCCATTTTTGGGCATCCGGACTCCGAAAAAGGCAAGTAAATAGCCGATTTTCGACGTTTGTCCGCGCTGAATCCAAATATGACCTCGGATTAGCCTAAAGCACTTTCTAAATTCCGATAAAAACAGCCGGAGGGCAGACTTAATCGAGAGGCCTCACAGAGTCCGTCCAACGAGTCCATTTGACGCGTTTCGGGTCCGACACACCAATAATAGGTGTTCCACATCGTGGGTCATGGGAGAAGCTACACGGGGATCGGGGCTACTACAGTACGGCACCAACAGGAAGCCGCCACGTGGCACTCTCCTCGGTCCACCGGTCCACCGTGCACCCAAAAACACTGAAATCTTCCGGGGGTCCGTTTTTGGGCGTCCGAACTCAGAAAAATACAACCAAGTAGTCGATTTCCTTTATTTTTCCGTGCTGAATCCAAATCTGATGTCCGTTTCACGCGGAACCACTTCTAAAATTCGATGGGGGCATCCGAATACACTCGTGATCCAATTTACACACTGAGTCCATAACTTGTGTCCAATTTGCGCACAAACACCGCCGACACACCACATAGGCCTCCGAAAGTTGCTGATCCAACAGTAATCCTTTCGCGGGGATTCGGGTCTCCACACCAGACCCAAGATAATAAGAGTACTACAGTCTGAGTAAAGAGGGTACACCAAAAGTCCAGCTAAACTCTCAGTCTCACATGAGATCTATCTACTCGGCAATCCCCTTATGTAACGACCCGGCCCACTAGTAATAATAACTCATTGGGCCCACACCACAGCCCAAAATGCTTAAGCCCGATTATTATTACTAGTGTCCAAGTCTCATATAACCCCAATTACAATTCCATCCACATCCGATGTGGGACTATTGGGGGCGTCACAGACTCCCCCCGTTTAGGCCTGACGTCCTCGTCAGCCCAAACACACACACAACAGCCCAAGATCACCAGGCGATGTGAGACTCGTCTCGCTAGCCCTGTCATTTAGACCCAGGCTCAGCCGAGACTCGCCGCACACTTCCGGCTGGTTATTGGCTCCGATACCAAATGTAACAACCCGACCCACTAGTAATAATAACTCGTTGGGCCCACACCACAGCCCAAATCTATCACGCCCCGGGGTTTATAAAAGCGAAAAATAGTGCAATATATTTTTTTTTTTGAAAGGGACTACCCGCCGGGCACGTGCACAGACCCGCCACATACGCGAGCGTCCTCGATTTTAACCATCGAGCCACCCTTGCGTATGCACGGCGTAAAAACCACCACAACACTTTAAGCACACCAGTCACATACAGGACTAAAAGAGAACCATCATACAATCACATTGACCAACCGTTAATGTAAGCTTGAAAGGATAAAAACCACGGGTTTGTCAAAATAGTGCCCACACGACACTTGGTTTTTAAAACAATTTCGCAATCTCTTTTCTGACGGCGATAAAAGTTTGAAAGGATAAATCCACGGGTTTTGAAACAGTGCCCACTCGACACTTAGTTTTTAGAATCGTTTTTCGTAATCCCTTTTCATTTAAAAACGGCCGTACGTAAAGCATAACTGAAGCATAAAGAAAAACGGTTGATCACCGAGTCACAAGTCCATTCCAACATCCACATCATCCACAAAGAAAGAAATCACATGCTCTCAACTAACTAACCGAAATAATCAAGTGCAAAAAGGGAAAAAGACCACCAGCCACAGAAGAGCTAAATCCCTCTAGTCGTAGCCTCACCGCCGTCCCAGATCCCACCCCTAACTGAACCTATCACATAGTGGGAAGTCAGTGACACAAATAGTAAAGGTAAAGCGTAGAAACAGGTATGATAACAAGAAATACAGATATTCGATCAAACCGTAAACTCTAGAGCATCCACAACTCCCTCTCATGCAATCAATCATACTCCCCTGTAAAAACCGTACCGAACACCTGCCTAATCGGTCCGTGGACCTCAGGCACAAGAACAACTGCCCCGCTCTCACCTTGGTGCATTTAACCCCCTACTGCACGAGTGCAGCACCGCAAATAGCCGCAAGGGGCCCCCACTAACATCACCTCGTGGGGTTCACGGGTCCGCAGACCACTCCTCCGGAAAAGTACATCGACGCGGTGGCCAAATCGCTGGTGTGCGTGCAAGCGCCATGAGCATAATAAAGGAAACACCGACATTTGTCATAAGATCTCGCGACTGACAGTCGCTCCAAAAAGATAAGAACCGATGCATAATATGGGTTAGTCAACAACTCACAATGTGGATCAAAATGCAATAGCATACACCTAACTCATGTGATTGCAACCAAGCGTGCACGAAGAAGTAAAGGTTACCCACCTTAAACCGCGACGACCAAGAGTGCCGACGCCCTTCCTATGCCTTCGTACGTCACCCGGACCTAAATAAAGTCCCCAAAGAGCAAAATAAAAAACCTTTACCTGTTAGGTAAAAACAGTGGTCCCGATCGCTGTCCACAGCAGCCTTCCAGGCTAAAATTATATTTAGACCCCTGGACTTTACTAAAACTGCATTTTATTCGCATAAAACTCACTAATTAAGCCCCAACTTTTAAACCGGGAATCTTTAAATCAAAATAATTTACCAGCAACTAGATTTTGACGTTCTGGATCTCGTGCTCACAGCTTGGAATCAAACTGAGCCATAAAAATACAAGTTGGCCCATGATTATTATGCATTGGGGCTCAAGATTGCAATACCTATTTTTCCATTGGATATTTTCCAGTTTTAGTGTGAGCATCATGCTCAGGGATATCCAAATATACAGAGGCTCACTATTGGACCTCTGCAAAACCACCAAATTTGGTGTAGGATCAGGATGATCAAACTATGGCCTAAATAGAGCTCAACTTTGAGCATTTGCCAACACAAGGGTTCTGGATGGCAACTAAGGTGAACATTGTTTAGAGGACATAAAAAAGTTCAGGGGCTCACCTGAAGAAGGTTGGAAACCTGCTGGTTAAGTTGCTGGAGCAAGATGATCCCGCACCTTCTTCAATGGGGCACACCATGGCCGAACTCACTCTCCTCTCGGTCAAGCTCCAAACTAAGGTGAGCACGACCTTTCTTGGACCTCCAGAGGTGGAAAGGACCTCAACCGCGCAAGCTTGAGGCTTCCCTGTGTTTCCCCAACCGAGGAAGAAGAAGATGGAGCTTAAAGAACCCATTAATGGCAACTTGGAATCTAAGCTGCATGGGTCACATGCAAATGGACTAGTGGGATGCCCAAGGTGTAGGAAGACTTACCAGGTTTGGCCGGCGCCGGAGGAGCGACGGCGGCGATGGGGCGGCGTTGCTCGGCCAACACCAAGAACCCTCAACCTAGGGCTTCCTCCCCCGCACTCTACACTGCACCAAATCCTACCCAACTTCGTGGGGTATATTCTGGGGACAATCAGGAGCTTTCGGTCAATTTAGTTCAAGCGCCGGAGTTCCGGAGGCGGCGCTCACAAATCCCGGCCGAAAACTAGGGTTCCGGCGACCTATCTCCAACCCGCCGGCAACCGAGGGTCCGGAGACTTCGGGGCTTGACCTAGGGAGTCCTTGCGATGTCAGGAACCTACTGCAAGAAGTCGGGTTTCAAAGAAATCCAAGAAAAGGAAACTCCTCTTACCAGACTTGAGGAAGAAGGAGATGGTGCACCTCTGGCATGCATCAGATCTAGGCGCCCATGCTTCACAGGCCGCGTCTCAAGAGATCGGAGACACCTCCAGAGATGACTTAGAGGGATCCAAAGCCCTCACGTTGCATACCTCCCAACCAAATCCGCGAGTAAGGCACCATGTTGCCTTCTCTTGCTTCTCCGGCGAGGGAAGGCAGCGGCCGGCGGCATAACTGTCGTGGAGAGCGCAAAGGAGTCGAGGAGACTCCTCTAATGGCGGCTGGGTGGAGAAGGTTCCGAGGTTAGAGCTCTTGAACCCTAGCTCTCTTTTTAACCTAGTTGCGCAAAAATGCTAACTCGTCCTTCTAATTGCACCATTTAGGGTTGGGTCCCCTCCTGGGGATAAGTCTTACGCACAGGTCCCTCTCCAAAGAGTCTCATCGGATTTCGCGCATAAAATACGAGAACTTTTATGCAAATACGTCATGTTTTGCCGCTTTTCACGCCTTTCGAGACAACCGGATCGTCAAACTGAAAAACGGACACCACCACGACGTCCAGCTCGACGAAACCTATTGAGTAGCGATTTTGGTTCATTGAAATCGAACTTTGATAATTCTAAAATCCATCTTATACGCTAATTTGTACAGTTCGACATGCTTTACGATGCTTCAGGCTAGTCAAACACAAATTTGGTCAGCGCCACTGCATTCAGAACGACGACGCCATTCAAATCGACTACCTGGATCGTCAGATTCGGACTCCAGACAGTCGATCGGCCGACGTTGCCCAGCGAGGGAATTAAATTAGGGAGTTACTATTCATTTCACTATTCACTTAAGTCGCGGGTCCCACCAGCTTCTTCGCTGATTTCTGGACGATCCGACCATCAGATCAAAAATCGGTCTATACCATTTTCAATCGATTCGATAAGACGGTCACACTGGCGATTTCATATTTTCGAGATCAGACTCGGATCTGAAAGGCAGAAATAGTGCTTTGAAAACTGTGCAATCTGCACACCGGTATACAACCACTTAAGTTTAATTTTTTTCATTTCCTCACACACATTCACATTTGAATTTTACTCTTTATTTTATTAACTTTTACAAACTCGAATTTCTCGAGTATTACACCTTACCTTGATCAGCCGCCGAAGGTCTGGCAGCCCCGCAGAAGACTTTGCAAAACAAAGGGAAGAGAAAGGGAAACAACAATGGGTGTGAGAACCACTGGTAAAACCAGTAGTCCCCAGTGGGTAAATCCTCAAACTCCGACGTACCCACCAAGTCTACCAGAGGTTAGAAATGAAGTAAAATGGTGTACTGAAATAATTTACTGATAAGAAAAACTACCACTACTATGCCTCTAATGCAGTACTGAATAACAACGACTGTATGCATGCATCAGTGTAAGATATCTCTGAATATAACCCAATCACGCTGAGTCAAACAACTCGAACACCGCCTGCTCTGCCATCACAATCGTATCTGAACGATGTGATAAAACTCAAGTATCCTCTATCCGACCGGCACTCACTGTCCGGTCCTGTCGCCTACTCCGGAGTGGCACTCGAGGGGAGAGACCCACACGAGAAAAGTAACCATGTCACAAGTATCTCAGTATAGCAGGACTTTAGTCAAGACTATGCTCAAAGTGGGAAATTCTGTCCACTAATGAAAACTCAACCCCAATCTGATGCAAAGATCAACATCCGGTCAACCGCCCAATATCCGCGGTTGCCGTAACACCCCATAAGTCCACAATCTGGTACAACCTCTCCCAGACTCAATAATCTCAACTACACTATCCCAAACCCCTGCTCGAACTCGAGCGACATGAATCATATGTCTGAATAAAAAGGAGAGAATGAACAATCATGGTTTCTCCTAAGTCAAGTCCCGATATGATAGTGTAGCGATAAATCAATGGCCTATCTAGATGTCCATACAAACATGCAAGTGTTCTCATGTAGAATAAAATGAAAAGCATCAAGTAGTACCCTCACATAGGATAGATCATCTTGTCCCATCGAATAATCATTTTTTGCATGAAAGGCTAAGTGCTAACATTGCATGTTAAAATATGTCACGCCCCGGAGGTTCTAAATAAGCGGAAAAGCGTATACAATTTTTTTTTGAAAACAACCCCGCCTATCGGTGCGCGCCAGACCCGCCACATATACAAATTCACCCCGCGAACGGACGAAGTCTCCTTTGTATATGCACGGCGTCACAATCACAATACATACTTTAACCACACAGTCACGTTGAGAGCCAAAGAGGGGAATTACAATTTATCACAACTACTAACATTAACACAAGATTGAACTAGGATAAAGCCACAAGTTTGCCAAATCGGTGTCAACACGACACTAGGTTTTTAAAGACGTTTTCGCAAATCTCTTTTAGGCGGCAACATAACTTGAAATGATAAATCCACAGATTTGGAAAGCAGTGCCCACACGACACTTAGTTTTGAAACCGTTTTCGCAATTATTTTTGCTACTTGAAAACATGCCACATGCAAGATTAATAGAAACACATTAAAGATGGTCCAACACTAAGTTCAAAGCTCAATCCAACATCCACATAGTTCCACAATTAAGGCAATCACAAAACTCACTAACCAAGTAACCAAGATAATCGAAAGCAAGAAAAGGAAGTGTCACTAGCCCAAACGGGCTATAACCCTTTATTCGCAGCCTCATCGTCGTCCGGGTCCTACCTCGACCTAACCTGTCACAGTGTGGGAAGTCAGTGACAAGAAGAGTAGGTCTAAACAAGTACAAAGTGGTAAATACTGAAATAAAGGCAAACCGATAAACCAGAGCATACAAACTTTCCCTCATGAATCCCCCGCATCCCCTGTAAATCGAAACCAAGCACCTGCCAAAAGGTCTAAAGACCTCGGGTAACAGTGAACAACTTGCTCTCACCTTTGTGCTTTAACCCCTCCACGGTACTTGTGCAGCACCGTAAGTAACCGCGAGCCATCCCCACCACCACACACTGTGGGGTACACGGGTCAACGTACCATCTTTCCGGAAAAATACACCCTGTGCGGTGGCCAGACCGCCGGTGTGCGTGTAAGCAAACCTTGAGCAGAATGACCGCATCCATTGTGTAAGGTAGAGCACCGCGATGCTCAATCGCAACATATAGTAACAAAGAGGGATACTAATGCGAAAAGGGGTTAGACAATAACAATTTGCACCTCTACTCTACTATCACATATTACGAGATGGAACCATACTTCAAAACACAACAAACGTACCCACATCAAGTCGCGTCGACGGAACGCCTGAAACCGTCCTGCGCCCTTGCACGATTCTCGGACCCCTAAAAGTCCCAACAAAAATGTTAGAAAAGCCTAATTTAGAACCTAGCCCACCCGAGTATTGAATCGAACTAGGAAACGCATGGATGGACAACGCAGACCGGGCGGCGGGGCTAGACAACCCCCCGCGCGGTGGACGTTGCAAAACTGTCCCCCGTGTGGCCGAACTCCCTCGCTCGTCGCCGCTCGCGGACGGCGCCCCGTGCGACGGCAAGCCACGCGGCGCGCGCGCCGCTTGCGGACGGCGCCCCGCGCGGGCACCGTCGCCTGCAGGCGGCGTCCCGCGCGACAGCAAGTCGCGCGGGCGCGCGTCACCTGTGGGCGGCGCCCCACGTGACAGCAAGTCGCGCGCGCTCGCGCCGCCTGCAGGCGGCGCCCCGCGCAGCAGCAGGCCACGCGGGCGCGAGTCACCTGTGGGTGGTGCCCCGCGCGGGCGCTCGCCGCCTGCGAGCGGCGTCCCGCGCGGGCGCGCGCCTCCTGCGGGCGGCGCCCCGCGCGACAGCAGGCCGCGCTGGCGCTCGCCGCCTGCGGGCGGCGCCCCGCGCGACAGCAAGCCGTGCGGGCGCGCGTCCCTTGCGGGCGGCGCCCCGCGCGGCAGCAGGCTGCGCGGGCGCACGCCGCCTGCGGGCGGCGGCCCACGCGGCATAAGGCCGCGTGGCAGAAGGTCGCGCGGCCTGCGCCGCCTACGGGCGGCACCCCGCGCGGCAGCAGGGTCGCGCGGCGCGGTATCTGCGGGAATGCCCGCGCGGTTCCGTCCCGCTCGGCGGCGGCGGCGGTTCGCCCGGGCGCTGCGGCGGCGACGCGACGGTAACGAAACCACGACGCCTACGACAACGACGGAAACACGAAAATTAAAGCCGCATACCTTGATCTACCAGAGAAGACGACCCGATCTCGTTCTTTGCGGTGGTGGGAAATCCGGATCCACCCTCCGATGACGGTGACATCTCGTTCCCGGCTTGCGGCACGTTGATCGAAGAAGGTGGAAGATCCGCTCTCTTTTCTCTCTTTTCTATCTCCGAATTAGGGTTTCATTTTGGTCTTCGGCACGCATAAGAGGGAAGGGTTTGAGGAGGCGATATTTTAAAACTAAGGTTTTCCTTTCGGTAAACGGGGTATAACTAAGGTTTTCCTTTCGGTAAACGGGGTATAAATATATCTTATTATTAATTTATTTCTTTTATTTTTCATTTTCATATGTACGTAAAAAGAAAAAATCCCCATATCCGGTACTCTAAGGATATTCCTATTTTTAGTTACGGGAGATAAAAATCGTCATCTCCTCGAAAAGCGTGCCAAACTCTTAGCACGGATTTCGGTGCACACTATGAATACCGCGACCTTCAAAACCCCATTCCGGGAGATCCGCAAGTCGGATTTCAGATCCGATCACAGTGCCGTTCACCGTTTTTCGGGCTCTATCATAGAAAAATACCCGCATGAGCCAACGTTCTACCCAAAGAAACTCGATAAACTAAGCCCCTAACAACCAATTTATCCCGAAAGGGATTAAAGAAAAGCAGGATAGGTTGTGACATTACAAAATATCACCACTATAGTACACCAATCCTACATAGATAGGCTAAGAATTAATCAGGATAATTTAGTCATGTATGATTTTCAATAGGGTGGCAAACCGATAAACAATAAATCAGGGGCCTCTCTAATAGCCCTAGTGAGTAAGCCGTAAAATGAGGTGCACAACAACCACCTACCTGGAACGCGCAGATCCGGAGTCCGGTCGGGCTAAAATTTGACGTGCGCGTTCCCTCAGTTCCTACGGTTCCAACGAACCCAAAATCTCCCAAAAACTCCTCCCGGGTCGGCGGCGGTAAACAAAATACCGAAGTGATGTCCAACAAGTTCGGCACAAAAGTCAGTGAGCGCGTCGCTCGAGTGTAGAAGCCAAATCGCACATAATTTTCAGCTGGGACCAAAACAAAAGATGCTCACCTTGCCCGTGATGAAAAGTTCCAACTTCCCCTTTCCTTGCGAAACACTGAACGGTCCACGAAAACTGTAACAAAATCCGAACGCCGCAACAATCACAATCAGAAAATCTGTATTTCGCTGTTTGGCGCAATAGTCCCCATAAACATAAATTCTCACCTACGAGGAGTCCTCAAAAAAATCCAAGAAAAATACGGTTGCATTCTTCTCGAAGTGTAGATGTCAATTGAGTTCTTAAACTCCCAGTTCCGACAACCATAGACCGAGAAAAAGCAAGATTACTTCAGCTCTGTCCAGAAAATGTAACAGCAAAAAGGGGTTCTAAAGATGCTGCTGGAAAACCCATAAAATCTCAAAATGGAGAGGATCAATGCATGGAAATTGAAGGCCTACTTCTTGTGGAAACGTCGCCACAAAAATTGGTAAAAAACTCCAAGAACTCAGCTCGGGGGAGTCCGCGGACGAAGAGTCAACGAAAAAGGTCGGTGTCGAAACAGCGTCGAAGCTCGCGATGTCGGGAACGAAAAATATGAAACGGCGTCTAAAAATTCTCCGGCATGCCAAGACGCAAAGAAGACTCGATGAAGAATCTGTAAAGTACCGGATTTTCGGTACATAAATAAATGTAGATAAAGGTGGTATGAAATACTAGTGTTATGAAAGTTGGGGAAGTAAGGAACATTTGGACGCGAGTTGGGCCCAAATCGGGTTAAAATGGCGAGATCTAAAAATTTATTTGAGAAAGAGGGCCCAGATTTTTAGTGGAAAATTCACAGTGTCGGAAAATTCTGAGAAAATTACGCGAGCCCCGTAAATATGTTTTAAGACCACGGAAAAAGTTTCGCGTTGATCGGATGCCTGATAGTGAGAACGGACTCCGCAAACAGTGTCGAAAAATTCTGAGAAAATTTGGGGAGCTTCGTAATTATGTTTTAAGGCCATAGTAAAAATTTCGGGTTGATAGAATATCCAGATTGCGAGAACGGGGTCCGCCAGTGATTCTGGATACAGCGAGGCTTTTGGTGACCCAGAAATGGCCCAAATTGAAAATTTAAATTTTTCTATGATAAATTAAGCTAAAACGATGTCGTCTGTCAAGTTTGGACGGAAACGGACGAAAAAAGGGTAAAAAACGGAACAGAAATGGATTTTCGAGGCGGCGGCGGCGCGCGGATCGAGGAGGCGCAGCTGGCGCTGGAGGGGGGGGGGGGGGGGGGGGCGCCACATGGCGGGCCCCCATTGGGCCCATACGGGCACGCCCCTGGGGGAGCGCGGGGGCGCGCGCCCGCATGGCGCAGGGGCGCGCGCCTGTGCAGGGGCGCGCGCCCCTGTGTGACAGGGGAGCCGCCAGGTGGCGGGCCCCCATTGGAGGGGGCCCGTGGACCCGGTCCACAACCCCCCTCCCTCCCTTCCTTTCCTCCTTTTTCTTTTTTCTTTTCTTCTTCTTCCTTCTCCCTCGCAGACCCTTCCTCCTCTCCTTTCTGTTCTTCTTCTCCGACCGAGCTTCGAGAGAGAGAGAGAGAGAGAGAGAGAGAAAAATGGGGGTTTTCGTGGGGCACGCGAGCGCGTCGTGGACCTCGTGGGCGGTGCGACGGTACGAGGTAACATTATTTTTCGGTATTTTTGGCACAATTTGTAGGGTTTCTTTTTGGACATTAAATTTGACCCCGTGCTGTTTTGCGTGTTAGGAACCGAGTTATACTGCGCCGTCTTGCTGCGCGGACTGCCGGGGGCAATTTTGGCGCGCCTCGTTTTGTGTGCCAGTTGTGGAAGAAATGCACCGTTTTGCGTGCGGATTCGGAAAATATGCGCAGTTTTGGACGCAAACTCGGAAAACATACACCGTTTTGCGTGCAACGTTGAAAAAGAAAAGTGCACCGTTTTGCGTGCAGATTTGAGGTGCGTGCATCGTTGTGCGTGCCGATCGCGTTGTCGCGCACCGTTTTGCGTGCCGACCCTAATATTATACATCGTTTTTCGTGCAGGAATAAAAAAATATGCACCGTTTTGCGTGCAACCCTACAGTTAAGCGTGCATCGTTTTGCGTGCAAATTTAAGGTACGTGCACCGTTTTACGTGCAATGTCTAATATTTTGCATCGATTTGTGTGCAGGACAAGAAAAATGTGCACCGTTTTGCGTGCAACCCTACAGTGAGGCGTGCACCTTTTTGTGTGCAGATTTGAGGTACGTGCACCGTTTTGCGTGCCGATCGCGTTATCGCGCACCATTTTGCGTGCCGACCCTAATATTATACATCGTTTTTCGTGCAGGGTTAAAAAAGACGTGCACCGTTTTGCGTGCAACCTTAAGAGAAGCATGCTCCGTTTTGCGTGCAAACCCGAGGTACGTGCACCGTTTTGCGTGCAGGTTGAGTTGACGCGCATCGTTTTACGTGCCGACTGAAGTGGCGCGCACCGTTTTGCGTGTGGGTTTTACTGATGCGCACCGTTTTGCGTGCAGGTTTGGTGGACGTGCACCGTTTTGCATGCGGACTCGAGAGAAGTGCACCGTTTTGCGTGCAAGCTCGAGGAGACAAGTGGAATCGCGCGGAGACTAATTGCAAGTGTCTACAAGCAATTGGAGACACCACAAGGTGGGAAATTCTACCGAAATTGGGTGACCTCTCCCCTTGCTCCTTTGCTTTTCGATTCGAAGCATGATAGTAGTCTGTTAGAGGCGTTAGGTAATTATGATTATGATTGCCTGTGTAGATGGATTCTGATGAAAGAGTGTAACTATTGGTTGCCAGAGATAGAGGAATAGATTGTTACGGCATTTTGGTGTTGGCATATTTCGTGAGTCAAGTCAGTGAGTTGAGTCGGAGTCTTAAAGGGATCAAATTGTCAATCAGCAATCAAAGACTTAGAGAAGATTCAACAAGAGCTCAAGTTGACACTCAGTGTCTTGAGTCTTGAAGATTGAAGTTGAAGAATTGTGGATCAGTTACATCAATCTCAAGAAGAAAGTATTCAAGACGATCAGGTATGTTTAACTAAATAATTGTGGTGATCCGAATACTTTCTTATAGTGTAGAAACACTTGGATGAACTTTTAATTGCATAATAATCAAAAACTGGTGTTCGGACTTGTTCAGGATCCGGATCAGAGCCAACGATCCGGATCCCGAAGGTTGTTGCTTCATACAAGACTTCGATCCGGATCCATGCAATTTCCGATCCGGATCCCGAATGTTAAGTTTTCTGATTTGTATGAACGATCCGGATCGGGCCTTGCAATCCGGATCCCGAACCCTTGGCTTTCTGGAATCGTCAATCTCGTTACGACGATCCGGATCGCAATAAATCTGATCCGGATCGCCGTCCTGAAAATTTCCAGATAAGGTATGTTTTTGATTCTTATCTCTTTCCAAAGGTTTCTAAACTATAAATAGACACTTAGGGTTTCTCAAAAACGTGGGAGCTACGGCCGATCATTTTATAAAACTCTTGAGAGCAACCCTAGAGGCTAGGTTTTTATCGATCTTCTTTATAGCCTCTTTTAGGTCAATTCGACGGTTCTTCCAAGATCTATCTTTCGTCGAATTGATCTAATCTTTGCTTAGAGATTTCTTCTACGGTTCCTCATTGATAATCTAAGCAAAGGATCACCATCGAAGTCAATATTCTTATCGACTGAGTTTGCGTCGTGGATTCGACGTGGCATCGTGGATTCGGTGTGCTAAAGGCGTTTCGTGGATTCGAAACGTGTGCTCGTGGATTCGAGTGGCGTTCGTGGATTCGAACGTGTGCAGTGGACGTGCAAAATCGGTGGAGCGCGAGGTCCAAGAAATTGAAGGAGGGGTTAAATCCGTGGAGACGGTAATCACCTTGTTATTCTTCTTTTCTTAGGGATTGTTATTGCGTGGACATCCAACCGGTCAGCGCAAGGTCCGAAGAAGCTGAAGGAGGGGTTGAGTCCGTGGAGTCGGTAATCACCTTGTTATTCTTCTATTCTTAGTGGATTGTTATTGCGTGTTGGTCCGTGGTTTTTCTCCTGGATTGGAGTTTCCACGTAAATCTCGGTGTGCTGTTTTTATTTTCCGCATTGGTTTTTATTTTGCACTGAGATTGAGTTTTTAAGTATTACACCTATTCACCCCCCCCTCTAGTTGTTTGATAGTACCTATTTAGATCCTTGTGGATCCTATATAAAAACCTACAATTGGTATCAGAGAGGGTTTTAGGTTTATCTATCATGTTGGGTGAAAGTGGTAATATTTATAGACCTCCTCTTTTTGATGGGACTAATTATGCTTATTGGAAAGTGCGGATGAGAGCTTTTCTCATCGCAATTGATGAGCGGGTATGGCAATCCGTGGAATACGGTTGGGTGCATCCTGTTGAGGAAGTAGGAAATTCTACTACCCCAAAACCTCGCTCTAGATGGTCCAAAGAGGAATTTGAAAGATTTTCTTACAATGGAAAAGGTATGAACGCTTTATTTAATTCTCTTTCCTCGACTGAGTTCACACGAATTTCCGCGTGTGAAACCGCGAAGGAAATTTGGGATATTCTCAAAATTACACATGAGGGTACTAATCTTGTAAAAATTCAAAAGCTCCAGATGCTTACAAGTCAATTTGACTCTATTCATTTGGAAGAGCATGAATTGTTTACAGATTATTACACTAGACTTCAAGATGTAATTAATACATGTGCTAATTTAGGAGAAAAGATCCCGGAGTCGAAAATTGTAAGAAAGATACTTCGGACTCTTCCGGAACGGTTTAGGGCAAAGGTTACCGCCATTGAAACCGTTAGTCATCTGGATGAGATGAGTGTAGAGGAATTAGTAGGTGCTTTGCAAACTTATGAAATGACTTTTCCTACTAATCAAGTTTCTTCCAAGTCTTCTTCTAAGCTTACAGGTATTGCATTCAAATCAACAAAGGAAGAAGATAGCGAATCGAGTTCCGACGATGAAATCTCTTTTGTCGATTTTGAAGAACAATTGGCGCGGATCACAAAGAAATTTCGTCGGAAGTTTTGGAAGAATCGAACCGATGGATCTTCATCCACGAAATCTTCTAAA
Organism: Tillandsia leiboldiana; assembly: GCA_029204045.2. Lineage (NCBI taxonomy): Eukaryota > Viridiplantae > Streptophyta > Magnoliopsida > Poales > Bromeliaceae > Tillandsia > Tillandsia leiboldiana. The sequence goes on from CM055060.1 coordinate 8,339,044, forward strand.
GGATCATCGGGTTCTAAATCCTCTAAACTCAAAAGCTTTGCAAAACCTTCTAAAGAAAAAGAAAAAGATGATTTCGAAGGGGAAATCCAATGCTATCGATGCAAAGGCTACGGCCATTTTTCAATGGATTGTCTTTCTAAGAAATCATATAAAAAGAAGGCTTTGCAAGCGAAAACTTGGGACGATTCTACTTCTAATGAATCAACCTCAAGTAAAGAGGAAAAAGAAAAAATCGTTGCTTCTCATGCCTCTCATTTTCCCTCTTCTAATAATTGTTTATCATCTTTAGTCACTGACTCTACTCCTTTGATTTTGTATGAAACATCAACAACCGGCGGAGAGTCATCAAGTGAGGGGGAGTCGGACGAGGAAGAACTCGTTGAGGCATATCAACAACTTCTTGCGGAATCTAAGAAGATGGCCAAACATATCAAGAAGTTGAGGAAGCAACGACTTGAGAATCAAGACGAGAATCATGCTTTAAAGATCAAACTTCATGATCTCGAGGAGGAACGAGAGCTTTTATTGAATAATAATAATATCCTCCAAGAAAAGATAAATCAATCGGAAACGGTCGTTAATTCCCATATTAACAAGATTGATTTTCTTGAAAAGCAGTTTGAGGAAATTCATGTCACCAACCAAGCATTGACCAAGCAAGTTCATCAACTTAAATCCGACATACAAAGGATTTCAACCGGTTCCAAGAAACTTGAATGTATGTCCGGATTAGGTCAAACAAGCAAGGTTGGTTTGGGATTCAAAAAGAACCAAACTGTGAATGCTTCAAGTTCCACAATGAAATTGAAAGGAAGAACTTGTCACTTATGTGGACTTGAAGGACATTTGGTGAAGGATTGCCCGAAAAAGAGAAAGAAAAATTCTTCGGCAACTTCATCTACGGAGCGAACTCAAAGGAATCAAAAGACACATCAAGTCAAAGGAGTTCACTCAACCCACCAAAGGTCCGAGCCACATCATCAATCATACAAGTGGATCACTGCGAGGCAAAGACCTAAGGTGGATCAACAGTCAAAGCTATCATCTCCCAACCACAATGAATCAAGACAACCCAGAATTTGACAATTTTGGATTCGGAAAGGTGATATCTTTCCTTGTCTTAAGTTCTAATTAGCTTATGACTGTATGTAATGCTTTGATTGGTTTTCCCTTCATATCTTTCTTAATCTTTGCATTACATGGGTTTCAATGCTCTTCGTTTTTATACTTTGTTTTTGAACAAAAGGGTTTTTACTGAACAAGTGCATTGAATAAAAAGGGCTTCACGTTTATTCACTCCAAATTAATTTTATATGGATTATCAACTTTACTCCATAATCATAATCTTGAAGATACTTCATTATAGGAGTTTTTGATATTATAAGCATCAAATTTTAGAAATCATGTGTGATCTTTAGATGCTTAATCTATCTCGGTTGTGTGAATTCATTGTGATAAACGTGAGACAACCGATAGACTAAAATTTGGGATTTAATTCTTTCACGTAAGAGATTGCATTCTTACAAGGGTATTGAAATGATTTACAAAAGATGTGGAAAGAGTTACATCCGAAAGGAGTGTGAAAACTACCACCACATGTTGGAAAGAGCTGCCACCCCGGTCGTCCGGTCTGTGTGTGAAGCTACCACATGTTTTGATGCTTGAAAAATATTTCTTGAAATTTTTAGTTGAAGCATTTGGAGATTTATATTTAAAGCTCTTATTTTGAACAATCTCCTGGTTGGTATAAGGTGGGATAGTTGAAAGATGCTCAAAGAGCCACCCTTAGGTATTTTAGTGCTTATCTCAAATTTGAAAGGGTAAGAAATCAAATTGATGTCATTTGGAAATCTCTGTAAGTCATCTTTGTACATCCGTTACATCTTGATAGACTTTGGATCTCAAGATTATTTTTGATGACTTGTGTTTGATGAATATAACATGAAAAACGGTTTATAATGTTTTACCTTTATTTTTCATGATTTCAGAGTAAATCTTTTTAATTTTTGTAAAATTAATTGGATTGAATGACATCTATGTGATCTCATATTATTTTCAAGCACTTAAATTGTTTTCTTGATGGAATACAAATCGGTAATTCAATTATTTCAAAATCTGGATTTGTTTCAAGAAATTATTTGATTTTTGCTTTCTGGTACCGGTACGCAATCTGCATTTTTGTTATATACCGGAACTGAGCTTTTATCTCTCTTTCTCCATGAACTAATGTTGTTAGTGATTTCCTTTTGTCTAGTATGTTCACTGTTTGACAATTTGTGACAAAAAAGGGGAGAAGAGAAATGACGGAGATGAGATCATCAAGAGAGGACAAACGAAACGAAAATTGAAAAATGGGGGAGAACGGAAAATGATGATCGTATCACAAAGGGGGAGAACATAGATGCTCAAGATAGGGGGAGACAAAGAAAGGTTGAAAGAGCTGGGAAAAACAAAAGAACCAAAAGGATGAATCAAATGTAGGATTTTAATTTCTAACGACTGACGTTTGATTTTGTTTGGAGTTTTGTTTTGCAGGAATTACATCACTTTAAGACTCCAAGTCCTAAGTCATAGAGTATGTTCTAGGACTGTTTGGTTCAAATGTAATTTTGTATTTATTGGATCTTTCACGCGAAGAAAATCAATGTTTTGGTGATGACATTGAGTTTCGATTTTTTGGTTTAAGATGAGTGACTTGAGCGCTTTTATGTATTTTTGGGTTTTGTCACGAAATTGCCAAAGGGGGAGATTGTTACGGCATTTTGGTGTTGGCATATTTCGTGAGTCAAGTCAGTGAGTTGAGTCGGAGTCTTAAAGGGATCAAATTGTCAATCAGCAATCAAAGACTTAGAGAAGATTCAACAAGAGCTCAAGTTGACACTCAGTGTCTTGAGTCTTGAATATTGAAGTTGAAGAATTGTGGATCAGTTACATCAATCTCAAGAAGAAAGTATTCAAGAGGATCAGGTATGTTTAACTAAATAATTGTGGTGATCCGAATACTTTCTTATAGTGTAGAAACACTTGGATGAACTTTTAATTGCATAATAATCAAAAACTGGTGTTCGAACTTGTTCAGGATCCGGATCAGAGCCAACGATCCGGATCCCGAAGGTTGTTGCTTCATACAAGACTTCGATCCGGATCCATGCAATTTCCGATCCGGATCCCGAATGTTAAGTTTTCTGATTTGTATGAACGATCCGGATCGGGCCTTGCAATCCGGATCCCGAACCCTTGGCTTTCTGGAATCGTCAATCTCGTTACGACGATCCGGATCGCAATAAATCTGATCCGGATCGCCGTCCTGAAAATTTCCAGATAAGGTATGTTTTTTATTCTTATCTCTTTCCAAAGGTTTCTAAACTATAAATAGACACTTAGGGTTTCTCAAAAACGTGGGAGCTACGGCCGATCATTTTATAAAACTCTTGAGAGCAACCCTAGAGGCTAGGTTTTTATCGATCTTCTTTATAGCCTCTTTTAGGTCAATTCGACGGTTCTTCCAAGATCTATCTTTCGTCGAATTGATCTAATCTTTGCTTAGAGATTTCTTCTACGGTTCCTTATTGATAATCTAAGCAAAGGATCACCATCGAAGTCAATATTCTTATCGACTGAGTTTGCGTCGTGGATTCGACGTGGCATCGTGGATTCGGTGTGCTAAAGGCGTTTCGTGGATTCGAAACGTGTGCTCGTGGATTCGAGTGGCGCTCGTGGATTCGAACGTGTGCAGTGGACGTGCAAAATCGGTGGAGCGCGAGGTCCAAGAAATTGAAGGAGGGGTTAAATCCGTGGAGACGGTAATCACCTTGTTATTCTTCTTTTCTTAGGGATTGTTATTGCGTGGACATCCAACCGGTCAGCGCAAGGTCCGAAGAAGCTGAAGGAGGGGTTGAGTCCGTGGAGTCAGTAATCACCTTGTTATTCTTCTATTCTTAGTGGATTGTTATTGCGTGTTGGTCCCGTGGGTTTTCTCCTGGATTGGAGTTTCCACGTAAATCTCGGTGTGCTGTTTTTATTTTCCGCATTGGTTTTTATTTTGCACTGAGATTGAGTTTTTAAGTATTACACCTATTCACCCCCCCTTTAGTTGTTTGATAGTACCTATTTAGATCCTTGTGGATCCTATATAAAAACCTACATAGATGTGCATGTGCAAATGGACACAGTGAAAAAGTGCAACTGTTGGTTGCCAAAGATATATGATGATTATGCATGCGTAGAGGTAATTACTATTTGATGAATGAAATGAAAATGACTGCATGCATGAAAAAGGATTAGCAATTATGATTGTGATCATGTTAGGGTGTAACCCTAGGAATCACGTGACATAAGGGAACAACAATTGTTGGTAGTAGGACTAGGAGAAAACCTAGTTTAGGGGTTTGACGAGTGACATCGAACTAGGAGTTATCCTAGGATTGGACGAGTGGCATTGTCTTAGGGGATAACCTAAGGACACTGGATAGAGTGATCAACATAGAGTCAAGGAACTCTAGGATGAGTATGACATGGAACTTAGGTAAAGGGGACCTAAGGTGAACTAGTGATCAACATAGAGTCAAGGAACTCTAGGATGAGTATGACATGGAACTTAGGTAAAAGAAACCTAAGGTGATCCAGAGGAGTTTAAACTCACAGACAGAAAATTAGAGTCAGTGCAACTCTAAATTAATAATGGAACAGGATAATAGAGTTAAGTTAACTCTAGGATTCAGTAAGGAATCACGAAAATGGGAAAAGTGGATCAAGTGTGGAGACATGAAAGGGAAAACAGGAAATTAGAGTCAGTGTAACTCTAAGATAAAGGTGGAACAGGAGATTAGAGTCAGCGTAACTCTAAGATAAAAGTGGAACAGAAAATTAGAGTCAGTGTAACTCTAAGTTAAAAGTGGAATCGGAAAATAGAGTTAAGTTAACTCTAGGATTCAGTGAGGAATCAGGAAAGTGGGATGAGATCCCAAGGTTAAAGAGTTAAACAAATACAACCCTAGAAAGTCATAGGGTGTCTGGGCAAATGGATAATAACTTTAACTTCAATTTGAGTTAAAGAAATAAAAGAGAAATGTTTAAGAGTCCAGGAGACTCTCTAGTTATCCTTATGGCGAGACCTAGGATAAGAGGTAAATTGTTGTAAAAAGGCAAAATTTAAAAGCAAGCTAAAAGTGGCTAAAAAGCATAAAGAGAATGTAAATGGCGCCTTCGAATTTGAGACTCGTCAAGTGGAGTAGGACTCCCTGGGCAGTGACCCGTCGGACGAGGTACTTTCGAAAGTCTTAAAGTGAAAGTAAAGAGCTAAATGCTCAAAGAAAAGAGAAAGAGATTTGCCAGTGGCAAAATGGGAGCTATAAGTTCGAATAAGAAAGAAAAGCAAGTGTTCTAAGGCAAAGAGGCTAAGAACTAAAGTAAAAAGAGAAAGAAAAAGAAGAGAAAAGAAAGAAAAATATAAAGATAAAACGGGCGTACCTTCGGGGAGGAAACGTGACCCTTGTTGGAGGCGCAGGTGTATCCCGCTCCAGGGCAGTGACCCATCTGGCACGTTTCTCCCGTAGGACGGGGTAACACTTGCGAGTGTTATCGGCAACCTTAGAAATCTTATCTTATGGTAGCAGGATTACCGGGCTGGGGCCCGTTGGATAAGAATTTCTGAGGGTTAACTTGAACTAAAGCACCAGAATTTAAAGAATAAAGAGAAATTAGAGTGGCCAAGGTGGCCGGGTTAGTTTGACCCTGTATACAGCGGCATAGTGGCCGAGTTGGTGCTTAGCAGCCTAGTGTGGCTAGACAGAGTAGTGCTGGGTCGATGAGTATACACAGTTAGTGTAGTGATATATTATGTTGCATAGCCGCATTTTGATATTGAGGATTTTAGTTTCCTAGCACTATTATTATTGCTTCCATTGGACCAAGTGGTGTAGGACACTTTTTCTCGGTGGTTGAACCCACTGGGAACTCTGTCGGAGTTCTCACACCCCTTGGGTGACCCCCCACAGGTTCGGGTCGGGATACAGCGGACGAGACGGTTCAGATGCAGACGGCGAGGCATACGACAGGGGCAAGGGCCCAGCAGCATAGAGACCTAGAGGGTCTAGCAGAGGTATCCCTTTTATATATTTCTTGAGTGAACCTTGTATGGTGAGAAATTTATGTAAAGGAATTGTAATAATTTTATTTGCAAGTTCAGAAATGTAAAGTGTAATAAATTTAAATTATGGTTCAGTCTTGTATGCTTTCATTATCGCTTAAACTGTTTGTTTATAAAATGAAAGTTCAAATTTATAGTGATTTTTAGTACTCTGATATTGAGCTTCCGCATATACTTGTTGTATGATTATGGATATTACCGTTCCTTTCGGGTAGTGAAAGGTCATACCCGATTGGCGGGTCTGTTGGCGTGCCTGAACCGTACAAATTGGCGGACTCGGGGCATGACAGATTAGAGTGGTATCAGAGACTAGGAATAGTCCTAGGTGGTTAGCAACCTTAGGGAGACCCTAGGGATTAGCACGAGAGAGTGTATGGATTATCGAGCGAAAGTATTTGATTGGTTATTGTTGTTCCCAAAAAGGATATTGGGACTGATCGAGGGTGACGAGCTTTCATTCTTCGGATATTACGTTGGCGGCCGACAACGTAATGTTGGAGATGAAAAGGAGTGCCCTCTTATACTTTCGCATGATTGGGTCGACGAGCCATTTTGTCAGTATATGGACTGCGCGTTGCTCAAATGGCTAAATTTGGGCTGATTGTTTCGTTGTGGTATGCATATTAGTGATGATACCACGTAGGGAGACGCACCTGTTTTGACTCGAGTCACGAGAGGGCTCTGGGTCAAACGAGGTATACGAGCTACGATAGAAGGTGACCGCACTTATTGGTGGTCCAGCAGCAGATCAAGCTTCTTGCCGTCTGTGGAAATTTCCCGCCGACAGGAAGGCTGATTCCAACGCCTAAGTGTGGCGTCGATGTGACAGTCGGAGCAGATAGATAGGCCCCAGTGGCTGATAGTGCAGCAAGCTGAGGCTGCATAAATGACGTATGAGTATACGGCGTCGCCGCCTGCAGGGGCGACAGTAAAGGGAATGGCAATGGCCGCCGAACTTTTGTCGGCGCAGCCAACACCTTCAGCATAAGGTGTTTTACGCTTGTGTCAGCTAGGTTGCTGGCAAAGTGTGGTTAGAAAGGTCCAGTGAGAGACCGACTCACCGAACGCTGGTGATCGCTATGTGCGAGAACCAAGTTATTGTGCCCTAAGGGTTAGGGCAAGAAAGATTTATGGGCCAGGCGGCGTGAGTTCGCCCCTGATGACGGTAGTGACCGTGTGGCGTGTTGTTTGTGGCTAGGTTGCCGCATAGTAGTGTTGGTGAGGCCTAGAGTAGGCTTCAGGACGCGAGAACCTCTCGAAAGAGCGAGAGTTTTGTGGCGCCGTTCTGATGGATCGGTGCAATGGCGAGGATTGCCACCGCAGGATTTGCGAGTTAATCACCAGAGTTGGTGGACAGTTATTTGTGGTGCCTCGACCCAGTGGGAGAGTTGCACAAGAGCCGTTGGGGTGCTTAAGCAAATCGCTTAACACTAAATTTTTGCGAGTCAGCATGGGGGCGTAGGACGCCCAACTGTTGGGTGCTCATGGAGCACAGGTACCGTTTAGCCAGAGAGAGCTGATTAGGTGGCATAGTAGCCTTTGCCCAGTATAGCCAGAGTTGATAGAGAGTTTGGGTCGTGGATTGACGACTTGTTAGTTGGTTTTGCTCAGTGAGCATAGTGGTCACGTAGCGACGATTAGCGGGTTCGCTTGGGGACGATCCGTGCATGGACCATGTTTGTGGACTGTGAGCCTGTAGCCCAGTGGGCAGGCGCAGTCAGCTGTGAGAGACAGCGGCCCGAAACCTGATGGCGGGGCATGATAGAGATTTGGTCAGGGCGGTAGTCCGAGCGATGACCTGGAGACATGGAATGCCACGTGTGAACATTGAGGCTATTAGTACACCGAGATTAGTACACTGAGGGTGTGAGGTGACCAGGCCGTAGAGCTAGTGGTGATTGAGGTACTGTAGCTCCTAGTGGGAGTGTTGGTGTAGTAATCCTAAGTGAGGATCTACCCGTATGACGATTGGGTCTGTGTGCTAGTGAGAGCCATATACAGAGTTGGACTGGTTGGGCTATAGGCCCCTATTGGACCGTGGTCTGTGAACCTATTAGTAGTCCGAGATGTCAGGTTAGCTGATAACCCGTGGACTCAGAGCGCTTGTAGCGTGTGGGATAGCTGGGAACTCATGGATTGGCCTTTGCCCTCCACATTAGGCAGCGGAGCGACCGGAAAAGTGCGGTAAGTGTAATTGGTTGCAGATGTAATCTCGTTGTGAAAAGATGATGGCGGAATTAAAGTAGAAATTTTGCAAGAAAAGACGGGGCAATTCGTGGCAATGGAGTGAGCAAGTGCTCAACTGTGTCTTTCACCTATTTGGTGAAAGTGGCCAGACACCAGGTCTGAGTTTGCCCCTAAATTGAGATAGGGTTTCATGAATGAGTTGCTCGTGTAGTCTCGGCGAGCAGGCAATTGATGCCGATCACGATATACAGTGAGCCCAGTAGTGAGGGCAAGAATTCCTCCCTCTCGAACAAGTAGGAGTCGAGATGTGATTCAAGTTTCGAGGACGAAACTTATTTTAAGGGGGGTAGAATGTAAAGTACCGGATTTTCGGCACATAAATAAATGTAGATAAAGGTGGTATGAAATACTAGTGTTATGAAAGTTGGGGAAGTAAGGAACATTTGGACGCGAGTTGGGCCCAAATCGGGTTAAAATGGAGAGATTTAAAAATTTATTTGAGAAAGGGGGCCCAGATTTTTAGTGGAAAATTCACAGTGTCGGAAAATTCCGAGAAAATTACGGGAGCCCCGTAAATATGTTTTAAGACCACAGAAAAAGTTTCGCGTTGATCGGATGCCTGATAGTGAGAACGGGCTCCGCAAACAGTGTCGAAAAATTTTGAGAAAATTTGGGGAGCTTCGTAATTATGTTTTAAGGCCACAGTAAAAATTTCGGGTTGATAGGATATCCGGATTGCGAGAACGGGGTCCGCCAGTGATTCTGGATACAGCGAGGCTTTTGGTGACCCAGAAATGGCCCAAATTGAAAATTTAAATTTTTCTATGATAAATTAAGCTAAAACGATGTCGTCTGTCAAGTTTGGACGGAAACGGACGAAAAAAGGGTAAAAAATGGAACAGAAACGGATTTTCGAGGCGGCGGCGGCGCGCGGATCGAGGAGGCGCAGCTGGCACTGGAGGGGGGGGGGCCGCCACATGGCGGGCCCCCATTGGGCCCGTACGGGCACGCCCCTGGGGGAGCGCGGGGGCGCTCGCCCGCATGGCGCAGGGGCGCGCGCCTGTGCAGGGGCGCGCTCCCGTGTGTGAGAGGGGAGCCGCCAGGTGGCGGGCCCCCATTGGAGGGGGCCCGTGGACCCGGTCCACAACCCCCCTCCCTCCCTTCCTTTCCTCTTTTTTCTTTTTTCTTTTCTTCTTCTTCCTTCTCCCTCGCAGACCCTTCCTCCTCTCCTTTCTGTTCTTCTTCTCCGACCGAGCTGAGAGAGAGAGAGAGAGAGAGAGGGAGAGAGAGAGAGAGAGAGAAAAAAAATGGGGGTTTTCGTGGGGCACGCGAGCGCGTCGTGGACCTCGTGGGCGGTGCGACGGTACGAGGTAACATTATTTTTCGGTATTTTTGGCACAATTTGTAGGGTTTCTTTTTGGACATTAAATTTGACCCCGTGCCGTTTTGCGTGTTAGGAACCGAGTTATACTGCGCCGTCTTGCTGCGCGGACTGCCGGGGGCAATTTTGGCGCGCCTCGTTTTGTGTGCCAGTTGTGGAAGAAATGCATCGTTTTGCGTGCGGATTCGAAAAATATGCGCAGTTTTGGACGCAAACTCGAAAAACATACACCGTTTTGCGTGCAATGTTGAAAAAGAAAAGTGCACCGTTTTGCGTGCAGATTTGAGGTACGTGCATCGTTCTGCGTGCCGATCGCGTTGTCGCGCATCGTTTTGCGTGCCGACCCTAATATTATACATCATTTTTCGTGCAGGAATAAAAAAAATGTACCGTTTTGCGTGCAACCCTTCAGTTAAGCGTGCACCGTTTTGCGTGCAAATTTAAGATACGTGCACCGTTTTACGTGCAAAGTCTAATATTTTGCATCGATTTGCGTGCAGGACAAGAAAAATGTACACCGTTTTGCGTGCAACCCTACAGCGAGGCGTGCACCTTTTTGTGTGCAGATTTGAGGTACGTGCACCGTTTTGCGTGCCGATCGCGTTGTCGCGCACCGTTTTGCGTGCCGACCCTAATATTATGCATTGTTTTTCGTGCAGGGTTAGAAAAGACGTGCACCGTTTTGCGTGCAACCTTAAAAGAAGCATGCTCCGTTTTGCGTGCAAACCCGAGGTACGTGCACCGTTTTGCGTGCAGGTTGAGTTGACGCGCATCGTTTTGCGGGCCGACTGAAGTGGCGTGCACCGTTTTGCGTGTGGGTTTTACTGACGCGCACCGTTTTGCGTGCAGGTTTGGTGGACGTGCACCGTTTTGCGTGTGGACTCGAGGGAAGTGCACCGTTTTGCGTGCAAGCTCGAGGAGACAAGTGGAATCGCGTGGAGACCAATTGCAAGTGTCTACAAGCAATTGGAGACACCACAAGGTGGGGAATTCTACCGAAATTGGGTGACCTCTCCCCTTGCTCCTTTGCTTTTCGATTCGAAGCATGATAGTAGCCTGTTAGAGGCGTTAGGTAATTATGATTATGATTGCCTGTGTAGATGGATTCTGATGAAAGAGTGTAACTATTGGTTGCCAGAGATAGAGGAATAGATGTGCATGTGCAAATGGACACAGTGAAAAAGTGCAACTGTTGGTTGCCAAAGATATATGATGATTATGCATGCGTAGAGGTAATTACTATTTGATGAATGAAATGAAAATGACTGCATGCATGAAAAAGGATTAGCAATTATGATTGTGATCATGTTTGGGTGTAACCCTAGGAATCACGTGACATAAGGGAACAACAATTGTTGGTAGTAGGACTAGGAGAAAACCTAGTTTAGGGGTTTGACGAGTGACATCGAACTAGGAGTTATCCTAGGATTGGACGAGTGGCATTGTCTTAGGGGATAACCTAAGGACACTGGATAGAGTGATCAACATAGAGTCAAGGAACTCTAGGATGAGTATGACATGGAACTTAGGTAAAGGGGACCTAAGGTGAACTAGTGATCAACATAGAGTCAAGGAACTCTAGGATGAGTATGACATGGAACTTAGGTAAAAGGAACCTAAGGTGATCCAGAGGAGTTTAAACTCACAGACAGAAAATTAGAGTCAGTGTTACTCTAAATTAATAATGGAACAGGATAATAGAGTTAAGTTAACTCTAGGATTCAGTAAGGAATCACGAAAATGGGAAAAGTGGATCAAGTGTGGAGACATGAAAGGGAAAACAGGAAATTAGAGTCAGTGTAACTCTAAGATAAAGGTGGAACAGGAGATTAGAGTCAGCGTAACTCTAAGATAAAAGTGGAACAGAAAATTAGAGTCAGTGTAACTCTAAGTTAAAAGTGGAACCGGAAAATAGAGTTAAGTTAACTCTAGGATTCAGTGAGGAATCAGGAAAGTGGGATGAGATCCCAAGGTTAAAGAATTAAACAAATACAACCCTAGAAAGTCATAGGGTGTCTGGGCAAATGGATAATAACTTTAACTTCAATTTGAGTTAAAGAAATAAAAGAGAAATGTTTAAGAGTCCAGGAGACTCTCTAGTTATCCTTATGGCGAGGCCTAGGATAAGAGGTAAATTGTTGTAAAAAGGCAAAATTTAAAAGCAAGCTAAAAGTGGCTAAAAAGCATAAAGAGAATGTAAATGGCGCCTTCGAATTTGAGACTCGTCAAGTGGAGCAGGACTCCCTGGGCAGTGACCCGTCGGACGAGGTACTTTCGAAAGTCTTAAAGTGAAAGTAAAGAGCTAAATGCTCAAAGAAAAGAGAAAGAGATTTGCCAGTGGCAAAATGGGAGCTATAAGTTCGAATAAGAAAGAAAAGCAAGTGTTCTAAGGCAAAGAGGCTAAGAACTAAAGTAAAAAGAGAAAGAAAAAGAAGAGAAAAGAAAGAAAAATATAAAGATAAAACGGGCGTACCTTCGGGGAGGAAACGTGACCCTTGTTGGAGGCGCAGGTGTATCCCGCTCCAGGGCAGTGACCCATCTGGCACGTTTCTCCCGTAGGACGGGGTAACACTTGCGAGTGTTATCGGCAACCTTAGAAATCTTATCTTATGGTAGCAGGATTACCGGGCTGGGGCCCGTTGGATAAGAATTTCTGAGGGTTAACTTGAACTAAAGCACCAGAATTTAAAGAATAAAGAGAAATTAGAGTGGCCAAGGTGGCCGGGTTAGTTTGACCCTGTATACAGCGGCATAGTGGCCGAGTTGGTGCTTAGCAGCCTAGTGTGGCTAGACAGAGTAGTGCTGGGTCGATGAGTATACACAGTTAGTGTAGTGATATATTATGTTGCATAGCCGCATTTTGATATTGAGGATTTTAGTTTCCTAGCACTATTATTATTGCTTCCATTGGACCAAGTGGTGTAGGACACTTTTTCTCGGTGGTTGAACCCACTGGGAACTCTGTCGGAGTTCTCACACCCCTTGGGTGACCCCCCACAGGTTCGGGTCGGGATACAGCGGACGAGACGGTTCAGATGCAGACGGCGAGGCATACGACAGGGGCAAGGGCCCAGCAGCATAGAGACCTAGAGGGTCTAGCAGAGGTATCCCTTTTATATATTTCTTGAGTGAACCTTGTATGGTGAGAAATTTATGTAAAGGAATTGTAATAATTTTATTTGCAAGTTCAGAAATGTAAAGTGTAATAAATTTAAGTTGTGGTTCAGTCTTGTATGCTTTCATTATCGCTTAAACTGTTTGTTTATAAAATGAAAGTTCAAATTTATAGTGATTTTTAGTACTCTGATATTGAGCTTCCGCATATACTTGTTGTATGATTATGGATATTACCGTTCCTTTCGGGTAGTGAAAGGTCATACCCGATTGGCGGGTCTGTTGGCGTGCCTGAACCGTACAAATTGGCGGACTCGGGGCGTGACAGAATCTCTCTGTCGAAAATGGCCCAAAAATCAGGTCTAAAAAAGCCCTCAAAAGAAGCTCACAAAGGCTATTTATAGCTGAAAAATCCAAAGACTTACCATTTTCGGGTCAGCACAGTTTTCATGCGCCCGGTAGTTACTGTGCGCGCCCGAGGTGACGTGGCGCGCATCCGGACTGTCTCCACGTAGCGCTCAAAACCACATGATCGCGCCATGTGTCCCGCTACCACTGCTCCGTGCGCCCGATGCACGCCCGGAGGCTGGCGCCCGCCAATGACCGAGCGCCACGTGTCTGGTCGCGGTCCATGCGCGGTCTACACGCCGATCTATGCGCCGGGTCTTCTGGAAGATGTTGGCCAATCAGGAGGTGCCACGTGGCGCCGCCCTGCCAGTCACGCTGGCGGCCCGGCCAATCCTGTGCTGCCACGTGGCACGCACACCTTTTCTCTGGTCCCAGTGCACGCGTTTGGGCCGTGGACGGGCCTGCCCGCGCCTCCGCGACTGCCCGTGGCCGCGCCCGTGCATGCACCGCCGTGCTCCGCCGCCTACCTGCCGCCGCCTGCGCTGCTCGGCCGGCCGGAACAGTAACATGAGCCCCCAAAATCTATTTTTGGGCGTTCGAATTCCGAAAAATACAAGTAAATAGCCGTTCTTGACCGTTTTCACGCGCTGAATCCAAATTCGATGTCCGTTTTGCCAAAATCCACTTCTAAAAATTGATGAAGGCATCCGAATAGGCAAACTTGATCCGAATTTCGCGTTGGGCCTAATCCTGAGATCCGATTTTCGCACAACTATCTCTGTCACACAACATAGGCCTCCTGTAGCCGCTGCTCAAGCTCCAAAAGCCTCCGTGGAAGTCCGGATCATCACAACTAAACAGATATCCGAGCTAGAAAGTAAACTGCTGAAATGAAATAAAATATATACAACTCCAAATGGTACATGTCAGATCCTCACAATACATATGTCTCTCCAAAATAAACTCTCAACTGAAAAGTAAAATACAAGATACAAAATCCTCTGACAGTACACAAGATCACCAAAATAGGGTACATCATGTCACGCCCTCAGACCGCCAATTTGGACAGTTCGGGCACGCCAACAGACCCGCCAATCGGGCATGACCTCTCTATATCCGAAAGGAACGACAACATTCATCTCAATGAAAACAATCAATCAATGAGGGATAATATCAGAGTAAACCACTACTAACTAAACACTTTCATTCATTAAACAACAAGTTTAAATGGTAAATAAAACCAACCACATGAGTGAACCACGATATAAAATTAATTACATTTTCCATGGAAGTGTTCCTGGGTGTGTGCGTGTGCTGGTGGAGAAGAAGAAGAAAAAGAGAAAAGTTGTTTTTATGCATAAAGGCCCCCCTCCAATAGTAAAAAGTTACTATTTAGTCATATTCTGATCTGATACTTACCTGCAGAGCCCTTACGAACGTCCGTTTGCACTCAAATTTGACAGGCAGACTGAATTTAAATTAATTTATCGTGGGTTATCTTAAGTTTTCAGTTTGGACAATTTTTGAGTCACCAAAAGTCCTGCTAATTGAAAATCACTGGCAAATCCCTTTCTCACTGCTTGGGTATTCGATTGATGCGAAACTTTTATTGTGGCCTTAGAATGTAAGTACGAACCATCCCAATTTTTTTCAGAATTTTTTGACACTGTGAATTTTCTGCCAAAATCTGAACCATCTTTCTCATATAAAATTCTAAATCTTTTATTTTTATTCCAATTTCAGCAAAATTCACTTTCAAATTATTTTTTACTTCTCTAAGTTCAATAAAAATAGTATCTCATACTATTTTTATTTATACTTGCTTATATATCGAAAATCTGGTATGTTACATTCTACCACCCTTAAAGAAAGTTTCGTCCGCGAAACTCAAATCGTATCTCGACTCGAAATCGATCGAATGAGAGGAGTTTTGCCCCCAATGCTGGCCTTACTGCATGTCGTCATTGGGCATCATATTGCCCGCTCGAAAAAACTATACGAACGTCTCGTTCGCGAACCTTCAATTTGACTCCGCGGAAATTCTAGATCTTACATCCTGATAACTTCCCCAACTCAGTGAAGGGTACACGACCGAGCACTTACTCCACCAATCACCACTAACAACCTAATCTCGACTTGCGGAATTTCTTGTCAATTCCGCTGTCATTCTTTCATAACAAGGCTGCATCCGCAACCTATTACACGAATCACGTTCCTCCGCCATTCCATTGGCTCAACGTGGAGGGCAAAAGCCAATCCACATTCTTAACTATTCCACACGCCGCTAGGGCTCCAACCTACGCGTTCTCAGCTAACCCGTACATTTCGGATTATCGAAAGGTCCACAGACCATAGTCCATCATATGCCTATAGCTCGGCCTTCCACTCGATATCGAGTATCGGCTCTCACTAGCTCGCAGACCCAATCATTCTTCGGTTAGATCCTCGCTCAGGACCACCGCACCCATACTCCAATTAGGAGTATCAACATCTCGGGTTCATCTCTAAGCTAGACCGGTGCCAAAATTACCAAAATACCTCTCCTCCCGGAAAACCACTTTTTTTTTTCTATTTTTGAGAGTTGCCAACAATAACCCAAGGTTGCTGGATCATCCAGGGTTATGCTGGGAACATTAGACAACAATACATTAATCGCCGCAATTCCTCAGATTGCGTGATTAATGCCGAGTTGCCGATAATCCGGCGAATTTGTCGATTTACGGTCCGATATCTGATTCTCGCTCAACGAAATTAAGCCGCCGAATCTCCAACGAAAGGCTTAGATATCATGGGCACCCGGTCATCGCCAGCCCTAAGGCGAGGTCGCGTCCACACACTCTTAGTGTACTAACAGCCTCAAGGCTCACACGTGGCATTCCACGTTCTTGGGTCATCGCTCGGACTACCGCCCCGACCAAAACTCTACTATGCCCCGCCCTCAGGCCTCGGGCCGCTGTCACTCAAAGTCGACTGCGTCTGCCCATATGGCTACAGGCTTCACAGTCCTCATATATGGTCCAGGCACGGATCGTCTCCCAACGAACCCACTAATCGTCATCACGTGACTACTGCGCTCCACCGAGCAAAACCCACTCGCTAGTCGTCAATCTACGACACGAACTCTCTATCGTCTCCTTTCACACTTAGCAAAAGCTAAAGTGCCACCTTACCGGCTCTCTCTGGCTGAACGGTACTTGTGCTCCATGAGCACCCAAGCAGTTGGGCGTCCTATGCCCCCACGCTAACTCGCAAAATCCACAGTGTTAAGCGATTTGCTTAAGCACACCTATAGCTCTGGTGTACCTCTCCCTACTGGGTTGAGGCACCATAATAATAGTTCACCAATTTCGGTGAGTAACACGTGAATCCTACGGTGGCAACCTTTGCCGTTATACCGATCCGTCGGACCGGCGCCACATAACTCCCACTCTATCGAGAGGTTCTCGCATCTCGAAGCCTACTCTGGGCCTCACCAACTCCACTACGCGGCAATTTAGCCACAATCGATATGCCACACGGTCACTACCGCCATCAGGGGCAAATTCCCGTTACCCGGTTCACACATCCTTCTTGCCCTAACCCTTAGGACATAGCAACTTGGCTTTCGCAACATAACGATCACCATCATCTCGTGAGTCGGTCTCTCACCGGACCATATTAACCTCATTTTGCTAGCAAACTAGCTGACACCCGCTTCGGTTAGGTATCTCACCCTTCCACGATGCAGACATGCTAGGACACTCGTGTCCATTTGTCTCACATGGTCCCTACGACACTTAGCCGCTCACAATTGCAACGACCAAACTAAACAGTACGCAATGCTCACATTGGTTATGGATATTTCCCGTAATCCATACCTGCCAGAACATCATCCACAGTTGGCTCTTGCTCCATCACCCGAGTGGCGAAAGCCCGCCCACCCGATGATTAGTGAGGTGCAGCTGGTCGTACAGCAGGTAGGGCCAACCCAGCCCCCGAGTTCTACCAGGGGGCATCCTGAATTGTCGCAGTCACCGAGACTAGGGGTACGCCCTCAAAACACTCTGAGGACATGCGGCCCGGTTGACCACACTTATGATTCCCCTTGCTAAGGGTGCAGGGCGCGCCGACATAAGCTCGGAGGCCACTGTCCCTCTCTCTACTGTCGCCCCTACATGCCGTGATTCCGTATACTCATGGGTCGTTTATGCAGCCTCAGCTTGCTGCACTATCAGCCCCTGGAGCCTATCGATCTTCTCCGACTATCGCCTCGACGCCTCCGCTAGGCGCCGGAATCCGCCTTCCTGCCGGCGGGAACCTTCCGCCTGTCGGCGAGAAGTTTTCGTCTGCTGCTGGACCACACCAATAAGTGCGGCCACCTGCTATCGCAGCTCGTGTACCTCGTTCGACCCAGAGCCCTCTCCTGGCTCAAGTCGAGACAAGCGCGTCTCCCTGCGTGGTGTCATTGCTAACCTGCACACCACAACGCAGAGACCAGCCCAAATTTAACAATTTGGACAATGCGTAAGCTAAACACTAACAAAAGGGCTCGTCGACTCAATCATGCGAAAGTATAAGAGGGCACTCCCTTTCATCTCCAACATTACGTTGTCGGCCGCCAACGTAACAGTTCGAAGAATGAAAGCTCATTACCCTCGATCAGTCCCAATATCCTTTTTGGGAATAACAATAACCAATCAAGTACTTTTGCCCAAAAATCCACACACTCTCTCGTGCTAATCCCTAGGGTCTCCCTAAGGTTCGCTAACCACCTAGGACTATTCCTAGGCTCTAATACCACTCTAATCTGTCACGCCCTGAGAACGCCAATTTGGACAGTTTGGGCACGCCAACAGACCCGCCAATCGGGCATGACCTCTCTATACCCGAAAGGAACGACAACATTCATCTCAATGAAAACAATCAATCAATGAGGGATAATATCAGAGTAAACCACTACTAACTAAATACTTTCATTCATTAAACAACAAGTTTAAATGGTAAATGAAAGCAACCACATGAGTGAACCACGATATAAAATTAATTACATTTTTCATCTCTTAACTTGCTTTAAAATGAATTTTACAATTTACATATTTTTCCTCACAAATACAAAGTTCACTAAAAAAAAAACTCAAAATGTAAACTGGCAACTCTAGACTGCTAGGTCGCTAAGCTGCCGGGCCCTTGCCCCTGTCGTGTGCCTCGCTTGATGTATCTGGTCCTGTAATGATGGTCACCCAAGGGTGTGAGAACTACTTAAAATTCCCAATGGGTTCAACCATCGAGAAAGAATGTCTTACACCGCTTAGTCCAAGGAAGCAATATAATAGATGATAACAAAATATTGAAAGCTGTAAATCTCCATCTAGCATGCTCATGTATAACTTTACCATTTGCCATGACACGGCTCTATGTCGCTACCAAGGGAACCATACTAGCCACATTAACCACTTGACACAAAACTCATATTCGTTATTGTGTTTTAATTCAAGTTACTTAACCCTCGAAAATTCTTGCCCAACGGGCCCCAGCCCGGTAGTCATGCTACCACAAGACAAGATTTTCTAAGGTTGCCGATAATACCTCAAGTGCTACCCCGCCCAACGGGGAACTTGGTCATGTGGGTCACTGCCCGGGAGAGGGTCCCTGTCCTTATTCTCCGACACAAGATCTACTTTTTACCCCCGAAGGTACGATCGTATTTTCTTTTCTTTTTGCTTTAGCACTTAGCCTCTTTTGCACTTTATGCACTTGCCTTTCTTTCTCCTTCGAGCCTTTAGCTCATATTGCCATTTAGCAAATCTTTTTCTCTTTCATTTAAGCTTTTAGCTTATATTGCTTTTTAAGCAATTTCTTTTTCTCATTTATCTCTTACCCTAGGTTCTTGCCTCAAGGGTAGGGGTAGCCAAAAGTCCCTTGGACTTTAATCATTTCACATTCATTCTTTTGCACAAGTTGAAGTTAAAGTGAATGTTCATTTGCCCAACTCCCTGAGACCAACTCCAAGGATTTTGCTTGCTTTACACCTTTAACCTCAACCTTTGTACTCTTTTCCCTTAGAGAATTGACTCTAAGTTAAAACTCTAGCTCTTAGTATAACCTTAATTTAACTCTTTACACATATGCCACTTGTGAAACCCTTAGGTTAATGTCACTCGTTATAACCTTATTCTAGGTTTTCTCCTATGTCATCATGTTCCTCAGGCATCATAACCCTTACATTAAATGTTTAGCATGCATTTAACACAACCTTATTCACATACGATAAAATCATTGTATTCATTCTTATGCAAGGGAATCTTTGACACTTAGAAATCTTTAATTATATTCACATACAGTAGGTCACTTGTATCATTCTTATCTCAAGAACATCCACATAATCTCTTTTACTATACATAAACCCTTAACACTAAATTTTTAGCATGCATTAATACATAACCTTAATCTCATATGATGAAATCATTGCAATCATTCTTATGCAAATGAAACTCTAACACTTAATAACCTTTAATTACATTCACATACATTGGGTGATTTGCATTATTCTTATCTAAAAAACATTCATATACTCTCTTTTACTATACATAAACCCTTAACACTAAATTTTTAGCATGCATTAATACATAACCTTAATCTCATATGATGAAATCATTACATTCATTCTTATGCAAATGAAACTCTAACACTTAATAACCTTTAATTACATTCACATACAATGGGTCATTTGCATTATTCTTATCTCAATAACATTCATATACTCTCTTTTACTATACATAAATCCTTAACACTAAATTTTTAGCATGCATTAATACATAACCTTAATCTCATATGATGAAATCCTCGCATTCATTCTTATGCAAGTGAAGTTCCATTGCTTAATAAACTTTAACCCCATTCACATACAATGGGTTAACATAATCCTTTAAGCTCATGATGACTTCTATAGTCTCATTTTTAGACATAAATCCTAATTGATCTATCATTATGCTTCTAGGTTATGAAAGCAAAGGAAAAGGGGAGAAGTCACCCTTATTCGGATAGAATCCCCCACCTCGGTTTACCGCCAATTGCTTGTAGACACTTGCAATTGGGCTCCCGCGGCTTACTTGCTCCTTTCGAGTCCATACTCACAAAATCGTCGAGATCGTGTTGGCTCCAATTTAATGCCGCTAAACGTATCATTTTAACTTTCAATTTAAAAAATTAAAGGATAAATTAGTTTACGACCCCGAATCCAAAAACACTAATTCACACCTTTATACTTATGCCCATATGACCGATAAAGAGGAATCGGACATAGCCGAAAACTCGACCGTTCCGAATCGTACCAACTATCTCGTTTTGATACTAAATGATAGGAAATTAAATTAATTTAACTCCCGATGTCGTTTCGGCACATTACTACGCTAACCAATGCGAAAACACCTATTTCGGCCATTTTCGCAATTCGGCAATTGGAACTCTGCTGGTTTACAAATTAACGTTGCTAGGTGTGTTTCTCCAACCTCTAATTAGATATTTGTATGATCAATTTAGATCAAAACTCCAAGTATCCAAGATTCTAAGTTTTAAGCCCTAGGTTCAAACTTTTTAATTTTATCGCGATTTCTCTGCGATTTTCGCCGATTTCTTCGACAAGAATCCTTCTAAGATCACATAGATTATAGATCTAAAAGAATTACGGCAAAACAAAATTTAATTTTCGCAAAACTCACCTCAAAGAGCCATGATTCTGAGTTTTTCTTGGTTCAAGAGCTCGCCCTCGCTCGCCGTAGGCTCCTCGCAAATCGCTCCGCGATTTCGTGCGCTTTGGAGCAAGAAAATCTAGAGAGAGAAGCTCTCCATGGAAGTGTTCCTGAGTGTGTGCGTGTGCTGGTGGAGAAGAAGAAGAAAAAGAGAAAAGTTGTTTTTATGCATAAAGGCCCCCTCCAATAGTAAAAAGTTACTATTTAGTCCTATTCTGATCTAATACTTACCTGTAGAGCCCTTCTGAACGTTCGTTTGCGCTCAAATTTGACAAGCAGACTTAATTTAACTTAATTTATCGTGAGTTATCTTAAGTTTTCAGTTTGAACCATTTTTGGATCACCAAAAGTCCTGGCGATTCAAAATCGTTGGCAGATCTATTTCTCACTGCTCGGGTATCCGATTGATGCGAAACTTTTATTGTGACCTTAGAACATAAGTACGGACCATCCTAATTTTTTTCAGAATTTTCTGACACTGTAAATTTTCTGTCAAAATCTGAACCCTCTTTCTCATATAAAATTCTAAATCTTTCATTTTTATTTCAATTTCAGCACAATTCACTTCCAAATTCTTTTTTACTTCTCTAAGTTAAATAAAAATAGTATCTCATACTATTTTTATTTATATTTACTTATATACTGAAAATCTGTTATGTTACATATCTACTTTCTCTCTCTAGGACAGGCACTATCTAGCTCGCGACTTCCTTACCTATGTCAAAAGATAAAGCAGCTGGAGTAGCAGGAACCGGAGAAGAAGTCCCTGGAGATGGTCACCAACGGAGGGTGTGAGAACTACAACCAACAGTAGTTCTCAGTGGGTACCATCACCAAGACCAATGGTCTGCCCACTAAGTCTACTAGAGGCATAAATAACAATGTAGTACTATAAAGGAAAAGTTGGAAATAACTCTACTGCTACCATGCCTCTATCTAAATGCTCAAAGGGTGATATAGATGAAAATGATGCAACAACTACCTCTCGGTAAACTCAATCACCCAATCACATTGACTGCCACTGTCACGCCCTAGGGTCGAAACTGCGACCCGGGCCCGCCAACAGATCCGCCGCTCATACCGAAAGCCTCGTATGGACAAAGCGTCTAACCTGCAAAAGATAATACTACAGCTATGCAGATATCAGAGCTGAAAAGTATACTACTGAAATAAGATAATACATCTCCAAATAGTACCAGTCTGAACCTCACAATACATAAGTCTCTCAAAAATAAAACTCTCAAAAGTAACTATCTACTATAATCCAGCAGACTATAATACACGGCTCCAAAAAGGGTACCACTATACTCCAAGGACGAGTAGGGAACTAGCTTGTGACTCCCTCACCTCGAACTGTTGTCTCCGCTCGAACAGAAGCCGGAACAGCTACCTCGGAAAAATCTGTCACCACAGCGGGTGTGAGAACTACACCGTCACGTAGTTCTCAGTGGGTACCGCCACAAAGCCCGACGGTCTGCCCACTAAGTCTACTAGAGGCATAAGATAACATGAAAAGTGAAATAATGTAAAGATAAGCTGGAAAGAAATCTACAGCTTTCATGCCTCTATCTACAATGCATCGACTCTAACCCAATATACTTAATCAACCCAATCACAGTGACTGCCACATGGGGTCCAGTCAAATCTGCGCCCACCTACTGCCATTACATCCACAGAGGACTGGACTTACGTAGGGCATCTGTGACTGCCAAAACTGGCCTAGCCAGAAGGACTGCGTCGACAAGTCGCGATAGCAAAGTAACGGGCCCAGCTCTGGAGCGGCACTCGAGGGGCGCGACCCTACCGAGGAAAGTATCCGCGCATCTCTGTCGAGCTCAATATGGCTCATGCAGGCTATAATCCAAATCCACGATCAACAAGATCGACAATAACCAACATCACATCTCTAACTCACGGGCTGGAAATACTCGACAGCCAGGACCGCCGTCAACCTAACGCCTCCCCAAATAGGACATCAACTCAACATGCAAACTCACTAGCTGAGTATACTCCACAGCTGACAACAATGAAGGGTCCGAAAACCCCGAAAGACTAGAACCTACAACCCAAATCAAACAAGAACAGGTTCTAGGCATAGCCTCTCGTTGTTCTCAACCCAAAGAAAAAGGCAGCCCTTAGAATCCAGATCACTCGAACTCTCTCGGGTGAAGAAGTTTATAGAAAGGGTGATATTTATTACTGAAAATCATTTTCACTCGAACCCACGCGGGGTGATGATTAAAAATAGTTCCTTTTTGTAAAACCATCTTGATTTAAGGAAACCCATTTTAATGAATTTTAGCTATTTTAGGAAAATCAGTTAGAAAACAAGTTTTATTCCCAAACCCCGAAGGGCTAATGCCTTCGCCCAATCAGACAATAACAGACTCTGGCGACCCTTCGACATTTGGAAGAAAAATATTGGTTTACTGAAATCATGTGTGTCCAAAAAGATTCTGGATTCAAGGTCCTGCTATCACTAGTACACCACTGCCACGAACATAGTGGCGACAAACAAATCGAAGAACTCGACAACTCGGGACCACCGTTTACCCAAACGGCTCCCGCCACTGGTACAAGACTAGATACATCCACCAGACTCCACTCGGCCCCCAAGCACGAGTGTAACATGCATCCTACACTAAGAGAAATTCCGACCACTCAGCCCACTACCCGAGCGAGGAAAACACTATGTCAAGGGATAGAATGTAAAGTGTGGATGTCTAAAGCATAAATAAACCTAGCCCAAGTGAGAGTTTTCTACTAGTCTGGTTGAACATACATCATATGACAGGGTGCTAGGTCAAGTTTTAATAATAACATTTGTTAATACAACTAGGAAGCATTAGTCGACATGAATTCAGCAACAACACAAGAAAGTATCATATCTCACTCTAACATGCTTCCTAACTCTCTCGCAATCATGCATGCAATTCTATTCAATAGAATTAGAGAACCGTCCATCGGTTTTGGAGACGAAGCAACCCACCTGAAAGTGCGCATCGATCCAAGGTCCAAAGGGGTTGAAACTAAACGGGGATAATCCTCAGATTCCCAAGATTCCAACGAACCCAAAAACACCAGAAAACTCCTCCTTGGCACAAAGATACAGTCTAAACATCGCGGTAAGCAAAAATCCCCACGATCACAAATCTGCGGAAAGATCAGTCCGAAAGAATCCAAAATATCACCTGCGAGGTGATCTCCAAAAATTCTAATAAAAATATGGCTGTGATCCTCGCGAAGCGTAGATGTCGATCGAGTCCTCACAGGTCGAAATTCGATAACCGAGCGTGGAGATAGAAATCCGACAAGCTCCGCTATCCATGAAAATCACCTAAAAGAAAGGGGTTCAAAGATGTTCCAGAAACCCCAATAAAAACCCAAAACTGAGAGGAGCGGAAAACACGAAAAACGAAGATCTACCTCTCGTGAAACCGATGCCGCAGAAAACTCCCTCCTGTCAGCCCAGGGGAGCTCGCGGAAGAAGCGTCGACGAAAAAACTCGGTATCAAAGGCGCGTCGAAGCTCGCGATGTCGAGAAGAACGCAGATAGCACGACTCCCAAAAATCTCTGGGATCCCAAAAGTCGAAGAAAACCCGATGAAGAAACCCCCTGCCGAAGATGGGCTGAAGAAAGCTAAGAAAAGAAGCCCAAATGATGCCCCAAATGGGATATTTATAGCCCAAGCCCAACAAAAGGGGGATATGGATTCGGGTTCAAGATTCGGGCGCCCGAATCCGGCCCGGCCCGACACTGTGCGCGCCTGAAATCCCTCGGGCGCACCATGTGGCCCGCTCCGCGCCCCGCGCGCCCGCCAATCGCGGCGCGCCGCGTGGTAGCGCGGTCCACGGCGGAAACCGTGGTCCGCGGTTCACGGCGGAGCAGCGGGGTCGCTGCGCCCGCTAATGAGCGGGCGACACGTGGCCTGGCGGGGTCCACGCTGCGCCGCACCCAGCGCGCTGTCGCGCGTGCGTTGACCGCCCAATCCGCGCACGCCATGTGTCACACTGCTCCGTTGGCTGGTCCCGGTGCACGCCGAGTCCCCTGGATCGGCATGCCCGCCGCCGCGCACGCGCCTGGCCACGCCACCGCGCTCCGCCGCCTGCTTGTTACCTTTGGTGCTGCCCTGGCCTGCCGGAACAGTAATTCTTGCCTCGAAATTCGTATTTTGGCATCCGAGCTCCGAAAAATACAAGTAAATAGTCCATTTTTATCGGTTTCGCGCGTTGAGTCCAAATCCTATGTCCGTTTTGCCAAATTCCGCTTCTAAAATTTGTCGAAGGCATCTAGATAAGCAATCTTAATCTAAATTTCGCGCTAGATCCAATCATAAGATCCGATTTGCGTGCAACCATCTCCAACACACATTATAGGCCTCCAAAAGCCACAAATCACTCGGCAAGACCTTCGCGGAGATCCGGGTCATCACATCCACATAAGGTCCAGTCAAACCTGTGCCCACCTACTACCATTACATCCACGGAGGACTAGAATTACGTAAGGCGTTCGAGATTGCCCAAAAAGGGCCCAGCCAGAAGGACTGCGTCGACAAGTTGCGATAGCAAAGTAACAGGCCCAGCTCCGGAGCGACACTCGAGGGGAGCGACCCAAACGAGAAAAATATCCGCACATTTCTGTCGAGCTCAATATGGCTCATGCAGGCTATAATCCAAATCCATGATCAATCAGATCGGCAAAGACCAACTCACAACTCTAACACATTAGCTGGAAGCACTCGACTGTCGGGACCCATCGTCAACTCAGACGGCTCCCAAAAACTAGCACTGGTCTAACTACAACCACCAGACTCCACTCGGCCCCAGGCGCGAGTGTAACATGCATCCCACAACATCCCGACCTCTCAGCCCACTACCCGGGCGAGGAACACTCTAAGTCCAGGAAAAGCAGATAAAAGTGTGGGAGTGTCTAAAGCATATATAACCTAGCCTATGTTAGGGTCTTCTACTAGTCTGGTTAAAACATGCATACATATGACGGGGTGCTAGGTCAAAGTTCCAATATTTCAGTTTAAGCCCAATAATTAACTATTAATTCTATCATGCATAACAAGGTTCCACAATAGCATTTAAGAGAGATAAACAACCAACTGATTCTTTTATGCAAGATACTAACTTAAACATCTGTGATGACCCAGATCTCCGCAAAGGTCTTATAGTGTGATTTATGGCTTCTGGAGGCCTATGATGTGTGTTGGAGATGGTTGCGTGAAAATCGGACCTCAGATTTGAACCTAGCACGAAATTTGGATTAAAAATACCTGTCTGGATGCCTTCGATAAATTTTAGAAGTGGAATTTGGCAAAACGGACATCGGATTTGGATTCAGCGCGCGAAAACGATGAAAATGGACTACTTACTTGTATTTTTCGGAGCCCGGATGCCATAACACGAATTTCGAGGCAAGTTTGTACTGTTCCGGCAGGCCAGGACAGCGCCGGCGGCGTCGGGCAGCGGCGGAGCGCGGCGGCTGGGGTGCGAGCAGGCTTGTGCGCGGCAGCGCACCATGGACCCCGCCAGGCCACGTGTCGCCCGCCCATTGGCGGGCGCAGCGACCCGGCTGGGCCGCCGTGAACCGCGGCCCATGGTTCCCGCCGTGGACCGCGCGGCCATGCGGCGCGACGCGATTGGCGGGCGTGCGGGACGCGGAGGGGACACGTGGCAGTTCCTCAGCGTTTCGAACGCGCACAGTGTTGGGCCGGCCTAGCACTGTAGCCGCCCGAAAGCTAGCGGGCGCCCGGAAATGGGGCCCAAAAGCCCATTTGGTTTCTTTTTTGGGAACAACCTATAAATAGGCCATTTGCTCTTCAGTTTTGGGCTTTTTCCCGAGCCCAAATGCGAATGAGCCCTGTTGCAAACTTGATCTTCATCCTGTGCTGGATCTTGTGAAGGAAGCTCGGAATTTTTGGAGGCCGCGGCACCGACGACTTCGGCATCTTGGCGCAGTGTGACGTTTCTTCATCGGTGGCCCATTTTCGTCGCGTTTCAGTCCACGAGGTCCCCAGATCTACCCCAAAGAAATTTATGGATGATTTTCACGGCATCGGTTTCGTGAGAGGTAGGCCTTCGAG
Source organism: Tillandsia leiboldiana (assembly GCA_029204045.2). NCBI lineage: Eukaryota > Viridiplantae > Streptophyta > Magnoliopsida > Poales > Bromeliaceae > Tillandsia > Tillandsia leiboldiana. The sequence goes on from CM055060.1 coordinate 8,366,041, forward strand.
TTCCATGTTGATCACCTTGCTTCATTTTGAGTTTTTGGCATGGTTTACAAGGCATCTTTGAACCCCTCATCTGCTGGTGGTTTTTCTGGACAGCGGAGGCTTGTCGGATTTTTATCTCTGCACTCGGGTATCGGATTTCAACATGTGAGGACTCGATTGACATCTATGCTTCGTGAGGATCGCCTTCGTATTTTTATTGGAATTTTTGGAGTTTATCTTACAGGTGGAAATTTTGCATCTTTGGGACTGAAATTTTAGCAGATTTTGTACTTGGATTAATTGTGTTGATTGTAACATTGGACTAACCCAGGGGGAGTTGTTTGGGTGTTTTTGGACCCGTTGGACTTGTGGGAATTTGGAGAATTATTCCCGGGTATTTTCAGCCTTTTGGACTTTGGACAGTTTAGCACTTTCAGGTGGGTTGCTTCGCCTCCAAAATTGGTGGACTATTCATTAATTCTATAGTATAGTAAATCATACACGATTGTTAGATGTGTTAGGAATCATGTTAGATATAGAGAGGATGTTCTCGCGTCGTTAGCATGATCATGTTGATGTATGCTTCCTATCTGTGTTAACTTAAGTACCACTATTGGAACTTGACCTAGCACCCTGTCATATGTTGCATGTGTAACTAGACTAGTAGAAAACCCTCACTTGGGCTGGGTTTATTTATACTTTAGACATCCACACTTCTTATTTTATTCCTGGACATAGTGTTATCCTCGCCCGGGTAGTGGGTCGAGTGGCCGGGATTTACTGTTAGTGTGGAATGCATGTTACACTCGTGTTTGGGAGCAGAGTGGAGTCTGGTAGATGTAGCTGGTCTTTTATCTATGGCGGGAGCCGTTTGGGTGAACGGTGGTCCCGGATGTCTTGTTTCTCTGTTTATGTGTCGCCACAGTATTAGTGGCAGTAGTATACCAGTCTTAGTAGGACCTTGAACCCAGAACCTTTTTGGACACACACATAATTTTAGTCAACCAATGTTTTCTTCCAAACATCGAAGGGTTGCCGGAGTCTGTTCTTGTTTGATTGGACGAAGGCATTAGCCCTTCGGGGTTTGGGTATAAAAGCTTGTTTTCTAACTGTTTTTCCTGAAAGAACTAAAAATCATTAAAAATGGGTTTTCCTCAAATCAAGATGGTTTTTCAAAAAGAAACTACTTTTAGTCCTCACCCCGCGTGGGTTTGAGTGAAAAATGGTTTTTCGTAATAAATATCACATTTTTCCTGTAAACTTTCCCACTCGAGAGGATTTGAGTGGTCTGGGTTCTAAGGGCTGCCTTTTTCTTTGGGGTGAGAACAACGAAAGGCTATGCCTAGAGCCTGTTCTTGTTTGATTTAGGTTGTAGGTTCTAGTCTTTCGGGGTTCCCGGACCTTTCATTGTTGTTGGTTGTGGAGTATACCCAGCTAGTGAGTTTACATGTGGAGTTGATGTTCTTTTTGGGGAGCCGTTGGGTTGACAGCGGTCCCGACTGTTCGAGTGGTTCCTATTAGTGAGTTAGAGAGGTGATTTGGGTACTGTCGATCTTGTTGATCGTGGATTGGATTATAGCCTGCATGAGGCATATTGAGCTCGACAGAGATGCGCAGATACTTTCCTCGGTGGGGTCGCGCCCCTCGAGTGCCACTCCGGAGTTGGGCCTGTTACTTTGCTATCGCGACTTGTCGACGCAGTCCCCCTGGCTGGGCCAGTTTTGGCAGTCACGGACGCCCTACGTAAGTCCGGTCCTCCTTGGATGTAACGGCCGTAGGTGGGCGCAGGTTTGACTGGACCCTATGTGGCAGTCAGTATAGATTGGGTGATTATATTTGAGAGATAGTAGATGCATCATGTTTCCATCTGTTCCCCTTCTTGAGCATTTAGATAGAGGCATAGTAGCTGTAGAGTTATTTTCTAGCTCTTTTCCTTTCAGTATTGCATTTGTTACTTTATGCCTCTAGTAGACTTAGTGGACAGACCGTCGGGCTTGTTGGCGGTACCCACTGAGAACTACTGTGGGATGTAGTTCTCATACCCGCTGTGGTGTCTTTCCCCATGGACCCTTTTTCCAGTTCCTGCTGCTCCAGTTGCTGATCCTTTTGTTGCTGATCGAGGTGAGAGAGTCGCGAGCTAGTTCCCTACCCGTCCTTGGAGTATAGCGGTACCCCTTTTTGGAGCTTAGTAGTACAGTCTGCTGGATTTTAGTAGTTTGTTACTTTTGAGAGTTTTATTTTGAGAGATTTTTGTAGTGAGGTTCAGACTTGTACTATTTGACAGTTGTATTATTTTTTATTTTAGTAGTTTACTTTTCAGCTCTGATATCTGTATAGCTATAGTATCATTCTTTTTGCAGGTTAAACGCTTCGTCTATACGGGGCTTCCCGTATGGGTGGCGGATCTGTTGGCGGGCCCGGGTCGCAGTTTCGACCCCGGGGCGTGACAACATCAATAGAGGATATTGCACCAACATAAACTCAACTAAGAACCTATATGAACATCAACTACCAAAAACATGCTCTCAACTAGGATATACATAACCACCACATATCTCACTCACATTAGATGACCATTCCCACATGCAAGTTCTTAAATCCAAAAAATATGTACAATACTCAAGTAAGCATCAATCATCATAACTTAGAACATTCCTCATGCTTACATTCCAACATACAAATTGTACAATTAACATGCATGCTTGCTAACATATAGATTTAGAGAACCGTCAACCAATTTTGGAGACAAAAACAACCCACCTGAAAACTGCCGATCCAATGCTGATCTTGCTGAATTTCGGCGTGTAGAATCCTCGACTCCTCAGGAAAACAATGCCGTAGAAATCGCCCAATTCTGACTCCCGGATTGGGCGCAATCGTCAAATCAACGCTCGCCGCGCGAATACATTCCAGAATTTCAGAATAGTCCGAGATGATTAAGGGAATGAAATTTTTTGCATTACACATGCCCAAAGGTGGTTCCAAACAGCAGTAACAACGTATCCATAATCACATAAACTTTTCCCAAACATCAAAAATCCATCTTAAACCCTTGTAAATAATTTATACCAAGAACTCCCACATGCTGTCCAAAAATAGGGCACTAAAATTCAGCATGGTGTTCAAGAATTTTTAGGGATTAATCTAGAAGGAATTCCTCATAAGTTTCAACATGAAAAATGCTCATCTACATCTTGATAATACATCCATACATTGAAATCCCCAAAAAACATTATACTTCCATAGTTATCCACATACAAATGCTGATTGCTCAAATAAACAAATCAAAAACTGCACTGTTAAAAACTGCACCATAGAGTCTGGAAGATGACACAATTTACCTAGGCAAACAAGCTCGGAATCCAATAAGAAAAGTGGCAATAGATTGCTTGTCGAGATTAGATAGAAATTGAGCTAAAGAACTCCCAATTCCGAGCACATATGAAAGAGAAAACTCAAAATTACTCAAGGGTGTCCAAGCACAAAATTTGTGCGTGATAGTTCTAGAAAGGCTAAAAATACTCCAAGAAATCTCGTGATCCACAAAAAATATTGAATATCAAAACTGTAGATTTACCTCTTGTGGAGATCCCTTACAAAATTCAGCTCGAAATTTCAAGAAATGAGGTCTGGGGGTGGCTTGCACTGAACGTCGATGGTGAAACTCAAAAAAACTGCACCAATGGTGGAGCTCCACTTAAGGAAGAAGATGATCCAAGAGCTCCCTTGAGGCCTTCAATGGTGGAGGAAGTGAAGGAGAAGGAGTGGTGGAACCTCTGTGAGAAAGCCCAAAACTAAGTTCCAAAAGGACGTACAGAAGGAGAATGGGTTCTATTTATAGCCCACGGATCAAGCCCATAAAAACAACCCAAGCCCGAATTTTCGGGCTACTACAGTGCGGGATTCCGGGCGCCCGAAATGTTTCGGGGACACGCGGCAGGATCCCAGCAGCTCCCGAATCCTTGTGGCATGCGCGGATCGGTGCCATGTTGCCTGCGGGGTTGGTGGCGCCTGCCATTGCCGCGGCGCCATGTGTCCCTGCACGGGGAACCGGCCCGCGTCGCCTGACGCGCACAGTCGCGACGCCAATGCGAGACCGCGCGACGACGGGCGCACGTAGGAGAAGCGCCAACGGGCGCACGACGCGTGGCGGCCTGCCAGCGAATCACCAAGCACCAAGTGGCAAGCGGGGGTTTTGGGTGCACTCGGTGGCCGTGAGTCGGCCTGCAAGAAAAATCAGCCCAATAGTCCATTTCGCTCCGAAAATAGCTATTTTTACGCGCTGAGTCCGTTTTTGACGTTTGTTTAATGTGCAACGCACTCGATACACCAATAATAGGTGTTTCTCGCTGTCAACCACACGGGAAAAGAAAAAAAAAATCAGGATACGATATCCTTCCCCACAAAAAAAAAATGTTTCGTCCTTGAAACCAAACATACCTCAGCCAAGAAACACGAACAAGTCGGGGTAGGCATCCATTATCTCGGTCTCCAGCTCCCAAGTAGCCTCTCGCTCCTCGTGACTGCTCCATAAGACTTTCACATACGGTATAGCCCGATTGTGCAATTCTCTCACCTCATGAGCCAAAATTCGCAACGGGCGCTCCTCGTAGGCCAGATCCTCACCGATCTCCAAAGGTGTGAAGTTAATCACGTGCGAGGGGTCGAAAACATATTTCCCCAGAGCTGAGAGATGGAAAACATCATGAACTCCAGCCAAGCGCTGGGGTAGAGCCACACGGTAAGCAACTGGGCCAACTCTCTCAAGTACCTCAAAGGGTCCAACAAAACGGGGGCTGAGCTTTTCCCGAACTCCAAATCTCCGGACTCATTTCGAAGGCGAGACTTTCAAGAATATATGATCACCAACCTGAAACTCTAAGTCTCACTGTCGAGTATCAGCATAGCTCCTCTGTCGACTCTGGGCGGTCTCAAGATGTCGTTGTACAACTCTGACCTTTTCCTCTGCCTCCTGTAGTATATCAGGTCCCAAAGTCCTCCTCTCACCCACGTCACTCCAATATAAGGGCGATCAACACCTGCGTCCATACAATGCTTCAAATGGGGCCATCTGAATGCTCGCTTGATAGTCATTGTTGTACGCAAACTCAACCAATTTTAGGTGTCGATACCACCCTCCTCCAAAATCCAAGACGCATGCTCTCAACATGTCCTCGAGGGTCTGTATGGTGCGCTCAGACTGTCCATCGGTCTGTGGGTAGAATGCTGTGCTTAATCGGAGTTGTGTCCCCAAGGCTGTCTATAAACACCTTTAGAAATGCGAGACAAATCTCGGGTCTCTATCTGATACGATCGAGGCGGGTACACCGTGCAACCTCACCACCTCGTCTAGGTATACTTGAGTAAGTCGCTCCAAGGGCCAAGTCACCTGCACTGGTAGAAAGTGAGCAGACTTGGTCAGTCTATCCACGACTACCCATACTGCATCTGCTCCACTCTGTGCCCTCGGCAGCCCAACAACGAAGTCCATAGTGATATGGTCCCATTTCCACTCGGGAATTGGGAGACTCTGTAACTTGCCAGATGGAACTCGGTGCTCAGCTTTCACTTGCTGACAAGTTAAACAGTGAGCCACGAATCTCCCAATATCCCACTTCATTCCATTCCACCAGAAGTGTGCCTTGAGGTCCTTATACATCTTAATCCCACCAGGATGAATGGTATAAGGTGTACAATGGGCCTCTCTCATGATCTGATCCCTGCTCTCTACATCCATAGGCACACACGCTCGATCCCTGTACCGCAGTACTCCTGAAGCATTCACTGAAAAAACCCTATCTGATCAGTCTGGATTTGTCCTCTAATCCGCATCAAGTGGGGGTCCTCACTCTGTCTCTCTCTAATCCTGTCGAACAGAGTGGGCTGCACGACCAAAGACATAGGATACCACCTCAATCTGTAATCGCCTCATCTGCTCAACCAATGGCGCCTCCTGTGTGATCAACAAATTCAGACTCTGCACTATCCACCTACTCAAGGCATCCGCCACAACATTGGCCTTGCCGGGATGATACAGGATGCTCACATCATAATCCTTCAGTAACTCTAACCACCAGCATTGCCTCAGATTCAGTTCCTTCTGAGTTAACACAAACGGCGCGCCCGTGGCACAAACGGCGCGCCCGTGGCACAAACGGCACGCCCCATAGCACAAATGGCGCGCCCGCGGCACAAGCGGCGCGCCCCACGACACAAACGGCGCGCTCCACGGCACACCAAAAACCCCCTATGAATTTTCCCTCGCGCACCTAAAATTTTTTGGACGATGCAAAGAGAAAAATGGAGGGAAAGAGAGGTGATTTCGGGCCTTAAATAGCCCGAAATCGGGCTACGCATAGTGTATGGCCAACTCGGGGGCGCCAGCTGGCGCGCCCCCGCGACAGTGCGCCTGTGCCGCGCGAAGCGGGGCCAACGGGGCCCCACCACGTGGCGGCGCCCATGCGGGCCAGCGCCCCGCATTGACGCGGGGCGCCCTCGGGCGGCGCACCCCAACGCGGGGCTGCCGCGTGGCGCAGCCCATGCTGGCCCACGCCGCGCCCCTCATGCCCCACCTCGGTCGCCGCGCATGATGAGGCGCGGCCACGTGGCGGGTGCACGGGTTCGCTGCGCCCGGCGCACGCGCGGTGGGCCGTGGACCGGCCCACCCGCAAATTCGGCCCGTAAGCCCGAATTCGCCCGAAAACAGTCAACTTTGACTGTTTCAGCACGCTGAGTCCGTTTTTGGCATCCATTTGACACACAACGCACTCAAAACACCAAAAATTGGTGTTTCACACCGCCAACCACACGGTCAAGTCCCGCGAAAAATCCGGGACACCACATCTATGTTGTCTACAGCCTACATAGTCGCTTACTGGAAGAAGACATGCTAATCACTCATCCATCCCTCGGGAGAGTTATGAAACACAATCAGGACTCTCGCTATACATCACGGCTCTCACGTGTGTCATCCTAGGGTCCAACTATAAGCCTAGGGTTTCTAAGTGTGGGTTGTGTTAATATGGATCTGAATAAGGGAAAACCACCTAGAAGGGGGATGAATAGGTGTAAACAATAAACACACCAAATCGTTGCGTAAAAAAATAACCCAATGTGGAAAAGTAAATAAGTACGCAAGATTTTACGTGGAAAACTTCGTCACAGGAGTAAAAAACCACGGGACCGATAACACGGCGAAATCCACTAAGATTAAACACGTACAAGGTGATTTACCGTAACTCTACGACTCAACCTTTTCCATACGCTCCTAGTTGATCTTCTCCGCTCGCTCCATAACGCTCCTCGAATCCACAATTTGCGTCCAACGCCGAATCCACGACATCCAACCAAATCCACGGTCTTCACTAATGTAGTACGTATCGATCACACGAACGTACCTCGCTCCGAATCCACGAGAGCGGTAGCACCTTGTGTCACGCCCTGGGGTCGAAACTACGACCCGGGCCCGCCAACAGATCCGCCATCTGTACAGAAACTGCCGTACAGACGAAGCGTCTACCCTGCAAGTCAGATCTAAAGCTAAAAATGTATCAGAGCTGAAATAGAACTAAAAACCCAAAAGCTAAGAAATCAACTGAACATCTGAATAAATAAAATAATCATCAATACAAGTCACTCAACTATGATACTACAAGTATAATCCTCACTCATCTCTCAAAATGTCCAGTACAAAAGTGTAATCAAAACCATATATAGGGTACATCTACCTCTGACTTTCAATGCTGGTAAGGAACTACTCGGCCACGTCCTCACCTCGATCAGCTGTCTCCGCGCGAGCTAAGTCGGAACAGCAGCCTCAGGAAACCTGTCACCGCAGCGGGTGTGAGATCTACGGCAGAAGGTAGATCTCAGTGGGTACCGTCACCAATATCCACGGTATGCCTACAAAGTCTACTGGAGGCACAACAGATAGGTATGCAGATATATAGATAGATAAAAGCTGAAAGGAAACTATAGCTACCAAGTCTCAATCATCATGCTCAGGAAACTCTACTAGAGATGAAATATGCATACACTCGCTACTGCTAACATGCCTCGAGTATCATGCTCAAAGGAAAACTCATCTATGAACATATAATGAAACCACCCGCTCATATCACCCAATCTCTAAGACTGCCACAACGGGTCCAGTCAGGCCTGCGCCAATAGTCTAGGAACGCACCTATCCACTCCACGTGGGACGTCCTACTGACTGCTAGGTACGCTCCTGCCCACTCCGCGTGGGGCATCCTACAGACTGCTAGGTACGCTCCTGCCCACTCCGCGTGGGGCGCCCTACTGACTGCTAGGTACGCTCCTGCCCACTCCGTGTAGGGCGTCCTACTGACTGCTAGGAACGCTCCTGCCCACTCTGGGTGGGGCGTCCTACTGACTGCTAGGTACGCTCCTGCCCACTCCGCGTGGGGCGTCCTACAGACTGCTAGGTACGCTCCTGCCCACTCCGTGTGGGGCGTCATAGTCTAACCATCTCATCGCATCCGGAGCGTACTCGAGGGGAGCGACCTCACGGAGCTCAAAGTATCATATCTGTCACAAAGCGGCGCCTACAGGCTCTAATCCCCGATCAATTAGATCGGAACTCGATGCCAACATCACATCACATGTCTAGGTCGGTGAACCCTCCTGACTCAATCTGATAAGCCATCACTAATCCCCAGGACACTAGTAGAATCATCCACGAACCAAACAAAAATCTCTCGACCCCTAGACACGAGGTCACATGCACCCAGAAATCATGCCATCTCACTGAAGGTCTCATAATTACATAAACTACCTTTAAAATGCCGGTTTTTCCTTAAAACGGGTTTTATGATTTTTATTTCGATTCCTGTGCAAAAATAATGCTTCCTAACCATGCGAACTAGTGTCTTGCAGTAATAGGAATATACTAAAAATAATCTGGGGTTTTACCGAATTTTCTGGAATTTTCTAGGCAACTATCAGATTTACCAACAGTAAAAATATTACACTAGACATGATCAAAATGCATACAGAAGCATTAGAAGGCATTCCATATATTTCGGAGAAATTCCAACCCACCTCAAAAGCATTCCGCAGGCAAACGCCGAAGTCGGTGAAATGTCGCCCGCTCACTATCGAAATCTGTCGAAAAACACCCAAAACTGCGCCGTGCGCACGCGCTGTCACGATCCTCGGAAATATTCCCGGAAGCTCGTACAACCCTCTCGAGTCCTCTACAAAAATCCGTGCGCACTCCGGACCTCTCCACGGCCGGCTCATAGCCCGTGCGCGACACCTTGGCTCCGCGCCAAGGAAAATCCACAAGCTCACTCACAAGTGCAAAAGATGGAAGGAATAAACCAAACAAGCTCAAGCCTTATCAAAAATCCATCTACAATCCAAAAACCCAAGCTTGAACGAATCTGACAACTTACCTCATGGGCGGCCGACGCGCGCGCGGCTCCGCTCGACTCCGAGCAGCAGGAACATAAACTGCACAAACAAATCCCTCTCAACCTCTCTCACTCTCTTTATCTTCTTCTCTTTCTTTTCCTTACTTTCCTTCTTTTTCCTTCACTTTCTTTCTCCCATTTCTTTTCTTTCTTTTCCTTTTCTCTCTGTATCCAAGGGAGAAGAGGAGAGTCCATTTATATAGAGAGAAGAGTGTCAATCCGGTCAACAGGTGAAGGAAAGTAAAATTACCAAAATGCCCAAGCTTAAAACCCAAAAAAAACACATCCTGCATGATGGGGTACCGGTACCCTTCTTGGTGTACCGGTACCCTTCTTGGTGTACCGGTACCCAACACCCTATTTCGGAATCCCCATTCGGGTTCCGGAACACCAAGCCAACCGCAGCGCGCGCCCCGCGCTTGCTGCGCGCCCGCCCGGCGCGCTTGCATGCTCACGCGCCCCTGCGCAGCGCCCGGGCTGCGCCGGTGCGGCGCCCTGCGCACTCCCGCGCACCGCCCGCGCGGCGCCATGCGCGCCCGCGCGCACCTACGCAGCGCCTATGCTGCGCCCGCGCGGCGCCCTTAGCCGGTCCACCTCCACTCAAAGACCACAACCAATCCACACACACACACACAAACCTCCAACACCACTACCAAGCTCATTTCAAGCTTTCTCTCTCTCTCTCACTAAAAATTGCAATGCACCTTCCAAGAGGTCAACGCATGCTTGCTCCGCTCGGCACCACGCGGCTACTAGCAATAGATCCGCACCGTCAAGACGATTAAAATCCCCATTTTCCTCACCTTAATTCTTCTTCTTCTTCTCCTCCTTCCCTTTCTTCTCATTCCTCTGTTTGAGGAAAAATCCTCTGTTCTTCATTTGGAGAAGGTGATGACATGGCACTTTAATTAATTAGTGCTGGTGCATGGTGCATGGTGTAATGTGAACAAGCAACTCAAACCACCCTCCAACACCAACACTAATTCCATCCATTCTATACACCCATTTAATTCCCTTTTCTTTCTTTACACTTCCTTTCACTAATTTCCTTCATAGGCCACTAATAAATTAATTAATTAATTAATTAAATAATCCCAATTAAGCCAACTCCAACTCACTTTTTGCCCCCGGGGCCTTCGCATCAGTCTGGAACTTCCCGAACTCCGCTGTAAACTGAAAATACACCTGTTCCAAACCTTTCCCAATTTTCTGCAAACCACAGTGGAGTCGCGGCTCTAACAAACCAGTCCTCTAACGGCGCACAAAGCCCGAAAAAATCTCCGATTCAAGGTGGGGCTTCCGCGTCGATCCGAATCAACCCGAAATCTTCTGCAAACAAATATGGAACACGTCCGAGGCGATTTCTCCGCACCACGCCATCTTGCGAGGTTGGTACACTCCACCAAGTCCTGGTACTCTACACTCTCCCTTCCTTAAAAAGGTTTCGTCCTCGAAACCAAAATAAATCCATAACTCAGGAGGGTGTCTCAATCAGATGGGGATAGGAGATCCCCAACTCATCCTCAGGCTCTCTGGTGGTCATTCTCACTCATCAGGATGGCTCCACTGAATCTTCATCCAGGATATAACCCGATTAAACAAATTCTTTTGCCTCACAAGCAGGAATTGCATCGGCCACTCCAAATGTCTCAAATCCTCGTCCAACTCTAACGGAGTGAAGTTCAAAACATGCCAAGGTTCAATCACACATCCTTCAGCTAGATAATTACTCGCGGACCAACTTCCCGCGTAAACTCAAATCTAAATAAATCCACGCGGCTAGTGGCTTCCAAAAATCAGGGTCTCCAATACCAAACTCCCGGCCTCTATTTGGCATAACTCCTACGTTGCTCCTTAGCAACCACATGCTCAAATTTCCACAATTACACTCTCACAATCCTCCACAGAGAAAGAAATTCAACATCGGTAACATTTCTCCAAATTTCCAACTCTCAAATTCCAAGGTTGCACTGCTTGCCTAGACAAGGCGTAACTGACCATAAAGACCTTGCCAGGATCATACTGCGATAACAAACATGCATCATTGAAAACTCTGCCCACCGGCGTTCATCCAATCATTGCTGGTATCATTCTTAGCTTCAACCTCTCCAAGCTACACTGGCACCACTTACTCCAAAAGCATCGGACCTCCGCCACTATCATAGATCTAGGCCCCACCCCAACGACATTACCCTTCGTTGGGTCTACAGACACTCTTGCAGCTGAAATCACATGGCCTATCCACAGAACCCTTTGAAGTCAAAAGCATACTCTCCCATCCTGACATCCAACTTCTTCTCTCTCAGAGGCAGCACTATCCCCGAGTGCTCCTCATGCTCTATGTCACCTCAGAAATAAATCCAAATATCCACGACGGGTCCGGCTGCCAACCCGTCCGAACATAGCTGGAATACTCAATTCCTCAAATCCTAAAGGCGGCAGGGCATTAGTCAATCCATTTGACCGCGCTGTAAGCTCACAATGCCCCTACTGGATCCTGAACACCAACTGAGCACCGCCTTCGGCTAATAGGCCCCACAAAGCTACCCCTCTCACAAAGGCATCTGCCGAAAATAATCCCAACCTGTCTGTGCTCAACCCATCATAGAACCCTCACTGTTGTGTACTCACAACGTGGCATCACTGCCGTGTACCAACGGCATGGCATCCCCACCGTGTATCAACGATGTGGTATCCCACTCAAGTATCAATCTCTCAAATCCTCACTGTCGTAATCCCACGACGTGGTACTGGGTCACATAGACCCCTCGATCCAACAGAATCCTCAACCGCGCTATCAGCTCTCTGTCTCACAGTTCATACTCCAAGGAATGCTGCCACAGTCGGCGCGGTTCCCAAAACCACGTCGAACACTATCTTGATCTCAATCTCACTAAACGGCGGCTTTAACAACTCAATGGATCAAATCCAATGTCCTAACAGCACTGGGCGGGGTTGGCAACACTCAACCATGTGCTAAACGTGATCTAGAACCCGATCTTCACGTGCACAAGCCAACCATCCTATCTCAGGCCCACGCGAAGCTACCCCTGCTTACTAAAACACGGGCAAACGGTGTCGGCATCAAACATGCTCCAACTCTGACAACCGTCAGCCGAACCACACCTGGTAAGACGTGATCCACTATCCTGGCATCCTCAACCGGCTACACATTCTCATCCACTAGATGCTGGTGGCCATCGCTCCATCTCTCTCGGCGTCGCGGTTTCATCAGCCTACCGGTAAATCGGACAAACCTCTATATCCTGAAGGTGTAGAGGGGTGTCGTCGCAAGCGGCAAATCCACGAGCACCACTCTGGGACACTCTACTTGAAAATGCCCTGGCTATCCACATGAAAAGCATCGCCCTTTCCTGAAGTCACTCTATGGCGATGAATGCGGCCCACCGCAAAAGACACAATCATACCAATACTGCCGCTGGTATCTCGATTGTCGAGAACCTCCTGGTCTTCGTCTCCTCTGAGACCCATGACCCTAAAGCTGGAATCATGGCAACTTCGATCCACTCGACTGTCCCCAAAATCAGGCGATACTGGACGCCTCTCTCTGGAGCTGATCCCTCGCTCTCTGTCCCTCTCGGACACGATCACTGATCCTCGGTCAATTCATCGATTTGCACAATCGCTGCATCTAAAATCGACGCTCGCCGAGAGTGCCCCAGGTGATAGATATCTCGATGCAGTCCCCTCTCAAACTCGATCAATCTTCTCAGCCTCATCCTGGGCGGCATGGGGCACACTGCTCAACCGTCGCAGAAACTCACTCCAAATCCTCAACTACGCTCCCGGTGGTCCAACGGACTCGGCGCCACCAACCCTCGGCGTCCCTATCCAAAAGTGCACAACCAAGTGCACCTGATGCTTCTCTTGGGTGAATAATTCCTCAACCAATTTCTCTATAGCCGCAATCCAATTCTCAGCCTCCCAAGGCTCCAAACTCGGTCCCGAAATCTGCAGGGAATAGAACTAGATGAAGTCATAACCGATTGAAAATCTCTTGCTACTCCAGCACTATCCACGGTGCGATCTGGGTCGAAGTCGACGATGTCGCGGCCGGAGGTACTACTGGCGATACCTCAGTCGATGCTCTCTGCTCGAGTATGCGCATCACGCGCTCCATGCTCTCTTCCTGGCGCCGCATCGCCTCAAACAACTAAGCTACTTGGCTCGCAACTCACGAACCTCACTCTGCTCTGTACATTCAGCCTCCCGCTGTTCGGGCTCCTCATCCAAGGTCAAATACGCCCTCGCTGCTACACGGCGTTTCGGAAGCATCAAACCCACTGCAACAGAATAAACATTAGGACCAAGAACTCTCTCGACCCAATCAAGCGAAAGTCTAGAACATGTTACCCATACTAAAGTATTATGTTGTCTGCAGCCAACATAATCATCTTTATAGAAATAACATGTAAGATCACTCGCCCCAATCCTCTAGGGGAGGTATAAACTCAATCAGGACTCTCGCTAAAGTCACGTCTCTCACGACAGTCATCCTAATGTCCAACCAATAGCCGAGGGTCTCTAAGTCCTCAACAACCTATATTCCTAGGCTCTGATACCACCCTAATCTGTCACGCCCCGGGGTCGAAACTGCGACCCGGGCCCGCCAACAGATCCGCCATCTGTACGGAAACTGCCGTACAGACGAAGCGTCTACCCTGCAAGTCAGATCTAAAGCTAAAAATGTATCAGAGCTGAAATAGAACAAAAAACCCAAAGGCTAAGAAATCAACTGAACATCTGAATAAATAAAATAATCATCAATACAAGTCACTCAACTATTATACTACAAGTACAATCCTCACTCATCTCTCAGAATGTCCAGTACAAAAGTGTAATCAAAACCATATACAGGGTACATCTACCTTTGACTCTCAATGCTGGTAAGGAACTACTCGGCCACGTCCTCACCCCGATCAGCTGTCTCCGCGCGAGCTAAGCCGGAACAGCAGCCTCAGGAAACCTGTCACCACAGCGGGTGTGAGATCTATTGCAGAAGGTAGATCTCAGTGGGTACCGTCACCAATATCCACGGTATGCCCACTAAGTCTACTGGAGGCACAACAGATAGGTATGCAGATAGATAGATAGATAGATAAAAGCTGAAAGGAAACTATAGCTACCAAGTCTCAATCATCATGCTCAGGAAACTCTACTAGAGATGAAATATGCATACACTCGCTACTGCTAACATGCCTCGAGTATCATGCTCAAAGGAAAACTCATCTATGAACATATAATGAAACCACCCGCTCATATCACCCAATCTCTAAGACTGCCACAACGGGTCCAGTCAGGCCTGCGCCAATAGTCTAGGAACGCACCTATCCACTCCACATGGGACGTCCTACTGACTGCTAGGTACGCTCCTGCCCACTCCGCGTGGGGCGTCCTACAGACTGTTAGGTACGCTCCTGCCCACTCCGCGTGGGGCGCCCTACTGACTACTAGGTACGCTCCGGCCCACTCCGTGTGGGGCGTCCTACTGACTGCTAGGAACGCTCCTGCCCACTCTGCGTAGGGCGTCCTACTGACTGCTAGGTACGCTCCTGCCCACTCCGCGTGGGGCGTCCTACAGACTGCTAGGTACGCTCCTGCCCACTCCGTGTGGGGCATCCTAGTCTAACCATCTCATCGCATCCGGAGCGTACTCGAGGGGAGCAACCCCACCGAGCTCAAAGTATCATATCTGTCACAAAGCGGTGCCTACAGGCTCTAAGCCCCGATCAATTAGATCGGAACTCGAATGCCAACATCACATCACATGTCTAGGTCGGTGAACCCTCCTGACTCAATCTGATAAGCCATCACTAATCCCCAGGACACTAGTAGAATCATCCACGAACCAAACAAAAATCTCTCGGCCCCCAGACACGAGGTCACATGCACCCTGGAATCATGCCATCTCACTGAAGGTCTCCTAATTACATAAACTATCTTTAAAATGCCGGTTTTTCCTTAAAACGGGCTTTATGATTTTTATTTCGATTCCTGTGCAAAAATAATGCTTCCTAACCATGCGAACTAGTGTCTTGCAGTAATAGGAATATACTAAAAATAATCTGGGGTTTTACCGAATTTTTTTGAATTTTTTAGGCAACTATCAGATTTACCAACAGTAAAAATATTACACTAGACATGATCAAAATGCATACAGAAGCATTAGAAGGCATTCCATATATTTTGGAGAAATTCCAACCCACCTCAAAAGCATTCCGCAGGCAAACGCCGAAGTCGGTGAAGTGTCGCCCGCTCACTGTCGAAATCTGCCGGAATAAACCCAAAACTGCGCCGCCCGCGCGCGCGCTGTCACGATCCTCGAAAATATTCCCGGAAGCTCGTACAACCCTCTCGAGTCCTCTACAAAAATCCGCGCGCACTCCGGACCTCTCCACGGCCGGCTCATAGCCCGTGCGCGACACCTTGGCTCCGCGCCAAGGAAAATCCACAAGCTCACTCACAAGTGCAAAAGATGGAAGGAATAAACCAAACAAGCTCAAGCCTTATCAAAAATCCATCTACAATCCAAAAACCCAAGCTTGAACGAATATGACAACTTACCTCATGGGCGGCCGACGCGCGCGGGGCTCCGCTCGACTCCGAGCAGCAGGAACATAAACTGCACAAACAAATTCCTGTCAACCTCTCTCACTCTCCTTATCTTCTTCTCTTTCTTTTCCTTACTTTCCTTCTTTTTCCTTCACTTTCTTTCTCTCATTTATTTTCTTACTTTTCCTTTTCTCTCTGTATCCAAGGGAGAAGAGGAGAGTCCATTTATATAGAGAGAAGAGTGTCAATCCGGTCATCAACAGGTGAAGGAAAGCAAAATTACCGAAATGCCCAAGCTTAAAACCCAAAAAAAACAAATCCTGCATGATGGGGTACCGGTACCCTCCTTGGTGTACCGGTACCCAACACCTTGTTCCAGAATCCCCATTCGGGTTCCGGAACACCAAGCCAACCGCAGCGCGCGCCCCGCGCTTGCTGCGCGCCCGCGCGGCGCGTTTGCGTGCCCGCGCGTCCCTGCGCAGCGCCCGGGATGCGCCGGTGCCGCGCCCTGCGCACTCCCGAGCAGCGCCCGCGCGGCGCCATGCATGCCCGCGCACACCTGCGCAGCGCCCATGCTGCGCCCGCGCGGCACCCTCAGCCTGTCCACCTCCACTCAAAGACCACAACCAACCCACACACACACACAGACCTCCAACACCACTACCAAGCTCATTTCAAGCTTTCTCTCTCTCTCACTAAAAATTGCAATGCACCTTCCAAGAGGTTCGACGCACGCTTGCTCCGCTCGGCACCACGCGGCTACTAGCAATAGATCCGCACCGTCGAGACGATCAAAATCCCCATTTTCCTCACCTTAATTCTTCTTCTTCGTCTCCTCCTTCCCTTTCTTCTCATTCCTCTGTTTGAGGAAAAATTCTCTGTTCTTCATTTGGAGAAGGTGATGACTTGGCACTTTAATTAATTAGTGCTGGTGCATGGTGCATGGTGTAGTGTGAACAAGCAACTCAAACCACCCTCCAACACCAACACTAATTCCATTCTATACACCCATTTAATTCCCTTTTCTTTCTTTACACTTCCTTTCACTAATTTCCTTCACAGGCCACTAATAAATTAATTAATTAATTAATTAATTAATCCAAATTAAGCCAACTCCAACTCACTTTTTGCCCCCGGGGCCTCCGCATTAGTCCGGAACTTCCCGAACTCCGCTGTAAACTGAAAATACACCTGTTCCAAACCTTTCCCAATTTTCTGCAAACCACAGTGGAGTCGCGGCTCTAACAAACCAGTCCTCTAACGGCGGACAAAGCCCGGAAAAACTCTGATTCAAGCTGGGGCTTCCGCGTCGATCCAAATCAACCCGAAATCATCTGCAAACAAATATGGAACACGTATGAGGCGATTTCTCCGCACCACGCCATCTTGCGAGGTCGGTACACTCCACCAAGTCCCGGTACTCTACACCTTGAATCCACAAGGCCATGCGAATCCACGCGCCGATTTTTCTCGGCGTTTTTGTTGGTGATGATAATCTGCCAAATACTTAGATCAACGATAGATAAGAAATTACCATCTAAGTATTCTTCAATTTGATTCTACAAAAAATATGAGTTTGGAAATCCTAGAATCAAATTGAACAATATAGACGAAGAAACATAGATTAGATCATGTTTTCTTTTCTTCTCTATATATGTGGATTTTTTATATTTTCTCCATTTTTTTTTCTTCGGTTATCCTAGATGTGAAATTAGGGTTTATTTATAGGTTAGAAACCTTTGGAAAGAGATAAGAATAAAAAACTACCTTATTTGGAATTTTCTCGCTCGGCGGTCCGGACTGGATTAAATCTGATCCGGACTGTCGTCTTTAGACAGAGCTTTTCCAGAAAAACAAGTTCGAGGTCCAGACTGAAATTTTCTGATCCAGACTGTTCATGCGATTTCAGCAAACACATAGTTCGGGGTCCAGACTGAGTAGAGGCTGTTCCGGACTGGAATTCCGCATGAAGTAAACTATGTTCGGGGTCCGGACTGGAATGGTCTGATCCGGATCCTGAACATCCAACTTGTCCAGTTTTTGATTTTTATGCAATGAAAAGTCTTCCAAGTGTTTCTAAACTACAAGAATGTATTCGGATCACCAAAATTATTTAGTTAAACATACCTGATCATTTTGTATTCATTCTTCTTGAGATTGATGTATATGATCCACAATTCTTCATCTTCAATCTTCAAGACTTAAAACACTTCACGAAATACGCCAACACAAAATCCTTAACACTAAGTCCACCATGACCTACATCCAGGCTCTGATACCACTCTAATCTGTCACGACCCGGGGTCGAAACTGCAACCCGGGCTCGCCAACAGATCCGCCGTCCATACGGGAAGCCCCACATGGACGAAGCGTCTAACCTGCAAACGATATAACTAACCACTAAATAGATATTAGAGCCAGAAAGTAAACTGCTAAAATGAAATAAAATATATACAACTCCAAATGGTACATGTCAGATCCTCACAATACATACGTCTCTCCAAAATAAACTCTCAACTGAAAAGTAAAATACAAGATACAAAATCCTCTGACAATACACAAGATCACCAAAATAGGGTACATCTACTCTCTCTCTCCAGGACAGGCAGGGATCTAGCTTGCGACTCTCTTATCTCGGTCAGAAGATGCAGCAGCCGGAGTAGCAGGAACTAGAGAAGAAGTCCCTGGAGATGGTTACCAACGGAGGGTGTGAGAACTACAACCAACAGTAGTTCTCAGTGCGTACCGTCACCGTGACCAACGGTCTGCCCACTAAGTCTACTAGAGGCATAAATAACAATGCAGTACTATAAAGGAAAAGTTGGAAATAACTCTACTGCTACTGTGCCTTTATCTAAATGCTCAAAGGGTGATACAAATGAAAATGATGCAACAACTACCTCTCGATAAACTCAATCACCCAATCACACTAACTGCCACATAGAGTCCAGTCAAACCTGCGCCCACCTACTACCATTACATCCACGGAGGACTGGAATTACGTAGGGCGTCCGAGACTGCCCAAAAAGGGCCCAGCCAGAAGGAATGCGTCGATAAGTCGCGATATCAAAGTAACAGGCCCAACTCCGGAGCGGCACTCGGGGGAGCGACCCCAACGAGAAAAATATCTGCACATCTCTGTCGAGCTCAATATGGCTCATGCAGGCTATAATCCAAATCCACGATCAATCAGATCGGCAAAGACCAACTCACAACTCTAACACACTGGTTGAAAACACTCGACAGCCGGGACCTACCGTCAACTCAAATGGCTCCCAAAAACTAACACTGGTCTAACTATAACCACCAGACTCCACTCGGCCCCCAGGCGCGAGTGCAACATGCATCCCACAACATCCTGACCTCTCGGCCCACTACTTGGGCGAGGAACACTCTAAGTCCAGGAAAAGCAGATAAAAAGTGTGGGAGTGTCTAAAACATAAATAACCTAGCCTATGTTAGGGTCCTCTACCAGTCTGGTCAAAATAGCCCAAGCCCGAATTTTCGGGCTGCTATAGTGCGGGATTCTCGGCGCCCAAAATGTTTCGGGGACACGCGATGGGATCGCAGCAGTGCCCGAATCCTCGTGGCAGGCGCGGATCGGTGCCACGTCGCCAGCGGGGTAGGTGGCGCCCGCCATTGGCGCGACGCCACGTATTCCTGCGCGGGGAACCAGCCTGCGCCGCCTGACGCGCACAGTCGCGGCGCCAATCACCAGGCGCCGCATGTTGCGTGGGAGACCGCGTGACGACGGGCGCACGCGGGGGAAACGCCAACGGGCGCGCGACGTGCGGCGGTCAGCCGGTGAATCACGAAGTGCCAAGTGGCAAGCGGGTGTTTTGGGTGCTCCCAGTGCACGTGCCTGGGCCGTGAGCTGGCTTGCAAGCAAAATCAGCCCAATAGCCTATTTCACTTCGAAAATTGCTATTTTTGCGCACTGAGTCCGTTTTTGACGTCTGTTTGACGTGCAACGCACTCGATACACCAAAAATAGGTGTTTCTCGCCGCCAACCACACGGGAAAAGAAAAAAAATCGGAATACCACATCGGGCGCCCGAATCTCCCCACAGTCAACCTTCCATCAGCGCCCGAATTGTTCCTGGCCGTCCGATGCGCCCTGTGTCGCCCATCCGCGCGCGCTCCCTCGGTCAACCGGCCAACCAACTGTGTCGCGCCACGTGTCCTGCTCCAGCCAACCAGCACCCGACAGCGCGATCCTCTCTGGCCAACCAGAGGCTGCTACGTGTCCACCCTATCCAATCGCGAACCAGCACCCGACAGCGCGATCCTCTCTGGCCAACCAGAGGCTGCTACGTGTCCACCCTATCCAATCGCGTCTTTACAAGCGATCGGCTCTGTCCAATAGGATGATGCCACGTGGCACACCCTATCCTCGCGCCTGCTCGCGCGCCTGCCCGGCTTGCCGCGCCGCTTGCGTTGATCGCGCCTGCTGAGCCCGCTACACCGGCCAACCCCGAGCCGCCACGTGGCCGCGCCGCGCCAATAAAAATGCGCCATGTGGCCTCTTCCGGTCCACGACTCCCCCTTGCACCCGAAACACAGTAAAACTTTCAGCTGTCCATTTTTGGGCGCCCGGATACAGAAAAATACAACCAAATATCTGATTTTGAATATTTTTTTACGCTGAATCCAAATCCGTTGTCTGTTTTGCGCAAAACCACTTCTATCACTCGACGGGAACACCTAAATTGGTAATCTTGATCCGTTTTTCGCATTGTGTTCATTTCTCAGATCCGATTTGCGCGTAACCAACTCTAACAAACAGAAATGGGCCTCCACAAGCTGCTGCTCAAGCTGTAATCATCCACAGGGATTAGAATCTTCACTGCCGGAGGTACTCTACAGTCGACGACCACGAAGGGTCCGAAAATCCCGAAAGACTAGTACCTACAACCATAATCATACAAGAACAGGCTGTAGGCATAGCCTCCTGCTGTTCTCGATCCAAGGAAGAAAATCGCCCTTAGAACCCAGAACACTCCAACCCTCTCGGGCGAGGAAGTTTAGAAGAAAAGATGATATTTATTACTGAAAATTATTTTCACTCGAACCCTCTCAGGGTGAGGACTAAAAGTAGTTCATTTTTATAAAACCATCTTAATTTGAGAAAGCCCATTTTAATAAATTTTAGTTCTTTAGGAAAATCAGTTAAAAACAAGTTTTATTTTTCAAACCCCGAAGGGTTAATGCCTTCACCCAATCAAACAAGAACAGGCTCCGGCGACTCTTTGAAGTTCGGAAGGAAAACATTGGTTTACTGAAATCGTGTGTGTCAAAAAGGATTCTGGGTTCAAGGTCCTGTTATCACAAGCACACTATTGCCACGAACTCAGTGGCGACAAACAGATTGGAGAAAACTCGACGACCCGGGACCACCGTCTACCCAGATGGCTCCCAACGCTAGCACGATACTAGCCTCAGCTACCAGACTCCTCTCGGCCCCCAGGCACGAGTGCAACATGCATCCTACACTATCCCGACCACTCGGCCCACTACCCGGCGAGGAAAAACTCTAAGTCATGGAAGGAAAAGCAAGAGTGTGTAGGAGGTCTAGAGCATAAATAAACCTAGCCCAAGTGAGAGTTCTTTACTAGTTTGGTTAATATATGCAACAAATGACGGGGTGCTTGTCAAGGTTCCACCATTTTCACATACAACATAATCAATAAATAACTCACTAACTCTATCTTTCATTCAACATAAGCAAGGAGTAAACCAACATCTTATCATGCATGTCCACTACAAGATAGAATTAGGAAGCCACCCGTTGATTTTGGAGAAAATCCAACCCACCTGAATGTAGTCGATCCGATGCCCGTTCTAGCTGAAATTTGACGTGCGAAATCCTCAGCCTCTCAGAAATCCAATGCCATGAAAATCATCTAAATCCGCTACTCAGATTGGGCGCAATAACTGAAACAACACACGCTGCACGGTTTAAGTCCAGAATTTCAGCAAGCATATGTGGGTTATGTTAATAATGGATCTGAATAGGGGGAAAACCACCTAGAGGGGGGGGGGGGGGGGGGGGGGTGAATAGGTGTAAACAATAAACACACCAAATCGTTGCGTAAGAAATAACCCAATGCGGAAAATAAATAAAGTACGCAAGATTTTACATGGAAAACTCCGTCACAGGAGTAAAAAACCACGGGACCGATAACACGGCGAAATCCACTAAGATTAAACACGTACAAGGTGATTTACCGTAACACTACGACTCAACCTTTTCCATACGCTCCAAGTAGATCTTCTCCGCTCACTCCACAACGCGCCTCGAATCCACGATTTGCGTCCAACGCCGAGTCCATGACGTCCAACTGAATCCACGGTCTTCACCAATGTAGCACGTATCGATCACACGAACGTACCTCGCTCCGAATCCACGAGAGCCGTAGCACCTTGAATCCACAAGGCCACGCGAATCCACGCGCCGATTTTGGGAAATCGTTGTTTTCTTGGTGATGATCCTTCGAATACTTAGATCATAGATAGACAAGAAATTACCATCTAAGTATTCATCAATTTGATTCTACAAGAAATAGAGAGTTTGGAAACCCTAGAATCAAATTGATCAATATATACGAAGAAACATGAAATTAATCGTGTTTTTCTTTCTTCTCTATATATGTGGATTTTTTTATTATTTTTCGGTTACCCTAAAAGATGAATGTTACGGTTTATTTATAGGTTAGAAACCTTTGGAAAGATATAAGCATCAAAAACTGACTTAACAGAATTTTTCCCGCACGGTGGTCCGGACTGGATTTGTCACGCCCCGAGTTCAAAAATCAGTGTATAAATTTTTTTTTTTTTTTTTAATCAGAGTTGCAAATCATCCAGGGCAATGACAGACCGCCACATATATAGAAGAGTCCCAATCCCCTATGGAATTGAGCCTTTTCTATATATGCACGGCTAGCTTGGCAACAAACATCAGAGTACTAACTACGTACTACAAAATAATAATAATACAAGTAAACTTTACAACTGAAATACAAATTCCTTTTTCTCAAACTTCTATTACATAACTTTTCGGCTGTCCAGGGTCAACCTCTATATCGATACCTCGCCAATTCGTCCCGACATCCCAACACCCGCTCGACCTGAAAAACAGTCACCCGAGGGTGTGAGACACACCGGAGTGTATCCCAGTGGGCACGACGAGCCGAGAAATAGCAGATCGAACCTACTGGTATACAATACTAGAGGATAGTAATAATCACATTAGGTAAGCATGATTATGAAGCGAATGAAATAATCAACGAGGAATATTTAAATCTCAACAGGGGTATACTGAATAAGCGGATAAACAATCAGTAGGTCTATTGATAATCAAGAATACTGAATTTAGCATGCTGTGTAACTGTATAGGCAGGTATCAAACAGATGTTGATGATAAATGAGTATATTCAAGCAGGAACCAGGAAATCATGAGATATGATAAAAGCAGGCTAAACAGGCAACATATGCATCAACAAATGAAATATCAAAAACCCAATCATAAGCCACCATATTGGTCTACAAGACCTCAGGGAATTTGCCCAACCTAGCACCAACCTAGCTGACATTCTCCCCTTGGGAGTCACGGGCCTTTCAACAGACCACTTTACCGGCAAAGAACAAAGCACACGAGGAGCGACCTCGGATATGTTCGTGAAGTACAGCGGTGCGGGCGATCAATGCGAATGCTCAAGCTCACGGTCCACAGACCGGGTAATCGGCAAGAAGCCGGAACAATCCCCTCTGGGATGCAACAGTGATATGATAACAACATCTCAACTCAATGCAAGATCAACAACAAATCTCAACTCATATGAAGAAGCAGCAATAATATAACATGGATCAGAAGTGCTGATAATCAGGTATAGTAAATATCCAGGAATCAAATCATTGTGCTAGGAAGCAACTAAACATCAATCATGCAGACTAACAAACCATACAAAACTAAACACATATTTTTGAGAAAACTATTTTGAAAACAGGTTTTAGGCCCAAACTTCGAAGAGCAATGCCTTTGTCCTATCAAACAAGAACAGACTCAGGCGACCCTACGACGTTCAGTAAAACATTTAGTTGATTAAAATTATGTGTTCAGCAGTGTAATATTTGATCAACAGGAAAGCAGGCTCAATCATAATGCAAATGCTCAAGCTCTCGGTCCACTGACCGGGTAATCGGCAACACGCCGGGAAATCCCCACTGGGATGCAATATCAGAATCAACTGAGTCTCAACTCATATGCAAGAATAAGCAGCAACTAAATATCATGGATCAGATATAATCAGGAAGTACTGATAATCAGGTATATAACCTAGCAAATGACCAATCAGGCATGGCAATGTCCTGAATAATGATATGAAATACTGGAAGCACTATGTAAAGCAACAGATAACTGATAAAAGTTATAACTCAGGCATGAAGCAGTATAAACTGAATCAAAAGGAAGGCAGGCTCAAAGTAATAGTTAAGCTACCAAAAACAGGGGTCCAACCAATACCGTACACAGAGGGCCGAAATGATAAAGCCCGGACCGAAGATAAACCCACCTGTCAAATCGCAGGCGACTAGACTGAATCGACTGTACGCTCAGAACCAGATGCAAACTGGACAGACCTGAATCAAACATATTGATCAGGGATCGATTTTAACTCTAACTTATTTCAAGTCAACATAACCCTTTTAATTACTTAACCTCAGTGTTTGACAATCACACTTAGACCAACATAATCTTTTTAGCACTGTTTTCGCTCGTTCTTTCAACTGAAGATTCATTTTAATGAACCGTCACTTCCAGCAGGTGACATTTATCTTGCTGAACACCGTGCTCACCAATTTGTGGCAGCACGGGACCCGAGGAAAACTTCGGGCCATAAAACACTCCTCTAACATAGCCATTTTGCATTTTTGTTTCTCCGGATCATCGAAACCTAAATCTAACGCGAGCATCGCGTCCAGTGACCCCAAATTAGCCAGGAGCTCACTATTACAGTTTTTCAAACAGTCCAAAAACAGGACTTTGGCCAAACATTTCTTCTAGAGATTGATTATATTAGAACTTAACTTCTGTTGATCCAGAACCAAAACTGTTTGAACACTATACTTAAAATACCTCAAGAATCACTGTGCTTGCCCTAGTGCAGCACAGAAGTTGCTGGATCCCAAGATCCAACAACCCTGCTCACTAACATCAAGCACTATGCTCCAAACAATATTCCACACAGATCCTGTTTGATCTGAAGTGAGCATCAAGCTCAGGGAACAATTTGGAGCAACTTTCATTTTATAATCGAACCCTAATTCCATTTAAAAACTCACTTTGGCATTTCATCAAACACCTTATGTGCACAAAAGCTTAACAACTACCAAACTCATTGCCCGAGCTTGTTCTCTGCAATCACTGCACCAAAACCTTTCCAACTTGGAAGGAAATGTTCCTCTAAGTTGCAGGAACACTCCCTAACAAATCTGAGCCATCCTTACTGTCTGGGTTGGCCGCAGCTCAAGGTTGAAGATGAAGCTTTTGCTTCGAAATTTGCGATCATCCTTACAGGGGCTCTGGGACCAAACAACTTGACCAGTTGGAGGCTAAAACTCAAAACAACCTCACCTGGACCCGTGCCCGGCGACAGGGCACGGCGGCGGCGGGCGGCGAGCAAGCTCGGTTTGGAGCTTCCCACCATTAATGGCGGATTTTTACTGAGGCATTATGGAGTCTTCCAACTTGGATGGAAACATTCTACTGGTCCATAGGAAACTTCCCGACCATGCCTCCCCGGCCGGAGATGGCCGGAGCGCCGGCGGCCGCGTTTGGATCACTTCTCGGGTCATCCATGGCCGCGCCACTTTGGTGCTGCATGGATGCCATGCAAGTGCATGGATGCACTCCCCTTGGTCCCAGCAAGTATTCTGGGTAGGTGGCCGGCGTCGGAGAAGCTCGCCGGCGCCGGAGCAAGAAGCTCGGCCAACATGCGAAAACGCGAAAACTAGGGTTCCATTCTGTGACTTCCGTACTTGACCAAACCTCACCAATTTTGGTGGATATGATTACTAGCTCCTACAGTCCAAGCCCATAATTTAATTTCCCATTTTGGTTCATCGGTTGCAAAGTTCTCTCGAGGCGGAGCTATTCTAGGTTTCCGGCGAGACCTTGCTCCCGCCGGCCAACCAACTTGCATGGGGGGCTCGGGCTGTGCATGGAGAATCCTAAGAGCCAAATTAGGCTTCTGCTATGGGTCTAGGGTGCAATCATCCATTGGTTTGGAATCCTTACCTTAGCCGGAGTTGTAGAAGATGGGAAGAAGCCGGTTTCCTTCTCCCTTCTTCGCGCGACCTCGGCAACCTCCCAG
The DNA here is from genome assembly GCA_029204045.2 of Tillandsia leiboldiana. Lineage (NCBI taxonomy): Eukaryota > Viridiplantae > Streptophyta > Magnoliopsida > Poales > Bromeliaceae > Tillandsia > Tillandsia leiboldiana. Next base: position 8,392,397 of record CM055060.1, read on the forward strand.
GATGCTCCACAGACACCAAGGAAATCCACAGAGCACTCCAGATCAACATAGGAAGGAGTTTGGTCCAACTTTCTTCCTTCCTCTCACTCTCTCGAATTCACTCTCTAATGGTGTTGTGTCCCTCAGCCTCCAACACTTCGGGGATTAGGTCTGGAAACTCAGAGGAGTTGGTGCTTCGTATTACACCCAAGACCCCTCGTGTATCCAGCCCAAGAAGACCAAGAGGCAAAATAACATAAATGCAAGATTTTTGCAAAATAACTTCAAACCTTGTTCACACTCAACCCTAACCTCTGGGATCTTCACAGGAGATGTAAAATGCACCCAGAACCTTATAGATTAATCCACTAAATTTTTGGTACACAAAATATATAGATTCTTTAAGAAAATATTGATTTTTCGACACCTTTCTCGCAATTCGAGAAAATCCGCTCAGCGAATTGCGAAACAGACTTCGCCACGACGTCCGGCTCGTCGAGACCTGTCAAGTAGCCTATATGTTTGCTTAGTTTGGCGCTCGTATAAAATCCCGGGCCATCTAATTCGACAGATTACAGTCTGACGTACGCACTTCGATGCACCCGGATCGCCAAACGCGAAAACCGTCAGTGCCATTGCGCTCAGAACATCGAAATTAGCTAGGTTCGACTACTCATACCCCTATGTCAAGGTTCCGGATAATAAATCGGCCAATAGTGGTCGAAAGGGGATTTGAACATAGGGTTACTATTCACAACTTAAGTTTTGGGACCCGTTCTTCTTCGCTGTTTTGCGGAAGATCCGACCGTTGGATCGTCGATAAGTGAATATGAACTTTTCATGTTTCGTCGAAACGATCGCAATGGTGCTCTCGAATTTTCGAGATCAGGCTCCGATCAAAAGTCGGTATTTTAGGGCCACTATTACTCTACTAATTTCCCTTTTTTGCCATTTAAATAATCCAGAAAATTATTTAAACTTAAATTTTGGATTTTAAAAATCACGGTTACTACAGGATTTGGCTAATCCGGACCGTCGTCTTTTTTTTCAGCAAATTTCCTGAAAAAATAGTTCGGGGTCCGGACTGGATGTGGCCTGATCCGGACTGTTCATGCGATTTCAGCAAACACAAGGTTCGGGGTCCGGAATCAAAGGAGGCTGATCCGGATTGGAATTCCGCATGAACAAACCCATGTTCGGGGTCCGGACTGGATGGTCCTGATCCGAATCCTGAACACTCAAATTGTTCAGTTTTTGATTTTTAAGCAATGACAAAATATTTCAAGTGTTTCTAAACTATAAGAATGTATTCGGATCACCAAAATTATTTAGTTAAACATACCTGATCCTTTTGAATTCATTCTTTTTGAGATTGATGTATATGATCCATAATTCTTCATCTTCAATCTTCAAGACTTAGAACATTTCACGAAATACGCCAACACAAATTCCTTATCAACATACATATGATAAATAAAATGCATATATAGCATTATATACCTCAATTTGAAGCTCCCGGTAGCAAATCTAAGGTGTCCTCAATCATATGAACATCTCCGAGTTTTCAAAATTTCATCTTTAATTTTTCTTAATAGCCAAAATAATCAATTATTAACATGTTGTCCAGAATTTGCCCAAAATTTCAACATGAACTTCCAAGATTAATAGAAACTAATCCATAAGGAATTTTCCACAGATTACAAAGGAGAATTTGCTCACCATAAGCTTAAAAAAAGGGAGAGGAGAGCCGGACTCCTTGGTCCAACACATCCTCAACCTTGGTTCGATTACCCACCTTTACCGGCGAAGAAAACGATGTGCAAAAACTCCCAAAACATCTCAAGCTTTGCCCGGACGAAAACTACACCAAAAATCGTTGTTAAAATCATCATCGTAGAGAAATTTCGTGAACCGGGGGTCAAACCGGGGCTCGTCCAACAAAACCGGAGAGAACATTACTCAACGGAACAAAACAGCAAATGACACGAAAAACTGTTGGAAAAAACGGAGCGGCGGCGGCTTGCGGTACGGTGGCAGTTCTGCGAGTGGCGGCGGCTTCGTAATGGTGGCTAAGCCGCCAGGGGGAAAAGCCCCGCATGGGCGGAGCCCCATGCGGTTGGTGCGGCGCATGTCCGGGTGGCGCCCCGCGTGTTGCACCCTTGCGATTAGCGCCCGTGCGCGGCTGGCGCAGGCGGCGCCCCACGCAAGTGGCGCCTCGCGCGCGGCGCCCTGAACGGGCGGCACCCCGCGCGCGGTGGCCCACGCGGACAACGCCCCGCGCGGTTGGCGCCCCGCGCGGGTAGAGCCACGGGCGCGGCGCCCCACGCGGACGGCGCCCCGCGCGCGTCCATGCCTCCTGCGGCCGTACCCTTGTGGTTGGCGGCGGCGACCTCCCGTTGACTTGACGGCGACGGCGGCCTCCCAACGATTTTGATGGCGGCGGCGGCCTCTGGTCTATACCGACGGCGGCGGCGACCTCCCGTCTTCAATAACCGTGGCGACCATGAATCCGCTAAAACCTCTCACTCTACCGGGAACCCCAAGAAACTCAACGAATCACGCGGAACAACTCACGAAAATAGCAATAAGGTGACGCAAAGCCAAAAACACGCCTTCTAGCCGATGGGGATGACGGTACGATGCTCGGCTCCGATCTCCGCTCTCCGATTTCCCAAGATGACGACGCTCCCTCTCCCGCTACCCAACGGTGACGACGATTTCCGTTTTCGATCTCCGGCGAACCCTTCGAGGAAGAAGACGATGTTCTCTTTCGTTACAAATTATTGGAACTAGGGTTTTGTAGTAGCCGCTGGTTTAAAATGCTTAGGATCTTTTAATCTTGGGTTCTTTTGATTTTTGTGCACCGCTTTTCGCTTCGGGGGTCCGGAGGGTGAGCTAATATTTCTTTGGTTCCGGGCAGACCGTCGGGGCTTGCGGGTATTTTTAGACAATAAAGCTCGCGAAACAGAGATCGGCGGCACGATCGGTTTTGGATTCCGACTCCGGAATCTCCCAGAATAAATTCCGGAAGGCTGCTAGCGGTTCAGGCGATCAACACGGTTTTCAAGGCGAACCGGACCCTGGTTCACACCCGACCTGTTAAGTCCTTTTGTTTTGGTGTTGGGTTCATCCTCATTTCTCATTTGGACCGCTCGGTTTAACTCGCGTTTAGGGGAACAGGGTTCGACTTATTTCTCAACACCTCTCACCCTAGGCGTACGCTACCCCGAGCGCGGACGAGGAACCGACTCCCCCAACCCTACTCCTTCCCACCGATCGCGTGGAGAACCAAGGCGGCGCGACCGAGGAGAGGGAAGAATGACGGCACACCCTTCGATACCGGGCACGCAAGAACGGGACGATCCTCCCCTCGACCAACCTTAGCCGACGAAACCGAGGTGAGCATATTTTAGGGTTCTTGATTTATTGATCTCTTGATTTCTTGTTCTTAGCAAACGAGGGGGGGGGGAGGGCGACGTCGTCGCCGGATTCCGGCGCGCGCGGAGCCGCGCATGTGGGCAGCACCGCATGCGGGCGGCGCGGCCGCACGGGCCGCGCGGGGCCGCGCGCGCGCGCAACCCGCATGCAGGCGGCACCCGTGCGGGCGGCGCGGGGCCGGGCGCGCGTGCACCCCCGTATGCGGGCGGCACCCGCATGCGGGCGGCGCGCTCGCGCAGCCCGCGCGGGGCCGGGCTCGCGCGCACCCGCGCGTGCGGGCAGCACCGCATGCGGGCGGCGCGGGGAGGGGGCCGGGTGTCCCGCAGGAGCCGTGGGCCGTCCGCGTCGTTGGCCTCACCCGGGGACGTCGCCGTCTTCGCCAAATCGGCGGGGCGTGCCCCGCGACCGACCGGGAGGGTCGGGTGTTCCGCAGTTCTTTATCTTTTCGGAGTCTTGAGTTACTGACTCCTGTACGGCAGGTTCGTGTAGGTCCGGGCAGGCACACCGAGACGCGGAAGAACCTAGCATGTACCAGCAGCGCGACAACGAAAAGGTGGGTTTTCTTTGAGACTTAGCATAGAGTTGGTATTGTTGGAAGGATATTTACTGCATGTTATCGGTACTAATGCTGACGGTCTCTATGATTTGCGATATTACATTATATCTTGGTTACTATGCTCGAGGTTGCGACACGCGCACCCGCGGTCTGGCCACCGCAAAGGGTGCTCTTTTCCGGGAAAGCGGTCTCTGACCCGTGTAGACCCACGAGGTGACGTAGTGGGGGCCCCCGTAGGTGTGGGGTTTGAGGCATCAAGGTGTGAGCGATGCGATCCGTCGGGGTAGGTGCCCGACGAGGTCAGGTGCTCCAAGGGGTGAGCGGTGCGATCCGTCGAGGTAGGTGCCTGACGAGGTCAGGTGTACAGGTGTTACAGGTGTTATAGGTATTACAGGTGTTACAGGTGTTCGCGTGTTACCTTTCCCTTTGAGCCGAGTGGTTGCTCCGGATAGTCTTACAATTGGGTTTGGTATTTTTCCTGCTTACTATTATTATCATTGTGTCGCTGACTACCCACTCCGTGACAGGTTCCTCCAGGGGTGAGAGGTAGACGACGGTGAGGCCGAGGCAGGAGTAGTCGGGCCGTGGGGAGCCCTAGTCTGTATCTCCATTACCTTTCCTTGCATTTCATTTGATACTGTAGGCTACTGTGTGGTTCTCGATACCCTCGTGGGGTCGGTGTGGATGTTGATGCTTTTACTCTGGATATGAAATGTTGGTTCTTTTTACTATCTCCGGTTGGCCGTTTTCAAAGCAAAACAACAAGAAAAGAAAAGAATTGTGAAAACTATTTTCAAAACCTTGGGTCGTGTGGACCCATTTTCCAAACCCTGTGGATTTATGGCTTTTCCAAACTAGTTTTCAAAACCTTGGGTCGTGTGGACCCATTTTCCAAACCCTGTGGATTTATGGCTTTTCCAAACTATTTACAAAACTTTGGGTCGTGTGGACCTGTTTTCAAAACCGTGAGTTTATCCTTTCAACTTGACCGGCCTCGGGAATTATTCTTAGTCTGCATTCGTAGTTGTCACGCCCCGGGGTCGAAACTGCGACCCGGCTCGCCAACAGATCCGCCACCTATGCCAAACCCGCATAGGCGAAGCGTCCTACCTGCAAGAAAAGTACTACAGCTAAACAGATATCAGAGCTATAAATAAAAAATCTGCTGTATAACTAAAACAATCACTGTACCACTGGAAATAATACAACAATGTCCGTCTCCCAAAAATGATAATCATACAGTATCCTCATATACAAACTCAGAACTCAACCGGGAGGTATCTCCAATAAATACATCAGTGTACAGGCTCTCAATACATAACAATCCTCACTACAACAGTCTCTCAAAGGAGGAGAATAAAATAACTAATCTACTGAAGCTCTCCTCTGAAGGGGTACCGCTACACACCAACGACGGGTAGGGAACTAGCTCGCGACTCCCTCGCCTCGGTCAGAAGGATCAGCAACAGGAACAACAGGAACCGGAGTAGAAGTCCCTGTGGGAAAAATACACCACGACGGGTGTGAGAACTACGTCCCAAGTAGTTCTCAGTGGGTGCCGCCAACAAGCCCGACGGACTGCCCACTAAGTCTACTAGAGGCATAAAGTAATAATATGAAACTGAAATGAAAGGGCTGGAAAAGTAACTCAACAGCTACTATGCCTCTATCTAGATGCTCAAGAAAAGGAACAGATGAAACATGATGCATCTACTAACACACACAGTAAACTCACCAAATCTAAACTGACTGCCTCAAAGGGTCCAGTCAAACCTGCGCCCACCTACTGCCACATATCCTCAACAGGACGGGTCTACCGTAGGGTGTCCGTGACTGCCAACCGGGCCAGTCAGAGGGACGGCATCGACAAGTCGCGATAGCAAGTAACAGGCCCAACTCCGGAGTGGCTCTCGAGGGGAGCGACCCCACCGAGGAAAGTATCCGCGTAACACTGTCGAGCTCAAATATGGCTCATGCAGGCTAAAGTCCAAACCACGATCAACAAGATCGACCAACAACACCAACTCTCAACCACAAGCTGGAAGTCACACAGCTGGGGCCACCGTCCACCAGACGGCTCCCACAACAGAACACTAAACTTTCCAGAAAGACCGACACCATAAGGGTTCGGAAACCCGATAGACCGGCGCTAAGAACCCTATCAAACAAGAACAGACTCTAGGCTCCGACTATCGAAGTTCCCGATCCCTTATAGTTCGGGAAAGCAAAAATCACAGTACATCTCGCAGAAGACACCAACAGGGCCCGAAAGTCCCGGGAGACCTACCCCTACAACCCTATCAAACAAGAACAGGTTCCAGGCTCGGCCCCCATGGCTTTCGTCCCGACAGAGGAACGACCCCTAGAACCCAGACCGCTCGAATCCTTTCGAGTGGGGAGATTTACGGGAAAAGGTGACATTTGTTATTGAAAACTAATTTGATCTGGAAGAAATCCATATTTAATGATTTTAGTTCTTTTTAGAAAAACAGTTAGAAAACAAGTGTTTTACCCAAACCCCGAAGGGCTGATGCCTTTGTCCAATCAAACAAGAACAGACTCCAGCGGCCCTTCGATGTTTGGAAGAAAACATTGGTAGACTAAAATCATGTATATGTTGAAAAGGGTTCTGGGTTCTAGGTCCGGCTAACACTAGTAAACTACTACCACTAACACAGTGGCGACGACCCAAACAGGGGAAAACAAGATCTCTCGGGTCCACCGTTTACCCCAAACGGTTCCCGATTCATACAAGCGAACCACTACATCTACCATACTCCACTCTGCTCCCAAGCACGAGTGCAATGCATCCCACACTAAAAGATAACTCCTGACCACTCGGCCCACTATCCGGGCGAGGAAGAACACTATGTCCAGGAAAGTAGAAGTGTGGATGTCTAAAGCAGAAATAAGCCTAGCCCAAGTGAGGGTTTTCTACTAGTCTGGTTACACATGCAACATATGACGGGGTGCTAGGTCAAGTTCCAATAACTATAATTTACAGATGGTAGAAAGCAAGAAGATGACAATACCATCAGATAAAACAAGGAATAGCAATTCCTACATTCTAACATGCTGCACAAGCATTTCACTATCATGCATAGTCCTACTATAGCAGATTTAAAGCACAGTCCGTCCATCATGGAGACAAGGCCACCCACCTGAAAATGCTAACTGTCCGGAGTCGCACAGCTGAGACAGTCCAGAAACAGATATCTCTACACACCCACCAATCCAACAATACAGGAACAGTGATCAATACCTCCTGGGTACAAAAACACAACCCAAAGTTACACTTAATTCCATAAAATCCAAGCATCACAAATCTGCTGGGAACAGTCCCCTTAATGCGAAATTTTCACCTGTAAAACGAACTCCAAAAATTCCAATAAAAATACTGCTGCGATCCTCGCGTCGATACCTTCGAAACGGGTACATGTACGCCCAATTTGGAGCCCCGTAGGCCAAGTTACAAATTCCACAGTACAGGTGCGCAAACACTCACAACCATACAACTGTAAACTCAAACACAGACAAGAGAGGAATAGTATACCTCCGGGAAGGTCTCGGAAAAATCCAAGAAAAATATGATGATAATCCTTGCGACGAGTAGATCCAAAAAGTGTATAGGCTCATCTCGATCCGACACTCGGTTGCAGAGATAAAATTCCGGCAAGGGGCCGCTGTCAAAAAACTCCACCAGAAAACAGCGGCTTAGAAATGCCTCGAAAACCGTGTCATAAACTCTGAATACAGCAAGATGATCAACACGAAAATCGAAGACATACCTCTCGTGATTCCAACGCCGTAGAAATTGTCCAAAAATACTGACGGAGTAGCTCTGTAGACCTCTCAGATCAAACTGCGACGATAACGGGCCTCCGATGAAAGATCGCCACACTGCACTCCGATGCCGAAGTCGTCGACGCCGCGGCTTCCAAAAAATCCGGGCCTCTGCCAGAAGATGCGCAAGATGAAGATCTCCAACTTTGCTAAAGGGGCCATGGGCAGGGGAGCTCGGGAAAGGGGGCAAAACTCCCTCACAAGACAGCTATAAAAAGGCCCAGCCCGAAAATCCAACTGTTTGGAATTTTGGCCCAAAACTGAGCGCCCGAAACTTCCGGGCTGCTACAGTAACGGGCCCAGCCCGTTACTGTTCACGCCCGGAAATCCCCCAGGCTGCCACGTAGCCTCCCAAACAGCAAACAGCTGTTTGGGCCAACCGCGCTGCGCCACGCGGCCGAAGCGGGTGCCGACACGTGGCGCCCCCGAGCGGGAAGCGCGGGTCAGCGCGCCCACGTCGTGCCCCACGTGCGCCCACGCGCGCCTGTCGGGCACGCATCCCGAGGCACCTGCTACCAGCTGCGTGGACCGCGCGCTCGTGCACCAGCCAAAGCCATCACGCCACGTGGCATGACCACGGTCCACCGTGCACCCCGCCAAGGTCCATGGACCGCGCCTGCTGCGCCGGCCAACTGGGAGCCGCCACGTGGCCAGCCCCCGGGTGCACGCCTCCGCGGTGGACCGCGCGCCTCCGCTGCCGCCAGCCGCCGCGCTCCGCCGCCCGCCGCCGCCGCCGGCGGCCCTCCGGCGGCCGGAACAGTACCAAATCACCTCGAAATCCGTGCCGGGTCATCCGGGCTCCGAAAAATACAAGTAAATATTCCATCTTGACCGTTTTCGCGCGCTGAATCCAAATCCGAAGTCCGATTTGCCAAATTCCACTTCTAAAATTTACCAAAAATTCCCGAAAAGCAAACTTGATCCGATTTTCATGCCGGGTCCAATCCTTGGGTCCAATATGCGCGCAAACACCTCTAACACCCAACAGGGGTCTCCAGAAGCCGCAGATCCAACAGTAATCCAAACGTGGGAATTTCCGGTCCTCACATCCTCCCCCACTAAAAGAAAGTTTCGTCCCCGAAACAAACACGGCTCAAAAGGGAGTTCAAAGCCAAGGGTAAGCATCCAACAACACAGTCTCCAACTCCTCAGTCGCTACTCACTCCCCGTGATTACTCCTCAACAAAAAAAATAATAACCAGTACGGCATGACCCGGTTGCGCAATTCTCTCATCACACGAGCCAGAATTCGCAACGGGCGTCCCTCGTACTCCCACACCCACAAATCTCAACTAGAGCGAGTCAATCACGGGCGAGGGGTCCAAAGCAAAACACCTCTGAGCTGAGACGCGGAAAACCTCAGGAACTCCAAAAAGCTGGGGACAAGGAAGATTAACCGAATCTACTCGTCCAAACTACACGAAGAACGTCACCACAACCCAACAAGAAAAGGTAAGGGCCCCACCAGCAGGAAAGTCGTCAACCCTAACTCTCTGTTTAGAAAAACAGCTGAAATTAACGAAAAGTCTGAAAATTCCGAAAGACCAGTGCCTTCGCCCCAATCAAACAAGAACAGGTTCGGGCACCGTCTCCATTTCTGGAGCAGTCTTTCGAAGCTCTCGTCATGTTCGAAAATTTCAGTACAAGGCGAGAAAAGGGAGAGAAGTGTTGAAACCGTTCCTGCTGTGGCTACAAAACAGAAGCTACGATCTAACCGTGACCCCTAGGAACACAACTCTAGTCCTAAACGTCACCTACGCTCAACAGGTAGCACCCAACCCAAAACCGCTGAAGCCACTGCTGCAGGAAGGATGCCACGGTGACCTGAGAAAATGATCTCCAGTTGTCCAACTCGCGGGAAGGTCACGGTTCTCAATCCACAATCAATCGTTGCGCGATACCGCACCAACTGGTCCATCCCGTGTGCTCAATCTGAGTCGTGGAGCTGTAACCCAACCGTCAACTGCCGGCAAAATTCCAAGTCTCAACAGCACAAGACATAATCCATAAGGCTTCCCCAAGTGCACAATACCAACAGGAACCTGTACCTCTAGTGCACGTGGTAACAACTCTACCTCCAGTCCAGACAGGAAAACCAAAAACACACTATCTCAGACTGCTGTAAAGAAATCATGCCGGTGACAACCCAATCCGCTGCTGTGGCGCCCTCCAGCCGGGCGGCACCAATTTATCCGCTCGCTGACAGTGGTCGTCGCTCAGTTTGCCTGAAAATCAAGACTATCCAAATAGGGAGCACGACCTCCGCCTCTACTCACACAGGGGTGACAAATGCGGTCCTCCGCAGATAGCCAATCCATGCTACCGCCGCGCCACTCTGACGTAGATGCTGATGCTGCTATCGGGACCCGCCCAAACTCTGGCATCTCGGGGACCCGTTATCCAGGAAAAGAAATCTGAAATGTCTCTGCCGTCCGATCTGTCCTCCATCACTCGGCGCGAAGCACCAAAATCCAGAACTCGCCTCTGGTGGCAGATCCCTATCCAAAGGAACTGCAGCGCCACGCTCCACACACCACGCCTACTCTATCGAAGCGTCAATAATCCAAAACGGAGGGACCAACTAAACTGAAAGGTGTCCTGGCGCCAACCATCCCCAGTCAAACATATCCTATGCGCCTCGTCCCTCGAAACCTGGAGCGTGCAGTTCAACAACTGTATAAACTCCCTAGCACAGGGAGGCTCTCAGATAGTCTCTCCATCACCACCGACCCCAATTCTGCCTACAAAGGCTCCAACTCAAACCTATGAATCGGGATGGTTCAGACTGCCGGGACTGCCTCCATCGATCAATGATGTCCCTAAGCTCAGCTACTATCCACTATCCATCCTGCCTCGGTGCCTCGGCACTACTCATCGATACGGAGGGGCTGCTCGCTCAGTCGGTGCCACAAGTACAACTGAAGGTACCACTGCATAGGAAGAAAGTACTGGAGGACACTCAAGCGGTACTGCAACTAGCTGTGCTCTTTGCTCCAACAAGCGCATCAAACGTTCCATGGCTTTTTCCTGGCATCGGACAGCCTCCGACATCTGTGCCATCTGGATCCATAACTCCTGGGTCTCGCTCTGCTCTGATAGCTCTGCCTCCCGCTGCTCGGGTTACTCATCAGATGCGGAATGCGCATTCCTCACTGCACGACGTCTCAAAAGCATCGTAGGTCCACTGCACAATAACAAACATCAGGACACAACAATCATACGACCCAATCCAGCGAAAGTCTAAGACATGTTATCAATTCCACAGCATTATGTTGTCTGCAGCCAACATAATCGCTTAGGAGCATAAACATGCCAATCACTCATCCCGTCTCTTGGGAGAGGTACAAAACTCGATCAGGACTCTCGCTAAAAGTCACGACTCTCACGTAGTCATCCTAATGTCCAACCACAAGCCTAGTGTTTCTAAGTCCTCGATGACCTACAACCTAGGCTCTGATACCACTCTAATCTGTCACGCCCCGGGGTCGAAACTGCGACCCGGCTCGCCAACAGATCCGCCATCTATGCCAAACCCGCATAGGCGAAGCGTCCTACCTGCAAAAAAAGTACTACAGCTAAACAGATATCAGAGCTATAAATAAAAAATCTGCTGTATAACTAAAACAATCACTGTACCACTGGAAATAATACAACAATGTCCGTCTCCCAAAAATGATAATCATACAGTATCCTCATATACAAACTCAGAACTCAACCGGGAGGTATCTCCAATAAATACATCAGTGTACAGGCTCTCAATACATAACAATCCTCACTACAACAGTCTCTCAAAGGAGGAGAATAAAATAACTAATCTACTGAAGCTCTCCTCTGAAGGGGTACCGCTACACACCAACGACGGGTAGGGAACTAGCTCGCGACTCCCTCGCCTCGGTCAGAAGGATCAGCAACAGGAACAACAGGAACCGGAGTAGAAGTCCCTGTGGGAAAAATACACCACGACGGGTGTGAGAACTACGTCCCAAGTAGTTCTCAGTGGGTGCCGCCAACAAGCCCGACGGACTGCCCACTAAGTCTACTAGAGGCATAAAGTAACAATATGAAACTGAAATGAAAGGGCTGGAAAAGTAACTCAACAGCTACTATGCCTCTATCTAGATGCTCAAGAAAAGGAACAGATGAAACATGATGCATCTACTAACACACACAGTAAACTCACCAAATCTAAACTGACTGCCTCAAAGGGTCCAGTCAAACCTGCGCCCACCTACTGCCACATATCCTCAACAGGACGGGTCTACCGTAGGGTGTCCGTGACTGCCAACCGGGCCAGTCAGAGGGACGGCGTCGACAAGTCGCGATAGCAAGTAACAGGCCCAACTCCGGAGTGGCTCTCGAGGGGAGCGACCCCACCGAGGAAAGTATCCGCGTAACACTGTCGAGCTCAAATATGGCTCATGCAGGCTAAAGTCCAAACCACGATCAACAAGATCGACCAACAACACCAACTCTCAACCACAAGCTGGAAGTCACACAGCTGGGGCCACCGTCCACCAGACGGCTCCCACAACAGAACACTAAACTTTCCAGAAAGACCGACACCATAAGGGTTCGGAAACCCGATAGACCGGCGCTAAGAACCCTATCAAACAAGAACAGACTCTAGGCTCCGACTATCGAAGTTCCCGATCCCTTATAGTTCGGGAAAGCAAAAATCACAGTACATCTCGCAGAAGACACCAACAGGGCCCGAAAGTCCCGGGAGACCTACCCCTACAACCCTATCAAACAAGAACAGGTTCCAGGCTCGGCCCCCATGGCTTTCGTCCCGACAGAGGAACGACCCCTAGAACCCAGACCGCTCGAATCCTTTCGAGTGGGGAGATTTACGGGAAAAGGTGACATTTGTTATTGAAAACTAATTTGATCTGGAAGAAATCCATATTTAATGATTTTAGTTCTTTTTAGAAAAACAGTTAGAAAACAAGTGTTTTACCCAAACCCCGAAGGGCTGATGCCTTTGTCCAATCAAACAAGAACAGACTCCAGCGGCCCTTCGATGTTTGGAAGAAAACATTGGTAGACTAAAATCATGTATATGTTGAAAAGGGTTCTGGGTTCTAGGTCCGGCTAACACTAGTAAACTACTACCACTAACACAGTGGCGACGACCCAAACAGGGGAAAACAAGATCTCTCGGGTCCACCGTTTACCCCAAACGATTCCCGATTCATACAAGCGAACCACTACATCTACCAGACTCCACTCTGCTCCCAAGCACGAGTGCAATGCATCCCACACTAAAAGATAACTCCTGACCACTCGGCCCACTACCCGGGCGAGGAAGAACACTATGTCCAGGAAAGTAGAAGTGTGGATGTCTAAAGCAGAAATAAGCCTAGCCCAAGTGAGGGTTTTCTACTAGTCTGGTTACACATGCAACATATGACGGGGTGCTAGGTCAAGTTCCAATAACTATAATTTACAGATGGTAGAAAGCAAGAAGATGACAATACCATCAGATAAAACAAGGAATAGCAATTCCTACATTCTAACATGCTGCACAAGCATTTCACTATCATGCATAGTCCTACTATAGCAGATTTAAAGCACAGTCCGTCCATCATGGAGACAAGGCCACCCACCTGAAAATGCTAACTGTCCGGAGTCGCACAGCTGAGACAGTCCAGAAACAGATATCTCTACACACCCACCAATCCAACAATACAGGAACAGTGATCAATACCTCCTGGGTACAAAAACACAACCCAAAGTTACACTTAATTCCATAAAATCCAAGCATCACAAATCTGCTGGGAACAGTCCCATTAATGCGAAATTTTCACCTATAAAACGAACTCCAAAAATTCCAATAAAAATACTGCTGCGATCCTCGCGTCGATACCTTCGAAACGGGTACCTGTACGCCAAATTTGGAGCCCCGTAGGCCAAGTTACAAATTCCACAGTACAGGTGCGCAAACACTCACAACCATACAACTGTAAACTCAAACACAGACAAGAGAGGAATAGTATACCTCCGGGAAGGTCTCGGAAAAATCCAAGAAAAATATGATGATAATCCTTGCGACGAGTAGATCCAAAAAGTGTATAGGCTCATCTCGATCAGACACTCGGTTGCAGAGATAAAATTCCGGCAAGGGGCCGCTGTCAAAAAACTCCACCAGAAAACAGCGGCTTAGAAATGCCTCGAAAACCGTGTCATAAACTCTGAATACAGCAAGATGATCAACACGAAAATCGAAGACATACCTCTCGTGATTCCAACGCCGCAGAAATTGTCCAAAAATACTGACGGAGTAGCTCTGTAGACCTCTCAGATCAAACTGCGACGATAACGGGCCTCCGATGAAAGATCGCCACACTGCGCTCCGATGCCGAAGTCGTCGACGCCGCGGCTTCCAAAAAATCCGGGCCTCTGCCAGAAGATGCGCAAGATGAAGATCTCCAACTTTGCTAAAGGGGCCATGGGCAGGGGAGCTCGGGAAAGGGGGCAAAACTCCCTCACAAGACAGCTATAAAAAGGCCCAGCCCGAAAATCCAACTGTTTGGAATTTTGGCCCAAAACTGAGCGCCCGAAACTTCCGGGCTGCTACAGTAACGGGCCCAGCCCGTTACTGTTCACGCCCGGAAATCCCCCAGGCTGCCACGTAGCCTCCCAAACAGCAAACAGCTGTTTGGGCCAACCGCGCTGCGCCACGCGGCCGAAGCGGGTGCCGACACGTGGCGCCCCCGAGCGGGAAGCGCGGGTCAGCGCGCCCACGTCGCGCCCCACGTGCGCCCACGCGCGCCTGTCGGACACGCATCCCGAGGCACCTGCTACCAGCTGCGTGGACCGCGCGCTCGTGCACCAGCCAAAGCCATCACGCCACGTGGCATGACCACGGTCCACCGTGCACCCCGCCAAGGTCCATGGACCGCGCCTGCTGCGCCGGCCAACTGGGAGCCGCCACGTGGCCAGCCCCCGGGTGCACGCCTCCGCGGTGGACCGCGCGCCTCCGCTGCCGCCAGCCGCCGCGCTCCGCCGCCCGCCGCCGCCGCCGGCGGCCCTCCGGCGGCCGGAACAGTACCAAATCACCTCGAAATCCGTGCCGGGTCATCCGGGCTCCGAAAAATACAAGTAAATAGTCCATCTTGACCGTTTTCGCGCGCTGAATCCAAATCCGAAGTCCGATTTGCCAAATTCCACTTCTAAAATTTACCAAAAATTCCCGAAAAGCAAACTTGATCCGATTTTCATGCCGGGTCCAATCCTTGGGTCCAATATGCGCGCAAACACCTCTAACACCCAACAGGGGTCTCCAGAAGCCGCAGATCCAACAGTAATCCAAACGTGGGAATTTCCGGTCCTCACATCCTCCCCCACTAAAAGAAAGTTTCGTCCCCGAAACAAACACGGCTCAAAAGGGAGTTCAAAGCCAAGGGTAAGCATCCAACAACACAGTCTCCAACTCCTCAGTCGCTACTCACTCCCCGTGATTACTCCTCAACAAAAAAAATAATAACCAGTACGGCATGACCCGGTTGCGCAATTCTCTCATCACACGAGCCAGAATTCGCAACGGGCGTCCCTCGTACTCCCACACCCACAAATCTCAACTAGAGCGAGTCAATCACGGGCGAGGGGTCCAAAGCAAAACACCTCTGAGCTGAGACGCGGAAAACCTCAGGAACTCCAAAAAGCTGGGGACAAGGAAGATTAACCGAATCTACTCGTCCAAACTACACGAAGAACGTCACCACAACCCAACAAGAAAAGGTAAGGGCCCCACCAGCAGGAAAGTCGTCAACCCTAACTCTCTGTTTAGAAAAACAGCTGAAATTAACGAAAAGTCTGAAAATTCCGAAAGACCAGTGCCTTCGCCCCAATCAAACAAGAACAGGTTCGGGCACCGTCTCCATTTCTGGAGCAGTCTTTCGAAGCTCTCGTCATGTTCGAAAATTTCAGTACAAGGCGAGAAAAGGGAGAGAAGTGTTGAAACCGTTCCTGCTGTGGCTACAAAACAGAAGCTACGATCTAACCGTGACCCCTAGGAACACAACTCTAGTCCTAAACGTCACCTACGCTCAACAGGTAGCACCCAACCCAAAACCGCTGAAGCCACTGCTGCAGGAAGGATGCCACGGTGACCTGAGAAAATGATCTCCAGTTGTCCAACTCGCGGGAAGGTCACGGTTCTCAATCCACAATCAATCGTTGCGCGATACCGCACCAACTGGTCCATCCCGTGTGCTCAATCTGAGTCGTGGAGCTGTAACCCAACCGTCAACAGCCGGCAAAATTCCAAGTCTCAACAGCACAAGACATAATCCATAAGGCTTCCCCAAGTGCACAATACCAACAGGAACCTGTACCTCTAGTGCACGTGGTAACAACTCTACCTCCAGTCCAGACAGGAAAACCAAAAACACACTATCTCAGACTGCTGTAAAGAAATCATGCCGGTGACAACCCAATCCGCTGCTGTGGCGCCCTCCAGCCGGGCGGCACCAATTTATCCGCTCGCTGACAGTGGTCGTCGCTCAGTTTGCCTGAAAATCAAGACTATCCAAATAGGGAGCACGACCTCCGCCTCTACTCACACAGGGGTGACAAATGCGGTCCTCCGCAGATAGCCAATCCATGCTACCGCCGCGCCACTCTGACGTAGATGCTGATGCTGCTATCGGGACCCGCCCAAACTCTGGCATCTCGGGGACCCGTTATCCAGGAAAAGAAATCTGAAATGTCTCTGCCGTCCGATCTGTCCTCCATCACTCGGCGCGAAGCACCAAAATCCAGAACTCGCCTCTGGTGGCAGATCCCTATCCAAAGGAACTGCAGCGCCACGCTCCACACACCACGCCTACTCTATCGAAGCGTCAATAATCCAAAACGGAGGGACCAACTAAACTGAAAGGTGTCCTGGCGCCAACCATCCCCAGTCAAACATATCCTATGCGCCTCGTCCCTCGAAACCTGGAGCGTGCAGTTCAACAACTGTATAAACTCCCTAGCACAGGGAGGCTCTCAGATAGTCTCTCCATCACCACCGACCCCAATTCTGCCTACAAAGGCTCCAACTCAAACCTATGAATCGGGATGGTTCAGACTGCCGGGACTGCCTCCATCGATCAATGATGTCCCTAAGCTCAGCTACTATCCACTATCCATCCTGCCTCGGTGCCTCGGCACTACTCATCGACACGGAGGGGCTGCTCGCTCAGTCGGTGCCACAAGTACAACTGAAGGTACCACTGCATAGGAAGAAAGTACTGGAGGACACTCAAGCGGTACTGCAACTAGCTGTGCTCTTTGCTCCAACAAGCGCATCAAACGTTCCATGGCTTTTTCCTGGCATCGGACAGCCTCCGACATCTGTGCCATCTGGATCCATAACTCCTGGGTCTCGCTCTGCTCTGATAGCTCTGCCTCCCGCTGCTCGGGTTACTCATCAGATGCGGAATGCGCATTCCTCACTGCACGACGTCTCAAAAGCATCGTAGGTCCACTGCACAATAACAAACATCAGGACACAACAATCATACGACCCAATCCAGCGAAAGTCTAAGACATGTTATCAATTCCACAGCATTATGTTGTCTGCAGCCAACATAATCGCTTAGGAGCATAAACATGCCAATCACTCATCCCGTCTCTTGGGAGAGGTACAAAACTCGATCAGGACTCTCGCTAAAAGTCACGACTCTCACGTAGTCATCCTAATGTCCAACCACAAGCCTAGTGTTTCTAAGTCCTCGATGACCTACAACCTAGGCTCTGATACCACTCTAATCTGTCACGCCCCGGGGTCGAAACTGCGACCCGGCTCGCCAACAGATCCGCCACCTATGCCAAACCCGCATAGGCGAAGCGTCCTACCTGCAAGAAAAGTACTACAGCTAAACAGATATCAGAGCTATAAATAAAAAATCTGCTGTATAACTAAAACAATCACTGTACCACTGGAAATAATACAACAATGTCCGTCTCCCAAAAATGATAATCATACAGTATCCTCATATACAAACTCAGAACTCAACCGGGAGGTATCTCCAATAAATACATCAGTGTACAGGCTCTCAATACATAACAATCCTCACTACAACAGTCTCTCAAAGGAGGAGAATAAAATAACTAATCTACTGAAGCTCTCCTCTGAAGGGGTACCGCTACACACCAACGACGGGTAGGGAACTAGCTCGCGACTCCCTCGCCTCGGTCAGAAGGATCAGCAACAGGAACAACAGGAACCGGAGTAGAAGTCCCTGTGGGAAAAATACACCACGACGGGTGTGAGAACTACGTCCCAAGTAGTTCTCAGTGGGTGCCGCCAACAAGCCCGACGGACTGCCCACTAAGTCTACTAGAGGCATAAAGTAACAATATGAAACTGAAATGAAAGGGCTGGAAAAGTAACTCAACAGCTACTATGCCTCTATCTAGATGCTCAAGAAAAGGAACAGATGAAACATGATGCATCTACTAACACACACAGTAAACTCACCAAATCTAAACTGACTGCCTCAAAGGGTCCAGTCAAACCTGCGCCCACCTACTGCCACATATCCTCAACAGGACGGGTCTACCGTAGGGTGTCCGTGACTGCCAACCGGGCCAGTCAGAGGGACGGCGTCGACAAGTCGCGATAGCAAGTAACAGGCCCAACTCCGGAGTGGCTCTCGAGGGGAGCGACCCCACCGAGGAAAGTATCCGCGTAACACTGTCGAGCTCAAATATGGCTCATGCAGGCTAAAGTCCAAACCACGATCAACAAGATCGACCAACAACACCAACTCTCAACCACAAGCTGGAAGTCACACAGCTGGGGCCACCGTCCACCAGACGGCTCCCACAACAGAACACTAAACTTTCCAGAAAGACCGACACCATAAGGGTTCGGAAACCCGATAGACCGGCGCTAAGAACCCTATCAAACAAGAACAGACTCTAGGCTCCGACTATCGAAGTTCCCGATCCCTTATAGTTCGGGAAAGCAAAAATCACAGTACATCTCGCAGAAGACACCAACAGGGCCCGAAAGTCCCGGGAGACCTACCCCTACAACCCTATCAAACAAGAACAGGTTCCAGGCTCGGCCCCCATGGCTTTCGTCCCGACAGAGGAACGACCCCTAGAACCCAGACCGCTCGAATCCTTTCGAGTGGGGAGATTTACGGGAAAAGGTGACATTTGTTATTGAAAACTAATTTGATCTGGAAGAAATCCATATTTAATGATTTTAGTTCTTTTTAGAAAAACAGTTAGAAAACAAGTGTTTTACCCAAACCCCGAAGGGCTGATGCCTTTGTCCAATCAAACAAGAACAGACTCCAGCGGCCCTTCGATGTTTGGAAGAAAACATTGGTAGACTAAAATCATGTATATGTTGAAAAGGGTTCTGGGTTCTAGGTCCGGCTAACACTAGTAAACTACTACCACTAACACAGTGGCGACGACCCAAACAGGGGAAAACAAGATCTCTCGGGTCCACCGTTTACCCCAAACGGTTCCCGATTCATACAAGCGAACCACTACATCTACCAGACTCCACTCTGCTCCCAAGCACGAGTGCAATGCATCCCACACTAAAAGATAACTCCTGACCACTCGGCCCACTACCCGGGCGAGGAAGAACACTATGTCCAGGAAAGTAGAAGAGTGGATGTCTAAAGCAGAAATAAGCCTAGCCCAAGTGAGGGTTTTCTACTAGTCTGGTTACACATGCAACATATGACGGGGTGCTAGGTCAAGTTCCAATAACTATAATTTACAGATGGTAGAAAGCAAGAAGATGACAATACCATCAGATAAAACAAGGAATAGCAATTCCTACATTCTAACATGCTGCACAAGCATTTCACTATCATGCATAGTCCTACTATAGCAGATTTAAAGCACAGTCCGTCCATCATGGAGACAAGGCCACCCACCTGAAAATGCTAACTTTCCGGAGTCGCACAGCTGAGACAGTCCAGAAACAGATATCTCTACACACCCACCAATCCAACAATACAGGAACAGTGATCAATACCTCCTGGGTACAAAAACACAACCCAAAGTTACACTTAATTCCATAAAATCCAAGCATCACAAATCTGCTGGGAATAGTCCCCTTAATGCGAAATTTTCACCTGTAAAACGAACTCCAAAAATTCCAATAAAAATACTGCTGCGATCCTCGCGTCGATACCTTCGAAACGGGTACCTGCACGCCCAATTTGGAGCCCCGTAGGCCAAGTTACAAATTCCACAGTACAGGTGCGCAAACACTCACAACCATACAACTGTAAACTCAAACACAGACAAGAGAGGAATAGTATACCTCCGGGAAGGTCTCGGAAAAATCCAAGAAAAATATAATGATAATCTTTGCGACGAGTAGATCCAAAAAGTGTATAGGCTCATCTCGATCCGACACTCGGTTGCAGAGATAAAATTCCAGCAAGGGGCCGCTGTCAAAAAACTCCACCAGAAAACAGCGGCTTAGAAATGCCTCGAAAACCGTGTCATAAACTCTGAATCCAGCAAGATGATCAACACGAAAATCGAAGACATACCTCTCATGATTCCAACGCCGCAGAAATTGTCCAAAAATACTGACGGAGTAGCTCTGTAGACCTCTCAGATCAAACTGCGACGATAACGGGCCTCCGATGAAAGATCGCCACACTGCGCTCCGATGCCGAAGTCGTCGACGCCGCGGCTTCCAAAAAATCCGGGCCTCTGCCAGAAGATGCGCAAGATGAAGATCTCCAACTTTGCTAAAGGGGCCATGGGCAGGGGAGCTCGGGAAAGGGGGCAAAACTCCCTCACAAGACAGCTATAAAAAGGCCCAGCCCGAAAATCCAACTGTTTGGAATTTTGGCCCAAAACTGAGCGCCCGAAACTTCCGGGCTGCTACAGTAACGGGCCCAGCCCGTTACTGTTCACGCCCGGAAATCCCCCAGGCTGCCACGTAGCCTCCCAAACAGCAAACAGCTGTTTGGGCCAACCGCGCTGCGCCACGCGGCCGAAGCGGGTGCCGACACGTGGCGCCCCCGAGCGGGAAGCGCGGGTCAGCGCGCCCACGTCGCGCCCCACGTGCGCCCACGCGCGCCTGTCGGACACGCATCCCGAGGCACCTGCTACCAGCTGCGTGGACCGCGCGCTCGTGCACCAGCCAAAGCCATCACGCCACGTGGCATGACCACGGTCCACCGTGCACCCCGCCAAGGTCCATGGACCGCGCCTGCTGCGCCGGCCAACTGGGAGCCGCCACGTGGCCAGCCCCCGGGTGCACGCCTCCGCGGTGGACCGCGCGCCTCCGCCGCCGCCAGCCGCCGCGCTCCGCCGCCCGCCGCCGCCGCCGGCGGCCCTCCGGCGGCCGGAACAGTACCAAATCACCTCGAAATCCGTGCCGGGTCATCCGGGCTCCGAAAAATACAAGTAAATAGTCCATCTTGACCGTTTTCGCGCGCTGAATCCAAATCCGAAGTCCGATTTGCCAAATTCCACTTCTAAAATTTACCAAAAATTCCCGAAAAGCAAACTTGATCCGATTTTCATGCCGGGTCCAATCCTTGGGTCCAATATGCGCGCAAACACCTCTAACACCCAACAGGGGTCTCCAGAAGCCGCAGATCCAACAGTAATCCAAACGTGGGAATTTCCGGTCCTCACAGTAGTTATGTCCCGAACTGTTGTGATTGAATGAATGCTTGTGTTTAACTGTTGTTTTAGCCGCGACGCCGTGCATATACAGAGGAGACTCTGCCCGTTTGTCGAGTAAATCTGTATATGCGGCGGGTCTGGGCACGCGCCGGGGAAGACCGAATTTCAAAAAAAAACTACACACCAAACAAACAACTCTTTCTTTTCCGCTGAATGAAACCCCCGGGGCGTGACAGGTTTTCTTGTTTCACTCTCTTTATTGTGTAAAATAAAAACCGATCCCCGATTCCATTATTTATAAGAGATTTTGAAACAATAATAATCGCTTCAAATCTTTTGTAACAAATCAAATCTTTGATTTAACCGTTTCTCCCTCAATTTGCGTTCCAAACCTATCGAAAATCTCATCGTACATTGGCACGGATATCCAAGCACCCAGAAGTCGAATGAGTGTTTTAAAAACCTCTTTTATGTTTAAAACTTAGAAAATCACATCGGGAGCTCCGCTTATGGAAATTTAGAGTCGATCGCACCGCCGTTCTCCATTTTTCGAACCCTACACAATGAAATAAAAATCCAAGGGAAAAGACATATCGAGAAAACGAGAAAAAATGCCGTGAATACCGAAAGTGATACCGAGCGGAAACCGTGGACATTACACCTTATGATTTTGTATGGTCTTTCACTTTTTTGTCTCGAGTGCTCCGCAATATGGCGTGCCAGGATTTGCTTGATATGCTTCCACATAGTGGAGTTACATCTAGCTGATCGAGTTTTCCGCCAGTTTGGATTAGTTCAGCATATACCAGAGCCTGTGGAGGCTATATGACGAATTACATCGCAGGATAGATCGGGAGAGGACTGGACAACATTTCATGCTTCTTATATTCTATGATGGACTGAACGTCTAGATCATATTGCGGAGCAGAGTCCCTTCGTCGACCCAGATCCAGCACGAGCCACCTCTTTGTACATGCAGTGGTACTGGGATATCACAAGGAGGTGGATTTCTCATCCCGTACAGCAACCTCCACTCACTTTTTTGCCGCGGGGGCATATCGAGCGAACTTTGGTAAGATCATTTAATATTTTTTTCCTTATATATTAGTAGTCGTTTATATAAAGTTCGTTTATATAAATATGTGTTTTTTTATAGGTGAATACTCTGCGCCGTACTGTCAGGAGTCTAGGACATTTGATGGATGATCCTCCAGAGCCGTCTGGATTGATGGACGCTCTAGGACAAATAAGCTGGGACATCGAGAATGTCTTAGAGAGACCCCACATTGGCTACTTCTGTACTGCATCCAGAGCCACCTCCATATTTTGATCTGCCGGATGATATTCCCTCCACCTCCATGCCTGCATACGATTTTCCATCCGCATCCGTTTCAATTCATCATTTTGACGTTCCCTCGACATCAGACGTCCTTCATTTCGATTTCCAGTCAGCATCACTTCCTTCATATGGCATCCCATCTACATCCGAGGTACATCAGTTTGATACTTCGTTTGCGCCGATCCCTCCATCGGATGTTCCATCCACATCAGATGTTAGTCCAGTTGGTGTTACATATCGATGGAGGCGACGGCGCCACGATCATATTACTACTGAGACGCAAGAGGGGATGCAGTCATCAGTACTTGACACGTAGAGGACGGATGTACTTATCGAGGGCATCTCCATCGAGCATATTGATGAGATACATGGCATTGAGCCTGTACAGCCTGAGATGGAGGATGATGATGATGTGCCTATTCGAGCACTAGGTCGGCGGCACGGACGCGGACGCGGACACGGAGGTAGAGGCGGACAAAAACGTGGACGGTTGCGAGGGCGTGGAGAGTAGATGATTTTGTTAGGACATCTTGGTATTTTCATACTTATTTCATTTCTTACATATATAATTTTTATATTATTATATTCATTTTTTTATAATTCGGACATTTATAATTGATGTTGAGGACATTCAGAGCATTTGATTTTGTGATTAATTTTTTTTGTTGTGATGTGATTAATATTTTTGTTGTTGGAGTGTGATTGATATATTCCTTAATATGATGTTGTAATTGAATTGTATGAATGTCAAATGTTGTAATTGAAATGTATGAAAATTTTATGATATGTATTGATGATTTTTTTATAAAAAACTTAATTGCTGTGGTGAGAAAAATCATGAAAGCGGTGAATGGTTCACCGCTTTTAAGCTTTTGAAAGCGGTGAATGGTTCACCGCTTTCATGGGACTATGGCAAAAACCTGTGAATGCGGTGAATCATTCACCGCTTTTCAAGAAAGCGGTGAATGGTTCACCGTATTTAGGTTCCCAAATCCCCAGAAGTCTATTTCTATAAATATTTTTTTTGAGGGGACTATTTTTATAAAAACGTTTTTTAATAGGGTTAGATCTATAAATAACCCCAAAGGGAGAGAAAAAAAAAATTTGAAAGAATAAAGAACAAAGAAAAACAAAATGAGAAAATGAAAGAGGATTCTTTTAAAAATTTAGACCGCATTTGTAAAAATAAAAAAAAAAAACAGTTGACCTTTACACTGTAAATTAAATTATCAAATTTTAAATTTTTATATAAATTTAAAATTTTAATTTTAAATTTAAATTTAAGTTTTAAATTATTTTAAAATAAAATTTAGTACAAAACAAATATTATTTGCAAATAATAAAAAAAATTTGCCAAATAATTTTATAAAATCAATTCAAAAAAATTACTTTCTATCTAAACTCATTAAAAAACTGTACAATTTTTAACTAAAATAAAATTTTCAAATCAAAATCAATTGTGCAAAAATCACTCTAGGCCAAAGGGGGCCCTAAGACATGGGATCAATCTGAAAAAAACAGCTAATTACACTATCTAATAAAATTTAGAGAGATAAACTGAAAAAAATTTGATTTGAAGGGTGAGTTTACAAGCGTGCCAAAGTTCAAAGTTCAAGAAGTATTTGCACATTTTACTCGGAAATATTTTGCATGTCTTCGTTTGCATTATTCCTTTAAATTTAAGAGACGCAGAATGTAAGTGTGAAAATACTGCGAATACGAACACAATGTCATACCTGACGTCGGGGCTCTACTGATAAGCTGTTTGTGCTTCGTCTTTCGGCAACAAAAGCAAATGAACAACATATTCTAATAAAATTATCTCAAAGCATTTCCAAGAATCTTAAAACTTACAGGTTAAAGCAGCTGATCCCAACTATATTCAGTTGCCAACTGAAGCTACTGGGAATCAAACCTAACACTTAACACTTATCATCTGCACAGGCAACAAACCAACCCCTGCACAAGATGCTCACCAGCTACCTCTCCCAACAACTATTAACATCTCGGTTTGATTGTGTTATTGCTAACAACTGATTTACACAAATAACCTAGCTATCTCAGCGACCCTTTGAACTCCAACGATGTCGATGTGGACCTGACCGCCTCGGTTTGATATCCTGTCTGCTCGTTTGATGTCTCGAGGAACGGTTTCTTTCGTGGATTGTTGGAGGTCTTCGACTTAAGCGAGCAAAACCAGGAGGTGGTGATTCGTCTGGCCTCTCAGGAGACTCAGGTGTACTAGGATATGGGCCCAATATTCCGCGTTGATGTTGAGGAAGGTAATCTAGGTTCTTTGATGGGCTCAATGGTTTCCGAGGTAGAGGATACATGGGCTGTGGTGCTCCATTCATCACATCAAAAGGCGCCTTGTTTGGGATACTAGGTTGAAGTTGGTTAATTTGTTCAAACTCTGGAGGGCACCATTCGGGCATGTCATCATCATCATCGTCGCCATTGTTATCATTCCAACTGCTCTTTCTTTGCGAACTTTGATTAGTAATTGCTGTAATTGAATCAGACCTGATCTCTGAAACATAGTTGCCATATTTTGCCTCACGAGTATTGAGTGATTTGGCCTGAAAAGATGAAGTGGGTGGTGCTGGATCTAAAACTTCATTCAGTTTCATGTTAAGCGCCTCGGGAGGTGCAAAGCCACCCATGTTCGCCTTTACTACTGGGAGTTGCTTATTGAGTGGAGGCAGCAAATTGCTCACAAGATTCTTTACCTGAACTCCACATGCATCACTGAAATCAAATTCCGGAAGGTCGTCGTCGTCATCTGGGCAATGAGAGCCTTCCTTCACTTGTGATACAAGCGGAGGAACATTTGGTGGGATCTTTGTTGGGTCCTGCAAAGGGATTCAGTAAGGACAGCACTCTATTATAGGTTAAATTCCAACTAGCAATTATCGTAACTAGATTATAAGAATAACTTTTGAGAGAGACGGTTCATCAAGATATGTTGAAACCTATACCCGTTAGGTTCACTGTAATATTGTTTGAAACAGATACCTGAACTTAAAAAAGTTCTGATTCCAATGCCTAATTTTTCATTATCTTGTATTTCATCAACACCCAATTCGGTTCTATTACAACATTAAATGTCTAAAAGAATTATAAAAAGTAGCAGAACATTTCATTCACTGAAAGGTAGCAAAATGAAAGCAGCGAAATATCAGTAGTTAAACGAAAACTTAAGTTTAGGTTCCCATGTCAAATTGCACTTAGCTCCAGACTTTTTTTCAAAATAACCTCTAAAATTTTAAACCTTGGTGACCTCACCTTCAGCAAAATTCATTCGAGGATCTAACTTTATTTCTTGCCACACTGGCACCGTGTAGGCACAAGGTTGGGTTCATGTGGAAGGTCTAAAAAGTGGTGAATCACTCAGCGCTTTCTTTCAAGAAAGAGAAACGATTTAGCGCTTCATCTACTTTTCTACTTTTATAAGAAGGTGGTGAATCATTAACCACTTTTATCAAACAGTAAAACCCCATTTTGAATAATCATTCACCACTTTTTTTTCAAAAGAAAAGGTTAAGGTACACTTTTGGTCCTCAAACTATAAGATGCATGACTCTTTGGTCCTCAAACTTTAATTTGTAGCAATTCGTGACTCGAACTTTCTAAATTATTGCAATCAAGTTCCACAACCCAATTTTTCGAACTACATGCTGACGTACCGCTAATGTAGAAGTGATATGACAATATTATGATTGATGACACAATAATAATTAAAATGCTGCATCACTTTCACATCAGCAATACGTCAACATTTAGTCAACTAAATTAGATTATAGGACTTGATTGTAACAATTTAGAAAATTTGAGCCATAAAGTACTACGAATTAAAATTCCAGAACCAAAGTGTCACATGCCACATAGTTCGAGGACCAAAAGTGTAATTTACCTTAAAAAAAATAGTTAACAATTCACCGTCTTAATAATTTTCTACAATCCCTTTCCACATGGCGCTGAGGTGGCAAAAAGAGGCTTATATCACCAAATAAATTTTTTAGAATAAATTTTTTAGAAGGTTTTATCCCAAAATTTATAAATTTGAAACCCTATTTTGTAAAAAAAAAACCCTAGTCTAGTAGTGTCAATATGTTTTAACACAAAGAATACCTTTCGCTCGGCAATGCTGGAGTGGATGACTCTCTGTAGAACATCAGGTGGAAATGGTGGTGGCCCAGGAAGGGCGACCTGTTTGTTAGGCTCCAAACTGAACAACTGAGGCTGTTGAGAAGGAACTAATGATGTACCCGAAGAAATATTTGTTTTTCTTACTTCTGAAGTTGGAACGATGTTATTTGTGCAATAACGCTCAACGACGTTTGCTTTTGAGCTACTAGTGTTAGATAAACTTTTGCTGGACTGGATAAGCACGCTTTCTGTCCTCATACTATTTGTACCCTCAGCCAGCATTTTCCTGGAGGCACCTTCAGATTCTCTTGAGCACGGCGTGGATTCTGCAAGAGGACACATCACCTCTACAGCCGAAGGCTCATCGGAGAGAACCAGCTTTTCCGAGCTGTTTTTTATTGCATCTGTCATTTTAGGACCAGTATTTGATGGTTGATGGCTTCTACGCCAAATAACACAACCGATCATCGAATCCTGGTCTTCTTCGACTGCCATTATGCCCTTGAAGAAACCATGTTTAGCAAGTATGGTTATTATCTTGTCGCTTCGAGGGCAAACATAAAGATCATAACCCGAACAGATATGTGCAAACCCAACCTTCTCACTCTCTCTGTAACCTTTTGCAACCTGCAAAATGGTTAAAGAAAAGATATTACTAATTTAAAGAATTTGGAAACATTTACAGAAAATCATGCCCTTTTAATTTTGAATTGTCGTCCTACCTCCTTCATACCCGTTAGCCCAGAATTGGAGGATCCAACTTTCCAACATAGGGAAATGACCTGAAAATACATAATCAAACATTCATGAAAATGAAAAATAAGCATTACCATTGGTTTTAAGAACAAAATGTGCAGTAAATGGTCTACAGACATGTGGAAATAACCTCGAACAATTTTCTTACATCCTATCTAAGTCACAATGATCTTTTATGTTCTATGTTCTCTGGTATTACGTCCTATCCATCGTAACATTCTCGCCTTCTCTCAGCTAAATGTCATAATTGAGTAATACAAATGAAAGCTATTGGAACATCACTTTAGCTCAGTCAGTGAACTTAAATTTGGAAGAACAAAGAAGGATAAAACAATGGCCCTCAAAAAATAAAAAGCTGTCATTTTCTCCTAAATGGTTACACCAAGGATTAAAGTGCCGTAGCACGGGGTTGTGCCAGCCGTTGCCTGGCACGATACGGCACACACATAGCACGCTTACGTGCCGACGGGCACGCACAACCTCCTAGTGGCACGTTTTGGCACAGTCTTATTTTAGTTTTTTCTGTCCAATAAAACTTTATAATGTTATTTTAAAAGTTTTAGAATAATATTTATAAATTTAGACTATGTATTGATTTGTCTTGATCTAATATCAATAATAGCTTACAAACTTACTAGTTAATAACTTAATATAGTAATAGTCTTTTTTATAGATAAAGTTAAATACAACTACAGTTCATAGAGAATATTATTTTTTCTTTAAATTTTTACAAAAATTTGCAAAATCCATTCGTATCGATTCGATGAAAGATCATATGATGACTAGACTAAACTAGAATGAGACCCCAAGTGCACTGATAGTTTCTTTTCATTTTCAAATTTTTATAAAATATTTATGAAAAATTAAAGAAATTTATTTTTTCTAAAAAATTTTAAAAAATTATAAAATTTGTCCATGAAAATTTAACAATTACCATACTATGAATAAATTAAGCAATAATAAAAATTGATTAACTTTTTTTTTATTATTTGTCTTTTAATTTTTAGAATTTAAAAAATCATAAAATATAAACCCGAGAACATTAAATTTTTTAAAATTTTTATGAAAAATTTGCAGGTTCGCCCAAGAAAATTAATTTTTCTTAAATTTAAATAAGAAAACTTGTGCAATTTATTTATAAAAATTTAATACTAAACCATATGACATATACATTAAGCAAATTTAAATATCAATTGTTTTTATTTAGTTTTCGATTTTATTAGAATTCTTATATTTCTAAATCTAACAATAAAATTTTCAAAGTTAAGAATATCTTAAATCTCGCACAAAATACTAAATCCGTATAAAAAAATTAAAAATGGACTATATAATGATTAAATCAAGTGGATATATTTTCAGATTTTTGTAAATTATTAATAAAAATTTATATAATTTCATATTTCTTTAGAAAAGAAACTTTACAAGTTAAATATATTCTAAATGTATGAAAAAAAATATTAAGTTGTAAATTTTTTGACTTACCTAATAAGTAAATCTTCAATTTTACTATTTCTTTACTTTTTCCTTTAAGATCGAAGTGATCAAAAAATAATAAGAGATTGAAAGAAAAAATTTTAAAAAAAAAATTATGAGAAAAAAAGGAAGAAAAAAATAGAAAGAAAAAAAATAGAGTAAGAGATGAGAGAGGAAAGAAAAGAAAGCGCAGAATAAAAGAAAAGGTAGAAGTGAAAAGAAAAAAATAGATGAGAGAGGGATAAAGGTCTATGCAATAAGCCAAAAAATACAAAAGATCGAAGTAAAAAAAAAAAAATTTAAAACAATGTGTGCCTGTGTGGGCACGCAGCGGCACGTACCGTGATACTCTCTAGGTATCGCTCTGTCTCATTCGATACTCAGAGGGTATCGCAGCACAGGAGGGCCAAGAGAGACCCTCCCTGTACCGTGCCGCCTAATTGGGGGCACGATACGTATCGCTCCGTACCGTAAGGAACGGATGGATACTTAATTCCTTGGGTTACACTGATCACAAGTGCAAGAAGGACAACAAATATATAAAACTACATTTGCACAAAGACCTACATAAAAAGGTAAAATATATAACTAAAAGCACTGAAAGTAATTATTACTTGACACATGACTATCAATACCAAATATTATAGCAAGTGAATAAAAAATGATTGCGAATTGTCAAGTCTGGTTATATAAATACATTAAGATTTTTCAATTTAATTTGATCGCCAGTATCCTAAATTTTTGCAATCGAATGGTTCAAATGTACGTAGTGCTATTTCTGAAACCTCAAAGGTGAAAACACATACTGAATTGTTGAATGCTCCAGGAGAAAATTCTTACCATCAGAGAACGGTTACGAGAGCGAGGAAGCTCTTGAATGAATTTTTCAAATGCCTGTAGTCGCACTTTTCCTTTAATTTCTACAAGTTTTGGCCACTTGATACCTTGAGTCTTCTCACCACTATCAATAAAAATGAAAAATAAAGAGGTAAAGCATTAGTGAGAAATAAACGTAATCAATTTGACATATATATATATATATATATATATATATATATATATATATATATATATATATATATATATATATATATATATATATATAAATATAAAACTAGGCTACTATACTATTAATAGCACCAAGTCATTGGTGCTATTAGGGTTTTCGACCCTTGGATGAAGTGATGTGCGGTTAGAATGAAAGTGGTCCCCTAAGATTTAGTGGGTAGTTGGTGGAATAGTTTAATCTAAAGGATAAATATGGTTAAAGGGGTAGATCTAACGGTGGAAAACTTGGTAGCACCAAGTGCTTGGTGCTATCGATAGAATAGTAGCCGGACTATATATATATATATATATATATATATATATATATATATATATATATATATATATATATATATATATATATATATATATATATATATATATATATAAAGAGAGAGAGAGAGAGAGAGAGAGAGAGAGAGAGAGAGAGAGAGAGAGAGAGAGGGAGAGTTCACTTAGAATACTATCGATAGTATATGAATAGTATTTACTATCAACTTTTCCACCCTTGAATTATTACTATTCCACCAACCCCCACTAAACCCTAGTATACAATGGTCAAAAAGTTGATAGTAAACACTATTACCATACTATCAATAGTATTTTAGCTATAAACACACACACGCGCACACACAAGCACACACACACAAATTGGATGTGTTAATACTACTGCTGAAGGAAAATATGTACCAAAATATTTTAATTATGTGTGAGGGTGGTAGAGCAGAAAAATGCAACTCTTAAGGTCACAAAGAGAAGAAGCAAACACAGACACCACAAAGCAACACTTGACTGTTGAGAGAGTAACTATGTTGCACAAATACAAATATGGAGATACGGATACGACACGATACAGATACAGTGATACGGCAATTTCTAAAAACTCTAGGATACGATACATGGGATATACTTGAATAAAATATTATTTTATATATATTTAAATATATGTTGATTATATATAATGATATATTGAGGACGATCAGGATATTTGGATTATATTAAGAAATATATACTGATCAAGAATTTAAGTGACGTGGCATGGGATCGTGCCGAAAACTTGTCGGCACAGTATGGCACGGTGCGTGCTGAGTCGTGCCGATGAGTGCCGGTCACAAAAAATATATGTGTGCTGACACATAATGACATGAAATATTTATTTTCTTTAACAACAAAATTTTTTAATTACTTATTATGTATCTTTATCAAATATTTTAAACTTTATTAAGAAAATTACTTAGTAATTTAAAGAAAAGAGGTTTTTCAGCTATGTCATCAGCACGGGGGTTGTATCGTGCTGGTATCTTATTGGCACGATACGGCACGGTGGATACGGACCGTGCCGATGGATACTTAGATCCTTGATACTGATAATCGATCGTATGAAAATAATTTAAAAAATATCACCAAACCATCATCCAACTTGATCAAATGATAACTATAGATATTTAGTTGCACAAATTCGATAATAAACCATTCATCATATATATATTTGTTTTATTAGGTTTTATTGTATAAACTAATAATAAAAGAAAAATATGCTAACACTTTAATAAAAGCAAAAAAAAAATCATTCTCTATAGTCCTTGTTGATTAGTACTAGGTTGGCTAATTAGATAAAAAGGAAGTAAAAGAGAAGCTGCAAAGGTCTGAACCATAGCTTAATACTTTGTGGAGATAAGAGAGAGAGAGCCTTCCACCATCCAAAAGCAAAAAAAAAATTTTAAGAAAAACATGAATTGAAGAGATATTGGCAATTTCCTCTCTTTTTCTTATTTCCAATGGGTTAGAAAGTGGTTTTTTCGAAAAATTTTGAATTTCGATCATTTTAGACCAAAAAAGCACCCGATTGTATCTTGTATGCCCCCGTATCCCTACTGTATCCGAGCCATATATCCGATAATTTTTTTTTTTAAAAAAAATACCGAATACTTCATTTCCGTATTGGACACGTATCGAGTGTGTATCGATATCTAGTATGTGTCTAATACGAGAACGGCATGAAATTTAAAGTATTGGTGCTTTATAGGAGAGTAAGCATAACCACCCATAAAAATCTTCACAGAAATATTATGATGAGATTTCAGTGATATATTCTCTATTAACCACTAAAACAATTGTAACTATAAAATGGAAATATCATATGGATTCTAGACCTAGTATCACTATATAAAATTTACTAGTCTCCAACTGGTTCTGAGGCTTTTTAAATGTTCGAGACATTCACTTTAAAGCTAGGCTAGAATTTCAAACAGATATAGCAACCAATAATAATTCACCAAAATGCTTATTTCATGTCATTTTGCAAGTTACATTGGTACTCACCTAGGCATCAAGGATACGAGCACGAGACACGACACAACTTGGACAAGACAAATCGACGGCTAGATAAAAATTAGATATGAACACGACATGGACACCATTAATAAAATATAATATTATTATTATAATAAAATATATTTATTATATATAAAAATATTAATTTTCCTAAACTATTGTTATATTTCTCTTATGAATAGAAGTTGATAAAATTATCATTGATAGTTCACATATTTTAAGAAAAAAAATTCTCCACCATACATACTTAATGTATATCATCCAAAAAGAGTTTGTATGCATTCATCAAAAAATCAAAATATCTATCATCTTATATTGTATATGCATAAAAAAAGTAAAATATTGTTTTAATGGCATGTGACATGGACGCACATCGAATGACACCTGTCCATGGCGCATCCGCGTCGAACACGAGTCTGACACGGACATGCAATTGTCCGACACGGATATGCGAGGTTTACAACTACGTCTGTGATACATATGTACTAACCCTATGGTATTAGATCATTGATGACTCCACAGCACAGCCTTCGTAGCTTGACTTGTCAATATAAATTATAAAATTAATAAAGTGTGATCTCTTCTGTTTTGTGGCAACTTAGTAAATCCAACATAGACCTTGTTTAGATGTCCGAACAAGTTATCCAGCGATAACTAGTATGTCTTGAGAATTTTCTTTTGTGATTGCAAGTGAGAAGTTTGATTTTAGCTCTTTGGGACTTCTTGGCAACCATGATTTGATAGCACATTTTACCTATAAGATCATTTATCTTATTCCGAGAGAACAGGGCAAAAGAGAAAACAATAATACTGATTAGCTAGAATTCAACATAGAGAAAACAATAATACTTAAAACTGGATAGAACACAAGAAATTTAGTATCCACATATCTTAAGAACTCTTCATGGATTGGACAATCTGTTGGATTGGATGGTCCCCTTGTCTTTCCTAATGATCCTACTCCTACGCAGTCTGTATAGCTTGCCATCGCCTCATCCCCATCAAAAGAAGTAGGTCATGGATCAATCGGTCCTGACTACAATGCTGTACATTGACAAGATGGCAAGCTAATGTACAAGAGAATTCTTTTACACACGAAAGGAGAAGGTAAGGTTTTAGCCTTTCCCCTATAAATTGCTTTAAAAAGCAGAATCCATAAACATAACAGCCACCTCCATGGCAAGACTGTGGTCTCCCAGCCATGTTTGGAGTATTGGTAGCTGCCTACCATGGCATTTCATCACATGGCTGGTCATACAAAAGCTCCTGATGCATCATGGCAACCAATATGGAGGGTGAGATGGCAATCACTTGAACCTCTTTAAGTCAAAGTTTTGATTTGCATACTGCCAACCCTTGTGAAAAAGGGTAACAAATGTGTAGACTCTCATAAGTAAGAATATAAAAAGGAAATCCTAACTTGTTACAAGTTAGAGTAGTTGACTGATCAAGGAAAGAGAGACAAGAGGTGGCACTTTTAGGGATGTTTTTTTTATAAGTGAAAAAATAAGCATATCGCTGCTTAGGAAGTAAATTATTAATAAACATTTAATATCTGTCTTGGTCTCATAAAGCCCACTACGACGCCTACCACATACCAAGAATCCTCTGAACTGCTCTGCACCCCTCTTAATAGCTATCCTCTTGAACATTCACCTATCCACCTTTCCACTTCTTGTTAGTTTGTGAATCCTTTTGCTATCCTCTTTTATCTGCTAAAATTAGTTATCAACAGTATCCTTACGTAATTATTTTAGTATTCTGTCACGTTAATCTTTAAACATTTTGAAACAGCTTTCCTATAACTAAAAGAACCCTCAAACATGTATCAGGAATGTAGATTTGTCTTAAAAGACTTTCTTGGCAATTGGCACCAGACCAATGTACTAATCAAACATTATTTGCATCACTCCTCAAACCTAAATGCCACATCAATATGATTACTCCAATATTATTCTGTTTTACAGAAGGGTTCTTGAATTGATAATTCTAACTACATGCTCATATCCTTACTTGTTTCAAGTAAGTTACATTAATCAGAACATGAAGTAGCATACTTGCTCATAAAAGAGTCTTTCACCACGTCTTTTTAGCACAAGTGAATTAGATTTTCATCTTTTTATCACAAGTGAATTTATTTGAAATTTAGGGTTAAGTACACCAACGGTGCCCAAACATTTCCCGATTTTTTAATTGGGTCCCTAACTAACTTTTTTTCAATTGTGTCCCCAACCTTCATAATTCATTTCAATTATGTCCCTCCCGTCCATGACTCCGTGACACATGGCAGCATAGGATTGGCCGAGTTTTTGAAAAAAAAAAATTTGCCTCCTCTCTAAAGATCCTTTGACTTGTCAAAGGTCATCTTCTTCGTCTTCTTCTTCTTAGTCTTCTTCTTTCTTTTTTTATTTCTTCTTCCCATCTTCTCTCCTTTTATTCTTCATCTTCATCTTTTTCTTTCTCATTATCATCATCATCATCATCATCATCTTTTTCTTTCTTATCATCAGCATCTTCTTTTTCTTTATCATTCTTTTTATTATTTGCATCCTCTCTTCTTTTCTTCTTTGTTTTTTATAAATTTTTTCCTTTTGCTGCGTCTTTTTCTTTTTCGTTGTTCCTCTTCATCTTCTCTTCCTCATTTTCTTCTACGTTTTGAAGATATTAGAAGCTCACATATAGAATTTTGTCAAAAATAACGGAATTATGAGCGGTAGAAACCCAATAAAATGAATTATGAAGGTTGGGGACTAAATTGACAAGAAAAAAAAAGATTAGGGACCCAATTGAAAAATCGGGAAAAGGTTGGGGACCAATGGTGTAATTAATCCTAAAATTTGTAATAGGTCATGTCATCAGATAATAAATATGTACTCATTTTCTCTCAAAGTGATTGATAGGTATGGTAACCCATTTATAAAAAAATATTTGATCTCCAGTTGCATTGAACTTGGTAAGCCTCAATGGCACTGTAAGTTTGGAGATATTATGTAGCTCGTTTTGTACTTTTCACCAAAAATATTGGTGGTGTTCCTAGAAAGTAGCTTACCTTCTAATAGTATAATAGTCCTGAAATAGATCATACCTTATGATACATAATCTGCTTGACCCAAAATGACCGAGCCCAATAGGTAGATCCCAAGGGGAAGGTGCCTTATTCTAGGAGCCCAAACTATGAGATTGAATAAATCCTCTTATATCTGTACATGAATCCTTGGATTATATTAATCCCTTAGTTATTCATCTACAATCTTATACAAAAACAATATGTAACTCTGCTACTACTTCGCAACATAGCAGTCATGTTCATTCATCTCATCTTGGAATTTAAAAAGTCTAAATGATGAGGAATGATAGCTACAGTACAAGTCAACAAAAGGTTAGAATGAAGAGCTTTCTTTAACATCTAATGGCCTCTAAACTTGCCCATTGAATGAAAAGATTGGTTGCAATGGTGAGACAAAATATAGAGATTTTGAAATACCGCAAAGACCCAAACCACTATTTTTATTATTCTACTCATCATAATTTTAGTTTGTTTATGATGAGGTTTAGGTTTTCTATTAAAATTTAAATAGTACTCTAAATTAGTCATAACCTTAAATTTCATTAAGATTCATAGGCATACTAGGACTTCTTATCTAAGAAATTTAACTTGTTGAGTAATCCGAATAAGACTAATCACAATTTTAAGCTACCTGATATAGTAGGCCTACAATTCCTTACATTTATATTATCTATTTTCACTACGCGTACCTGGTTTTTACCAAAACCTGAAAAGCTACCTAACATAGTAGGTCTGCAGCTCAAATCTACTCTCATTCGATTCATGCAGCCGATGTCAAACAAGGGAGAAATCACAATTTTTGCGTTGAATTGTTAGTATTTATTCAGAAACAATTATTTTTCCTTTGACAGACTCAAGAAAACTATTAGGCATTTTTTAGAAAATTTTCAGCCATTCCTATTTTTAAGCAAATTGCTAGACCAATGTATATCTCCACCTTATCTCTTAGAGGAAGAGTACCATCATGTCATTTTCTGGGCCTCAGCTTCATTGCTCCCATTAACAAGGAGACACTCTCCGCTAACCCTATAAATCTACTCCAATCGCTTCTTTTCCTCTTACTAGCATCAACTTTCATGGAGTTTAGGCCAAGTAGCCAGCCCCTCTCTTATTCATCCTTTGGCCATTGAAAATCTAAAAAAAAAAAAGGCAAACAATAAATCAACCTTGTATATAAGTATAATTGTAATAAGATATCCGAGAATAACTTTTATACCCTAGATCACATGTTGATAATAGATTCCAGATTGTTTGTGAATTATAGATTTCGAAGCATGATTGTAGGGTTCTGGGCATGTTATTACTAGAACTAATGTTGCCTAGACAATCTTGTAAGCAACAAAATACCCTTTAGTGATTTTTGTAAAACAAATAAAAGTACTCTGGCCAAGAAAGACAATAGTTTTCTATGGTGATCCAAAAAAAAAGCTAATCTATCTAATTCGCAAGCATTTGGATAGAAAAGAATCCCATAGACTTTGTTCCCTTGACTACAATGTTAAATGTAAAAAATTATAATCTATACTATTTTGTGTTTAAATTATTACTATTCCTACTGCTATTTGACTTAAACTAGCTTACTTTTGCACTTCTCTTGAATAAGAAATATCTTATCTACTGAGTTTCCAATTAAAACTTCCCTTCTCTCTCCTACTTTCCCTTTCATCCCCACCTGAGGCTTCCACCACTGATAGTTTCTTCAACCTATAGGCCGGATTTCCGGATAGAATTCTACCAATAATGTCGAATTTTCTCCCCTTCTACGTTTTAATACAGTATTTTATGCCATTTCATACATTTTCTCCAAGTATATTTTCACAATCATCAAATATAAAGCCTTTCTCCTTGCTCCTCTACCCTCCAATTCAAATTGTCATCTCTTCTTCCACCTCCGTCGACCACCCATTTGGACTTTTCGAGTATCTTCATAGCGGGGCACAATGGATTCAAAGGAAATGGTGATGTCACTAGCAGAGCAATGTTAGAGGTTTCTTGAAGAGCTTATTGGTGAAAGCTTTTGTTTTATACTTTTTCTCCAACATTTTCTTTTATTTTCTTCTCACAAGCTTATTGTTTATGAGCTTGATTACTTTGTTATTTTAGATGTGTACATTTAGCGACCAATCATTTTATCTTCCCTTTCTTCCCTATAGTTAGGTCTGGGGACCGTCTCTAATATTTTACCTGTCATTGGGTTTGGGTTTTACTTAATCCCTTTTGCAACGGTTGTAAGGGACCGCTAAAAATCCCCTCCAAAATCCTATATTGTTGTAATCAAGCTCTATTTTTAATGATATGCCTACAGGGTTTTTCTTCAAAAAAAAGTTGGTAAGATTTGCTGAAGAAAGCATGTATCTTAGAAATCATCTTTCGTAAAAAAAAACCTACAAGATTGATCATTTAGTATTTATGGACATTTAAACGGGATATTGGCATTACAAGCTTTATTAGAAGTTTAGATGTCTCTTCTATTATAATCTTGATTGGCCATGTCGACCAAGGATTAAAGTGTCGTGGCACGGGGGCATGCCAATGTTCGCCTAGCACAGTATGGCACAGGAACGCTTTCATGCCGACACGTGGCACAATTACGTGCCGATGGATACGAATGACCTCCCAGCGGCACGCTCTGACACGATTTTTTTAAAATTTTTTTTGTTCCCAATAAACTCTTATAATACTGTTTTGAAAGATTTAGTCAAATAATTATAAATATTGATTATATATAACTTACTATACTCAGCAATTAACATACTGGTAATTTTTTTATATATAAAGTACAACTATACCTCATATAGAATAAAAATTACAATATAATAATAAAATTCACAAATATAATAATTATTTAAATTTATATATTTACAGAGAAATGACTGTTTAATTCCACATAGATTGTCGCGGTGGATCATATGGCATATTGTGATATGCAGATACCAAATTTATTTGACAATGTTAGTATAAATATTGGTGGTTCTGTAAGAAAGTCATATATTGCTGGTATATCTCATTGTATTGTCGTACGTAATGTGCATATATAATTGGATCGCGGATATGATCGACAACAGTCATCATAACAGGTCATAACAAATAATATCTCATTGTATTGTTGTACGTAATGTGCATATGTAATCATTATGGGTGGAAAGAGGGAAAAAATAAAAAAATAAAATTGGTACGACCAAAAAGGAAAAAACAATAACAGGTAATAACATGTATGGAAAGGAAAAAAAAAAAAAATTTGGTCGGCAGGGCAAAGTGCCGGCGATGCCCTATATATATGGGTATCGCCGGCACGGGAGGGTCCTAAGAGACCCCTCCCCCTATACCGTGCCCCTATATTAGGGGCACGGTACGTGTTGCCCAGTGCTTTAAATCCAGATGTCGACATAAATCTCTTGATAGAAGTCAGCTTTAACACTGATATATGGTTGGTACAATCGGATGCTCTTGGTGGTGATACTTGCTAGTGCCATCAGGTTGTCATAGTCATAATATATGTTTAGTTACCTCTGAAGTGCTCATAATTGTGACACGTTCTTAATACTTCCGAGTGCTCATGATGTATGCTTTAGCCTTGCCGATGGATTTATTAATATAATTAGTAGCTAAAGTGTTATCCGGTGATATTTCAACTCAACTTACATATTTTATTTAGGTTCCAGATATCAATTTAGTTTATACATTCTGCACATTCTTTGAGCTGAAAACTCTATACTTAACAAAATTTTAAGTATTTGAACTTTCTAGGAACTGAATTTCTTAATATTTAGACATCGTTAAGCTAATGATCAAGTGGTCTCAGAATTGACAATTTTAATGGTCTATACGAGATTTTCCTTGTTTAACAGTGTAGAAATGCTCAAATCAATTCATTTTTACATAAAAATATTTGGTACTAAAGTAACTGAACTTCAAATCATTTTGAAAACGACTATCAATACTTCAAAGCTTTAATTTTATTGTCTAACCTTTAAATTTGTTTGCTTCAAGTTTTTTAATGACTCCAAAAATTTTTAGCTTTAACCTAGCACGTCAGTACATCCATGCATCAGGCCTTCCTTTGTCCTCTATTACACCTTATAGTTATAGCTCAATCTCGCCCGCTTATTGAGTTACAGTTATTCCCACTTAAGTTTTGGATGGTTAGAGTAAAATCATGAAATGCATCATGAATACTTAAAGACACCATGCATGAATGTACTAATGCAATGGGTGTAAGAAATAATTTTTAAGACACAAATCAAAAAATTTGGAAGGTTAGGTAGCAAAATCAAACTTCTCTAAGATTAGGTCGTTGTTTATAAATGACCTAATATTCTCATCTATTGACTATATATTAATCCCCGATACTATAACTGACGTGGCGCAACCTTATTATTTTGAATTTTTTTTTAGAGATTTTTAGAATTTTTTCTGATTTTTTTCTTTCTTATGATGGGTCTCTCTCTCTCTCTTTCTCTCTCTCTCTCTCTCTCTCTCTCTCTCTCTCTCTCTCTTGCATCTCCTCATCTTCCCTCGCTCTCTTTCTCAAGCCTCTCTCTCTCTCTCTCTCTCTCTCTCTCTCTCTCTCCAACCCACACGTCCTTATTGTACCCTCCCAACACCTCTCCTCCGCCTCCTAACGTCGTCGCTGCCGCCTTCTACAGCATCGCCTATTTTCCTTTCCCTCTTCGCCGCCGCCGCCCCCCTCTTACTTCTCTGGCCTTCTGACCTCGACATCGGCGTCGCTCGCCTCCGCCTTGACCACGATCACGTCGCCCCACCGCCCCTCGCTACCATCGACCTCCACCTCTGCCTCGACCTCCGCATCTCCAACCCGAACTTCTTCATATTCGACTATAGCTCTATCATCGCCTCCGTCAGCTACCGCGGCCGACCGCGACGCTGATGACGCATCCAAAGGCATACAGCGGGTGTCGTACTCTAAGAATGCTTCTCAAGTGAGAGAGATAATTGCATTTGCTTCTAAAAAATATTTGCTTCGATTACATTAGGGTTATGGATCCATTTAATTAGGGTTTTGTTTTAGTATATCATCGTATCGTGATCAAATCGTTATGTTTTTCTCAGATTAGTTTTTCCTTTTTTTTATTTACCATGGTTTTCTTCTCTATTTGTTGTTAATGTGTTTTCTCTTTGATATTTTTTATGAAATCCGTGGGAGATCAAGTGGTGCAATTCACCACCTAATCCATCTCAGATACGTTAGTTCTTGATTCGTTTTTAAGTTTTTTTTTTGGTAGATCATCGTTAGATTCAGATGGTTGCCTTTGCCTTTTCATTTCGATGAAATCCGTAGGTTTGTTGATTAGTTTTTCTTTGACTTCAATGCCTTTATATTTATTCTATTTTTTATCCAATTTGGTTTGCAATATCTATAAATTTTATTGGCTTTGGTGTTGGTTTGATTGAGATATTTGCTAAAATAAGCCAAACAAACAAACAATAGATATATGTATATAGATAGAACATATTTTTATCTATTCATTAGTTAATTCTCTCTATTGCAAAAGCCCGAGCTTCTATTATTTTTGAAGTAATCCAACAATTTATTGCATGTTGGTCTTGCACATACCACTAATGTCATAACCAAATTACTTTAATTGATTTTGTATATTTTGCTTCAATTTTTCTCCTATCCTTATGTAATATTACAGATTTAATATCGTGCTTGCTTCCTGCGTCTTTTGCCAGATGCGCCACCGCTAGAATCCCAAATCTTGCTATGTGCCCTATTGACTCTTTTGACAATACATCTTGCTAATTTAAGCAAATTTAATAAAGCGGATATGCAAGATCATCTTTGTGTACGATTGTTTAATAGGCGATGATGATCAATAACCCATGATTTTTCCTTCAAAGGTTGAAAAAGAAGATAACTTTCACAGATTGATGAGACAATCTTGAACAGCGACCCTTCTCCTCTCTTCTAGCTATTTCTAGATCAATATTAAGGTTTAGATGGCAGGGCAGCTTGGACAGCCACATAGGCAACTGCTGCAGCTATCAACCCTTTAAGGTATTGATTAGGATGAGAGGAAAAAAGAGTCAATTTGCTTTGTGGTTAACCTACTATTCGTTTCTTATATTTGTTGGCTTGTATCAAGCTTCTTTTATTGACTAATTATTTAAGTTCAGCATAATTATTAGGCATAATCTTGACTTTCTAAATATACTTCGACATTCAAATTTTAATTGAGGATGCCATGAGAGTTATCTATCTAAATTTCTTTGATTATTGACTACTAGATCTTTTGTTGTATCAGCTAATAGGGCAACAGGTAAATGCTTCTTACTCAACTCAAATTTGTTATAAAAGCTTTCACAATTATTTATAACTTCGAATCAAAGAATTATGTAATGATCCCATCAAATTTTGTTTTATAGTATAACAGAAGTTTAATTATATATTTATATGTATATATATATACAATAAATGCATACCAATGTCATTATTTTTTGAATGGTAGCAATATATTTCTATCTAGCCCTGCAAAAGTTTATTTTCTGATAGAAATTCCCTTATCTTAAGTTGGGAAATTTTGCACTAAATAGGAGAAAATTGGTTTTAAATTACAAAAAGGTTTCTAAAGAGGAAAATGTTTGTAACAAAACATTTATATATGTAAGAAATTGAGTTTCCAAAGGCCATATAAAACAGCTCAGGTTTTGCAGGGATACATGCATATAAGTAGATAATTCTACAGCGGTATATATGTAAAATCTCTTTATACAAATAATTTTTTGTTTCGATTAGCTAAAATTTGCTTTTAAAATTATTATGAATTGTTTATCCTGTCTTTATCAGATGTATGCGAAGTTTTATACTGGAAGAAGGAATATATGTGGATTGAGCATGGGCACTAAGCTTTAGTGCATCTTTTGCTGTTCCAGTTTTATCATATAGTGAAATATAGAATGCTTCTTAATTTTTGTTGATATTTTTCTATTCTTTTGAGACTATTTTCCTTTAATTCTAACGGCACGTGACTCTTTAACGCCTCTATTGTTGAATATTAAATTCTAATGCCCTGGTCCCTAAATTTCTTCATTGGAAGTCCTGTTATATTTTTATTCTTTGTTTCTCTTTTACCTTGGTTGGAGAAAATCAGAAAATTTACTGAACCAAGCACTGAACAGCTTTTAGCATAAGGATCTCTGCAAAGTTCCGTTTCTCTTGGACAAAGTTTCGTTTCTCTTAGACATGCTTTAGTCCTGTTACTAATGAATTCAAGCACACTACAATATTAGGTTCTCTTGGACATGCTTTAGTCCTGCTACTAATGAATTCAAGCACACCACAATATTATTTTCTCTGCTAAATAGTATTGTCACATGTGGTGGAGCAAAACATTATCAATCACATATTAAGCTCTGGCCTTATCATTTATCTCTTGGAAATAAATGTTAGGACTTCCAAGTCTAGAATACAAACTGACTACCTTGCTTGGCATATTTCATTTGAGACTAGAAATTACTGCAATAAATCTTTTGTGACAAGTATTACTATTTTTCCAAGTTTGAAGGGAGGGTTTTTCATGTTAAATGAAATCGAAAGAACTTTTTCTAGACTGCGATCCCATAGAAAATATATTTGCAATTGAAGTTGATCCATCAAATGTGAAAGCTGTTGCACGTCAAATACAAATAAGAAATTTGCAGTGTTGGTTATGATTTTTACATCAGTCATTTAAGGGAAAAAAAACAATGCCTTTTGATACTCGACACCTTGGATTGTGACGAAAGCTGAAATGGTAAGTCAAGCCTTTAGATTGATTTATTCTTACCTCTTTCATGAGCTTTTAATCTAACATTGTAGATCTTGATTGATAGCTAGAACGCAGAGATTTGGAATTGAGTTTGCATTGATAGAATTGCCGCTCCTTGATTAGGCCGTATGTTAGTTCCATTAGTAAGAAAAGATTAGATATTGTTATTATAAACCTTTGTTTATTATACAATGAGAAAACAGAGGACACTAATAGTTGCTCTACAATTTGTTCAAGCATATTTGCTAATTGCCTAGCAAATTAGTGCAAGCTTCTGTTTTTTTTGGTTGGATTAATTGCTATATGATTTTTATTTGATTACTGTGCTATAGAAATTATTGTAATCATCAATTAGCATGATGTGTGGCTACTCTTGATGGAGCTTGATGAGTTCCCTTGGAATGATTGATTGATTGATTGATTGATTTTTTTTCATCACAAGTTAGTTTTTTTTTGGAAGTGTTTGTCTATATAACATAGTATTTATTTACTATCTTATGTATTATGCTGATTTTTTATTCTCTAATCTCTATAAATTTTTACTTCAATAGAATTTGCCTCCGCAACGCACGGGTCCCTGCACTAGTATGGTATTATGAGCGGTGACTGAAATAGCTGTTGCATGAGAGAAAGTAGTGCAGTTGGTGACTTTGAAACTACTATTTTCTAAACAAGAAAAACTTAAGGTAGCAGCAACTTCCCTGAAACATTCGGTGATAGACGTGTTAATGTAACGGATTTAGAGAACAACTATGTTGGAGTATCCAATTCATCAATAGCGAATGCAAAACAAATTGTCTAGTGGCAATGATGGTGACAAACGAATAATCGGTGATGGTGCTAATAAAGAAACGACCCACAATGGTGATTGTTGGTTGTGCGGATGTAATGCTCTAAATTTCAAAAGAAAAGAGAAGAAGAAAGTTTTATCCTAAAGTGTCAGGTTTCGAAACATACATCTCAGGTTCCGGAACCTGAGCAGAGAGCAAAGTGATTGGGGGTTCGAGTTCTGAGGAACCTGTTATTTAGTTCCGAAACATGACTGTGTTTCGGAACCCACAATGTAGGTTCTGGAAACTGCACTGCACAAGTGTGGGCTGTGCGGGCAGAGATGGGGAAAAGTAGAAATGTGGAATGTCGAGGGGCTAAAATGCAAATGTGTATCCCCGAAAAATGCCCCCAAAGAGCTAACCCTAACTCTTTTTCTCTCTTCCCCTCTCCCCAATCAAGAGAAGTCCTTCCTCCTTCCTCTCACTCCCTCACACCCTATCGTCTTCCTCCTCTTTCTCAAGAATTCCCACTTGGAGCTCGAGCTTTGGGGACTCGGACAAGCTAACCTCGACCTCCCAGCTCCATTGTTGGAGGACCTTCAAGATTTAGGTGAGTTATTAAGGGATCTTTAGTTTTGTTGGGTGATACTGGTTGATAGTAGGGTGTTCCCTTGGTTTTGAGCTTTTGGAAAACTCAAAAGGGCATTACGACTTGTTTTCATAGGTGCATTGTTGTTGTATAGGGTTTTCAAACTATTCTTGTCATGAACTTCCATTGGATGAGCTTCTACACAAAAGTACTAGAAGTTTCTTGAAGGATTTCACGGAAAACCTTAGATTTCGAT
Source organism: Tillandsia leiboldiana (assembly GCA_029204045.2). Taxonomy (NCBI): domain Eukaryota; kingdom Viridiplantae; phylum Streptophyta; class Magnoliopsida; order Poales; family Bromeliaceae; genus Tillandsia; species Tillandsia leiboldiana. The sequence goes on from CM055060.1 coordinate 8,437,376, forward strand.
TTCCAAACTTGAAACCCTAGAAATTCACCCAGAACCTCAGTGTTCCCATGTTTCTTTTACTGTACTAAAGAGTCCTCCGAGTGTCATGGATGATTTGAATATGGTTCAAGTACAATGCGGTTCTGCAAAATCCGCTGAGTTGCTCGACCAAGTTCAAGAACCAGGGATCTAGGTTTTGAAACCTACTCAATAAAACGATGTGCGATTAGTTCGAATTCTGCGGAACCAAGCTTAGTGTTCCGAAACCTGAGGGTGTTACAAATTTTTTATTGGCATATTTCGTGATTTAAGTCGAAGCCTTGAAAAGTTCGGATCGTTAAGTCAACAACAGAAAACTAGAAGACTCAAAGTCTGAATTCACAATACTTAGTAAGTTTAAATAATGTTAATAATAATTTAAATATATATTTATATGTTTGGAAGACATTAAAATAGGTTTGAATCATGTAAAATTAAAAAACTGCAATTTTTTAATGTCAGGGACTGGGGACCCTGTGGGAAGGACTGGTCCCCAAAAAGCCACAATGCGACTCAGCCACGAAAGGACCGGACCCTATGTCAAGGACCGGTCTCCGAACAGGTTTTCTGAAAAAGTGGCAGAGACGGACCGGACCTTGTGGGAGGGATCAGTCCCTAAACGGCTTTTGTGGTTGTTACGCAGGGAAAGACCGGAACCTCAAGGAAGGACCGGTCTTTGAGGTTTCTGGGAAACTTCAAGTACTGGACCTTGTCAAGAAAGATCCGTGACACCGATGCAAGTTTTCAAATATGCAGTTTTTCAATCATAATTTAATTCTAATTGCTTCTAAACCTCTAAATAAGATGTGGGAACTCTTCTAAAATGTGAAAAAGAATATTTTATATTTCAGAAATCCTAAAAACTCGTTGATTGCTTTCTTTCTCATCTCCAACAACGAATTTCTACCAAATCAATTCTTGAAACCCTAATTTCTCTTTTATTTAGAGAATTGTTCTAGCTGTTGTTGATTAGAAACTTCTTCCATATTTTTTTATTGATCCTCTAAGCAACGAATCAAGAAATCATCATCAACCTTATTCTTATTGCTTCGGACAGAGTGCGCTCATGGATTCGAGTGGGCGTTGAGGATTTGACATGTAGAAGGCTTTGTGGATTCGAAGTGTGAACGTTCCATGGATTTAGAACGCAGTGTTCGTGAATTTGAACGTGGGCGTGGACAATCCGTTAGAGAGCACGAGATCTAAAGTTAAAAGAGAGGTTTAAGTCCTTGGAGTCGATAATCACCGTATAATCTTTTATTTCCTAGTGGATTGTTATCGCGTGTTGGTCCCGTGAGTTTTTTACTCCTCATTGGAATTTTTCCACGTAATATCTCGGTGTGCTATTTTATTTTCCGCATTTATTTTTATTGCATTGAAATTTGTCATTTTTGGCCTATATATTTATTCGCCCCCTCTAGGTATTTAATAGATCCTATTTAGATCTTAGGGTTAACATAACTTACAATTAGTATTAGAGCGGGATTTTAAATTCTTTTATTATGGGTGAAGGTGGTAATATAAATAGGCCTTCTCTTTTTTATGGGACCATGCCTATTAGAAAGTCCAGATGAGAGCCTTCCTCATCGCAATTGATGAGTGAGTATGGCAAGCTGTTGAATTCAGCTGGAAGCATCCTACCGAAGTTGTTAATAATGCTACTATTTCTAAACTTTGGAATAAGTGGTCAAATGATGAGATCGAAGCATCTTCTTACAATGGGAAAGGTATTAATGCTTTATTTAACGCTCTCTCCCTGACCGAGTTCACACGTGTTTTCGCATGTGAAACGGCAGAAGAAATCTGGAATGCATTACAAGTACGCATAAGGAACTAATTTAGTAAAAATTCAAAAACTTCAGATGCTTACAAGCAAATTTAATTCCATTCGAATAGAGGAGTATGAATCTTTTCCTGATTTAATTACTAGACTCAAGATATAATTAATACATGTACAAATTTGGAAGAGAAAATTTCTAAGTCTAAAATTGTAAGAAAGATTCTTCGAACTCTTCTGGAATGCTTTAGGACGAAGGTTGCTTCCATTGAAACTGTTAAACATCCAGATGAGAAGAAAGTAAAAGAATTAGTAGGTGCTTTACAAACGTATGAAAAGACTTTCCCTACTAATCAATTTTCTTCTAAGTCTTTTTCTAAAAATACAAGTGTTGCACTCAAATCTACCAAGGAGCAAGACAGCGACTCAGATTCAAACGACGAAATTTCAATTGCTGATTTTGAATAGAAAATGGCGCTTCTCACGAAGAAATTCTATCAGAATTTTCAGGAGAACAGAATCTTGAAGACTTCATCTAAAGCTCTTGAGGAGGATCAGGAATGTATATTGAAAAAAAACAAAATCCTCCAAGAGAAGCCTGACCAATCGAAGACAGCAGTTATGTTACATCTTGATAAAATTGGTTTTCTGGAAAAACAATTTAAGGAAATCCATGGAACAAATAAAGTTTTGACCAAAATAGTTCATCAACTCAAATCCGACATATAGAAATTCCCCTCCGAATCTAAGAAACTTGATTGTATGCTCGGATTGAGTCAAAGAAATAAACTTGATCATGGATTTGAAATGACATATATTGAGAAAGTACATCATTCTACATGTACTGTCTCAACTAAATTGAAGGATAAAGTATGCCATAAATTTGAAAATAAATGCCACATTAAGAAAACATGTTCTAGAAACGGAAAGAAAATTCAACCAACATCTTCTATACATTAATCGGCATCTACTCCTACTCGACAACCATCATGAATTCGAAAGCAATATCAAAAAGGTCGAGTTCCCCCGATCAACCAGAACACAGCAGATAATACCTAAGAAGGCGAATGAAAAGTGAAGACCAAAGGTTGATCAAAAGTCAAAACAATCGATGCCTAATCACAACAAATCAAGACAATCAACAATCTGGCAAGTCTAGATTCAAAAAGGTGATATCTTTCTTTATTTTAAGTCTTAAATTGTTTTTGATTTATTGTAATACTTTGATTGGGTTTTTATTCATTATCTCTTGACTTTCGCATTATAATTTTTTGTGCTTTCATTGGTACGATTTTTATATTTTTGTTTACTATTTTAAAAGCTAAATGCATAATTGCTATATTAAATAGTGCATTGAACAACAAATAGGTTCACTTTCATTCACTCCTAATTAATTTTATATTAATTATCGGTTTTACTTCACAATCATTATTTTTGAAAATAATCTATTATAGGAGTTCTTAAATTTTATATTTATTAAATTACGGTAATCATATGTGATCTTTAGAAACTCAGTCTATCTTAATTGTCTATGTTGAATATAATGAATAGATGTTTATTGATAGACTGAAATTTGTTAAATTTTTATTCAAATAAGAGAATGCATATTTGAGAGGGAGTTATGAAATGAAACACTCCAAATATATGAAAAATGTGGAAAGAGTTACATCCCAAAGGGAGTGTGAAAACTACCACCACGTGTAGGAAAGAGCTGCCACCCTGATCATCCGGTAAGTGTGCGAAGCTACCACATGTTTAAAATACTTAATATGCAATGAAAATAGGTTATAGTTGAAGTATTTGGAGATATACATTCATATTTAAAATTTGTACAATCTCATGTTTGTTATAGGGTGGGATAGTGAAAAGATACTCAAAGAGTCACCCCTGATTTAATATTTGCATTATCTCAAATTTGAAGGATTATTAAACAAATTTATATCATTTTTGTAAATCATCTTTATAATCCGTTACAGCTTGATAGATTTTTTATCTTTAGACTATTTTTAATGACTCGTTTTTTAAGTCCATAAAAAATAAGAAAGTTTATAATATTTTATCTACATCTTGATGATTTTGTAATAAAATTCTTAATTTTTATAAATTGATGTGGATTGGAAGAAATATATGTGAATTTACAGTGGAATTTGGAGCATTCCAAAAACTTGGAGATCCTTCATGCACTTACATTAACTTTTTCTGAGTGCAATCATCATAATTTGATATTTTATCACAAATGATTTTGAAATAAAAAAAAAAAAAACTTATATTTCTGGTATACTGCATTCCAATACTCCTATTTGATTTATCTCCACTCTGTTTTATCTTTTTGGCAATTTTTGTCAAAAATGGAGAGATGATGATATTGATAAAGATAGGGAGGGAAAAACATAAGAGAATAAGAAAATGAAGATAGAGATGATATTGAAGAAGAAAGAGGGAGAACAAGAATAATTTGATGAGAAGAATTTGATTTTCATTTACTAACTTTGAATTATTAATTTCCTTCATGGAGAAAATAATCTTTTTGCAGGTTTTTGAAGACTTCAAGACTACAAGTGTGTCTAAGTCGTAGTGTTTATGTTAGGAGTTACAAAGTGTAATTTTGATTTTATTTGAATACTACACGCGAGAGGTTCGATGTTTTAATGATGACATTGAACCTTTTTTTTTTTTTAGCTCAGCGTTGTGAGTGTTTTATATATTTTTTGGGGTTTGTCACGAAATTGCCCAAGGGGGAGATTGTTATGGATTTTATATTGACATATTTCTTAATTTGAGTCGGAAGTTCTGTCTTGAAGAGTCCGAATCTTTAAGTCGGCAACCGAAGACTTGAAGACTCAAAGTATGAATTCACAATACTGGATAAGTTTAAATAATATTGATAATAATTTAAATACATATTTATATGTTTGGAAGATATTAGAATATGTTTGAATCATGTAAAATTAAAAAACTGAAATTTTCTAATGTCAAGGACAGGACCGTGTGGGAAGGACCAAACCGTGTGGGAAGGAGCGGTCCCCGAAGGGTCACAATGCGACTCTACCACAGAAGGACCGGACCCTGTGTTAAGGACCGGTCCCCGAACATGTTTCCTAAAAAAGTCGCAGAGACGAACAAGACCTTATGGGAGGTCCGGTCCCTGAACGGCTTTCTTGGTTGTTACACAGGGAAGAACCGAACCCTCAAGGAAGGACCGGTCTTTGAGGGCTTTGGAAAACTTCAGGAACTGGGCCTTGTCAAGAAGGACCAGTCCGTGACCCTGACGCAAGTTTTCAAATATGCAGTTTTTTAATCATAATTTGATTCTAATTAATTCTAAACCCATAAATAAGATGTGGAGGCTCTTCTAATATGTGGAGAAGAATATTTTATATTTCAGAAACCCTAGAAACTCGTTGATTGCTTTCTTTCTCATCTCTAACAACGAGTTTCTACCGGATCAATTCTTGAAACCCTAATTTCTCTTTTATTTGGAGAATTGATCCGGTTGTTGTTGCTTAGAAACTTCTTTCACATTTTTTAACGATCCTCTAAGCAACGAATCAATGAATCACCATCAACCTTATTCTTCTTGCTTCGAACGGAGTGCGCTCATGGATTCGAGTGGGCGTCGTGGATTCGACGTGTAGAAGGCTTCGTGAATTTGAAGTGTGAACATTTCGTGGATTCGGAATGTGGCATTCATGGATTTGAGCGTGGGCGTGGACTATCCGTTGGAGAGCGCGAGATCTAAATAAGTTAAAAAAGATATTTGAGTCCGTGGAGTCGATAATCACTATATAATCTTTTATTTCTTAGTGGATGATTATCACGTGTCGGTCCCGTGAATTTTTTACCCCTGGTTAAAGTTTTCTCACATAAAATCTCGGTGTCCTATTTTATTTTCCACATTTATTTTTATTGCATTGAGATTTGTCAATTTTGGCCCATATACCTATTCACCCCTTCTAGATATTCAATAGATCCTATTTAGATTCTAGGGCTGACTTCCAGAGGGTGGTTCCTAAATCTCAGTGACAGGTTCCGAAACCTAACACCCTAAAACCAAGTGAAAGATTCGTTATGAGTTATTTTGGTCGAGAATTGCATCATAGCCTACAATATGACATGTTTATGCTCTCGATAGGTTCGAGCAAGATTCGAGGAGCCGAGAGCACGTCGTGATCGTTGAGCGAGCTACTTGAGATGGGTGCTCAATCCGAATCAAGTTTAGTAAAACCCAGGTGACTTCGTTCTATTCTCTTTACCCTTCTTATGGCTGATGATTATTCATGAGTTTCATGTAGTAGATTAATGTCGACAACTTGGTCAATGATGATTTGCAAACTATCATTACTTACTCATTCACAAAAATATTGGTAGAAGCATGCTATGTTTACTCATTTGTTGTAGTCCTTACTTGCCTCATAGAAATGCATGCTAGATAAACCTTATCACATTCATGATGACATAGAGACTAGTAGTAAAAATAGTACTTATTGGCGAGAGCAGCCCTCGTAATTGATTATAGACATAGTACTTAGTTCCTATATTGCTACTATCGTTGTCGATCGTAGAACAAGACGACATTATGCTTTGCTCCCCTATCACCGCCACAGTGGTCCGATCAATCTCGTGATACGGTGAGCTCTTCCGAAAAAGTGGCCTGAGATTGAAAAGTTAGGGCCTTGTCTGGGACTGAAAAAGTTAGGGCAACTAAACATAAGCGGCCCGGAAACTAAAAAGTTAGAGCGTAGATTGGGTCAAGAATGGGGTCAATCTCGTGGTACGGTGAGCTCTTCCGAAAAAGTGGCCCGGGATTGAAAAGTTAGGGCCTTGTCTGGGACTGAAAAAGTTAGGGCAGCTAAACATAAGCGGCCCCGGAAACTGAAAAGTTAGAGCGTAGATTGGGACAAGAATTGTCCGACCTTATGATCTGGTTGATGCACAGTCATGCATTGCTTGTTGTTCATCAAACATAGTTTTCTATCATGTAGTATTGCATATTATTATTACTTGTACATGCTTACCCACAATTTCTTCTGCCTATGCCTTGTTATTACAACCATTTTCCTTTGAAAGGTCGGCGTAACTTACACTCGTCGGCTTCTTGTACACACTAAAATATTATCACCCAATTATTTTTTAAGTACTTCGAGCAGGGCAGAACAAAACGTCGTGTGAGGGTTATGCATTAGAGATATCGTCCCCTCTTCGGACACACATTTAGTTTGTAATCAACATTATATCCAAAATATTGTAATCAACATTATAGCCATTTTGGATAGTAATTGGGATTCTTATTAAAATTAAAATATCTTTGGATAGTCTGGGCCTAGATTTCTTTAATTATCATATGCTAAATAGCAAGTGCTTTGTTCTCCGACGCCGTGCACATATAGGGATGTCCGCGTGGCAGGTTAGGCAACACACCCGATTGGGCTTCCACACCAAGGCATGACTATAGAGTAGTTTGAAATTCTGTTTGCCAATCGATTTGTCGAGTAGTTGGATCGGCATCATGACAAATTTTGGACCCAATATCAAGTAATTCAGATTTATCCAAATTGGCTCACAATCGTATTTCTAGTGATGATGATAAGGCACCATTCTTTAATCGAAACTTCCTCTAAAGGTTTTATATTCCTTAATTGTCTACGATATAGAAGTTTGTAAGGCTTGAAGTCGTTGATTTTGTCGTTGCTCCATGGCTTGTAATTAGTTGCTTATTGGCTTGTAATTAGTTGCTTATTTTCTTTCGTCACATGTCATTCAATATTGTTTCCTCTCCATCCCATTCATCGTCATGAGACAAAATGGTCAATAGTTATCTTTCACGTGTCATGCGTAGAATATTTTATATAATAAGAATTTAACTGAAATCGAAAGCACTTAGCTGAATCTAAATCCGCTCAAAGTAGGGTAAAATAAATGACCTCAACAATAAATGACTTGGTTTGGCTTGTAATCACTCAAAATGCTTCAAAGTATCATGTTAAGGCACAAACGTGAGCAGAAGTTGATGTAGAGGAATCCACACGAAGGAAAAAAACTTCTTAGTAGTTTTATCAATTCGCAATCATTTTCTCCTCTCAATCAGAAGCCTTAGTTACTTAATCTTCTTTTATTCTTCTTCGTGGTAGAGTCCACCAAACAACAACATTAGCGAGCCTCCCTTTGGATCAAAACCTTAGATTTCAACACGACGAGAAGATAGTGCGCGAGATGGTGAGTGCGTTGGAAACCCTAATCTAGGATCAAATATGAATGCAAAGTAGAAGACAAAATCTCTTGATTTAGATTCCACCGGACTCTTAATACTAAACTGTTACGACTTTCTGCTCCTAACTATAGTTTGATATATAGATTTAATGTCACTATCGAACACTTCTCCGCTCCAAAAGGAAGAGGAACCTCCTCTTTTAACTTATCTAGCCTAGAAGCTATTAAGAAGAATTCACTTCTTTATTAATTAAATTGACTACTAATTACAAATGAGGAGAGCCTTTTATTTAGTCCTAGAATCATTATTATAATCCTAATGTAATAAGAAAATTAAATAAGAATAGGATAAATCTAAAGATATACCTAATAAAAAAATTACTATTTTCTAATCTAACAAGTAAAATAATCCTACTCTAATATTGAAAAGACTTTATATCCGAGCGTTCTAGAACTCAATGATCGTAACAAAATGATTTCCAAAAATCATGAAATTTGGTTCTTAGAACATTCATATACTTTAGATCATACTTAAACATGTCAATCATTGGTTCGGATGCCTTATCATTGAAAATAAAGTGAAGGTATCACGGCCTTGATACTTCTTAGAAGAATCATATCATAATTCCTTATGTATTCCAGTCATCAATATTGTACTTTCGATATGCAAACCGATTATAAAATAGTAATTTTTAATCTTTCATTCCATGTTTAACCCTACTTAAGTGGTGAAGATGGAGAGAAGATATAGTTAGTCATGGAGCTCTTCAATAAATGTATCAAATAAATTAGTTAGATTAATTAATTTAGTCTCATTTTTGTAGTGGAACATTCTTTTGCTATAATTGAAATTTTATCAATTGAAAATAATGTTTAGTTAGTCTGAAGACTACGAATTTTCCGCCTACAACGTGACTCTACTTGATATCATGTTGCCCTTGCACATTAGTAATTATATGCGATTGCAAGTATGTGACATCTGTTATGCCTCAACTAGGGGCATGATTTATTCTTACTATGAAAACAACTCCAATGTGTTGGTTTCTTCCTTGGGAAAAGCCTTCAAGACAATAAAGGATATAAATGTTATTCACTACATATCCTACAGAACAATATTCCAATTAGTCAAAAGAGGAGAAAATTCATATTTAGAATTTTAATGGACATTTTTATGCCCCTATTCCTATAAAAGAATTATGAATAAAAAACTAGCATAGGATTGCCGGAGAGCAAAATTTTGGAAGGTGTAACAAAGTGCTAGCAAATATGTCATAGTATAGAGGTAGAAATAATTTTAATCTTAAGCAAGATTTTTTGAAATGCTTATACATGCAAGCATGTTTTTTCGTAAATCGAAATCATATGTTCTTCCATTTACAAGGTACATGAAAATGTAAGAAATTTTAAAGGAAAATCAAGCATAGATTAATGGCAGCCAACACAGATCCCCTTCCTGCCCCGACAAGTGCAAGAAGTTCACGCAACGTCTAACAAAGTAACAAAATCAGAAAATCATCTCAGGAATTAAATGTTTGCCATGCAAGCAAACTTAGTAGAAAAGATTGTGCATGTTCAGATCTGAGGAAACTACAAAACGGAATAGGATGAAGCAAAAAAAAGGTTCCCAGGATGGAAGCCAGAAAAGAGTTTAAGGGCCTATTTCGATATTAGAACAAGTTATCCATTGATACCTGATGCACTATAGGGATTTCTTGTGCCTACAAGTTTGCTGTCAGTTCACTGCAAAGTCTTGGAAGTCACAATTTCTTCACATGGGTCAAAAGAAGGCTTAGCTTAGAAAAATTGAGGTCTAAATGGCCAATGTTGGCTGAGGGGCCAACAAGTACAGCTAGGTAAAAGTTGTATGTCCAATATGAGATTAGCATAAGTATTCCTTACAGTATATCAAAATGTTTTGAGATCTTGGTTAATTATGAACCATTACATATTTTCATCTTATTAAAAGTTAGGTGACTTTTCAACCAACCCAAAACCGAATAGCTAAATTACCAAAACCAACATCCCATGGCCTTGACTGAAAAGAAACTAGTATTTCAAACCTTTACGTAATGGATATTTATCTTGGCAGATCCTACGGTCACATCTTTGATTCCCGTGTTCTCTTTAGTTTTAATTAGTGACCATTTAGACCAATATTAAATATTCCTATATTCTTTTCATCAACTTTTATTAATAGCATTTCTCCAGTTTCTAATGGCTTTAGAATTGACTTCAGTGTATCATTGTTAATTTGAAATTTTAAATGGGAGAAGAACTATTATCTTAGGTAGATCTCTATCTGTTTTATCCACAAAAATTACTATATAATTACATGACAAGATTTTGATGGCCTCTGTATTCAAACCTGAATGTTTACAATTACTAGTATTCTTGCTGATCTCCTGAAGAGGATTAGGAATAATAGTTATAATATTTTCACCTAAATAAATTTCGAGGCTCACACTCCACCTTAGAGCCTATTTCCATAATCCTTCACCCAAATCAAATGTTTGGGAAATACACTACATCAATTCCAACTATAGGATTACGAAGTGAACATCATGTAGTAAACAACCATCTCAGAAAAGGAGTTAATACTGATGAATGGGCAATACAATAGAGGGACACAAATTCTAGAGATGACCTCTATCTCTTGTACAAATTTTGAATTGCAAGATGAGAACATGAGCATAATTTTTTAGCCAATCAACAGCATCCATTGTATAAAGGTCTTTGTTTTCTCACCATCCTTAACTCTGTTTTAAATGAGTACAAAAATTTATACGTGGTATCAAACAACATTATAACCAAAGAAGCACATTACAATCTGAATTTCATGTCGAATGTTTAATGGTCTTAGTTTATACGACTCCTCCCCTAATCATTTAAGCCCTCAATTTCATTTTGTTACAGTTTGTTATTCAGTTACCTATAAACACTCTTCCCATGCTGTTCTTTTACAGTAATATTCTGGATAAAACTTGACCTCTCTGCATGATGAATGCTGGTTTTCTGTTTGTCCTGGACTCAGTCATATTCTTTAGTATCTCAGTTCCTTATATGCTTTGTACACCACTCTACATATAACAAACATCATGTTCATGAAACCCAATGGTTTAACTTGCATATGACCTCAATCTGCTACTTTAACTTGAAGATATGATTTGCTCAACAAAATATAGTAGTAAATGCTAGAAAGATTGAAATCAACAAAAGCCACCAATGCACTATGCAGGCGCAGACAAATTCCCGTACTCAACACTTCTCATTAAAGGCGAATAAGGTAAATATCTTTGGGGGCTATTGCTTATATACCCCTCACTACTATACAAAATTTTCAAATTTACCCCTCTATTCCCAAAATACCCTTCTAAACCCCAAATCCCATTAGTAAACCCTAGGGCTAGGGGTATATTTGAAGGAATTTTTGGAAATCAACAGGGGAATTTTGATCCACCAGGGGTATATTAGATAATTTTGAAAGTTTTAAAGGTATATTAGATATTATCACTATCTTTGATGATTTAGATACATTAATTCTCCAATAGCATAGTCATTTTGAGAAATATTGACACATAAATGGCCAGAAACATAAATCTATGATGGATCAAGAATGGATATTATAAGACAGCATTTACGCTGATCAATATATAGAAAGTGCAAAAGGCAGAGGAAGATTTCAAGTAATAAATGCATAGGTTAGATTTCAAGGATAGATATTCAAGGAGAAAATGCCACAAGAAGTATTTCTTATCAGTCTAATTACCAATATTTTACAAATTTCTGTCCCCTTTCTGGTCTTTCTGAGATAGCAAGGGAATTATGTTGAGTTACCTAGTCACTCAAAATATAGATCATTGCAAAGAGAGATTTATGTAGTTATGCTGTCTCTCAAAATATAGATCAAATGTGCCTTACAATTTACACATGAACCGTAGGTGTGCAAGTGAACAAAATAGAAGACCCTCTTTTACTCTTTTCTACTTTATTATAATTCATTCCTCTCTATTTCCTCTCAATGTGGCATTTTCTCCTAGAATGTGATAAATTCGAAATTTAAATTTGATAAGTTCGAATGTGAATTTGAAATCAAAATATAGTTTCTGGAAAATTATGGGTCAAAAAGTGCAAATTTGCACAACTCTCGAAGAAATTGTCTCCCGACTTACAGACCCGGGTTTGATCTCGAAAATCTGAAATTACCAGTGGAATCGTCTCGTCGAATTGATTAAAAATGGTGCAAACCAATTTTCGATCTAACGAACGGATCGTCTCGAAAACAGCGAAGAACAAAGTGGGGCCGACGACTTAAGTGAATAGTGAAATGAATAGTAACCCCCTGATTTAATTCCCTCGCCGGCCAACGTCGGCCGATCGACCGTCTGGAGTCCTAATCGGATGGTCCAGATACCCGATTTGAACAGTTCGGCCATTCTGAGCGCAATGGCGCAATCCGTTTTCATGTTTGATGAGCCTAGGACAACGAAATGCGTGTCAAACTTTAAATATACTGAATATTATGGATCGAGAATTTATCGGGGCGCAAACTCAAGAAACCAAATACGCTACTTGATAGGTTTCGTCGAGCCGGACCTCGTGGTGTCGTCCGTTTTTCGATTTGACGACTCTAGTGCCTCGAAAAGCGTGAAAAACAGCGAAAGGCGGCGTATTTGCATAAAAGTCCCTGCATTTTATGTGCGGAATTCAATGAAATTCTTTAGAGAGGGACCTAGATGTGAGACAAAGTCCTTGTGAAGGACCCAACTCTAAATAATGCAAGTAGAGGGAGCAAGTAGCATTTTGTGCAAGCTGTATACATAAACTTGGTTTTGGTCTAAGGATGCCCTAGCTTTGATTCTTCTTGTAACCGCAGCCCCCAGCCCCCCCGCACGACCTCTCCTCTCCCTCCTCTGTCTTCCCCGTGCCCTAGCACCGCCGGCCGCCATCCCCCATCGCCGGAAAAGCAAGAAGAAGCAACCTTGCTTCTTGTTCTCGGGCTGGGTTGAAGAAGAAGCAACCACACCTCAGATCCTTGCACCCAACCGCATCTGTGACCTCTATCCGTGTCAGGAGGTCAAGCCTGAGGTGTTATGCAGCCTGCCTTGGCCGCACGTCGCCGGAAAAGGCATCTTCTTCTTTCTCGGAGCCGACAAGGTGAGCTCTTCCTCTCCTTTAAGTTTCTTGCAACCTGGACCCACAATGGTCCTCCAAGTGAAGTCCCAAGCGTCTTGGTGCTCTGGGTGGTCGGCGGGAGCAACATGCCCGCCGGAACTCTAATTTGCTCCGTCGCGGTCGTACGCCGCATCCGGCGGCTCGAGATCTGAACAAAGATGATGAACACCTTCTGCTGGACATTTATACCGCTCCCATGAAGTTTTGTTGGGTTTGGTGCAGTCTCAAGCCCGCACGAGCTTGCCCTAGTTTTGGGCCATTTTGCTTCGACCGAGCTCTTTGCTCCGGCGCCGCCGCTGCTCCCGGACGCCAAGGATTGTCATGGATCACTTCACAAGGCCAAGGGGAACCCATTCGTGTCTTTGCATGCGACCCATGCGGCCCGGATAAAAATCCGCCATTAAAGATCCATGGTTGGCCGCATTCATGGCAGCCGGCCATCCGCCGCCTTCCACCGGCGGGGAGATGCCCAGAACTTCCCTATTTGATGAGACGAAGCTTCGGGTGCTGTCCTTTGCACCTAAAAGCTGCTGGTTTGTGATGGCTTAAACTTGAAGCTCCAAGTTGGCCGCAAGTGTTTGTTCCGGCCACTCCGCAACCCTCGGTGAGTGAGCCCTTATCTTCCCTCAGTCCCTGGAGCTTGATGCTCATCTTCTTTTGAAAAATGACTGAGTGGATTGGAGGTTGTATCATGCTAAGCCCTAGAATGGCCATTGTTGGCCCTTAAGCTGTTCCAGCAGCTTCGCGGAGGTGAGCCTCTGAGTTTGTTGGACCTCCTGAGCATGATGCTCACCTTAGTTGGGCAATTGATCAAGTGGTTAGGTTAAAATTGCAAGTTGAGCCTATTAGCCTAAGGAAAGGACGACCCGAAGTTATTCTTGGGTTCCGTGCTGCTCCCAAATGGTGAGCACGGCGTTCAGTACGTCGAGGCCCACCTACTAGTGGCCTCGATTCAGTTCAAAAGTATTCAGAAATGTAATGTAAACTTAAAAGGCCTCAAATAGCACGTATTTATGCAATTTTGTGAAACCCTAGGGGTCTAAATGCAATTGTGACATCATGGGCTGTCTTGCACTGTGTGTCCATGATCTCTAAAACCTTCATTGGAGATCCATTGGCTTTCGTCGAGCGGGAATCGGTTATCGGACCGTAAATCGGCAAAATCGTCGGTTTATCGGCGACTCGGTCTTAATTGCGCAATTCGAGGAATTGCGGTGATTAAGTTGTGCTTATGATGTTCCCAGTATAGTTCTGGACGATCCAGCAGCCTCGGCTTATGGCTAGCAACTCCCGGAAACCACAAATGACTTCCCGGGGGCATTTTAGTAATTTTGGCAACAATTGAGTTTAGTGATGCACCCAACAGCATGTTATTGCCCGAACGTCTTCAGTGAAGCGTTCTGGGGCAGCACGTCAAGTTCCGTCAAATTCGGAGACCTGTAGGCACAGATCGGATCATAGTTGATCGATCGGCGGATTTCCGAAAATTTCGGTAAATCCCGGGACTTCAGTGAAGTTCCTTGTTTAAACTTTCTGCGTAAAGTGAGTCAGTGGTTGGGGTGTGTGAGAGTCTATTTTCTGACCTGTGTATATGATTCAGGTCCCAGCAGTCAGCCGTCGGCTCGTGAGCCTTCCAGCGGATTTCAGGACTGTCTGCATTGAGGTGGGTTTATCTTCGGTTCGGGCTTTATCATTTCGGCCCTGTGGGTACCGTGGTAGGTCTGACCCCTGTGTTTGATGTAGCCTTGATCCTATGGTAGAGCCATTCTACTTGCTTTTATTCCAGCATTCAGTATATCAGTTATACAGCCTTGATCTTACAGTTGAGCTTTTCTATATGCTTTCACTCTCAGTACTTAGTGTATATAGTGATATATACCTGGACATATGCCATGCCGGATTGGTCATTAATTAGAGTGATTATCAGTACAGTTCATATCAGCATTTCCTATTCTTCTACTGCATGTTAGAATAAGAATTCAGTTTCAGTATACAACTTCTATTATACAACTTCTGCTATACAGTTTTAGTTATACAATTCAGTTATACAGCTTCTGCTGTACAGTTTCAGTTATACAGCATTAGTTGAGATTACAGTTTTCAGCATCCTGATTGGGATTTTCTCGGCTTGTTGCCGATTGTTCGGCCTTTAGACCGCGAGTTTGAGCATCAGCATTATGATCGCCCTATTGAGCCAGCTTTCAGTCACGTTCACCGACGGTTTGGCCACCGTCATGGTGTTCTTTATCGGTAGAGAGGTCGTCACAGCGACCCGTGAGCCCGTTGGGGCTATGATAGCATTCTGGTATATCTGTGGGCATTAGCCTGAAGTCCTTATGACCTGTTACGATATATTTAGTATTATCTTTATTGTTTCTATACTATATATTACTTACCATCTATAGCGTAGGATTATATAGCATGTAATCCTAGTTATATTATCACTATGGTTGTTATACTATATATTACTTACCATCTATAGCGTAGGATTATATAGCATGTAATCCTAGTTATATTATTACTATGGTTGTCATTGTTACCATAGAAATACCTTCTCATGTACTATATAATTGATGTTAATACAAACCATATAATATGCCCTTTTGCCCATCTTTCATGGTATCAGAGCGGGAACCCTAATATTGGGAATATCGATCCTTAGCCACCATCTACCACGAGCCTCATCTTCTTCCATAATTTTTTTTTTTTTTTCTTTGGATTTCTCTCTCCATCACAACTGCTGCTACAGTGCCGCTGCTACAGTACCGCTGCTACAATACCGGCGCTACAGTAATTTCGGCCTCTCTTCATTATTCTGGTGTCGTTCAGATGCGTACTTGCTCCCTGGTGTAGTTTGGTTCTTCTCTCGTGCAATCAAGGTCAACTTTGATTCATTCAGCTTTTCCCATCGGGTTCTAATCTGACTTACTTATCTTTATTCTGGATTTGTGACTACTTGGTATTTTTTTTCTACTCGTCGGATTTGCCTCGGTTACTCTCTCGTGGTGATATTTTCTTTTTGTGGTAACATGTCTTCTTTTTCAAATTTACCAGTGGTTAATATCAAAACTCTCATACCACTTGAACTAACAGATTCCACATATCTTGTGTGGAAACAAATATTTCTTAATGTTTTGGAGAGTTTTGGTGTTACTCCACATGTGGACGGAACTGGTATTATACCGCCTCAGACTATTGACACTTCTGAAAAGAAAACAATTATGAACCCGAAATATCTAAATTGGAAAAAAGAAGACACCACTATACTCTCGTGGATTAATGCCACCCTTTCGCTTAGCATATTACAGATGATTGTTTCTAGCTCTCCTAAAACTGCGTATGATGCTTGGAAAATTATCGAAACATATTTTCTTGATAAAACTGCTTCCACCGCTTTCTATCTAAAGTCTGAATTACGAAGCATCAAGAAAGGTTCAATGAATATGACCGATTATATGCAAACGATTAAATCTATTGGCGATGCCCTGCAAGCGATTGGTGAAACTGAGTCAGACCATAACTTGGTCATGACTGTTCTTCTCGGGTTACCAGAAGAATATAGAGGTTTCGTCAGTGCCCTTAATACACACCGAAACAAGCCTACTTTTGATCAACTTCGTCCACTTCTGATGCAAGAAGAAACAGAAGTACAACGTCGTACTAGTTCAACAACATCACCTGCCATTCCCACTATCGACAGCGAAGCTCTCTATGCAAATCGTGGACGAGGAAATCGTGGAGGTCGTGGAGGCAGATATCGCGGTGGTCGAGGACATCGCAGTAGACACAACTCATATCATGGTCGTGGATCTCCTGGAATCTATCCACATTCTTCACCCAATAATCTTCCTCAACCTTATACTCCAAATCAACAATCTTATTTTTCGAAGTCTGGCACACAGTGTCAGATCTGTGAAAAGTACAACCATTCTGCTCTTCAATGCAGACAACGCTTCAATCACTCATTCGTGGCTGATGATGTCCCTCAAACTTTTGCTGCTATGAATCTCTATGAACCTGCTGAGGAAGTATGGTATCCAGACACTGGAGCTTCCAATCACATGACCGCGAATTCTGGTATTCTTTCCTCTTCCAAACCTTATACTGGGCATGAGAAAATTCTAGTTGGTAATGGAAATTTACTTGATATTACTCAGACAGGTGAAACTCAATTGAATACATCTTCTAAATCCTTTGCTCTTAAAAATGTTCTTGTTGTTCCTTCCATCAAGAGAAATTTACTTTCGGTGCGTCAATTCTGTCGTGACAATAATTCTGTTCTTGAATTTGACTCTTCTGGTTTTTCTGTGAAGGACAAGGTAACAAGGACGGAGCTTCTGCACTGCCCTAGCTCGGGAACATCACTCTATCCAATTCCTTCTAAAGTTGCAAGTGTAGGGAATACGCAACATATTGGTCTTGTTGCATCTAGATTTAGTAGCGATGTTTGGCATAGACGATTAGGTCATCCCAGTCTTCCTATTCTTTCGGCATTTATTAAAAATAATAACATTGTTTCTGATGGTAATTCTGCTTTGACATTATCTATTTGTAATGCTTGTAACATGGGAAAACATGTTAAACTCTCATTTTCTGATTCGGAATCTAAATCTGCTTTTCCCTTTCATATTGTGCATTCTGATGTGTGGCAATCACCTGTTCCATCTGTTTCTGGTTATAAATATTATGTTATATTTATTGATGATTATTCTCGGTTTTCTTGGCTTTACCTTTTGAAATTTAAACACGAAGTTTTTGACAAATTTCTCGAATTTAAAGCAATGGTGGAAAACAGATTTCATAGCTCAATCAAGATTTTCCAATCTGATAATGGTACGGAGTTTGTAAATGATAAGTTTTCCAACCTTTGTTCACAAAATGGAATTTTTCACCGTTTTTCTTGTCCTTATACTCCTCAACAAAACGGCCTCGCCGAAAGGAAGCATAGACATTTAACTAACATTGTTAGAAGTTTACTATTTCAAGCTTGTTGTATGCCTCTTCGTTTTTGGGCTGATGCCATTCAAACTGCTGTATTTCTTGTGAATCGAATTCCCTTTCTTACTGTTTTAAAAGGAAAATCGCCATATGAAATTCTGCATGGTTGCTCTTCCCCTGACTTGCAACTTGTCAAAGTTTTTGGATGTTTGTGTTATCCTGATGTGCAGGATATTGCAGCTCACAAGCTCTCTCCTCGGTCACTTCCTTGCGTCTTCTTAGGACTCTCTGATAAACATAAAGGTTTTCGATGTCTCCATCCCAGCACTGGCAAGGTTTTTATTTCTCGACATGTTACCTTTGTGGAAACTGTTTTTCCGTTTTCTTGTCTTTCTAAATTCTCTTCTTCTCCTTCCTCTACTTTTTCCAACCTTGATATGTTTCAAAAATTTATTTCAAATCCTCCTTTGCTGGGTGAGAATCCTTCTACCATTGATGCAATCTCTGGCTTCTCCTTCACACGCCCCTCTGCTGAGAGTGGTTCCGGTACACGTCCACCTGTTTCACCATCTGAGAATTTATCAACGTTTCATTCTACCTTGAATTCTGATGACTCACAGGTTAGGAATGGGAACGATGCCACTGCCGTTGGTCCACCAGAACTCCGTGTCTATACTAGACGACACATTACACGATCTGCTGCTACTACACCTACTATTGTTGAACCACCACCGTCCACCTCTGATCGTCCGCCCTCCCCTCAGCCTACTATAGTGCCGTCTGAGCCTTCTTCACCTCCCCGCATACATCCTATGCGCACTCGATCTATGACTAAGGGTTTAACTGAGTCTACCTCCTTACTGGCCTCTACGGATTCTGCTCTGCCTACTGAGCCTAACTCATTTCATGAGGCCTTTCAGGATGCAGGTTGGCGCGCTGCCATGGCTGAGGAGTTTGATGCCCTCCTGACAAATGCTACTTGGGATCTTATACCTCCTTTGCCGGTTAATCTTATTGGTTGTAAATGGGTATACAAAGTAAAGCAGAAGGCGGATGGGTCTCTTGAGCGTCTCAAAGCTCGGCTTGTGGCTCAAGGTTATAAACAGCAACAAGGCATTGATTTTGATGAGACCTTTTCTCCCGTTGTCAAGTCGACCACTATTCGCACTGTTCTTTCGGTGGCCCTCTCCTCAGGGTGGTCTCTTCGACAACTTGATGTGAAGAATGCTTTTCTTCATGGCACACTCTCTGAAGAAGTTTATATGAGACAACCGCCTGGTTTTGTGCATCCCTCTTTTCCGCATCATATTTGTCGTCTACGCAAAGCCATCTATGGTCTTAAGCAAGCACCTCGGGCTTGGTTTCAACGGTTTACGTCCTTTCTATCTGAAATTGGTTTTATTGGGAGCACTGCTGATCCTTCAATGTTCATCTGTCACTCCTCTTCTGGCACTCTTATTCTTCTATTATATGTTGATGATATTATTGTCACTAGCAGTTCCTCATCTCTTCTAAGGGCTCTTATTACCACCTTACAGCAGGAATTTGCAATGAAGGATCTCGGGCCGCTACATTATTTCTTGGGCATTGAGGTAAATAGGTCATCTTCTGGTTTTCATCTGACTCAGCACAAATATGCGCATCAGCTGCTTCAGCGCCATGGTTTTCTTGATAGTAAGCCCGTCTCTAGTCCTCTCTCTCCAACCTCTCGTCTATCCTCTCATGAAGGGCAACTTCTTGAGGATCCCTATAACTATCGTCAGCTTGTTGGTGCTCTCCAGTATCTTACTTTCACCCGACCGGATATATCATATGCTGTCAACTCTGTTGCCCAGTATCTACATGCTCCTCGTGAACCACACATGCAAGCGGTTAAGCGCATTCTACGATATATTCGGGGCACGCTGACTTATGGACTGCCTATATCTCGCTGTGTCAATCCCTCTCTTGTCGCATTTGCAGATGCTGATTGGGCCGATTGTCCAGATACACGTCGATCTACTTCTGGATATTGTATATTTTTAGGGCCCAATCTTATCTCCTGGTCCGCCAAAAAGCAGCCCACCATTTCTCGCTCTAGTTCTGAAGCAGAATACCGTGCAGTCGCCTACGCGCTTGCGGAGACGATATGGATCCGTCGTCTACTTCGTGATCTTCGTGTTTTTCTCTGGCGACCTATTAGCATCTACTGTGATAATCTAAGCACTACTTATCTAGCGGCAAATCCTGTTCTTCATGCTCGCACAAAGCATATTGAACTTGATCATTAATTCTTGCGCGAAAAAGTTCAGACTGGTGATTTAGAGTTGGTTCATATCTCTTCTGATAAACAACTTGCTGATATTTTCACCAAGCCCTTGCCACCCTCTCGGTTTTCGATATTACGGCTCAATCTTCGCATCCGTCCACCTGATGCTTAGCTTGCGGGGGAATGTTACGATATATTTAGTATTATCTTTATTGTTTCTATACTATATATTACTTACCATCTATAGCGTAGGATTATATAGCATGTAATCCTAGTTATATTATTACTATGGTTGTTATACTATATATTACTTACCATCTATAGCGTAGGATTATATAGCATGTAATCCTAGTTATATTATTACTATGGTTGTCATTGTTACCATAGAAATACCTTCTCATGTACTATATAATTGATGTTAATACAAACCATAGAATATGCCATTTTGCCCATCTTTCATGACCAATAGTGGCATGAGATTGGGTATATTTGTGGTGACAGCTTTGATGCATTATCTTGTTAAATCTCGTTATACCTGCTCTGTTCTATAGCATGATCAGTATTATTGTTCATTGAGATTGACCTGGATTATTTGTTTGCCAGTTATTGCATGATCAGCTTCATATGTGATTACTCTGCTCTATTGATTAGCACCTGATTGATGGTACTCTAGATTACAGCCTTGAGAGTTATGCATTTTCATACCTGCCTGATGTACAGCATGATACCTTGATATTGTTCTGATTTATCTGATGATTAGTTATAGCATGTTCAGTTTCCTTCATGAGTACCTGCTTTCATTTCAGCATAATCAGTATCTATCTTTCATATTATACCCTATTTTGTTATCCGCTTATTACAGTATCCAGTAGGTACGACTTGCTATTTCTCGGCCCGTCGTGCCCACTGGGATGCATTTATGTTGTATCTCACACCCTTTGGGTGATCACCATTTCAGGTCATTCAGGTGCTGAGATGTCGGGACGATCTAGTGAGCTGTCGCGATAGAGTTGTCCTCTGCTATTGGCCCAGTGGCCCAGTGCTTGATATTTATAGCCTAGTTGTGGAGTTGTTATCATCTTGTGATTTGTGGAGTTGTTATGTTTTGTGATGGATTTGTGGATGTATTTAGATGTAGAAGTTTATGTTTATGTTTATGTTTAGTTTAGTGATTGTTGCTCTCTGATTGCACTATTGTACTTGCCTAGCCGAGCATGTATAGGAGAGATTCTGTCCGTGTGGACAGAGAATTTCCTATGCATGTGGCGGTCTGTCCACGTCCTGAATTTCAAGGTTTTGAACTCTGATTTTAAAAAATAAAAAATAAAATAAAATAAAAAAATTGGACCGCTTTTTAAAACTCGAGGCGTGACACAATCACTTGTAGTCATCCAATAAACAGGCCAACACAAGAACAATCTAGCATAATAACATCTAACAACTTTAAAAATATCCACCAATATTTATAAACATAATTATTGGATATTAAGAACAATACCAATTAAAATAAAGAGAAGAGCTAGTTAATTTATATTTACATGAAGATTATTACTTTTATATGCATTATTACTACCCAAACTTGCAAGAAAATAAGGGGTGTTTGGCCGAGACTGTGAAAAAGTGATTTCCGCAAAATTGACTTTGGTTTAGATAATTTAATTAGGTTCAAATCTATTTTGAGTCAAACTAAAAAATAGGAGTTTGGAAAAAAAAAATTCTATTTGCAAATAATGAAATTAAATTTAAAATTTAAACTTACGAATTTAAAATCTAAAACAAAATTTAAAATTTGATACTTGAATTTAAAATCTAAATTTAAAATTTTAAAATAAAAAATTTGAAATATTAAGAATTTTAAATTTGAAATTTAAATTTATATTTTAAAAATTCATAATTTAAATTTCAAATTTTAAATTTTAGGCATTTTTAAATTGAAATTTTAAAATTTAAAACTCAAAATTTTATAATTTCAAATTTAAACTTTGAATTTTAAAAATTTAAAAATTTTAAATTCAAAATTTAAATTTGAAGCTTGAAATTTAAAATTTAAAATTTAAATTTGTTAATTTTAATTTTTACTTTGAAATTTAACATCTAAATTTGAGTATTGAAATTTAAAATCTAAAACTCTCAAATTCCAAATTTAAAATTGGACATTTGAAATTTGAAATTTGAAAATTAAAACTTCGAACTTCAAATTTCAAATTTCAAAATTGAAAAATAAAAAAGATAAAATTTGAAATTTTATCTTAATTTTGAAATTTGAAATATAAAATTTTTAATTTTAAAATTTAAAATGTGAGATTAAAATGTAAAATTTAATATCGAAATTTAAAATTTTGAAATTTAAAATTTGAAATTTAAATTTTGAAATTAAAATTCTAAATTTGCATTTAAAATTTCAATCCAAAATTTAAAGTTTGAGTCAAAAATCTGAATCAGATTTCGAGAAGCAGGTTTTAACTATTTTTTATTTTGAATCTCTAAAATAAAAAAACTAATTCTAAAAATCAGAATTAGATTCTGAAAAGAATGTTGTCAAATACTCTATTGAAGGAAAAATCATGTTTGGCTCTAAAATCTAGGCCAAGCAACACCATAATTTCATTTGTATGTTTAATTATTTACTAAAAAATCCCATTCGGTACTACATTTCAATCCCACCTTTTACATATAGAGTGCGGTTGATGATTCGAACAGCATATGCGGCCGCACATGTCACGCCCCGAAACCGCGGATTAATCGGTTCAAGAGCACGCACAGACTTCCCACCGAACGGATAAGCTGCGCTTAACCTCAACAGAGTGGTCAGTCTCATTCGCGCTCATTAAATAAAAAAGAGAGGATACACAATATCAAAGTACAAGAGATAAACGGTGCCTAGAGAACTGGGACGTACCCACGTCATCCTCCAGCAGGCTGCACCCAGAATACCGAATGGGAGGCCGGGTTACACCCACGTCACCACACCCATCGTTAGCTCTGTACACCCGTTTCTAGAGGAGTCGAAAGTATCGACCATCTTCTCAGTTAAGCGTTCTCACACCACACAACAGCCTGAAGGCCAGCTACCCAGCTCACAATTACACTAGAGTACTCGCCTCTAGTTCTTCTTAGACTACTCCTAAGACAGTCTACCACACTCTCACACTCAACCGACCCCACGGTTCCATAACCAATACGTATCTACCCTGAGGTGCACAAAGCAAAACACCCGAACACAAAATCACTAACCTCTACGGCTCAAATCCTCAAAGCTCGGGGAGTTCAACACAACACTCCTACCACAACCCCTACTCATCTAGAGGTAGGAAACTAACAACGAACCAAAACTCAAAACAGTAGACAATATAAGATATCACCCCTACTTGACGATATCCCCCACCTTGAGCTTAAGCACTCGATGAATATGGCGATCAGGTGCCAAGGTCGTCAAGGAACACTCCTTCTGGTGCGAGCTGATTCGAGGAAGAAGTCCTCGAGCTGCAGTCTTCTGAAGATTCTAGTCCCTCGGCTCGAGCTGATCTCTCATAATCTCCAACAGAGTTCCCTCCGGGTAGACACTCTCTTTACTATTTATAAGGGAACCAGTTGGATATGAAAGGAACAGATGTGACCGGGCAGCATTGACCACGCGGCGCAATGGGGCGTGACAGGATTTGTGTGCACGGCACATCACCCCCAGCTTATCCTCATAATAATTAGCCCCAGTGTCAGCTCAAATCCCAACGGCTGACCCATCACTAACAGAGCCAATTGACTTAAGCATGAGCCGAATTCAGCTGGCACCCCCCCCCCCCCCCCCCCCCCCCCTCCCCAAATAAGAAAAATCAAACATTGAACTAATATATTGTCGTTTCATGTTCCAAACCACTAGCTTGCAAGATTAGAACTACGTCAAACACTTGTATTCTAGTGGATAAATGAGTTATTGAGCACTAATCAATTTCAATTAGTGAAACAAGATGAATCATATTACAATTTGCTTACGCTAGCAGAATCGTAGTTCACTCAAAAAGCCTTAATACTTCTCATCGAATATGTAAGGATGCACTAAAGTTGCATAAGACTATAATATCAAACTTAAAATCAATATAGATTAAACCAAGCAATACCAGCGGTGAAGTAAAAGGATTTGAGGATACATAGCTGGTTCATGCTATAAATAGACATATTACAGTATGAGAGGTAGAAGAAAAGAAGGGATGTCTGTTGAGGCATTAGCCTTTTTAATTCATTCATAAGTCATTCTTCCAACTTTGTAGGTTTGCTATTATGTGCTCATATACAATTTGTTGTATTTGCATTTCTCAACCTACCTGGACCACAACAAGCCAAGGCATCTTATCATAGGAGGGTAAGGCACACAGAATATCGTAAGTTACAGATTCGAATCCTTGATTGTGCTAAAATATATATAGGGTTGGGTTTCTAGGACAATAGAGCCAATAAGCTACAACACCAAAAATGAAAAAAGAAGATGTACACAACAAAATACGCTTTCAATCCACCTACAATCAACTATATAAATATTGTTAGTCACTTTGATTCAAGAAGCACCACATCACATATAACAATCTTGAGCTTCAAATTCAGTTTTTAACTCAATTTACTTTTTAAATTAGAGATTGCACTTGGACTTGAGGCTTCTTACCTAGTTCTATTTTGAGTCATTGGGTATTTGTTATTCTCATAGCAGGTAAATGAATTTGACCAGACTTTGAACAATACAAGATTGCTAGATCAAATCTGAGGTAAAGAAGTACAAAGGCCCATCAACCTACAGCTTGCTATGACGAAAGTCCCTTTTAAATTCTGTAAGCAACATCTCTTTCACTTTTCCTATTTGAGCACTTTCATCTAAGGAATTTAGTGAGGGTTAACATGTGCAAGCAACAGTTATTTCAACATATGTTACACCTGAATTATTACTTAAGAATATCAGCATTAATTCAATCAATAAATCCACCGAACTACAGGGAAGCCACCAAATCAAAAAAAAAAAAAAAAAGTTTGGTTGGTGACTACAAAAAAATAATTAATTAAATGAATATACATCAAAATGACCTAAAGCATGAGCAGACCCCATATGATTTTGCCATTATGTTATTATTATTACTTCATAAAGTTTTTATTTGTTTTGGTTGAAAATGTTAACTTGATATTCTTTTGTTCCTCTTGTAGTGTAAAAATTATATAAATAATAATGAATGGCTCTCCAGCAAACTAAGACAAGTAGATGTTAGGGTACAAAAAGTTACAATGGAAACTTATAAGGAATAGGAGTTTCTTTCGAACACATCATCAAAGTGGAAGTTTATGTAAATCTAGACTTCTGGCAGTAAGATTGTAATACCCCAGACTTATAATTATTTGTTTGGGCCCCTCTTTTTTGAAATTTGGATCTTTTTGTGATTTATTATAGTTGAGGGGCTTGGCAGCATTTTAGCAAATTTAACCCTAATCAACTTCCGGCTTTCTCTCTCTCTCTTTTCTTCTGTACGGAGACTCCAGCCACGTCCTCTCTCTCTCTCTCTCTCTCTCTCTCTCTCTCTCTCTCTCTCTCTCTCTCTCCGTGCGCCGTGCACTCTCACGCATGTACACACGCGGACTCTCGATCTTCCTTGTCTTCCAACATTGTTAATGTCGTCCTTCTTGATCCTTGTCGGTGCTTTTTTTTTTCATCATCGACGGCACCTTGATCGCCGTCGTTTCTTCATCGTCTTTAAAAGGTTCTGTTGATAGATTGATATTTGTTATTTGATAAATCGATACTTCAATTATTTGGAGGTAAGCGACCGGACACTCGTTAATTTTTCGCAAAGTAATATGGAAAAATATTTTGAGTATAAGAAATTTTCTTTCCTTGTAGATTTCTAAAAATATGGATTAAGCATGTTATTAAACACTTCTGAAAAAGAGTTTCGACTTTGACTAACAATTTCATTTAGTAAAAGATTTTTTTGAAATTTGATACTTTATTCTGTAACTTAGTGGCTGGATAAATATTTTAAATTATAATATCTCTTGGTATTCTACTATGCTAATGTTGGTTATGTCGACATGTATTTTGTTATAAAAGCTAGCTTCGATTTTGTATTGCACCTCTCAATGACTGCGCCTTCGAGCGCCTCTATTCTGTATTGCACTTTCGAGTGCCTCTATTTTGTATTTGCATCTTCAGATGCCTCTATTATGTATATGCGCATACGGGTGCCTCTGGACCTCACCAACAGGTCACTCAATATAGTTAGTTGTCAAAGACTTGTTTTGAACCCCATCTATTTTCAGAAAGAAAACACTTTGTTATTTTATCATCTTTATATATGATATGGATTTAAAAATTCTAATAATCTCTATTTTCTAAAATTTTGTGAAAGAAAAATCAGTCGCTTAAACTGTGTTTCTATATAAAAGTTTTACTTGAGAGCATTTACTTTTTTTTATGTGCTGAATCCGACTAATGTGGCATATGACTGCTTACCCAGGTTTCGTGACTATTTTGCTAGGTGGGAGCAAGACCGAGTGAATGCTTGCCGCAGCTTGTCGTTCGAGTTACTTTTTCTTATTTTTCTCTATGTAGTTAGGTATATGTTAGGTAGGTTTATGTGGATTATAATATTATTTTATTCATTTCTATTTTGTTCTTTTCTCCGTATTGCGTAATTTAGTGAATATTTTGTGACTACCCTTCTGTCTGATTCTTTGTTGGATTTTGTAGTCTCGCATATTTGTTGTTCTAGCAAGTATGCAGCATTTGTTACGCCTCGGATTTGAGCTTAAGCATTTTGGGATGTGATTTGGACCCAACAAATTATTATTGTTAGCGGGTCGAGTCGTCACAATTGGTATCAAAGCCGAATACCAGCCGGAAGTGTGAAAGCTAAATGCTACGTAGGGCAAAGTGCTACACCATAGATTTGGCGGGAGCCACCTCTTGAACCCGTAGGAGCCACCTCTAGAATCTCACTTTGCCTAGTAATTCTGGCCTATGTCTGTGATCTGGGTTTGGACCTAATGAGGTCGTCATGGTATAAACAGGGGGAGTCTATAGCGCCCCCGATAGTTCCACATCGGATGGTAGATGGATTCTAATTTTGAATATAAGACTAGACACGTTATTAATAATAACTAGGCTTAAGAATTTTGGGTTGTAGTTTAGGCCAACGAGTTATTATTGCTAGCAGATCGGGTCGTCACCAATTGGTATCAAAGACGAATACCAGCCGAAAGTGTGAGAGCTAAGTGCTATGTGGTATAAAGTGCTACACTATGGATTTGGTGGAAGCCGCCTCTTGAACTCACAAAAGTCACCTCTAGAATATCACATCGCTTGGTAATTCTGATCTATATCTGTGATCTGGTTTAGACCTGACAAGGATGTCAGGATCTAAACAGGAGTTTGTAACGTCCCCAATAATCCCATATCGGATGAAAAATGAATTCTGATTGGGAATACAAGAGGCCAAACACTCTAGTAATAATAGCTGGGCTTAAGCATTTTGGGCCTTGGTTTGGGCCCAATGAGTTATTATTGCTAGTGGATCGGGTCGTTGCAAAGATTGTATGAATCGTGCAACCATTACACATGCTTCCGTGGAAGCCTAGCATATAGAATGACCTTTTCTAAGCAAGTAAAATGTGTGGATGGTCCTTGGACTTTTAAACTACTACAATTTGGTCACCAACTATTTGCCTTATTCGTATTAACCCTTGCTATCACCTAATTATTTTGATATCATATCCAGCATCCAAAATCTCTCACATCCATTAGGGTCGTGCTCTGCACATAACCATAAAAAATCAAAATAGCACTTTTATTCATCATTCATTAGATGACATGCCTTACAGCGAAGGGGGGAAAGAAGGGCATTTAAAATAATGATGACTGCAGCGATGCTCAATCCCGAACAAAAGAAATGCATTTCAAATAGAAAATGAACACAAGAATGACAATGCAATAGTTGTGTGAGATCAGGTCTAATCTATTTAGGTAAGAAATTCAAGGGGCATCTAATAAGTTGAAGTCTCAAGGAATACTAGCATATTTATAGATTTCGATGTAGTTTTGATCTCCAGGAACATAGAACCCTTTCGATAAAAGGCTAAAGGTGCATTCATAGTCACCTTAGACATCAAAAAAATTTATGAATCTAATGATACAGCCAAACTCATTGGAGGCTGACTATTTGGCCACACCCAAGATGTCAATGAGGCATCATTTCAAACTTCAGGTATCTTGCAAGCTCATTCACTATGGTTTGAGAAATCTTCTGACCAAGGATGCAACTAAGTGCTCAAACTTGAAGCCAACCACAGTATAGTTAGATTTTGTGACGAAAGTTTGTTCCATAAAAAATACAGACTGCCAACCTAATTTAAGATGGATGCAGTCCAAAAGAACTCAGATCAACCAATTCCAAATCTAATGTTACTAACCCTATATCCACCTTAATCTGCAAACAAAAGTGGGGCTATTTTAGCTTAAAAGCAAACCACACAAATCTACTTGGGACAGTTAAACTATAAACCAAACTGGCCTTCATACAAAATAATTCTATTATCATTTTTGTAGGCATGGAATAGAATTATTATTGTTATTGGCATGAGTATTCCACCTCAAGTCAATGATTTTACTATATATATTTAAATCTCTTGCATTCTAGATATTTAATTCTCACTAAATTGATGCAGGCCGAAGATAAGAAAATTGAAAGCATTCTTACCACCAGGCAGCTTACTCCCTCCTTGAGACAACAGAGGTGGATATAGATAACCAGAGTCAACCAAACTGGACAACTAACTAATCAATCATCTGCACTAATTAGTCGGGATAAAGCAGATCAACAATCTGATTAAATTTGGCGATTTTAAAATAATTTTCAATTTAGACCGATTAATGATCATCTACACTGGTTGAAAGAGGCGGAAATGAATAAGAGGTTACAAAATATCCTTGACCCTCAGGATCAACAAAATAAAAAATCTCTTCGGCTTTCTGCAGGCCTTCCAAGTGATACGTAAGGATCATAGTATGCAACTAGATATAATAATAGAATGCAATGTTCTAGAGGGTGAACATAGTCTACAGGCAGTCAAGGCACTGCATAGTGCCTATAAAATCGGGTGAATAGGTGATCGCATCAACTAAAATTCAAATGGATATACACAGTTAAAGTACATGTAACAGCAACAAGGATGCACACAAAAATCAAGAAGAAAAAGGAAAAATTTAATACTTAAGTTATCCACTTAATTAGATCATAAGATATTGAAATATTGTATACATCACTTAAAATTTTCAATTGTTATTGCAAGAAATTTATACTGAGTACAAAATGAATCAATCAAAAAGATCTATATATTAAACTTGAGATATGCGTTTGAGAAGCTCATGATAATTCATTTTAAACTATTTGTATTATTCTTAAGATGAACGATTGTATGCAGGTTTAGTCATGCTCAACATGTGGCACTTAACCATATGCAAATACAGTCAATGCAGTACTGCAGATTTACTTATGCTCAGTATGCGAGGCCCAACTGTACGGAGATACAGTCAATGTCATACTACCAAGCAACCAAGCCCACTTAAAAGGGTTCATGGGGCGCCTATTTAGAATAGTGAATAACCGAGCGAGCATGTTAGAGAGAGAGAGAGAGGAGAGAGAGAAAGAGGGAGAGGGAGGGGGAGAGGGGCACTGATATCGTGAAAGAAAGATTGGGGGTATCAAGCAGATCCCCTGAAATCCTATGTTGGGTGGGTGTGGGGGCGGCGAGTGGAAGAGAGAGAGAGAGAGAGAGAGAGAGAGAGAGAGAGAGAGAGAGATGGAGATACGATCAACGATAGTAGGCGATCTAATGAATTATGGTAATTCAAGTTCTAAAGAATGAGGGGAAAGCAACACATCTCTTCGAAATTCAGCTTTTAATGGGGTTTAGTGTGTATAGACATCGATTTTATTGCCATCCTACAACCTGCTGAAGAGAATAATGGCATGCCTAAGATATAACATGAGCACATATTTCATTATCTCCAATTTTTTTATTGAAATAAGTTCCATGGAGGGATTGCTTGATTGCAGCAACAGTCAAAGAAAAGAGAAAATAGGAAATAATTGACTATATATTGTAAACAACAGTGGTGTCCAAGAACCATTCTTATCACATATTTCACATTCTCCTACAAGGGGCTTAAACACCAATAAGAATTTATTGGATTTTTATCATATTAGGGTTTTCTCTTATGACCGCCATTTTTCAGTTTTACTCATAGTTTTTTCTTTGAGCTTTGACGGAAGAACAGAGGGGAAAAAATTCCTTTCCTAGGCCCCCCTCAAGGCTTACAATGTTTTTCTCTAATTTTGTGTCTTCCTCTTTTTCCCCCTTGGCAAGGCCGATTCTTAAGATCCTCACCTTAACATTACACAACTGCAAAGCACTAAACAGTACCGTTTTAATAATATCCTGGCATAAAACAATGGAGAAAAAAATATTCATCAACAACACTTCTATAGTTCTACCGTATCGTAGGAAATCAACTCTTAAAAGTCTCTAAAACAAGACTGCATCAATATCCATTACAAAAAGCATCATCATTTACATTAATCAGCTAAAGTAAAGATGTCAGTCTAGCCTAAAATTGCCTAACGCTTGTCACCCTCCAAAATGTAAAATGCTTAACACCTTTATTCCAACACTTCTTTGTACTATCCAGTTCAGAAACTTGCAATTATATCTCTCAAACACTTCATATTATATGCTTGAATTTCCTCGCTTGAATTTCCACAAAAGAAATAGCAAAGGCAATGAAATATGTGCTAGAGACCAAATAAAACATTTATTTTGAAGAATTTCAAATAGTAGAGAACCATTTTTCATTCATAATTGAGAGTTATTTGCGATTCCAACATGTTTATTATATGATTATTGTTTGGCGCAGAAATGCCCAAGGTATTGTTCCTTTTTATAATTCTCGTGTTTGTTGATGATTATTTAAATATCACTCCTTTGTACTTTCTGACAGTGTAGTATTTGAGTACCCATTCTGTATGTAAATCCACAGTTAACGTCTTATGGGAGCATTAGCAGTGTAATTTT
This sequence comes from Tillandsia leiboldiana, assembly GCA_029204045.2. Classification (NCBI taxonomy): domain Eukaryota; kingdom Viridiplantae; phylum Streptophyta; class Magnoliopsida; order Poales; family Bromeliaceae; genus Tillandsia; species Tillandsia leiboldiana. The sequence goes on from CM055060.1 coordinate 8,468,836, forward strand.
ATTAATTACTTGGGGAAGGATAGATGTCATATTATTACGAATATAGTAAAAGTATGCACATGATTCAAGAGGATACAGTGAACCAACAGAATGAATAATCATGGTAGTTTGTTAAATCTTGGGAAGAACCATGAAATGCAGTCAAAAGATACTAACAAGTGAGAAGGCGAAAGATTAAGGTAAGGAACCTCTTAAAGAAGGCAAGTGCAGACACCATAGTAGATGTATTCAGCTGAAGAGAACCATCCCATAGCTTTTCAGTAATGATAGGAGATAATTGTCCAGCAGTTAACTTTGTCGGTTCATTCTGAGAAGACAGCTTATTGCCAATCTCAACTTGTTTTGTAGCCGTCTCTTCAGAACTATATGCATCCTTACTTTTTGAACTACTCTTCTTCTCCAAAGTTTCGGTCAAAGAGTTTACAGAAGATTGACCAATGTTTTCCACCCTTTCACAATTTAGACTTAACGATTCATTGTTAATAGGTTTTGAGGACACTGTCTTTTGAAGTGTGACGGTATGACTTTGTTCTCTATATCTTATGTTCAAGTGGTCAACAGAAATGTTGTTGCTATCATAATTTCCATATGAAATTACATCATTATTAAGACATTGAGTTGCTGAGAACTGATGCGGTTTAATTGGCAAGCCATAGTCTGCATGGTCCCTTCCATATGAAATTGTTTCACTATTAAGAAATTGAACCTGATTAGTGATTCCAGCAGAACAAGTCATACTTGAAAAGGAAGATCCTTTCTCATTGTATGCGATGGAATTGAAGCCACCAATTTCAACTTCCGGTGTATTGGAACCGTTCGTTTGCATAATAGTTGGCAAATTACTCAAATTGCAAAACTGGGAGTTCCCAATATGAGATTGTGCATTGAAGGCTTTAGTAGCAGGTTGTAAATTGTAAGCAAGAAATCCTTCTGTAGCTCTCCAATGGGAATTTGTTTCCTGAGGTGCAACTACACCTTGTTGCATATATGATTCTCTATTTGAAAGGTGGTCCGCACAAAAGTTAGAGTGAAAATCAAAGTCCATAGCTTTCCTTTTTCTTAATTCTTCAGTAGGAAATGGCGCATCAAAGGCAATATCATAATTCATTCCTTGACCTGGAACAATCATGCTTTGTTTCCTATTATTCCACATTGGGAGTGAAAGGTGCACAATCGGCAAAGCACCAAGCCTGCAACAAAATAAATTAAAATCTGTCAAAAGCCATAAAATAGCACACCCGCACTCTTATCAAGGAAAGATAATTACTTCAATCTGTAGGAAAGTCATTGAATCTAGTGAATCTGTCCTTCAATAAAAGCTTTCTTTCTACAAAGAACTCTTCTATATTGGTTTCTTTAAGTTTGGATGCATTAAAGAAATGCCAAAATCCTAGCTTAAATGCCGCACATTGCACAATAGATTCAAGCAGTGCATAATCATGCCCTTGGCATGCACTACAATGAGTGGACAAGAAGCAAAACAGAATTTATATGAACAGAGGAGCTACTCCAACATGTATACCACCATAAGGTTTCCAAGTTCCAACTCATTATCATCTTCAAATTCTTGGAAAAGCCTTGTTCTGCTTTCAAGCTACCTAATCATCGTTCCGTTGCTCTAAGACTGGCTATTTTGAGAGAGGGGGCATATAGACGAATACACAAATAGAGGCATGAAACAGAAGAGAGAGAGAGAGAGAGAGAGAGAGAGAGAGAGAGAGAGAGAGAGAGAGAGAGAGAGAGAGAGGCGGGGCGGGGGCGGGGGTGGGGAGGGAGAGAGAAAGATATCTAAACACGGAAAATTAGAACCATTTATTATAAATAAATTCTTTAATAAGAAAAACAAGAATAACAAATTCATACTCATAACACTATAACATACACTAATTAATTATCTATTTGCGTAAGTCAGTTTGCTCAACACTCAAACCATCTATAAAAATATTACCTATCACAATATGACAGATGGTGAGGTTCCGCATAGAATATGCAAAATAAGGGTTCAACTAAATGAAAAAAATCCTTTTGCTTATTTCAATAAGGCAATGAATAATCTATACAATCTATTAATTGACCGTTTTTGCATGCCATGTGGCGCGCGCTTACTAAGCCATGTCACACATTCTCTTTTCCCTCCGATAGGATACATGTGGCCCTCCTTCTCTCTCCTCCCTCCCCCTCTCTCTCTCTCTCTCCCCTCTCTAGGTTCGTTTAGAACTCGCGGAGTTCGACGTAAGGCGCGGCGCCGAACAGTCAGGCTTGTGAAAGAGCAAGCTTGGTTAATGCTTGAGTTGAGATCCTGCTATTTAAGTTCAGTGGCGTGTCCCTGGCAAGGGACTCGGGAAGGCTGGCTCGGGTGTGCGATACTTGAGCGCCGCACGAAAATTTTTAAAGCGAAAAAGCTTATCCCGTGACAAGTGGTATCAGAGCTAAGTTGAGCTCATAGGATAGAAGATTTTGGCCGGAAGGTGCGACCTTGGCGGCGAAGTTGGAGTGAGCGGAGTCACTCTAACGAAGGTACTAGGCGTCGGCAAGGCACTTTGGCAGTACTACGCTTGTGCGAGATGCAGAGTCGAAGTGTGGTGGACTCTAGTACGGTACTCTTGAAAATGGCTAAGTCCTGAGTCGTGTGGCAAACAACGAGGCAAAGATTGGAAGAATCATTAAGTGGTCCGTGGTCGCGGTTACCCCCACTCTCTCTCTCTTCCCTTTCTAGCTGGCCCCTTCTCTTTTTCCCCCTCTACCGACCTCTCATCTTCTTAAAATTACTCCATCTTATTTCGTAACTCCTAAAATTTTTGAATCCTATAATTGCCATTTATATGACCCCCCCCCCTGTCTATCTCTCAAATTGTATTTTAATTTTTATATTTTATTTTCTACTTTTTATTCAATAGTTTCCATTGTTAATTATAGTTAGGCAATTGTTATTTTTTCCTTTTGATTTTTCTTCTCTACTAAATTTATCTTATAAGTTCAATTATAAAGTATCTATTAGTTAGGCAATTGTTATTTTTTTTCCTTTTGATTTTTCTTCTCTACTAATTTTATCTTATGAGTTCAATTATAAAGCATCTATTAATTGACAATTCCTGCACGCTACGTGGCACTTGCTTACTATGCCACATCACACATTCTCTTTTCCCTCCTAAAAGCTATATGTGACCCTCCTTCTCTCTCCTCTCCCCCTCTCTCTCTCTCTCTCCCCTTTCTAGCTAGCCCCCTCTCTCTTTTCCCCTCTACCCTACTCTCTCACTCTCTCTCTCTCTACTCTTTCTTAATACTAAGCTCCCTCCCCCTTCTATCTCTTTCTCTCTCATCAAAATTCCTCTTTTGTGAGGAGATTTGAAGACTGCTTCGGCGATCGCGGCAACTTGGGCAGCGATAGCGGCGGTCACGACGGCGATGGTTTGGGCGGCGTAAGCGGCAATCACAATGGCAACGACAATTGGGCAACAGTCACGGCAGCGACAACAGATTAAGATTATGGGCCGAAATGGCATGGTTTCAAATCCCACTCTCAAAAATCTATTATCTATCTATTAATTAACTTATATTAAACCCCATATCTTTTGTCCACGTGGTAGAATTTTCTTAACTCTTGGGTTGTGGGACCTACCTATCAGCATAAATTTACTTAAATTAGGGAGCATGGGACCCACCTATCATTGTTTCTTTCTCTTTCCCTTCAAATAATCCTATTGATCTTCCGGTTTACATTGAACCAGTTTAATGTAAAACGGTTTAGTGCCCTTTGGGTGTCACATCGGCTGGGCTTCTTCTTTACCATTTGCAACACTTCGTTCCCTTTCGCCGCGTCAATTTTCAGAATCTGTTAAATCCGAAGGGTTGTGCTACCACATATTCCCTCTACTCTTTCTTTCTGGAGCCTCCATCTCTCTCTCTCTCTCTCTCTCTCTCTCTCTCTCTCTCTCTCTCTCTCTCTCCCCTCCCTCTCACCACCTACATGGCCTCTCTGTCGCGCTCTCAATATCTCTCCTCCGCCTTCGCCGCCAACAGCGGCGATACCAATGACGCACCCAAAGACGCGCAGCAAGTGTCATGCTCTAAGAACACTTCTCAGGTGAGAGCGATCGTTGCATTTGCTTCTATAAAATATTTGCTTCGATTACATTAGGGTTCTAGATATGTTTAATTAGAGTTTTGTTTTAGTAGATCATCCTATCGAGATCAGATCGTTATGTGTTTTTCATATTAGTTTTCCTTTTCTTTTATTCCTACGATTTTCTTCTCCATTGATTGTTTAATGTGTTTTCTCGTTGATCTTTTTGATGAAATCCGTAGGAGATCAAGTGGTGCGGTTTATCGCCTAATCCATCTCAAGTATATTAGTTCTTGATCCGTTTTTAGGATTTTTAATTAGTAGATCATCGTTTGATTCAGATTGTTGTCTTTTCATTCTAATGAAATCCGTAGGCTCGCTAATTAATTTTCATTTTCATTTATTTAACATGATTTTGATCTATTCACTGTTTGATTTTTTCATGAAATTCTTGGAAGAACAAGGGATGTGATTTATCGCTCACTCCATCTCTTTGCAGGAGCCCTCTCTGGTGAGAGCAATACTAATATATAATCTGTTGAGATAAGTTTTCATTTTCTTTTGTTTAACACATTAAATATGTGTAAATAGCTTAAATTCAATTCATCCTGTCAATAAGTATTATCTTGAATTGATCCATCTAAAAATATAAATTACATGTATAAATCCTATGGTAATCAACCATTTCTACAAAAGTTGCTTGATGTTTGACTATCCAAGAGCAAAGTTCTTCCATTCGATGCCATTCAATTTGAATTTTAATTAATTTCACAATTTTCTTTGATCCCAGCTTTCAGGTAAAGAAGAAACAATTCTTCCGCAATTTCATGGCAATAACACTGTTTGGAGCCGTTGGAACAATGAGATCATTTTTCATTATATCTCTTGGTAAGTAACATATTTTTGCAACATCATGCTCAAGCCAATATGAATCACGAATACTAGAATGAATTTTAAGGTGTATAATTAAAATTTTCATCACAATCAAATAATAGAAAATAATAATAATTGCAATTTCATTATTAACTTAAGCCAACAAATTATTTTCTAGCTGAAATATTCTTTACCCAACTGCAGTGGTTTTCCAATTTCATATGCACTAGGCAACACTCTTTTCAGAAATATTAATGTAAAAATCCTGAAAATCTACACTCTTGTTTAAAGAGAATAGAGTAGGGTAGAAGTTCTACATTTTTCAGAACCTGAGAAGGGCATTTGGCTCTGTTTAAAAATGGCCACGATCATGGATAGAGAATTTTTTGAAAAAGAAAATATAATGGAATGCTAAAATGTGGAAAAGAGTTGTGAAGAGAAAAAAAATGTAAATGGTAAACCATGTTGACTGATTTTTAAAAATCTTTCAATTGGAAAACCACCGCATGGAGTGATCCAACAGGAGTGAAAATAGGCAGGTTTTGTCTAGGCTACCTGATAATTAAGATACATGTTGGGAGTCAGCCCGAAACAGTGTTTGAAGCCTTCAACAAAACTTGAGTTCGCGACTCAATTCTTTTACTCAATGCTGATGACTAGGGTATGAAATTGTAGCATCTCAGTATATGTTGAAACCAGCCGAAATGATGGATAAGTTTATAGAACCATTCCAAGGTATTCAAAACCAACTTGGAGCCAAACATTTTATGTATAAGATGGTTTGGAAGCTATTATGCTTTACTGGATTTAGTAATTGAGTTGAGTCAACACTAAATTGACTTTGTATATCTATGCAAGTTAATACATTTGCAGGCTAATGCATTGTCAGAGTTGCTGCTCTTTCAACCAACATATTGCATGATTCAAACTAAAGGGTGTACAAAGCGACATAAATCTTTTAGCACACATACTGTTGTTTGCATGATTACTGCGAAATATGCCCTTTATTGTTAACTGCCCATTTCAACTTGCCTGACACTCATGCTAAATTACAGGGGCCATTGGATATTGGTTCCTTAGACATTGGGGACTCTCTTGGTAAGCACTTTTTCAAAACCACATACTCCATTTCTCTGCCACTTTTTTTTTATTCAATTAATCTACAGCCTGATAATCAATGTCATACTCTATAGATGATCATTATAGAAAATATAGTTTGTGTAAAATAGTTTGGTTGAATTATGAATCCCTCTCTCTCTAGGGTTTCCACACACAGCTTTTTTCAAAAAAAAAATATATTTTAATCTCTTACCCTATTTCTTTACCTTAATATTCTCGAGATCTCAATTCCTTTTCAAGAAATTTTTTAAAATCCCCAATGCCGATTTGTTTCTTGAGTCGATCGATGTGGAATCCGTAAAGAATCGCCGATTTTTGCCCTATTTTTATGTGGGTTTCATTGAATTCCCCTTTTCGAAGAGTTTCTTACTAGATCTAGGGCTACGAAATGTATCAACATGATCGAGATCATCTTTTTTGAAAGATTTGTTCAACAAATTTAGGTAATTACCCAATGCTATTTGATGCAATTTCTTAATGACAATTTGGTACGAATCCTCTATGTTTCCTTGGCTTAGATGATCTAAATCTGCGGAGAAATGTAAGGTATATATGTTTCCAGTTAACAATTTAGCAAGATTATTAACATTTTATTTTCATTTTTTCTTTTCTTGATCGTGTTTGAATGAGTAGATCACGATCCTGAGGTGAGAGGGGCAAGAGTGGATGAAGCGAAAGGGTTCTCAGGGTCGATGTCAGAGCAAGATTTTGTGCATCATTATGCTGTGCTTCTATGTCGAAAGCCAAATGATGCTGCAGAATTAATTCATTCATATCACGGATCTCGAGGCAGTGGTGTCGCCGCCGGAGGTCTGAAAGCCGAAGATCGCATTTCTATTTATAGCTAACAACTACCTAATAACTAAAAGCTAAAAGGTTCTTAGTACATTTTCATCAATAAAATAAATAAGAAGAGAGAGAACACTATATCGGCACCAAGAAGTTTTTTTAGAAGATAATCATGTGGTTATTTTTACATTATTAACCAATCAAATGTGGATATTTTCTATTGTTTTTTTATATTTTTATTTGTTTATTTAATCTATAAAATTTTATTATAACTTCTATCCACCGCATCGCGCGGGTTCCTAGTTCCTACACTAGTATTTTTTTTATTAATTTATTTTGCAAATCCCACTGTTGTCGCAGCAGCGACGGCTTGTGTGGCAGTCACGACGGTGACGACGGCTTGGGCAGCGGTCACGGCTCAAGAAGAACAAGCAATGGCATGTAGAGGTCTATTAGAACATTGGTCTGATTTCATTTTTTGGTGGTATAAATGTTATTTCACTCTTATTAATTAGAGAGGACAAAAAAAAATATTTTTTCTAAATTTTTTCTAGATTTTATTTTATACATTTATTTTGTAGAATATTTTCTAAGAGTTTAATTCATAATTTAATTTTTTTTATGTATTTACTTTGTAAAATATTTTCTAAAAGTTTAATTAATAATTTTTTTCTCTTTTTTGGGTTTTTCTAAAATTTTTCTTCTATATTTATTTTGCAAAATATCTTCTAAGAGTTTAATTAACAATTTAATTTTTTTGATACATTTAATTTGCAAAATATTTTTTAAGAATTTAAGTAGCAATTTTTTTGCTCTTTTTTGGGTTTTTTCAATGACCCTCATGGTGACTATAATAAAATCTGCAATTTTTTCATAGGATCTATGCAAAATATTTTATAGGATCTACAACTTTTATTATAATTTTTTGCAAATTTTTTTTGCAATTTATGCAAATTACAGAGAGAGATTCTGCAATTTTTGCATAAAATATTTTTTTGCTCTTTTTTATAGTTTTGCATAAAATATTTCAATTTTATAGAATCTACAATTTTGCATAAAATGTTTCAGAGAGAGATTCTGCAATTTTTTTTGCTCTTTTTTTCATTGGATCTATGCAAAGACACAGAAGATTTTATTGAGAAAGAGAGAGATTCTCTAAGATATATATCACATCAAACATATTACAATTGTATCAAACAGGATACTCCTTTTTTTTGCTCTTTTTTGAATTTTTTCTAGAATTTTTCTTCTACATTTATTTTGTAAAATAGTTTCTAAGAGTTTAATTAACGACTTAATTTATTATATATTTATTTTGTAAAATATTTTCTAAGAGTTTAATCACTAATTTTTTTTCTCATTTTTTGGAATTTTTCTAGATTTTTTTCTATATTTACTTTATAAAATATTTTCTAATAGTTCAATTATTTTATTATTTGTGTAGTATAATATATGATCTCTAAAAACATATAATTTATTTATTATGTATTAGATTTTTAACTCCACCTACTCTCTCTCCCTTCCTAGATCTCTCGATCATCCCTCCTACTACTACTCTCTCTCTCTTTCTCAATAAAATTTTATACAATCTCTCTCTCTTCTCTCTCTCTTTCTTAAAAAAATCTAACATAATCTCATAAAATCTTGTAAAATCTTCTCAAAATCATTATAATATTTTCTCTCTATCAAAAATAAAACATATAATTTTATAATAATAGATTAAAATCCTTAATAATTAGATATAATAATTGATTAAAATAATATTTACCCTTTACGAAGCGGGTAGAGAGAGAAAGGAGAGAGATGTAAGATATATATCACATCAAATATATTACAGCCGTATCAAACAGGATACTCCTTTTTTTGCTCTTTTTTGAATTTTTTTCAGAATTTTTCTTCTACATTGATTTTATAAAATATTTTCTAAGAGTTTAATTAATAATTTATATATATATATATATATATATATATATATATATATATATATATATATATATATATATATATATATATATATATATTTATTTATTTATTTATTTATTTGGTAAAATATTTTCAAAGAGTTTACTTACTAATTTTTTTCTTTTTTTGGATTTTTTCTAGATTTTTTTCCTACATTTATTTTATAAAATATTTTTTAATAGCTCAATTATTTTATTATTTGTATAGTATAATATATGATCTCTAATTTATTTATTATGTAGTAGATTTTTAACCCTCCCACTCTCTCTCTCTCTCTCTCTGTCTCTCTCTCTCCATGGATCTCTCAATCATCCCTTCTACTACTTTCTCCCCCTCTTTCTCAATAAAATCTTACAAATCTCTCTTTCTTCTCTCTCTCTTTCTTAATAAAATCTTACAGAATTTCATAAAATCTTCTCAATATCCTATAAAATCTTATAAAATCTTCTCAAAATCATTATAATATTTTCTCTACGAAAAAAAATCCTTATAATTTTTTTCTCAATTAATCCAGATCGAGAGACAGCTCCAGTGTAAATTATATATAATAAAAGTTTAAAATTTTTAATAATTATATATAATAATTGATTAGAAGAGAGAGATTTTATCTCTCTCTATCATATCTAGATATGTCTCTCTCTCCCTTTTTCTATCTTTTTCTCTCTTATATCTTATGAATCTCATGATGATCTACAGATACTTCCCTCACTCTCTTTCTCTCTCTCTCTCTCTCTCTCTCTCTCTCTCTCTCTCTTCCTCCCTCTTTCTATCATATTTTACAATATCTTATAATAATTTATAAAAAAATTTCAAATAATTCTCTCTTCTATACAATTATTATGCGCTAGAACTACAACTCTCACTTCCGCAACTCACTCCCACAACTCTCTCTCTCTTTCTAAATCTTTCTATCATATCATATCCTATAGAATCTCAAAAAATCTTTTTAAATTTTTTATAATTTTTTCTCTATCAAAACAATAAAATTTTTATAATTTTTCTTCCCATCTTTCTTCCGATTTTATCTTTTCAAATTTTTCAAAAAAAATTCACTGTTAAAACTTAAAACAACAAAATTCATATAATTTTTCTTCCCTCTTTACTCATATTAAAATTAAATTTCAGAATTTTTCTTTCATTTTTATCTAACAATCCAAATAAATATTTTTCTTTTCTTTCAACCAAACAAATATTGATGAATTTTTTTTTTTTTACAAACCAAACACTATAAAACGTAAAACTGTTTTCCCACCAAAATTTTTTTTTTAAAAGAAAACTATTCTCACGGTTTTACGTCCAACCAAACACTCGGTGTTATTTTTAAGAATTAGTTTATTTATCTAAAATTATTACATTTATATTAGAATAAATATTATAATTTTATATTTGAATATAAAATTTTGTTTTTTTTATATCTACCCGCTACGAAGCGCGGGCTCCTTCACTATTTCTAATAGTTGTTTTTAATGAACTTTATTTAATGAACTACCTATTTTGGATATGTGTGAACTTTATTAAATATAATTATTTCGTCTAAAAGTTTGTTAGCCTTTACATTAGTTTTTTGCTTACAATTTTTTTAAAGAATCTACTTAATCACATCTTTTAATCCATAAAAAAAATTATGCGCTAAACATAATTTACTTATCCGCAACGAAGCGCGAGTCCTAACCTAGTATACTAAGGTCCTAAGGTTCAAGTATGACTTCACTGCAGAAAAAAGTGAAAAGCCAAGCCTGCCTTAACCCAAATAACAAGTAACTCTCCTAAAGAATATGAAACAATCATTGTTCTCCAAAAGGTTAAGCTACCAGAGAACGTTGTTTTTGGTATTTATATTCAAGACTCCCCTCACGTCTAGGCTCGAGACACTTTGATAGGCCCAAGATGTAGACTTAAATTAAATAAGAGAAAATTAATAGTATTCAAAGTCTGGCGGGACTCAAACTCAGGACTCCAACTCTAATACCGAGTTAAATTATATGAAATAACCATTGCTCTCCAAATACTTGAAACTTCCAGAAAACAGTGTTTTTATATTTATATTCAAAAAATTCCAATGCAATATATTGGCAGAGATAGATCAAAAATATAGAAATAAGTTATAGCTAATATTTTGCACGTTAAATGCTCCACAAGTAAGATTTTATGGTGCAAATGTTACTTTCTTTTAAACAAATTGTGCTTGTTTATGTCAAGAATAGGGGTAAGTGTAACGTCGCAATATTTAATTACGTTTGATAAGATCAAATTTTAGTGGTAGCTAGCAAAAGTAGAGGCAGCTAGATGCAACTATCATCTAGCAACTATAAAGGAAGCAGGCAAAAGTACTACTCTTTTCCGATAGTTGCGAACTTACGAACTACTAGGCAAGGTAGTAATGTCTACTGTTTTCCAATGGTAATGAGGGATGGTGGCAGACAAAAGGTTCGATTACTAACAATGGCCTTGTGGATAGTAGCATCGGTAGTAAGAGTAGTTGTTATAACTAATGTTGAGCATAGTAACAGTGACCATAAGTCTTGGCTTTTGCTACAGCTAGTGGTAGTGATGTGTACAACTTATTAGCACTAGCCAGTGTCAAGCAAAGGTAGTGACAATGGTATAGCCACCATTAGTTGACAAGGATGGTGGTTTTAACAATAGCCAAGAGCAGCCACCTTCACCACAAATGGCCAAGTATAATTTGCAACCTCAACAATGATAACAACGACAGCCATTCACCTTTGATGGTTGTCATTCAGTGGAAGCATGATAAACTAGTACAGTCATAGGGAGGCAACAACAATCAATTCTAGTGCTTGCTACCATATGGTCAATGGTGGCTAGTGGTGACCAACGATAACAGAGGCATATGGTAGCAACCAGCACAAATGAAAATGGCAATGACAACAGCAAAGTCTTGAGGAGGCAACAACTGTCAGTTCTAGTGTTTGCTATCAACTGAGTCAATTCTTGCTGATAATGGCAACGACGACCTACTTTACCAACGACAGTAATGGATGTTAATGACTTCCTAACCATTGATGAAACTTAAAATGAATTGGCTTTACCTTTAAGTTATACTAGGTTAACCATCAATTCCCTCTCTACGAGCTAGAGAGTTGGATTACATTTCATAAGATGTATAGAGTACAGAAATCAAAGGGTGAAATGTTATAGCTTTTTCACCTATTTAACACCCTACCAAACGTGTTAAATGAAGGCTTACCTTTACTAAATCAACTAACTATTCAAATAGAATATCATTCAAATATTCCTACTCGCTCATTGTAATAGTCAAAGTTGTTCTCCAAACTACCCAACACGGAATGTAGTGTTGTAACAAGGTAGAATTACTTAAAATGTTGCCATTTTCACAATAGCTTAGACTCTATGAGTTCAAGACGTGGCTCCCAACATATTAATGTCGTAGCACTTTATCCCCGCATAGCATAGTTCTAGTACTTTTAGCTAGCTATCTGTTCTTATACCATATATAGTGACACCATATGAAATTACCCAACTAGTCCACTATTATAAGCAACTTGTTGGGCCCAAACCACCACCTTGAAACACTTAAGCCCAAGTTAGTGTCCGTTTGGCCAAGCTGTTTGGTTTAACGCGGTTAGAGAAGTGTTGCAGGGTATAGTGTCATGCCATTAAAATAGTTGTAGAGCCAAAATAGTTGTAGAGAGTTTGGGTCTTTATAACAAGAGTGTTGTTGTCACGCCTCGTCCCGCCTTCCAAATAGGAATGCCTTGCAAGCGTGAGCCCAGTCGTAAGGCCTTCAAATAGGAATGCCTTTAAAATTTTCACCCAGTAGTAAAGGTGAAAATCTAACTTGCTGTTCGTGAGCCAACTCGTGTTCGGCTTGTTAAGAAACAAGTCGAACACGAGCTAGATTTTCCAGCTCAATATTTTAATGAGCCAGCTAGTGCTCGACTCGTTTAATAAATAAATAAACACTAGCTGGCCCCAACTCGCTCGTATTCGGCTCGTTGACAACCCTACCTGTAGGCCTAGTGCGGCGCAAACTAATGCAGGTTATACTAGCCTGGACAACTCGTTCACAACCTTATAATGTCGGATTTTGAAGGTGGCTGTTAACATGTCTATGGCGTAATACTTTTCCACAGCACTTAGTTGATTGGTTTCCACACTTCCAACTAGCTATCTTCTTTGATATTTTATGTAATGACGCAACTAGCCCACTAGCACATGCACATGTTGGGAACAAAATACTAAGCCCAAGTTACTAGTACTAATCCGCTAGTCATGTATATGGCCCTCAAAGTCTTAAACATTGTCTAATATGGAATTATTGGGATGTTACACTTTGTGATACCCTATTCCACATATTTGACAATTTTCTTATTTATTTACTTTCAAGAGAAATCGGTACCAAATACAATCTAAATGGTAAATTTCAAGTACACTTTTGGAGAAAAAAAAATAAACTAGTACAATTATGATCTTAAGGCTATAAAGAAGTTACATTGGTAAGTTTGGCTTGGAAAAAGAAATTGAAATTGTTTTAGGTCAACATTTTATAGGAAGAATTTGGTCAAAGCTAAAGAAAAGTGTAATATTAAAAGTTCGTGAAGAGTGTAATATTAGAAGTTCGGATAATCCAAACCAATTTGCGTATTGGACCAATCTCATAGAACAAGATAGAAAGCCAGACTATCATATTCTTTTATTACTCCTACATAGAAGGCTTTTGAGGCGATTAAGTTTTATCTGGGTATAAGGCCTAGCTAATTGTCTTTGTGAAATAGAAATTGTTATTAGAAACAAGAGATAAACCACTAATTTCTAGAGACCTGTAATTATCTTTTAGATCTATGATTTCTGAAAAGCTACAAATAAATCGTGCAACAGATTACAACAAATGGCATTAGGATTGACTATCAAAACAAATCTAGATATTATAGCAAAGGATATATCTTGTTTAATTTTCTTGTTTCCTCTCACATGATCACTCTCTCATGATAGGTAAAAAAGGAGCTTTATATAAGTTGGGAAGCTCTCCACCTAAGAACTAACTCAACTATATAAACCACCTTTGAAGACCTTTTGATGCAAGACAAATTAGGAAAACCCTAATCTAACTTGCTAATGATGAGCCCAAAATATGTTTAAAACCAAATTTAGAATTTTCTAGAAATTTTAGGATAATTTTCATTTTTTTATTTTAAAAAAAATAATGAATTTTAAATCAACTTTTGAAATTAGAGAAAAGAAGTTAGAAAAAGAATCAGAAAGAAAGTTGAGAGAGAGAAAAAAAAAAGATAGAACAGATAAAATAAGAAAAGTAAGAAAAAATGGAACCTTTAGGAAAAAGAATCTTTCAGGCACGCACGGCAGGGAAGGAGTAAAGGAGAAAGAGATACCATGACCGCAGTCAAAACACAAAACCCAAGTTTTATTCTATCATCACTCGTCTTTTTAAATTACAAAATATTAGCAATATTTATAGCCGTCAATCTATAGCCCTAATCTAAAACAAATCCCATGAATTTAGAGATCTTTTCTAATCCGAACATATCTAAAAAATCTAAACAATATCCCTAATTTTAGGGATTTATTCATGATAAATCCTAAAAATCTGTGAAAAATGACTAAAACAAATTGACAAATAGAATAATTCCGAAAATTAGAAAATAAAATAAAATCTAAACAACTCGATCAACCCTAATGCAAAAATTGACTCAAATAAATAAAAGATGCCTCAACCAAACCCTCTTTGAATCTGGCTCTGCATCTTTCGCTTCCGCTGCGTAGGATATGATCCTCGAGATCAAGATAATTAGGAGAAGAAGCTCGTAGCACCAAATCATTATAGAGATATGATGATGCAGTCCGACACCTGAATGTCGAAGAATCTTCATTAGCACCATCTCAGTGACGATTGTTGTTTGAAATTCAAGTTGTGGTAGAAGAAAGGCCTTCGGCAGTGTAATTGAGGTGGAATAACAGGCGCCTCAATAATATGCTTGGATGACTCTAAGGGGGCGTTTGGATCGGGTTATCTTGGCAGGATTACGGGTAATCCTGCCAGGATTACTGTGTTTGGGAAATCCTGCCTGTAATCTGTTCGGTAATATAAGATTCTGAAAGGTGCAGGATTAACCCCAAAACATTACTGAGGGGGGAGGGGTGTATTTTGCATTACTGGAAGCGGGTAATATTGTAGTTAATGTAAAATGACAAGTTTACCCTCGAATACCCCCCAAACCCTAAACAAGAGATCATTCCATCTCCTCTTCTCACGATCGCCACCCCCCTCTCTCTCCCGAGACTGCCGTATGGACCTCCCTCTCTCGCCCAAGCAAGCCGCGGCCGCCCCTCTCTCCCTCTCTCGCCCGAGCAAGCCGCGGCCGCCCCTCTCTCCCTCTCTCGCCAAGCAAGCTGTGGCCGCCCCTTTCTCCCTCAAGCGCCCTCAAACCGTACGGCCCCCCCTCGTCCTCTCGCCCTCACGCCATACGCCTCCCTCTCTCTCACGGCCCCCTCTCTCTCTCGCGTGCGCACGCTCGGCCAAAAAATCTAGTTCATCCTCCCAGGTAATCCTTATGATCTTATTCCCTCCATTTATCATTTCTTCTACATGTATAATTTTTTTTTTCTCTCTTGCTGAAAATAATTTGTTTTCGAACTGAAGTTAGAAGCAATTTTTTTTAATAATGAGTGTTTATAACTTATTTTTTTACATAAAGTTCAGATTTATTGCAAACTTCTTCAAATCCAAAGCATTTTTTTTATTTTTTAAGTTGCAATCTTCCTTTAAGACATGCTACAGTAATTTTTGCAATTTTTTTTATTCCTCTAGTTTGAGATTTTTGTTTTTCCCTAAATTATTTTTAGATCTGATTTGAAAATATTTGGGTCGAATTTGCTAAATAACTAACAAAAAAAATTTTTCTTTTCCAAAACATATATGTATACATATATTGTTTGTTATTTATGAGTTTGCAATATTTTGGTTATTCTAAATCTATTGATAAGTGATTGTTTACTTATATGTTAATTTCTACTTGTCATAATTTAGCATAGATCAAGATGGATCCAACTTCTCCTGATTCTCTTCCAATGTTAGCAAGCATTATTGCCACATTCGTGTATATGCAAAGGCTTCTACGGGTGGTAAAATTACTTCACATCCTATATAATTTTAGACAACACAATAGAAAACGTTGGGGAGGTAGGCGAGCAATGGAAAGGCGCTTTATAAGACAGGTGCACATTAGGAGAATAATATATGATAGTGATCTTGCATGTTACGAAAACACACGCATGGATCGTAAGACATTTCACTCCCTTTGCGATCTACTTTCAACAAGAGGGAGATTACAAGAGACTCGAGAGTTGCCTATTGAGGAGATGGTTGCTATGTTCTTACATATTGTTGCACATGATGTTAAAAATAGAATAATTAAAAGACAATTTATTAGATCAGGAGAAACAATAAGTAGGCAATTTGGTAATGTCTTAGCTGCTATGTTACGTTGTCATGACTTTTTATTAAGAAAGCCAGAAGCTGTCCCTGAAAACTCAAGTGATGAGAGATGGAAATGGTTCAAGGTAGGTAAACTTATATCCTTGCGTACACTTTTACCCTCACCTTTTTTTGGAAAAAACAATCATAAATTTAATATATATACACTTGATTTGCAGAATTGTTTGGGTGCACTAGATGGTACTCATATTAAGGTCCATGTTCCAGAAATTGATAAGGCTAGGTATCGAGACCGGGATAAGAATATTACCACTAATGTTCTAGGAGTATGTACACAAGACACGCAATTTATATATATCTTACCTGGGTGGGAGGGTTCTGTGGCAGATTCTAGGGTACTTCGAGACGCAATATCAAGACCAAATGGATTGAAGGTTCCCCAAGGTATAAGTATCATTAGGTGAAATTAAATTTCTTAAATATCCTAAAACTATATTAACATTGTTAAAATTGTAGGTTATTACTATCTTTGTGATGCGGGATATCCTAATGGCGAAGGATTTCTTACACCATATAGAGGTCAACGTTATCATTTAAGTGAGTGGAGACAAGGTCGACAACCACAAACACCACAAGAGAGTTATACAATTACAAACATTCTTCCGCAAGAAATGTTATTGAGAGGTCCTTCGGATTATTGAAGGGAAGATGGGCAATACTTAGAGAAAAATCATACTACCCTACGAAGGTTGCATGCAGAATTATATCCGCATGTGCCCTTCTTCATAATCATATACGGAGGGAGATGCCAATAGATCCTCTTGAGAATGAGATTAATGAAGCTGACTCAACCGACAATGAAGATGAAATAGGAAATATCACTTATATTGAGACATCCACTGCTTGGAATTTATGGAGAGATGCATTGGCACAACAAATGTGGAATGAAGCGAGGGGATAAATGATTTCTTTGCAAGTTTCATAATAATCATGTACTCTTAAAGTTTATTATGTTAAGTTTCATGTGTTGTACGCTTAAATTAAATGTACTGCAGAACATTCATTGCTAGAATGATTTGTTTTCTTATATTGTACTGTATTATTACTGATGTGGTGATTTAAATTGTATCGTATTCAATTGTATTGTGTGATGATTTAAATTGTTCGCTTCTTACTTCTAGTAACCATATTTAGCCGGATAATTATTGTTGTTATTGTATTAGTATGGAAGACTTGTCGTCGCAAGAAAATTCAAAATCAAGAAACAAAGGATTGAAGCACCAATGGACAAAGCAAGAAGATGAAAAACTTACTGAATGCTTATTGGAACTTACAACAACTGGAAACTGGAAAGCTGATAATGGAACTTTTCGAACTGGCTATCTGCAACAACTAAAAAAATTGATGCATGAGAAGCTCCCAGGATGCGAAATTAAAGGAGTACCACATATTGAGTCAAGATTCAAACTTTGGAAAAGACAGTATAATGCAATTTCTGAGATGTTAGGACCTGCTGCAAGTGGCTTTGGGTGGAATGATGTAGAAAAATGTATTACATGCGAGAAGACCGTTTTTGAAGCTTGGGTTAAGATAGCTTGCTTAAAATTGTAAAATAAATATATCATTTTTTAGTTAATATTTTATAATATATTTTTATAAATTTTGTTGCAGAGTCATCCTACTGCTGTAGGATTGAGAGGCAAACCATTTTCATATTTGGAGCAATTATCGACTATATTTGGAAAAGATCATGCAACTGGTGCTGGCACAGAATCTGCTACTGATGCTGCAAGAAACATTGATGAAGAGGAAGAGCTAATGAACAACATGCATCCACCCAAGATCCTGATGTCGAAATGCTTTTTATGGAACAAAGTAGTGCTCGAATTAATACTTCGAATGTTGGCACCTCCGCAAAATCGAATAAGCGAAAGTCACCACTTGGAGAGGATGCGGTCAATGAACAATTTTGTTCAACTTTGCGTTCACTGGAAACTTCATTTACTGATGCCAATCAGCACTTAGGTCGGCCTTGCAAATTGCTTTCAGTTCATGGCCAACAATGAGAGCAAGAAAGAGAAGTTGTTCGAAGAGATAGTAAAAATCGAGGGACTTAAGGACAGACAAGTAATGGATGCCACTGAAATTCTAATGGGTGACTCTACAAAATTAGATAAATTTTACTGCATGCCCGATCATTATAGAAAGTAATATATTTTTCGTGCGTTGGGTGGACGTGATTGAAGAAATTGTGTTATTTGTGTTGGACTAGTTGGGTTAGACCTTTTTGGATTGTCTTTTTTGGGGACAAGAACTTTTAAATTTTTATAGTGTAAGTGTTTAAGCCTCTACTTTTGTATCGTATTATGATGTGTAGAGGTTTCGACTCTATGAAATATTTATTCCATATGTTGCTTTGTTTATATTTAACTTGGTAATGCCATTGTTTGATGTTAGACTTGAAAATTATGTATTTGATATTATGCCTTATGTAATGTTTAGTTATTAATTCTCTTTAAATATAGCTTCTAACATGAAATTTATCTGTTATTTTATGATTTTATTATTATTATAGTCTCTTTTTTTTTTTAACGGTAGAAATTAATTTTTTGCGGTGCAATTTAAATTTTAAGTTTTGGTGGTGTAAAATATCAAAAGGGTAATTTTGGAAAAGGATATACATTTCTATCCGAATTATTGAGTTTTAAAGGTTGAACCAAACGTAATAATGCTATAAACACTGTAATTTAGCATTACATTACCGGTTTATTCCAAACGCATTAATGCAGCATCAGCAGTAATCTCGTTCAGAAATGCAACATGTCGGGGTATGTTGAAATACTCAGTAATCAAGGATTTAAGTGCCGTGGCACGGGGTCGTGTCGGCACGGTACGGCACGGTGCGTGCCGAGCCGTGCCGATGAGTACCGGTCACAAAAAATACATGCGTGCCGACACATAATGGCATGAAATATTTAATTTCTTTAGCAACAAAAATTTTTAATTGCTTATTATGTATCTTTATCAAATATTTTGAATTTTATTAAGAAAATTACTTAGTAATTTTAAGAAAAAAGGATTTTGAACTGTGTCATCGGCACGGGAGCTGTATCGTGCCAGTATCTTGTTGGCACGGTACGACACGGTAGATACGGCCCGTGCCGATGGATACTTCAAACCTTGTCAGTAATCTTACATAACCCGATCCAAATGCCCCCTAAAGTTTGTGGAGTCATCATAGGTGGTGAAGAGTCAGACATGATTGGATGCGGATGCATCGAATTTGACTTCTTGAATCTTGAAAAAATAGCATATCGAACGTCATTATTGTGAAAAATATACTCATTTTCCTCCACGGCTAGAAAAGCATTTTTTTTCCTCATGCCATGGTCGTCCAACTATTATGTCACATCCCTTAATATCAACTAAGACGAATACAATTTCCTCTTTGTATTCATCTTGTATTATGAGTATGCCGAATTTACTATATTTGGATTTGATAACAATGCCATCATAAGACACAAGAAAAGGAAAAAAACAATGGCATGGAATAAGATATAATTTTTCTACGAGTGTTTTTCAAATAAGATTATAAGAAAACTGATGATTAATTTGCACTCGACAAGGAACACCATCAAATGTCATTGCACTTTGGAAAGAAGAAGTAAAAGAAATAGAATAATGGCCCTTCATATTTTTTTGCGAGTTCCGCATTCATCACCATGATGAAGGATCTTTTGTCTTTGATACCAAAACTAATGCATGACAAATTAAAAAAATCCTAATCTATCTTACTAATGATGATCCCAAAATACGTTTAAAACTAAATTTAGAATTTTCTAAAAATTTTAGGATATTTTTCAATTTTTAAAATTTAAAAAAAAAATTAATGAATTTTAAATCAACTTTTGAAATTAAAGAAAAGAATTTAGAAGAAGAATCAGAAGAAAAGTTGAGAGAGAATAAAGAAGATAGAACTGATAAGATGAGAAAAGAAAGAAAAGATACAACCTTTAGAAAGAAGAATTTTTCAGGCGCACACGACATATCATGACCGCAGTCAAATTACAAAATCCAAATTTTATTCCATCATCACTCGTCTTTTAAAATTACAAGGCATTAGCTATATTTATAGCCGTCAATCTATAACCCTAATTTAAAACAAATCTTACAGATTTAGGAATCTTTTATAATCCTAACATATCTAAAAAAATATAAACCATATCCCTAATTTTTAGAGATCTATTCCACATGATAAATCCTAAAAATCTTTGAAAAAATGACTAAAACAAATTAACAAATAGAATAATTCCGAAAATTAGAAAATAAAATAAAATCTAAACGAACTAATCAACCCTAATGCAAAAATTGACTCAAATAAATAAAAGATGAATCGACCAAACCCTCTTTGAATATGGTTTTGCATCACCTTTCTAATATCCTTTATATTACTCACCAATGTTCTAAAAAATAGTGTGCGGTATGCATATATGTGCGGTATGCATATACACATGCAGGCGAATATGTTGACTAGTTATTATAGAGAGAGAGTGTGTATGTGTACACACGAGTGCATATGAGGCCTACTTATTAAAGTGTGTGGGTTTCAGGTTTCGGGTTTTAGAGTTTAGAATTTATGTGTGCATGCGTGCGTGCGCGTGCGTGTGCGTGTGCGTGTGCGTGTGCGTGTGTGTGTATAGTTACAAAAAAGATGCCATTATGTCTTTTAATTAAGAATACGTAAATGCACTAAAAACTACATACAAAAGCATCAAGGATAATAATTTCTAGTTTTATTAAAGCAGTCATTTACAATAGCTATAGTCATCAAACAAATCAACACGAGGGAAATAATATATACCATTTTAAAAAATATGCACTAACATGTAAACATTATCATCAAATATGAATAACACGGGTTTCTTGATTTTATTTTGGCTTAATTGCATGTTAGTGCACTGTACTAGATGCAATGCATAGCAATTTTTTTCCCCTTTCTTTAAGCCACAATCGGAGAACAACTTGTTATAAATAAGAGAACAAACTACGATTCAACAAAAAAGAAAACCGAAATGATTAACTAAATCACAAGAAAATATATTAACTTTTATTGGAATGAAAGCAAAGCATGAACTTAATCAAATCACAACTTATTCGAATAACAATCATTAACGAAGCAACTAACAATGAAACAAAGCCTCCTAACTAGTTTCAAAATAAATTTCAGCCCAAAGTTTTAAGAAAGATTAGTCCAGGTTCATGAAGTGGAAGATAAAGGTTTTAAGGAAAAAGATAAGCTTCAAAGGGGATTTAAATGAGCTCAAATGGAAATGAAGATATTTAAGTTTGGTTCTTACTTGTTTCCAAAATGTATCATGACCAATTCCTCAGTCCAAGATCATGAGAACCATCAAAGTTCATTTCAGCTGCAAGTAATTCCATTCTTCTGCTGTTCTGGACAGTTTTCAGCAGCAAATCAGCACTGCAACTGCTTCAGCCTGTAATTCACTGCTCTGCAAAACTGTGGCAACGAAACAGGGCAGTCAATACAGCTTCTAAGGAGGTCGTGGAAGCTTCATTTCAGCTGTCAACTCTGAGTGGCCGATTCAAGCTCAGGTATGGC
This sequence comes from Tillandsia leiboldiana, assembly GCA_029204045.2. Lineage (NCBI taxonomy): Eukaryota > Viridiplantae > Streptophyta > Magnoliopsida > Poales > Bromeliaceae > Tillandsia > Tillandsia leiboldiana. The sequence continues at coordinate 8,490,703 of CM055060.1, forward strand.
CACAATGGCAACAATCATAAGAGGGAGGAATGACCAATCCAGGCTCAACAACAATGGCAAAAATTATAAGCGGGAGGAATGGCCAATGTAGCCTCAAGTAGAGAAGGAGTAGAAGAGCCAATCCAGGCTCAGAGTAGGAAGAAGATAACACCCAAAACAGCAGAAAAGAGGTAGTAGTTCTTATTTCGGAGGATTAATCTATCAAATTTGACCCGCCCCGCCCCCCCCCCCCCCCCCCCCCCCCCCCCCACAACCCAAAAAAAAAAAAACTCTGGTTTGAATTTGAACTTCAAACTTTAGGTTGTTGCTTAGATATCTCCCACCAATTTGTTGCTTAATTCTCTCTCATTTGAATTTCAAAATTAATGTTGAGAAGAACTCTCTCCAGCTGAACTCTTATTCAGCTTTTAGTTCAGGTTTAGAAATGGTTAATCTTAGGTGAGTTTTAGGTTAGATTCAATTAACCTCAAATTATAAAACAAAGGGCTAAAATTTATTAAGAGACTGACAGCTAATGAAAGCTAGTTGATGCCCGCATCAATACTTCAGGATTTTTTTTGTTCTACTGTTTCTTTTTTCTCAAAGGCGCCAATGAACTATCATTTTCTCGCCAATCTCAACACTACTGTCAATATACCTACTGTTGTAGATGGAAGCTCACAACTTCATTAAAAAGTGCCAGATGGAAGTACCAAAGAGTGTGCATTCATGGGTTTTTATGGGAAAAAAAAGTGAACGCATATAAATAACAGAACAAATGACCGAGAACATCACCAAAGAAGCTTCCAATAGATCTAATATCCTAGTAATAATTAGAGGTCAAGGCGTAAAGTGGGGACGTTAACGAATAAATTAAATTCCTTTTTTTCTACACCAAAATGAAGTGATTGTATGCTCTCTAATACCTTCAACCAGTGACCCTTAACAAAGCTGTTAATTTTCATCTAAAACAATAAGTTTGCTGACAATAAGGTAGAGATTGGCAAGAAACAACAGATCAATGGTGTCTTTGAAAAAAATAAATAGCACAGTGCAGCATAAAAATTATAAAATAATCATAAAGCAAAGTGTAGAAATGGTTAATAAAATAATAGTTCAATGGTGTCTTTGAAAAGAAAAAGAATAGTACAATGTAGCAAATGGAAATAACCCTAAAGTACAATGGTGCAAAGGGAAATTAAGCCTGATGTTTTTTTTTCTTCAAATAACTTAGTGTTTAATACAAATGGATACAAGATCTGGATATGCTTAAAATCCAACCTTATATCAAAGACCACATATGAAGAGTTTCATGGATATACATGAAATGTGGCTGCATATGAGAGTGCATATGGTACAATAAGTAGAACACCACATATTGGCCGCCTAATCAATATGTGGCGTGTGCAGAGTGCATTGATCACACCGCATATGTAGGCACGCAAACCGCATTGTAGAATAGTGTTGCTAGCTTGTACCTTAATGTCATAGTTTTATGTCCGTCGTCTGTTAATGTTGTAAGGGCCCGTTTGGTTCAGGGCTAGAACTAGGAATAAGGGGGATATCCCCCTTGTTCTACCAAACGCACCTGGAATCAATCGGCATAGCTTGTTCCAGTACAACTAGAATAAGCTGGAACAACAATTCCCCCTCATTATTTTTATAATTTTTTTTTTACCTAACTACCCCTCCTTTCTCTTTCTCTCCCTCTCCCTCTCCCTCTCCCTCTCCCTCTCCCGATTCCCGAGGTCCTCTCCATCTCTTCTCGCTTCTTCTTCCCAGCTCCCTCTCCTCTATCTTCCCAGCTCCTTTCTTGGTTGAAGCTACTTGGTTGAAGCTCTCACCCCTCCTCCTACCGTGCTCCCCCTCTCCTCTCCCCCTCCCCCCCCCCCCTCGACCGATCTTGCCCCAGATCCGAGTTTGCGTGCATCCCCCATCTCGCGGCACGCGTCCCGAGGCATCCTTCCTCCTCCGCCATTGTTGCTCCTTGGTTGAAGCTCTCAAGCTGTCACCCCTCCTCCCACCGTGCTCCCCCTTTCCTCTCCCCTCCCGGCCGATATTGCGCCCGATCCGAGCTTGCGTGCATCCCCCCTCTCGCGGCACGCGTCCCGAGGCATCCTTCTTCCTCCGCCATTGTTGCTCCTTGGTTGAAGCTCTCAAGCTCTCACCCCCGCCTCCCACCGTGCTCCCCCCTCTTCTCCCCCCCCCCCCCCGGCCGATCGTGCGCCCGATCGGTGCCGCGCTTGCGTGCATCCCTCCTCCCGCGGCTCAAGAACCAAGGCATCCGCGGGCTCCGCCATTGTTGCTTGGTTGAAGCTCTCAAGCTCTGCATCCCACAGTGCTCCCCCTCTCCTCTCTCCCCCCTAGGCCGATCGTGCTCCCGATCGGTGCCGCGCTTGCGTGCATCCCTCCTCCCGCGACACGCGTCCTGAGGCATCCGCGGGCTCCGCCATTGTTGTTTGGTTGAATCTCTCAACAATCTGTGCTCATGCTAATTGTGGTGTGCTCTTACCTGTTGTGTTGCTAGGCTCCTGTGCTTCTTACTGTGACTCTGCCTCCGGCTCAGGCGTCGGATTTCGCGGTCCCTGTCGGCGACTGGGCACGTGCGTGGGCATCCGCAGACTGACTGTGGTTGTCCGGCGATAATTACTTTGAAAAAAAAATTATTGTTATAAACAGATGTGTGTTTATGACAGATGTATAAACATGTGAGTCTGTTACATTCGATATTGGGATTAAATTTAAATTGTGTATATTAGTAGGGAAGTAATATGGAATTTATAGCAAACAAATAGCATATGCCTTTTTCCATTAAACAAAATATTTTTCTAAAAATATGATGAATAATTTATTTTAATAAAAAAATTAGAGCAAATGAAATTTTAAATTAAATATTATTTTCATAAAATATAATTTGATTATGATTATGATTTTATCTTAATTTTTGTAAGGCTTTAATCCATTAATTAAAACGAAAAAATTAGATTTTACCAAGTTTTTATCACATAATAAAGCTTGAGGGCAAAAAGATAATTTATCCCAACTTAACCTCTTTATTCATCTTATTCCTCATTATCATACCAAACACAAAATCTCTTATCCCTGGAACCATCCCAAACGCTTTTTTACACTTGTTCCGTACTTTATACTTATCCCTGGATTAGCTAGTTCTGTCTTATCCAGTTACCAAACGGGCCCTAAGTGGATTTCTATCTGTCCACTAGGTTGATACAATTAGGTCATGTTTGGTTCGGGGATAAATTTAAGAGGTATAAATTTTTTTATACCTGGGATAGCTTGCTATTCCGGGATAATGAAGTATAAAAGTTAAATTGCGTTTGGTTGAAAAGTTAGTATTCTCTGGAATAGTTAAAATTGTGTTTGGTTAAAATTATGGAATAGTAGAGGATAGTGGAAAAAGAAGATAGAATTTTTATAAAAATACCAACTTTGCCCTTAGCTTTTTTTATAGAAAAATTAATTTAATTATTATATTAAATTTGAAACAATTTAATTATAAATAATAAATTATATCTTACGTTAAAAAAAATAATATTTTTTATTTTATATTATATTTTAAGAATATAAATAATAAATTATATTTTATATTATATTTTTTATATTTTATATTATAATTTATATTTTATATTATAATTTATAATTTATATTATAAATTATATTTTATATTATAATTTATATTATAATTTATATTTATATTATATTTTATATTATAATTTATATTATAATTTATATTTTATATTATAATTTATATTATAATTTATATTTATATTATAATTTATATTATAATTTATATTTTATATTATAATTTATATTTTATATTTTATATTTTATATTTTATATTTTATTTTATATTATAATTTAATTATAAATAATTAATTATAACTTTGCCCCTTCACTGCCCCCAGGGATAAAACCTTATTCCATGGGGGGAGAGGAATAAGGCTTAACGGGTTATCCCAGGATAACCCGTTAAGCCAGGGATAAAAAAAAAATTATCTCATACCATTTTCCAGCACTGTTTGGCAGGAATTGGGGGATAAAGGGGGTTATTCCCCCTTTATCCCCGAACCAAACATGGCCTTAGGTCCCGTTTGGTTCGGGGATAAATTTAAGAGGTATAAATTTTTTTATACCTGGGATAGCTTGCTATTCCGGGATAATGAAGTATAAAAGTTAAATTGCGTTTGGTTGAAAAGTTGGTATTCTCTGGAATAGTTAAAATTGTGTTTGGTTAAAATTATGGAATAGTAGAGGATAGTGAAAAAAAAAGATAGAATTTTTATAAAAATACCAACTTTGCCCTTAGCTTTTTTTTATAGAAAAATTAATTTAATTATTATATTAAATTTGAAGCAATTTAATTATAAATAATAAATTATATTTTACGTTAAAAAAATAATATTTTTATTTTATATTATATTTTAAGAATATAAATAATAAATTGTATTTTATATTATATTTTATATTATAATTTATATATTTTTTATATTTTATATTATAATTTATAATTTATATTTTATATTATAATTTATATTATAATTTATATTATAATTTATAATTTATTTATAATTTATAATTTATATTATAATTTATATTATAATTTATATTATAATTTATATTTTATATTATAATTTATATTATAATTTATATTATAATTTATATTATAATTTATATTTTATATTATATTTTATATTATAATTTATATTATATTTTATATTATATTTTATATTTTATATTATAATTTATATTATATTTTATATTTATATTATAATTTATATTTTATATTATAATTTATATTTATATTATAATTTATATTTTATATTTTTTATTTTATATTATATTTTATATTATAATTTAATTATAAATAATAAATTATAACTTTGCCCATTCACTATCCAGGAATAAAAATCCTATTCCATGGGGGGGGAGGAATAAGATTTAACGGGTTATCCCAGGATAACCCGTTAAGCAGGGGATAAAAAAAAAATTTATCCCCTGTCTTTTTTGCTTGGTGTTTGGCAAGAATTGGGGGATAAAGGGGGTTATTCCCCCTTTATTCCCCAACCAAACGGTGCCTTAGAGAATAAAAAATACTTGCTACTATGAAAATCTGAACAAGCATATAACAACTTAGAAAACCAAACATTAGATTTTCTTTGAAAACTTGATGACTATTTTATTAGATGAGCTCGAATAATATTCTTATTTCAGTTTTCAAACTTGTTGCAAGTTTGTTATCCTGCTTTCTCTTATTATTCATGCCAAAAGTTACTCTGTGTGCCTTTAAGCCGTGTTTGAAAAAGCCCGAGGCGCACGAAGGCCCCAAGGGCTGTTGGAGTCTAGGCGCAAGGCACAGACACACGCCTGAGCGAGGTGAGGAGCACATGTCTTGAAAATTGAAATAAACAAGAAACTCTTTAACATGCTTTCCAATAATTGTTAAATGGCACTAAAAACTCTTTAAGATCATATTATCATAATAAACATTCCACAAGCACTAAAAACTCTTAAGAGTTCTTTTCAAGTTGAAATAGGGCTATGTTCTATTGAAAAAGATATTGTTTTTGTCAGAGTAAAGCATGATAAAAAAAAACAAAATTTACTTCATCCTATGCACAGTTGCACACATAATGAGAGAGAGAAAAAGAGAGTTAAAATGGTCACCTATTTTACATTTTCACCTTAATATTTACTCCATCCTATTCTCACATAATATGCGAGAGAGGGAGCTAATCAGTTAAAATAGGATATCGTTATATATATATATATATATATATATATATATATATATATATATATATATATATATATATATATATATATATTGCCTTTCTCATTTTCTTCTCCAATGCGCTTCGATGAATACCTCTGAGGTTACTCCGCAGGGAGCGAGCCGCAGTGGAGCGAATCTGCGGAGGCAAGCGCGAGGGAGAAGCCAGCCGACGGGAGGAGCGGAGATGCAGAGGTGACGGCGGAAGGGGAGAAGCGTAGGCAGCGGAGGCGAACGAGATGGTGGGAGCGGAGCCGGAGGCGAACGAGAACGGGAGAGGGGTAAAAGGCGATCAAGGTTTTTTTTTTTAGGGTTTGTTTTTTGTTTTTTGTTTTCTTTTTTTTTAATATCTAAACCCAATAGACCCGGTAAGAATGGATCCGCCTATTCCACACCGATTAACCCGCCGTATGCACAACCTTTCACCTATTTATCAATGCCATTGGACAACAAAATTTTAAAAAATTTTGAACCCCAACCTAACTTTGAAATACAAAACAACATTTTGAATGTATTAAGATTTGAATGTGTTATGTTAGCATGATTGTGCCAATAGATCAAACTTAAATATGTGTGACTCATGTGGTTATGCTTTCTACCCAACTATTAGATATGTAAGTGAGTGTTTTGCCTAACCACTGAAAAATAATTTTAGTCTCAAAAATAATTTTTTTGCTCAATAGGATATTTTGGCAATCTCGTTTCAAAATTTTAATTTTAATTTTAAAAATTAAATTTTTAATTTTTAAGATTCAAAATCAGAAGCATGTATAACCTATTTCTTGAAATCTCATTCTGATTTTAGACTTAAATTTTATATTTTTATTTTTATTTTAGATTAAAATTTTAAATTTAAATCCAAATTTTAATTTTAATTTTAATTTTCAACTTTTAAATTTCAAATCGCAAATTTTAAATTTTAAATTTAATATTTAATATTTCAAATCTCAAATTTTATATTTTAAATATTTAAATTTTAAATTGAAACTTTAAATTTAGATTTTCAATTTTGAATTTTCAAAATTATATTTTAAATTAAAATATCAACTTTTAAATTATTATACAAATTTTAATTGTAAAATTTAAATTCAAATTTTAAATTTTAAATTTTATTTTAAAATAAAATTTAGTAAAAATATTAAGCTAAATTACGAAAAACTTTTCTATAAAATTCTGCTTTTTCACTTTTCTTCCCTGACTTTTAAAAACCTATATTTTGTCCCCTCCTAATTACGGAATTATATATTTACCCCTGCCGTCAGCATTCCGTGAATGATCCGTCTTTTTCTTAGTGGATATACCCAAAATGCCCTTCAAAACTCATTCTCTACCTAGGAAGAGGGAGAGGGAGAGGGGGAAGAGGCTCTTGCGGTGGCGCCATGGATTCCGGCGACCGTGGTGGGGCTCCGGCAAGCGTCATCTCCGGGGAGCCCCTCTTCCCTGGATTCGCCATGCATGTCGACGGCGTCGCCGCGCTCCGCCCTGACGTGATTATCCGCCCGTGATTATCCGCCCCGACGGCGTCATCCACAGGATCGAGCACCTCATCTCCCGCTCCGTCCAGGAGGGCTTCAACCGCTGTCGTAGCCTCACCGCGATCTCCGCCATGCTCCTCACCAGCGCCCCCAAGGTCGACCCCGCACCCACCGCCTCAGGAAGCCCCCATTGTGCACAGGGATATGATAAGGGCATTATCGTCAATTGGCCTGTTCCGTTAACGGTGTTGCCCTCTAAAAATAATTCCGTAATTAGGAAAGGGCAAAATGTAGATTTTTAAAAATCAGGGGGAAAAAATAAAAAAGCAAAATTTTATAAGGGGTTTTATGTAATTTAGCCAAAATATTATTATTTTCAAACAGTAGAAAATTTTTGCCAAATAACTTATAAAATCACTTCCAAAAAAATACTTTTCATGCAAACTCAGCCAAATATTGTACAACTTTTAACTCAAATTAATTCTCCAACCAAAATTAATTTTGTAGAAATTACTTTTCCAGAGTCTTGGCCAAACATGCCCTAATACAATAATTTTAGCCAAGCTCTGAAATGTGAATAAACATTGATCTTCTCGCTGCACCGAAAGCGGGCATAATCTATTGGTTTTCTTGTTTAAAATTTGTAGGCTAAACAACTCAACAATAAGAATTGAAAATATCCACTTAATATATTTACCATTTCCTACAAACTTTTAGCTATATTTAAATATATTTAACTAAATCAATTCACATTTGATTGGTTAATTAGTCATGACACGTAAACCATTTATACTTATATATACTTATTATAAGAATTTAAAATATCTATTCACTCAGAAAGAGTCTCGTAAAATTTGGCAAATTTAATTTAAATTTTGATTTTAGAGTTTTTAAGTTAATCGGCAATTTATTTACTTTTTGGATAATTTTACTTTACGGAAATGAAATCCTGACGAAACAAAAGTGTCACTTGAATGATTTGGCAGTGCTGAATTTAATGGCAATATTAGTTTTCAGATTTAGGGACCGTAGGCTCAAGAACAGGATGTTTTTCGGCGGGTCGCTATTATGTAAATATTGGAGTTTTTGCAGAAGCCCCTATATTTTATATATGGATTTGCGTAAAACTTGACCGAAAATGGTCTTTTCATGACATTTATCTGCTGGAAAAGTCTCACTTTAAAATTTTAATGTTAGAGAGACTTATGTGCAATTTTGCATATATGTGGTTAAGAAATATCACGTTAAAGGTGGTTTTTCGGAGAAATTTCAGAACGTGAAAGCCCAAGTCGTCGACTACCCGTTCCTTGTGACCTCCCTCGCTGAGCCTAGCATCTTCGGGCATCTTTCCGGCCAACTTTCTTTCTTTCTCGCTTTCTTGATTTCTTTCTTGCACCGAGAAGAGGAGAAGAGGCGGGAACCTCAACATTGGCTCTTGCCACACCTGGAGACCGAGAGGACCCTCCAAGAATGCAGCTGCACCACCGTCGATCACCGCGTGGTTGCGGATTTCCCTTTGAATCGCTCGAGTGGCTGCATGCCGATCCTGGCCGCACGAATGCCCGCATCTCCTCCGCTGCCTCCTAACGCCAGCCAGCACCCTCTCTGTCGTCTCCTGGTCAATCTCGACCCTGCCCTGCTTGGGTATGACTCCAGGTTCAGCGGGAGCTTGGGTGTGAGCTGATCGTACTTGGATAGGGTTCGGGTTGGGGCACGATTTCGATTCAAGCCATCCAACGTTCCGATGATCTTTGGGAAAGCGAGCATAGTGATTCTTGGTTCTCGTAGACGTCGAGGCTCGCCGAGAATCGATTCTTGGTGGGTGTGGCATCTTCGTTGGGATCATCGACTCCTAAAGGCATTAAACGGGCGATCGTGTTGGTTCGAAATCATCTCGAGTGATTGGTTGTGCCACAAACAATAAGCACGAGATCTTGTCACGCCCCGGGGTTCTTTTTGTAATTCCATTTTAAGGATTCTTTTTGTAATTCCATTTTAAGGAAACCAGCGAAAAATTGTATATATATATATATATATATATATATATATATATATATATATATATATATATATATATATATATACCCATTTTAAGGATTCTTTTTGTAATTCCATTTTAAGGAAACCAGCGAAAAATTGTATATATATATATATATATATATATATATATATATATATATATATATATTGTCACGCCTCGGCGTCGAAACTGCGACCCGGGCTCGCCAACAGATCCGCCGCCCATACGGGAAGCCCCGTATAGACGAAGCGACTAACCTGCAAAAGAGCATCTATACTATGCAGATATCAGAGCTGAAAGTAAAACTGCTAGAAATAAAAACTATATACAACACAAGTCCTCACCAAAAGTACAAAAGTCTCTCGAGCAGTAGAAAATAAATACAACTCTATACCTCACTACAAAGTTCGCTCAACACAAACTCTCAAAAGTAAGGGGGGGTACGTCTACTCTCTGGACGACGACTGGTAGGGATCTATCTCGCGACTCCCTTACCTCGATCTGAAGAAGCAGCAACTGGAGCAGCAGGAACAGGAGTAGAAGTCCCTGCGGGGAAAACACCACGACGGGTGTGAGAACTACGTCCCAAGTAGTTCTCAGTGGGTGCCGCCAACAAGCCCGACGGACTGCCCACTAAGTCTACTAGAGGCATAAAGTAACAATATAAAACTGAAATGAAAGGGCTGGAAAAGTAACTCTACAGCTACTATGCCTCTATCTAGATGCTCAAGAAAAGGAACAGATGAAACATGATGCATCTACTAACACACACAGTAAACTCACCAAATCTAAACTGACTGCCTCAAAGGGTCCAGTCAAACCTGCGCCCACCTACTGCCGCACATCCTCAACAGGACGGGTCTACCGTAGGGTGTCCGTGACTGCCGCTAGCTGGGCCAGTCAGAGGGACGGCGTCGACAAGTCGCGATAGCAAGTAACAGGCCCAACTCCGGAGTGGCTCTCGAGGGGAGCGACCCCACCGAGGAAAGTATCCGCGTATCTCTGTCGAGCTCAAATATGGCTCATGCAGGCTATAGTCCAAACCACGATCAACAAGATCGACCAACAACACCAACTGTCAACCACAAGCTGGAAGTCACACAGCTAGGGCCACCGTCCACCAGACGGCTCCCACAACAGAACACTAAACTCTCCAGAAAGACCGACACCATAAGGGTTCGGAAACCCGATAGACCGGTGCTAAGAACCCTATCAAACAAGAACAGACTCTAGGCTCCGACTATCGAAGTTCCCGATCCCTTATAGTTCGGGAAAGCAATAATCACAGTACAACTCGCAGAAGACACCAACAGGGCCCGAAAGTCCCGGGAGACCTACCCCTACAACCCTATCAAACAAGAACAGGTTCCAGGCTCGGCCCCCGTGGCTTTCGTCCCGACAGAGGAACGGCCCCTAGAACCCAGACCACTCGAATCCTTTCGAGTGGGGAGATTTACAGGAAAAAGGTGACATTTGTTATTGAAAACTAATTTGATCTGGAAGAAATCCATATTTAATGATTTTAGTTCTTTTTAGAAAAACAGTTAGAAAACAAGTGTTTTACCCAAACCCCGAAGGGCTGATGCCTTTGTCCAATCAAACAAGAACAGACTCCAGCGGCCCTTCGATGTTTGGAAGAAAATATTGGTAGACTAAAATCATGTGTATGTCGAAGAGGGTTCTGGGTTCTAGGTCCGGCTAACACTAGTACACTACTGCCACTAACACAGTGGCGACGACCCAAACAGGGGGAAAACAAGATCTCTCGGGTCCACCGTTTACCCCAAACGGTTCCCGATACAGACAAGCGAACCACCACATCTACCAGACTCCACTCTGCTCCCAAGCACGAGTGCAAATGCATCCCACACTATAGAGAAGTCCCGACCGCTCGGCCCACTACCCGGGCGAGGATAACACTAAGTCCAGGAATGCGACATAAAGTGTGGATGTCTAAACATAAATAACCCTAGCCCAAGTGAGGGTTTTCTACTGGTCTGGTTACACATGCAACATATGACGGGGGTGCTAGGTCAGGTTCCAACATAATAAATATTTAACATGATAGTAGGAAGCAAGAGATCACAAGATCGACAGATAAAACAAGGATCAACAATTCCTATACTCTAGCATGCTACCCAAGTCCAATCACTATCATGCATGATTCTATATCAATAGAATTAGAGCACAGTCCATAGATCTTGAAAGCAAGCCACCCACCTGAAGACGCTAACTGTCCGGAGTCGTACAGCTGAGAAAACCAGGAAAATAACAACTCTAGGTCCAACAGGTCCAGCACAGTCCACAATCCCTCCTGGGTACAACATAAGGCTACAGTTATACTTTAAATCCAATAAAATCCAGGTTTTACAAATCTGCTGGGAATAGTCCACTTACTGCGAAATTTTCACATGTAAAACGAACTCCAAAAATTCTAATAAAAATACCACAGCGATCCTCGCGTCGATAGCTTCGAAACGGGTACCTGCACGTCCAATTCCGAGCACCGTAGGCCAAGTTACAAATTCCACAGTATCGGTGCGCACAATCCCATAACCATTCAACTGTAAACTCTTGTACAGATAAAAGGAAAAGTGTATACCTTTGGGAAGATCTCCAAAAATTCCAAGAAAAATCCACGATGATCCTCACGTCGAGTAGATGAAAAAAGTCTATAAGCACGTCTTGATCCGAGACTCGTGCGCGAAGATCTCCTCAAAAGAAGGTGCTGCCCTCACCAAAATCTCACAGCAAAAAGGGTCCCAATGAGCACAAGAAAACACCTCGAAAAACGTGAAATCTGAAAATGTGCGAGAAACCCAAAATCGTAGCCTCACCTGTTACGAATCCAGCAGCGAAGAAATCGCTCGAAAAGATGGTCGGAGAAGGTCGGGGGAGCTCGTACACCGAAGAGCGACGGAAGAAACACCGAAGAAAGAGCGTCGCGCCGCGCCAAGAAAAATCTGTAACCTCGGGATTCGAGCCTCCAAAAATTCTTAAACTCAGCAGGAAGATCAAGGATTAAGAGAGGAAAAATTCATCAAGAGGAAGCTCGGGGAGATCTTGCACCGACAGAGAGAAAAAGGGCTGCAAAGAGGGCTCGGGCTGCCTATTTATAGGCCCAAAGAAACAATTCGGATAATACCGAAATTGTCCCAAGATTCGGGCGGCTACAGTGCGGCCAAGCCCGGGATTCGGGCGGCTACAGTGCGGCCCAGCCCGGATTCGGGCGCGCACAGTGCGGCCCGGCCCGGCCGATTTCGGGCGCGCACAGTGCGGCCCGGCCCGGCCCAGCCCGCACACGGGATCCAGCCGGACGCCTGCTTGGTCCGACCCGCGCCGGCGCCCGCCACGTGTCCCCCGAACACGCCGTAGCCGTGCAAGCCGCCGCGGGGAGCGCCACGTGTCCCTGCCCGCGTCAACGCGGTAGGTGGCGCCCGCGAATCAGCGGGCGCCACGTGGCACCGCCCACGTCGCCCGCGCCTGCCCCGCGTACGGCCACCTGCCCGCGGCACCTGCCCCGCGCGCTGCGTGGACCGCGCGCGCATGCGCCCGCCAACCGGGTGCTGCCACGTGGCGCGCCCCCGGTCCACGCCTCCCCGCGCACTCCCGCAGACCGAGCGCACCAGAGCTGCCCAATCAGGCGCTGCCACGTGGACACCTGCCGGTCCACGCGCCTCGCGGTGCACCCCGGCCCAATCCCCTGCGCTCCGTGGATCCAGCTGCGTGCGCCGGCCAATCAGGGCCTGCCACGTGGCTCCCCCGCCGGTCCACGGCTCCCCCATGCACCAGAAATCCAGTAAACTTTTCGGGAGTCCGTTTTTGGGCATCCGGACTCAGAATTTGGCAAACAAAAAGCCATTTTCAAGCGTTTTTCCATGATGAATCCATTTCCGCCGTCTGTTTGGCCTAATTCTTTTTCAAAATTTCGGCAAACCCAGCCGAAAGCCAACACAGCTAAAAAAACCTTACAGGGTCCATCTGTGGCATCCCATTGATGCACCATGGGCCAGATACACCAACAACAGGTGTTCTAACAGTGGATCCATCGGAAAAATGCTGCATGGGGTTCGGGGGTCCTACATATATATATATATATATATATATATATATATATATATATATATATATATATATATATTTACACCTTTGAATACACCCCGAGACGCACACAAACCCGCTACATGAACAAGAGTTTCCCTGTACAAACAGACAGAGTCTCCCCTGTACATGCACGGTGTAGCACCTGAATACAACACAACCACACGTACAACCACAACAAAGGAACAATAACTAATAGAAGGTAATCAAAGTATAACATAATGCACGATTATAAATCAGCTACCACAACATACTTTAAATTACAATTAAGAATAATCCACAAATAAACCAAACTAAATCCGGAGATCTGAATCAAAGACTACACCAGCTAAACTGAAGAATCTACTAAACTTAAAAACAATTTGAACGAAGAGCAGAACATAAAGGATCGTCCATGATCAAACTCAGAACAGGGCTTTCTAGTACCGTCCTCACACATCGTCCCGACCCTCACCACCCGCGGTACTTGAAAATGGGGGGTAGTGAGAAACCAACAAAGATCTCCCAGTGGGTACCGCAAGCCGACGAAGGCAAGCTGTACTCACTGGCAACCGAAAGAAAATAATCAACTACGTCATATCGCGAGATCATATATAATATCAATGAAAGAAAGCATCAAAATGAACAGGTAAACCGAATACAGAGCAATGTAATACATCAGGCAATAATATCAGAATAACATCTACTGTAAACTAGAAAGATACTAATAGTCAATAACAACCGATGATAAACAAATATAGCATCAATCATGACTGGAAAGAAACTATAACTACCAATCAATACATAAATATCCGCTACCGTAAAGAATATCAAATAGAATAAATTACAGAAAACCCCCCTATAAAATCCTGCTTTTTTATTTTTTCCCCCAACTTTTAAAAACCTATACTTTGTCTCCTCCTAATTACGAAATTATGCACTTACCTCCCTGCCGTCATCGTTCTGTCAGTGGTTGAAGGGTTGGTACTATTGATGAGCAAGTCCCAGCTTCAATGACTGCAGCGATGATGCTGCAACATATCAAATATGGTCACAGGATCACAGAATCACTTACGGAATGATGACGATAGGGGGTAAGTGTATAATTCCGTAATTATGAGGGGGCAAAATGTAGGTTTTTAAAAGTCGGGGAGAAAAAGTGAAAAAACAAAATTTTACAGGGAAGTTTTCTGTAATTTAGCCTATCAAATATGATAATGCATCAAACCGATGAATAATACAAGTCACCCACACACATGCCATATTGGTCTAAAGACCTCAGGCGAAACCACGTCCTGCTCACCCTGGCATATAACTGTGGTGACCCAAAACCCTGGGATGCTTGGCTACGTGGTCAGCGGCATGTAAACACCTATCTTTGGTGTATTGAGTGCATTGTGCGTCAAACAGACGCGAGAAACGGACTCAATGCGAAAAACGGATTAAAAACATATAAAATTATGTTTTTGGCAAGTTTCGGGCGCCCAAATGTGGGATTCGGGTGCCCGGAAGTAGGTGTACGGAGCTGCTGACCCGGGTCAACATTCCACGTGTCGCGCCACAGCTTGTGAGAAGGTGCCACGTGTTACCGTGTGATTGGTCGGGCGTGCGGGCGCGGTAGACTCGGCGCAGTCAACGCCGTGTGCACCCTGTCGTGCGCCCCGCCTTTCCACGTGGCGGCATCCCATTAGCTGGCGCCAACCACCTGTCGGGGCGGGGACGCTTGGCGCGTGATGGTGAATTCGGGCACTGTGCGGATGGCCACCGCATGTCCACTTTCCGCGTCCGAAAGTTTCAGGTGCCCGAAGATGGCCCTTGAACCCGAAAGTTGATTTTTTTTTCTAGATTTTCTATAAATAGGCCCCTTGTTCTTTCACTTTAGACTTTTTGGAAGATCGCCTTGGAGCCTCCTTTTGCTGAGGTGATCCTTTGTGAGTCCTCTTCGCTTCTAAGAATTTTTGAAGAGATTTGAAGATTGTTTCATCATCTTCTTCCCCGACTCCGCGAGGTTTGACGTTCCTTCGACTGCGGCCTTTTCCGTCGACGTTTCGTCCGTGGACTCCCCCGAGCTAACCCCTGGGAGTTTTCAGCTGATTTTTAGTTTGGGATCTTCACGAGAGGTAGGCCTTCCACTTTGGTGTTAAGGAATTTGTATTGGCGTATTTCGTGAAGTGGTTAAGTCTTGAAGATTGAAGATGAAGATGTTTGGATCATATACCTCAATCTCAAGAAAGAAGAATTCAAAAGGATCAGGTACGTTTAACTAAATAAGTTTGGTGATCCGAATACTTCTTATAGTGTAGAAACACTTGGATCGATTTTTAATTGCATAAAAATCAAGAAACTGGACTATTACATGTTCAGGATCCGGATCAGGATACTCCAGTCCGGACCACGAACGTAGGAAAGTTCATGCGGAATTTCAGTCCGGATCGCCCTTGGTTCAGTCCGGACCGTACATCTTTCAGTCCGGACCCCGAACATAATTTTTTCAGGAATTCTCTGAAAAATGACAACAGTCCGGATCAAGCCAAATCCAGTCCGGACCGTCGTACGGGAAAAATTCTGTTAAGTCAGTTTTTGATTCTTATCCTCTTCCAATGGTTTCTAACCTATAAGTAAACCCTAATTTCATCATTTAGGGTAATCCAAAATAAGTTTTGTATTCCGTAAATGACCGAGAAAAATTAACGGAAAAAAACTTAGAAAAATCCACATATAGAGAAGAAAGGAAAAAGTAGATCTATTATATGTTTCTTCATCTATATTGATTAATTTGATTCTAGGATTTCAAACTCAGATTTTGAGTAGAATCAAATTAATGAATACTTAGATGGTATTTCCGATCTATCTTTGATCTAAGTATTCGGCGGATTTTCACCACCAACAAACAACGATTTTCCCAAAAATTGGTACGTGGATTCGCGTGGCCTTGTGGACTCAAGGTGCTACTGCTCTCGTGGATTCGGAGCGAGGTACGTTCGTGTGATCGATACGTACTATTTGGTGGAGACCGTGGATTCGGTTGGACGTCGTGGACTCGACGTTGGACGCCGTGGATTCGGCGTTGGACGCAAATCGTGGATTTGAGGCGCGTTGCGGAGCGAGCGGAGAAGATCAACTAGGAGCGTATGAAAAAAGGTTGAGTCGTGTGTGAGTACGTTATATCACCTTTGTACGTGTTTAATTCTAGTGGATTTCATCGTGTGATCGGTCCCGTGGTTTTTTACTCCTGGTTTGGAGTTTTTCACGTAAAATCTCTGCGTGTTATTTACTTTTCCGCATTGGGTTTTTGTTACGCAAAGATTTTGGAGTGTTTATTGTTTACACCTATTCACCCCCCTCTAGGTGTTTTTTTCCCCTATTCAGATCCATATTTAACATAACCCACAAGTGGTATCAGAGAGGGAATAGGGTTGTAAACAATGGTTGAAGGTGGAAACATCAACAGACCACCATTCTTCGATGGAACAAACTATGCTTATTGGAAAGTACGCATGAGAGCATTTTTAATTTCCATCGATGAACGGGTGTGGCAATCAATCGAGTTTGGATGGTCAAATCCTACTGAAATTATTGCTGATGTTCGCACTATCAAACCTAGGTCGAAATGGACCAAGAAAGAAATTGATACATCTTCTTACAACGGCAAAGGAATTAACGCTTTATTTTAATGCTTTGTCGCAAACTGAATTCTCTCGCGTCTCGGCATGTGAGACTGCGAAAGAAATCTGGGATGTTCTACAAGTTACACATGAGGGAACAAGCCTTGTGAAGATTCAAAAACTGCAAATGCTTACGAGCAAATTTGACTTAATTTTTATGGCAGAAAATGAATCTTTCACAGATTATTATACACGATTGCAAGATATCGTTAATACATGTGCTAACTTGGGAGAGAAAATTCCAGAACCTAAAGTTGTAAGAAAGATTTTAAGGACTCTTCCTGAAAGATTTCGCCCTAAGGTTGCGGCCATTGAAACAGTAAAACACCCGGACGAAATCCGTGTAGAAGAATTAGTTGGTGCACTTCAAACTTATGAAATGACATTTCCTACTAACTATTCTTCTGGAAAGCCATCTTCTTGTAAGTCTTCAGGTTTTGCGTTAAAATCAACAAAGGAAGAAGACGCGGATTCATCCTCCTCAGACGATGACGAGAATCTATCAATGGAGGATTTCGAGAAGCAACTTGCATTTTTGACGAGGAAATTTTGCCGAAGCTTTCGAATGGGTAATTCAAGCAAAACCTCATCCTTCGTAAAGTCTAAGAAAGGCAAAGGAACTTTAGGCTTTAAGTCAAGAAAGCAAGAGAGTTTTTCAAAGGACAAGAAGAACTCGGAGGGACAAATCCAATGCTTCAACTGCCGAGGCTACGGTCACATCTCAACGGAGTGTCCCAACAAGAATCCGTCAAAGAAGAAGGCGATGCAAGCCATCACTTGGGATGACACCTCAACTTCCAATGAGTCATCTTCCAGTGATGAGGATAACAACGCAACGGCATTCTACGCGTCCACAACTTTACCTTATGTGTGCTTTATGGCAAGTACATCCGGTTCATTCTCCAACTCCTCCCAAGTTGAAAAGAATGCAACGGACGATGAACTGAGTAATTCCGAAGGTGAAGACTTTGCTTTTGCCTACCATAAGCTTTTAAAGGATTCAAAAAAATTGGCAAAGCAAAACAAGAGTTTGAGAAGAAGATTGCGGGATCTCGAAGAATAAGCAAAAAGGGCAACTTCTCTCTCAAACGCTCTTGAAGTGGAAAGGGACAACTTGATCAAAGTAAATGTTTCCCTTCAAGAGAAGAATGAGCATTTCGAGAAGGAACACAACAAATTGGTGGATAAAGCTAATTACTTCTTGAAGCTCTACTCCGAGGCTCGACAAGAGAAGATGGAAATGACGAAGACCATATTCCAACTTAAGGATGATTTGAAGCGATTTTCTTCAGGAAGGAGCAAGTTGGATAAGATGCTTGGTCTTGGTCAAACGAATCGTTTGGGCCTTGGATACAATCGAACTGGAGACAGTCCTAGTTCGAGTGAAACAATATTTGTGCCTATGTCGGCGTCTCCTCCTCCGACGGAAATCACTGCATCCAACGACAACAAGCCTACCTCACCTACTTCGGGTTCAACAAGTACAAAGATATGTTTTCGTTGCGGTTTTGCAGGGCACATAAGAAGAGATTGCAAGATTAGAGCAAAACGATCAAATCAAGCACCTCTTGCATCAACTACCAACGAGTTCATCCCCCGGAAATCAAAGAAGAATTTTTCAAAGGTAAAGAACCTTGGTAATACACCTAACAAGACGACGTCGTCATGGATTTCAAAGAAAATTGATCAATCAAACAAGACGCATCCACCAAGGAGAATAACTTCACAATCATTACCGACGTACTCCAAAGCTCAAAAGGTTTGGGTGCGTAAAGGTGAATTCTTCCCTTGTCTTGTCATTCATACTTCACTGCATGCTTATGACAACTCGTCTTGGTATCTGGATAGTGGATGTTCCCGTCACATGACCGGTGATAAAAATTATTTTCAAACTTTAGAGAAAACCTCCGGAGGACTTGTAGTTTTCGGAGACGGTCGTTCTTCTAAAATTGTTGGAAAATGAACAATCACTATTCCAGAAGGCCCGGTTTTGAACAATGTTTTATTTGTTGAAGGCCTTAAGACTAACCTCATTAGCATTAGTCAATTATGTGATAATGGCTTTTTAGTTAATTTTTCTTCTGCAGAATGCATTGTAACTGATAAGGACCATTTATTTTTTTTGAAAGGGGTTAGGTCTGAAAATAATTGTTATGTAGTTCCTCACAAAATTTCTGAACATTGTAACCTAGTGTCACTTGATAATGAAACTCTTTGGCATGAAAGACTAGGTCACATTAATTTTAAGGAACTAGCTAGAATTTCTAATAAAGACGTGGTTAAGGGAGTTCCTAAACTATCTTTTAAAGAAAACATTGTGTGTGGAGGTTGTCAAAAGGGAAAACAATCAAGGGCCACGCACAAGAATTTAAACCACGTGGGAACCAAACGGCCATTAGAATTATTGCACATGGACTTAATGGGGCCGACTCGTCAACCAAGTTTGGGAGGTAAATGGTATATTTTTTTTTTGGTTGATGATTTCTCTAGATATTCATGGGTAACATTTTTAAAAGAGAAAGCGGATACTTTCGATTCTTTTCATGAGATATGTCATCGTGTTATGATTGAGAAAAATGAAAAGATCGTTCGTGTTCGAAGTGATAGAGGTGGAGAATTCATCAATTCTAAATTCATTGATTTTTGCACTTTCAATGGCATAAAACATGAATTCTCTGCACCCTATACACCTCAACAGAATGGTGTAGTCGAGCACAAAAACAGAGTAGTACAAGAGATGGCGCGTGTTATGCTTCACAGCCGGAAACTCCCGTTACATTTTTGGGCTGAAGCAGTTAACACCGCGGTCTACGTAATCAATCGTGTTTATTTGCGCCCGGGTACTTTAAATGCACCATATGAGCTATGGTTTTGTAGAAAACCAAATATCAAATATTTTCGAATCTTTGGGAGTCGCTGTTACATTTTACGTGATCGCGAAAATCTTGGAAAATTTGACTCTCGAAGTGACGAAGGAATTTTCATGGGTTATTCTACAAACAGTAGAGTATATCGGGTTTTTAATCTCGAATCTAAAACGATGGTAGAATCTTTTAATATTAAAGAAGATGAAGCTTTTCATTTTTCATCTGATAAATCAACCCCTGATATGTCTCTTGAGGATGAATCTCCTGTAAATGATAATGCATCTTCTCATAATAATTCTTCCGATAATGTTGATGCATCTAATGGTTCTTCTAGTTTATCTGATATGCAGGAATCATCATACATACCTCCGAGCACTCCGTTGCCTCAAACGTTACTTATCTCCAAGGACCATCCAGAATCAAATATCATTGAAGATCCACAAGAAGGAGTCAGGACTCGGAGACAATTGGTTTATGGAGTTGCGTGTTACGTCTCCATGTTGGAACCAAAGAACGTTGATGAAGCTCTTCAAGACGATTATTGGATTGAAGCAATGCAAGAAGAGCTCCATCAATTTGAAAGAAACAAAGTCTGGGAACTAACGAAGCCTCCGAAGCAACACAATGTAATTGGTACTAAGTGGATTTTCAAGAATAAGAAAAACGAGGATGGTACCATCATTAGGAACAAAGCACGCCTAGTTGCTCAGGGCTATTCACAAATTGAAGGTATAGACTTTGATGAGACGTTCGCCCCGGTAGCTCGTCTCGAGTCAATTCGCATCCTTTTCGCAATTGCTTGTCATTTCAAAATTAAGCTTTTTCAAATGGACGTTAAGAGCGCCTTTTTAAATGGTTTTCTAAATGAAGAAGTTTATGTGGCTAAACCGAAAGGTTTTATTGACCATAAACTACCTAACCATATTTTTCGATTGAAAAAGGCTCTTTACGGTCTAAAACAAGCACCGCGAGCATGGTACGAAAGGTTGACAAAGCACCTTTTGGAAAATGACTATACTCGAGGGGGAGCGGATCGGACACTCTTTGTGAAGTATTTTCAGGAAAACTTTATTGTCGCACAAATCTATGTCGATGACATTGTATTTGGAGCAACAAGGTATAATGATGCTTCAAAATTCGCTAAAACCATGGAAAGCGAATTTGAGATGTCCATGATGGGCGAGCTAACGTATTTTCTTGGATTGCAAGTCAAACAAAGTGAAGAGGGCATTCATCTGTGCCAATCCAAGTATGCTAAGGAGTTGGTGAAGAAATTCGAATTAGAAAACTCTAAAGACTTTCCAACTCCAATGGGAACTAGCAACAAGGGATTAGGAAGTGAATCTCTCAGTGAAAGTGTAGACGAGAAGCTTTATCGCAGCATGATTGGAAGTCTACTCTATCTCACGGCTAGTCGCCCGGACATATCCTTTAGTGTTGGAATTTGCGCGAGATATCAATCAGCACCAAAGGAGGTTCACCTGAAAGCGGTGAAAATAATCATCCGGTACGTCAAAGGTATACTAAATTTCGGAATTTGATATCCTATGGGCACAACTCTCGACATAATAGGATACTCATATGCCGATTGGGCAGGATCAGTGGATGATCGGAAAAGCACGAGTGGTGCATGTTTTTATCTTGGCCATTGTCGTGTTGCATGGCATAGTAAAAAGCAAAACTGCATTGCACTCTCGACTGCCGAAGCGGAATATATCTCAGCGGGTAGTTGTTCAACCCAATTGATTTGGATGAAAAGCGTGTTGAGCGACTTCCGAATTTCTGCGACTTCGGTAACTATTCTTTGTGACAACACTAGTGCTATAAATATTTCTAAAAACCCTGTGTTGCACTCAAGAACAAAACACATTGAACTTAGATATCATTTTCTAAGAGAGCTAGTTGAATCAAGTATTCTTCAAATTTCTTATGTTTCAACTGAAGATCAATTAGCTGATATTTTAACAAAACCTTTGGATCAAAAACGTTTTATTCATTTACGTAAAGCAATTGGAATTCTTTCCTTGAAATAACACATTTTGAAACCATTGCTTAGGCTAGGTTTTGTTGTGTGTTTTTGTTCTTTATCTATGCTTGTACATAGAACATTTACTGAGCATATGTTATTGACTTTAATTGCATCCTTTCATGTTTTAAGAAATTTATTATGATTTGGATATCATGATAATTCATTTGATGCAATGATCATTTATATCAATTAGTTCATCTTTAATTGATCAAAGTCAATTTCTCTCTCAAATGATCTCTTGGTATAGTTTTTATCTTATTTGACAATTGAGTTAAGTATGAACACGAGATCAATTTTTGGTTGAATACTTCATATCTTAAATAATTGATAGCCAATTGAGGGGGAGTTTATTAAAAATTTTATGCTCAAAAGATGTGGAAAGAGTTACATCCCAATGTGGAGTGTGAAAACTACCACCACATGGAGGAAAGAGCTACCACCTCGGTCGTCCGAGTACTGTGTGCAGCTACCACATGTATACCAAGCATGGTTTTTCTTGTTGATTAGATAAAATGCCTTTTGAAATACTTGACTCTGTCGAATTCCAAGGTTGGTATAAGGTGGGGATTTTTATTGAAAGATGCTCAAAGAGCCACTCCCTACAATAAATTGACTAGATACATTATCTAACTTATTTGGAATTTCAAACATCTATCGATCTTTGTGCTTCATTTTCTTTGCAAAATTAATGATTTGATAAACGCATTACTCAATAGATCGTGATTGATGTTTTGAACTTGTTCAACTTTAAAGGATTTAATTTTTATAAATTTTCGTTTCATTACTTGGATATTATTGATAGATTTGGCATAATCTATTTCTTTTACATGAAACGATGATTTTTGTTTAAAGTTGATATACAAAATTGCTCACATACTTTTTCTGGAATTTCTAAAATTTTTGTAAATTTTTCTGAAGAAAAAGTTGAAGCCGATCCGGACTGAAAAGTCTGTTCCGGATCCCGAACGCAGAAATTGTCTGCGGGTAGCCGATCCGGACTGGATTCACGAGCTGATCCGGACCGCGGCTAGGGTTTATAAGAAACAAAAGGGTATTTGATTTCTTTTTACCTTAAGCTTTTGTTTCTAAATCTCCAGAGCTTCTCTCTCTAGATTTCAACTGATTTGGAGCCTTTCAAACTCAAGTTCAAGTAAGTTTCTATGATCAAAACTTAGGATATTCACTGTTTTTGCCCTGTTCTTCCAAAACGTGAGGAATTTCATGCCTCTTTTTCGTTTTTGAATTATTTTTTATCAAATTTCTTTTGAAATAAGAACTCTGGGTAGATTAGTTTTGTTTATATGCTTTGTATTCTCTTGATTAATGGATTTTTGAACTTCGATTTCTAAAAATTCGATTTTAGGGCATATTATGAGAATTTTTGAAAATCATGGAATTGATCTATTTTTAAAATTCTTTTTGCAAAACTAACTTGATTCCTAGTCTCTATGCACGATAATGATTGTTTGGGTACAATTTTTCAAATTTTTGAAAATTAAACAATTTTTCGTGTTCTTGAGTTCTTGCTCGCAGGTTCTTCATTTTCTAACGCACTAGCAGCAAAGATGGTATTCGGTTGGATACTTGTGTTTATCGCGGCTTTGGTAGGGACACGAGCGTCAATTAAAAAAGAGCAAGATAGAGCAAATCAGGAAGAGACAAAGAATGTTCTTCAGAATGATTCAGAATCAGACGAAGAAGATTGGGACGAAATTTGTAAAGAAATACAACAGGTTGTTGATGAAGAAGACAGGTTTTACTTAAAGAACAAAAAGCTTATGAAGTCTTGCTCAACGACCAAGCAGTATACGAGGCGAAAGAATCCAAGAGATAGTGGAATTCATATTAATGAACCTTTTGCCAGGTCACAATCTCTTCCTAGAGAATCTCCATGGATTGAAAGTAGAAATGCACCATCTACATCATCACTACCTCCTTCGACCTCTGGAAAAGACACGACAGAGAATGATCCATCTATGTCCTCCATCCAACAAGAACAGAGGAGATTGTCCGTGGAACAAGAAAAAATGTCAACTGATATACAGTGTATCACTTCTGAGCAACGAAAGTTGAAAAGAAAATGTTCAAGAATCTCAAGTCTACTCAAGGGAATTTTACACAAATTGGATTGTAGCAGCTCAGACTTGTCAGATCTAGAATGAACTTGTGTTCTAATTAATTTTTTGTTTTGCAGGTTTTTAGTCTTAGTTCTTACATTTTTTGAACTTTTTCACTCCCTTAATTTTTGTAATTTTGGCTCACTTCAGTGACAAAAAGGGGGAGAGAGATATGAACAAACAATGGTTTGTACAATGGTTTGTGAGAACTTTGGACACTTCAAATTAGGAAGGTAAGTATGACAACAACTTTTGCTTTGTATTGTGAATGAATGCATGTCTCAACTAACTATTCGACTAACTATTTGGGCATGTAATATTACTAACAAGTTGTTTGATGACTAACATACTTATGACATTTGGAATTTAATGCTTAGATGATATGTGAATTGCTTTGGTTGATTATCTCAATACATATCTGATTTTGTAAATGTCATGGTAAGTATAAACTCCATCTCTCTGTTTGGTTTTTGAATGTTAAATTCTTGAGGTATCTAACGATTTCTTTTGTCAAGAATTATCTTTTTTGCAGAGAGTACAAACGTCTAAGTCTAGAGTCTGTTTTAGGAGTTTATCTCATGTATTATTTTTATTTGGATCATAATTGTAAATTTTTGTTGTATGATGATAACAACAAAAATATTTTTTGAATTTTCTTTAAGTGAATTTTTGTTTTGTCACGAAACCGCCAAAGGGGGAGATTGTTAAGGAAATTGTATTGGCGTATTTCGTGAAGTGGTTAAGTCTTGAGGATTGAAGATGAAGATGTTTGGATCATATACCTCAATCTCAAGAAAGAAGAATTCAAAAGGATCAGGTATGTTTAACTAAATAAGTTTAGTGATCCGAATACTTCTTATAGTGTAGAAACACTTGGATGGATTTTTAATTGTATAAAAATCAAGAAACTGGACTGTTACATGTTCAGGATCCGTATCAGGATACTCCAGTCCGGACCCCGAACGTAGGAAAGTTCACGCGGAATTTCAGTCCGTATCGCCCTTGGTTCAGTCCGGACCCCGAACGTGCATTCTGCAGAAATCGCATGAACAGTCCGGACCGTGCATCTTTCAGTCCGGACCCCGAATATGATTTTTTCAGGAATTCCCTGAAAAATGACGACAGTTCGTGTCACGCCCCGGCGTCGAAACTGCGACCCGGGCCCGCCAACAGATCCGCCGCCCATACGGGAAGTCCCGTATAGACGAAGCGACTAACCTGCAAAAGATCAACTATACTATACAGATATCAGAGCTGAAAGTAAACTGCTGAAAATGAAAATATACAACTCAAAATCCTCCCCAAAAACATAAGTCTCTCAAACTGTAAAAGAAAAGTACAACTCTAAACCTCACTACAAAGATCTCTCAACATAACACTCTCAAAATATAAAGAAAAGTGGGTACATCTACTCTCTCTGGAAGACGACTCGTAGGGATCTATCTCGCGACTCCCTCACCTCGATCAGTAGGATCAGCAACAGGAGCAACAGGAACAGGAGTAGAAGTCCCTGGGGAAAAGACACCATGACGGGTGTGAGAACTACATCCCATAGTAGTCCTCAGTGGGTGCCGCCAACAAGCCCGACGGTCTGCCCACTAAGTCTACTAGAGGCATAAAGTAATAATGTAATACTGAAAGAAAAGGGCTGGGAAAGAAAAGCTCTACAGCTACTATGCCTCTAACTAGATGCTCAAAAAGTGAAACAGATGAAAACATGGTGCATCTACTATCCCTCAACACAGATCACCCAATCTACCTGACTGCCTCCTCGGGTCCAGTCAAACCTGCGCCTACCTACTGCCGTTACATCCACGTAGGACCGGACTGACGTAGGGCGTCCGTGACTGCCAAAACTGGCCCAGCCAGAGGGACTGCGTCGACAAGTCGCGATACAAAAGTAACAGATCCACCCCGGGTGTGGCACTCGAGGGGCGCGACCCCACCGAGGAAAAAGGTATCCGCGCACTCTGTCGAGCTCAAAGTGGCACTGCAGGCTATAGTCAAAAATCCACGCTCACTCTCAGAACGGAAAGACTCAGGATCCTCAAACATCTCGCACAATGGTCAGAGCACTCTCGACGACTCAGCTGATCAGCTCACTCGAATCTCAAGACACTAGCAAACTTCACCAACTCAAAGCACAAATACACTGGCTGGAGATACTCCACAGCCGGGATCGACCCACAACTCAGGGCTAACAAAACTGGTCGGACAACACTCAACGACCCGGGACCACCGTCAACCCCAACGGTTCCCAACAACACAGGCCGGAAGATACTCGACGGCCCGGGACCACCGTCTACTCAACGGCTCCCCACGACAGAACATCAAACTCACAGATAACACTGGAAGGACCGACACCATAAGGGTTTGGAAAACCCGATAGGTCGGTGCTTAGAACCCTATCAAACAAGAACAGACTCTAGGCTCCGCCTATCGAAGTTCCCGACAAAGGAACGACCCCTAGAACCCAGACCACTCGAATCCTCTCGAGTGGAAAAGTTTACAGGAAGAAGGTGACATTTGTTACTGAAAACCATTTTCACTCAACCCACGCAGGGTGAGGACTAAAAGTAGTTCCCTTTTTAAAAAACTATCTTGATTTGAGGAGAAACCCATTTTTAATGATTTTTAGTCCTTTTAGGAAAAACAGTTTAGAAAACAAGCATTTATACCCAAACCCCGAAGGGCTGATGCCTTTATCCAATCAAATAAGAACAGACTCCAGCGGCCCTTCGATGCTAGGAAGAAAATATTGGTAGACTAAAATCATGTGTATGTCAAAAAGGTTCTGGGTTATAGGTCCTGCTAACACTGGTACACTACTGCCACTAACACAGTGGCGACAAAACGAACAGGAACAAAACCTCCCGGGACCACCGTTTACCCAAACGGCTCCCGTCACAGATAAACGACCAACTACAACTACCAGACTCCACTCTGCTCCCAAGCACGAGTGCAACATGCATCCCACACGAAAAGGAAAACCGACCACTCGGCCTACTACCCGGGCGAGGATAACACTATATCCAGGAATAAGAAGAACAGTGTGGATGCCTAAAGCATAAATAAGCCTAGCCCAGATGAGGGTTTTCTACTGGTCTGGTTACACATGCAACATATGACGGGGGTGCTAGGTCAAGTTCCAAGATTACAATAATTTAACAGATGGTAGAAAGCAAAGATCGCATGATCATCGAATAACTCTAGAAATATTAATTATCACATTCTAGCATGCTACACCATAAATTCACAAACATGCAAGATCCTACATCAGTAGAATTACTGTACAGTCCATAGGTATTGAAGACGAGGCCACCCACATGAAGATGCTAACTGTCCAAGGTCCAACAGCTGGAAGTACCCGGAAACCATTAACTCCATTAATCCTCAACTCCAACGGGTCCAGAAATACTCGCAAACACCCCTGGGTACAACAATAAGATCCAAAGTTACACTTTATTCCAAAATATCCAAGTATACACAATCAACTGTAAATAGTCCCGAAGATGTGCAATTTTCACCTGCAGAACGGACTCAGAAAAATCCAAAAAATATACTGTCGCTATTGTCGCGTCGAGCCCTTCGAAACGAGTACCTACACGTCAAAATCCGAGTCCCGGAGGCCGAGTTACAAATTCCACAACGCGGTGAGCGCGAAACTCCACAACAAACACAACTGTAATACTCTGCACAGTAAAGGGAGAAAAAATAAACCTTCGAGCAAGTCTCTGAAAATTCCCCGAAAAATATGACGAGAATCCTTGCGACGCGTAGATGAAAAAAGTGTATAGGCACGTCTCAATCCGATGTCCGAGCGCGGAGATATCGCCAAAGAAGCGAGCCGCTGTCCAAGTCTCAAACACAGGAAAAGGGTCACAGAAAGCTTGGAAAAACTCCTCGAAAAGTGCGAAACGAGGGGAAATAGGAAATACCAAGATCGTAGCTCTACCTATCGCTGTTCCAATGGCACAAGAATTGCCAGAAAAGGTGGTCGGGGTAGGCCGGGAGAGCTCGCGCACCGAAACGCGACGGAAGGAAACACCGACGAAGGAACGTCGCGACGCGCCAAAAGAAAATGGTACCTCGAAAAGTGTGCCACGTAAAATCCTAAAAATCCACAGGTGGAAGCAGCTCAGGGAGAGGAAGAAAGTTGCTGAGGGTCGCACTGCGAAAATCCGCGCAGGGAAAAAGTTCTCAGGGCTGGAACAGGGCCTATTTATAGGCTGGGAAAACAAATGGAAAAATTCCCATTTTGTCCCTGGTTTCGGGTGCCCGAATCTTTCGGGCGCCGAAAACCGGGTGCGTAGACCCGCCCAACCAGCGCACGGATCTCCACCGGTGTGCCACGTCAGCGCCCTAACAGTGGACAGCAAAGACCGCCAACCGCCTTGCGCCACGTGGCCGCCCCGGGCGCCGACGCGTGGCGCACCCGAGCACGGGAAGCCGAGTAAACGCGCCCGACGTGCGCCCTGCGCCGCCTCCTGCGCCTCTGCCAGGCACGCGCCCCGAGGCCACCCCAGCCAGTTCCGTGGACAGAGCGCGCTACACAGCACCAACCACACGCTGCCACGTGTCACCCACCGGTCCACCGTACACCCCCGCTTTTCCCGTGGACCGCGCCTGCTGCGCCTGTGGTGACCCCGATCCCCGTGTAGCTTCTCCCTTGAACTGTGGTGTAGAACACCTAGTGTTGGTGTGTCTGGCCCATAGTGCATCAAAGGGATGCCACAGATGGACCCTGTGTGTTATCCACAGCTGGATTGGTCTTCTGCTGCATTTGCCGAAATTTTGAAAAGGTTTTTGGCCAAACAGAGGTTGGATTTGGATTCAGCGTGGAAAAATGCTTGGAAACGGCTATTTGCTTGCTTGATTCTGAGTCCGGATGCCCAAAAACGGACTACCGGAAGTTTTTATTGGATTTCGGTGCATGGGAGGGGCCGTGGACCGCCGGCATGCCACGTGGCGACCTGTTATTGGCCGGTCCGCGGCGCTCGGTCCACAGAGCATCGCGTCGGGGTGCATGAGCCCGTCGCAGGGACACGTGGCGCCGCCTGATTGGCGGGCTCTTGGCGCGCGGTCTACAGAGTTGGCGCGGCGGTGCATGGACCAGGGTGGGGACACGTGGCAGTCCCCGGTTGGTCGGTGCAAGCGGCGCGGTCCACGAAACTCGAAGTAGGGTGCGTGGACCGAGTGCAGGGGACACGTGTCGGCGTGCCATTAGCGGGCTCACGAGATGCGGCGCACGGGGTCGGGGCGGGCGCCTTGGGGCGCGTGCGTGGCAGGGGGCAAGGCTGCGCCTGCCCGCACGTGTGACCGCGACAGTAGTGCGGGACTGGTGGCGCTCCGCTATTCGCGGGTGCCACCTACCCGTTTGACCGGGGAGGCGCCACGCGGCGGCACCACACGCGCCCCGCATAGCTGTTTGCTGTGCGGGACACGTGTCGGTCTCCGGGAGGGCCACGTGGCCACTCCCGGCACGCCCCGCACAGCTGTTTGCTGTGTGGGTGACGTGGCGGCACATGGGCGTTTTGGGCGCATCCTGGCGGTGTAGTGTTCCGCCGGATTCGGGCGCCCGAATCCTGGTCCAACGCCCGAATCCGGGGACATAACCGGAATTTCTTCAATTGTTTGTTGCAGCCTATAAATAGCCCGAGCCACCTTATGTTACAGTTTTTTTGCGTTTTTGAGCTTCAAACTGACTTGAGGCCTTCAGCAAAGTTGATCCCCACGCAGTTCTGCATCCATCTGTGGATTTATAGGATTTTTCGTGGCACGCTTATCGAGATTTCCATTTTCTTGGCGCGTCGCGACGTTCCTTCTCCGGTGTTTCCTCCCGTCGCGTTTCGGTGCGCGAGCTCCCCCGGCCTTCTCCGACCACCTTTTTGAGGGATTCTTTCGCCGTTGGATTTGCAGCAGGTAGGGCTACGATCTAGTTTCGGGTTTTTCTTGGAGTTTTTCCATGCTTACTGGGACCCTTTGTTGCTGTGAGGATTTCGGGGACAGCAGGATTGCTGCGTGGAGTTCTCCGCGCTCGAGCGTCGGATCGAGACGAGCCTTTGCACTTTTTTCATCTACTCGTCGCGAGGATTATAACCGTATTTTTCTTGGATTTTTCCGAGACCTTCCCGGAGGTATACTTTTTCCCCTTTATCTGTGCATGAGTTTACAGTTGTGTGGTTGTGAGATTTTGCGCACCTGTACTGTGGAATTTGTAACTCGGCCTACGGGGCTCGGAATTGGACGTGCAGGTACCCGTTTCGAAGGTCTTGACGCGAAGATCGTAGTAGTATTTTTATCGGATTTTTCGGAGCCCTTTCTATAGGTGAAAAATTAGCATCTTTGAGGCTGAATTTCAGATTGTGATTACTTGAATAAATTTTGGAATAAAGTGTAACTGTAAGCCTGTGTTGTACCCAGGAGGGTTTGCGGGTGTCACTGGGCCCGTTGGATCTGGAGATTGTGATTTATGGGTATTATCAGCTGTGGGACTTTGGACAGATAGCGCCTTCAGGTGGGTGGCCTCGTCTTCATGACCTTTGGACTGTTCAGTAACTCTATTGATGTAGGATCATACATGGTAGTACTTTTTAGCATGCTAGAATGTAGGAATGGATATTCCTTATATTATCTGAGGATCTTGTGACCTCTTTGCCTTCTATCATCTGTTTAATTATAGTTGTCTTGGAACTTGACCTAGCACCCCCGTCATATGTTGCATGTGTAACCAGACCTGTAGAAAACCCTCACTTGGGCTAGGGTTATTTATGTTTAGACATCCGCACATTGTGTTTCGTTCCTGGGCTTAGTGTTATCCTCGCCCGGGTAGTGGGCCGAGCGGTCGGGACTTCCTTTTAGTATGGGATGCATTTGCACTCGTGTTTGGGAGCAGAGTGGAGTCTGATAGATGTAGTTGATCGCTTGTCTGTGCCGGGAACCGTTTGGGGTAAACGGTGGTCCCGGGAGGTCTTGTTTCCCCGGTTTGGGTTGTCGCCACTGTGTTAGTGGCAGTAGTGTGCTAGTGTTAGCAGGACCTAGAACCCAGAACCCTTTTCGACATACACATAATTTTAGTCTACCAATGTTTTCTTCCAAGCATCGAAGGGCTGCTGGAGTCTGTTCTTGTTTGGGTATAAATACTTGTCTTCTAACTGTTTTTCCTAAAAAAACTAAAAATCATTAAAAATGGGTTTCTCCTCAAACCAAGATAGTTTTTCAAAAAGGGTACTACTTTTAGTCCTCACCCCGCGTGGGTCAAGTGGAAATTGTTTTCAGTAACAAATGTCACCTTTTTCCTGTAAACCTCCCCACTCGAAAGGATTCGAGTGGTTTGGGTTCTAGGGGCCGTTCCTTTGTCGGGACGAAAGCCACGGGGGCCGAGCCTAGAACCTGCTCTTGTTTGATAGGGTTGTAGGTGTAGGTCTCCAGGAACTTTCGGGCCATGGTTGGTGTCTTCTGCGTGTTGTACCGAGGTTGTCGTGTTCCCGAACTATAAGGGGGTCGGGAACTTCGATAGGCGGAGCCTAGAGTCTGTTCTTGTTTGATAGGGTTCTAAGCACCGACCTATCGGGTTTCCGAACCCTTATGGTGTCGGTCTTTCCTGTGTTATCTGTGAGTTTAGTGTTCTGTTGTGGGAGCCGTCTGGTGGACGGTGGTCCCGACTGTGTGGTTTTCCAGCCTGTGAGTGAGCGTTGGTGTTGTTAGTCAATCTTGTTGATCGTGGTTTGGACTATAGCCTGCATGAGCCATATTGAGCTCGACAGAGATGCGCGGATACTTTCCTCGGTGGGGTCGCGCCCCTCGAGTGCCACTCCGGAGTTGGGCCTGTTACTTGCTATCGCGACTTGTCGACGCAGTCCCTCTGGCTGGGCCAGTTTTGGCAGTCACGGACATCCTACGGTAGACCCGTCCTGTTGAGGATGTGAGGCAGTAGGTGGGCGCAGGTTTGACTGGACCCTATGCGGCAGTCAGTGTAGATTGGGTGACTATATTTTGAGAGTTAGTAGATGCATCATGTTTCCATCTGTTCCACTTTTTGAGAATCTAGGTAGAGGCATAGTAGCTGTAGAGTTACTTTTCCAGCCATTTCATTTCAGTATTATATTATTACTTTATGCCTCTAGTAGACTTGGTGGGCAGACCGTCGGGCTTGTTGGCGGCACCCACTGAGAACTACTTGGGATGTAGTTCTCACACCCGTCGTGGTGTCTTTTTCCCCAGGGACTTCTACTCCTGTTCCTGCTGCTCCAGTTGCTGATCCGGCTGATCGAGGTAAGGGAGTCGCGAGATAGATCCCTACCAGTCGTCGTCCAGAGAGTATACGTACCCCCTTACTTTTTGAGTTCATGTTGAGAGACCTTTGTAGTGAGGTATAGAGTTGTACTTTTCTTTTTAGAGACTTATGTTTTTAGGGAGGACTTTGAGTTGTATATATTTTCATTTTCAGCATTTTACTTTCAGCTCTGGTATCTGTATAGTGTAGTTGATTTTTTTGCTGGTTAGTCGCTTCGTCTATACGGGGCTTTCCGTATGGGCGGCGGATCTGTTGGCGAGCCCGGGTCGCAGTTTCGACGCCGGGGCATGACAGATTAGAGTGGTATCAGAGCCTAGGATGTAGGTCATTGTGGACTACTAGAAAATTTACATATTGTGGTGAAACTAATGGCCACAATAATAGACAAATTGGTCACAAAATACTTATTGTGGCCAAATTAGCTTCGCCACAACGTCGCCACAATAGGACTGCTACAAAAGGTTATTGTGGCCAAAATAATAATTCGCCACAAAAAGTACTCTGAATTTGCGGCGATAGAATTTGTCACAAAACTTCTAACCTCCTCTACAAAAAGTTACCATATGGCTACAGATAGTGGTTAAAATAATAATTAATATTCTAACATTTTGTTGCCAAAATTACTTTTGGCCACAAAAGACATCATATAATTTATGACCAAATATTAAATTGGCCACAATACGTGGTGTAAATATAGTGGCGAAATTAAGTAGTCGGCCACAAATAATATTGAAAGTATTGTGACAAATTTATTTGATGTCCACACATAATGCCACACATTGTATGGCCAAATATAATATTGCCCACAAAATATAATATAAATATAGTGGCGAAATTAAGTAGTCGGCCACAAATAATGTAGAAAATATTGTGACAAATTTATTTGATGGCCACACATAATGCAACACATTTTATGGCCAAATATAATATTGCCCACAAAATATAGTATAAATATAGTGGCGAAATTAAGTAGTCGGCCACAAATAATGTTGAAAGTATTGTGATAAATTTATTTGATGGCCGCACATAATGCCACACATTTTATGGCCAAATACAATATTGCTCACAAAATATAGTGTAAATATAGTGGCGAAATTAAATATAGTGGCCACAAAATTTATTTGACTGGAATAATATTTGGCCACACTATATTTACATCACATTTTGTGGCCAAATATTGTTCCAGTCACTGTAAAGTTTTCAAATTACATATATTGTGGCTATTTATTATTTAGCCACAGAAAATTTGTAGTATTAATTTAAATAAAAAAATAAATAAATTTTACACATTATTACTGCACAATAATAGTTGAATACTACTCAATCAGGATTTAAACATAATATCAATCACCATAATCAAGATATGTTCAACAAAATACAGAAATCAAATATATGTTCAACTGACATAATCAAAATAAGCTAGCAGTTAATCGTTTACATTAAAATAAAGATAATAAAAATTCTAGGCTAAAAGTGAAATGAAATTCTTGAGATGATCCAACTCGAAAATATTGAGCTTCCAAGGTTTAGTCCTGTAGAATAAAAAAGAATAATGATAAGAATTATGCATATTTATTATCTATTTATTTTATCAAAAAAGTAAAATATATTGCTAATTTATACTCCAACTTACCTTTCTTGTCGATGTTGGCTGAATAGGCACAGGCAATCCTATTTGTGAAAGTTGTTCCATCATATTACGCATTTGAGAATTCATCTCGTCACGCATCTGTGCTTGCATTTCAGCAATTCGTGCCTCAGCTTCTTTCTCCTTTTGGCTCATCCGCTCATCTATTTCAGCAATTCGTGCCTCAGCTTCTCTATCCCGTTGGCTCATCCGCTCCTCCACCTCAGTTTGAATTCGTGTTGCCATTTCTTTTTCCATCTCTGCTCGTACTTGCGCACGAATCCTTTGTCCTCTAGAACCACCACTTTCAATAGGAGTAGGACCTCGGGCCATACCACGTGTAAAGTACCGGATTTTCGGCACATAAATAAATGTAAATAAAGGTGGTATGAAATACTAGTGTTATGAAAGTCGGGGAAGTAAGGAACATTTGGACGCGAGTTGGGCCCAAATCGGGTTAAAATGGAGAGATCTAAAAATTTATTTGAGAAAGGGGACTCAGATTTTTAGTGGAAAATTCACAGTGTCGGAAAATTCCGAGAAAATTACGGGAGCCCCGTAAATATGTTTTAAGGCCACCGAAAAAGTTTCGCGTTAATCGGAGGCCGGATAGTGAGAACGGGCTCCGCCAACAGTGTCAAAAAATTCTGAGAAAATTACGGAAGCTTCGTAATTATGTTTTAAGGTTCCAGAAAAAATTTCGCGTGGATCGGATACCCGGATTGCGAGAACGGGGTCCGCCAGTGATTCTGGGTACAGCGGGACTTTTGGTGACCGAGAAATGGCCCAAACTGAAAATTTAAAATTTTCTGTGATAAATTAAGCTGAAACGAAGCCGCCTGTCAAATTTGGATGGAAACGGGCGAAAAACGGACAGAAAACAAGAGGAAAACGAATAAAACACGAGCGAGCGGCCGGTGGGGCGCCACGTGGCAGCGCCCCACTGGCTGCTGCGGGTTGCAGCAGGCCCGCGTGGGGCGCACGCCCGCGCGGCGCAGAAGGCGCGCGCGGGACCGCCACATGGCGGTTCCCCATTGGAGGGTCCATGTAATCGGTCCATTGAATTTTTTTTCTCCTCTCCTTCTTTTTCTTTTCTTCTTCTTTCCTTTCTTCTCCCCGCACCATTTTCCTCTCCTTTCTTTTCTTCTCTACCCGAGCCGTAGAGAGAGAGAGAGAGAGAGAGAGAGAGAGAGAGAGGATTTCGTGGGGTGTGGCGGGACGTCGGCGACCTCGTGAAGCACGTGAAATGCTTCAAAAATCGGATGGAAGGCGCGACTGTACAAGGTAAGTCCCGCGTGTTATTTTTGCGGTATTTTTGGCACAGTTTTGAGGTTTTCTTTTGGATTTTGGATTTGACCCCATGCCCACATGCGTGTTAGGGACCGTGTATGCTGTGCCGTTTTGCTGCACGGACTGTCACGGGCATTTTTGGCGCGCCTCGTTTTGCGTGCAAGTTGTAGAAAATGCACCGTTTTGCGTGCGGATTCGGCGAAAATGCACAGTTTTGGGCGCAAATTCGGAGAACGTGCACCGTTTTGCGTGCAACATTAAAAGAGAAAAGTGCACCGTTTTGCGTGCCAACCCGAGGCACGTGCTCCGTTTAGCGTGCCGGTTGTGTTATCGCGCACCGTTTTGCGTGCAGCCTCTAATAATATACATCGTTTTTCGTGCAGGGATAGAAAAATGTGCACTGATTTGCGTGCAATGTGGAAAAAGCAACGTGCACCGTTTTGCGTGCCAACCCGAGGTACGTGCTCCGTTTTGCGTGCCGATCGTGTTATCGCGCACCGTTTTGCGTGCCGACCCTAATATTTTGCATCGATTTGCGTGCAGGACTAGAAAAGCGTGCATCGTTTTGCGTGCAACACTACAGTCGAACGTGCACCATTTTGCGTGCAGATTTGAGGTACGTGCACCGTTTTGCGTGCAGGTTGAGTTGACGCGCATTGTTTTGCGTGCCGACTGAAGTGGCGCGCATCGTTTTGCGTGTGAGTTTTTCTGACGCGCACTGTTTTGCGTGCAGGTTTGGTGGACGTGCACCGTTTTGCGTGCAGACTCGAGGGAGGTGCACCGTTTTGCGTGCAAGCTCGAGGGAACTAATGGAATCGCGCGGAGACCAATTGCAAGTGTCTACAAGCAATTGGGTACACTACAAGGTGGGGGATTCTGCCGAAATTGGGTGACCTCTCCCCTTGCTCCTTTGCTTTTCGATTCGAAGCATGATAGTAGCCTGTTAGAGGCGTTAGGTAATTATGAATAAGATTGCATGTTTAGAGGAACACAGATGAAAAGAGCAACTGTTGGTTGCCAATAACAGATGATATATGTGCATGTGTAGAGAAATTTAGAGAAAAAGTGATATTTATGATTTATCCACAATAGGGGATAAATTTGTATGTGTAGATGGACACAGATGATAAATGCAACTGTCGGTTGCCAAAAGGAGATAATTCATTTTCATGTGCAAAAAGGACTTAGAGGATAAATATTATTTTTATGATGGATATGAAAATAATTGCATGCGTAGAAATGAGTAATTACTTGATGACTGTGATCATGTTAGGGTACAACCCTAGGAATCATGTGATATAAGGGAACAGAACTTGTTGGTAGTAAGACTAGGAGAAAACCTAGTTTAGGGGTTTGACGAGTGACATCAACTTAGGAGTTATCCTAGGAAGGATGAGTGGCATGGTCTTAGGTGATAACCTAAGGACACTGGATAGAGTGATCAACATAGAGTCAGAAAACTCTAGGGTGTATATGACATGGAACTTAGGTAAGGAAACCTAAGGTGAACTAGAGGTCAGCATAGAGTCATGGAACTCTAGGACAAGTATGACATGGGACTTAGGTAAAGGGAACCTAAGTTGAGCTATAAGAGTTTAAACTCACAGACAGGAAATAGAGTCAAGTTGACTCTAGGATTCAGTAAGGAATCAGGAGGATGGAAAAGGTGGATCAAGTGTGGAGATAGGAAAGGGAAAACAGAAAAGTAGAGTCAATGTAATTCTAAGATAACAGTGGAACATGGAATTAGAGTCAGTGTAACTCTAAGTTAATGGTGAAGCAGGAAAACAGAGTTTAGTTAACTCTAGGATTCAGTGAGGAATCAGAAATGTGGGATGAGATCCCCAGTTTAAAGAGTTGATCAAATATAACCCTAGAAGGTCATAGGGTGTGTAAGAATTTGAATTTTTATTGTAAATAAATAAAAGAAGATGAATAAAAGCCAAGTTGAAAATTTCAAATCATAAGTTGACCCCTTTTCCTGCTGTGTAAATTGCACAGTTATGAGGCTAAAATGTCGCTTTTCAATCCGAGCCTAATCTCGAAAATCCGAGATCACCGGCATGACCGTCTCGCTGAACCGAGTGAAAACCATATTAAGCATGTTTTGATCCGACGGTCAGATCTTCCAGAATTCAGCGAAGAAGCGAGCGGGACCCGCGACTTAAAATGAATAGTGCATGAACAGTAAACCCTAAAATTCAAATACCCTAAGTGCCAACGTTAGCCGATTCGCTGTCCGGACTCCGATCATAGCGATCCAGGTAGTCGATTCGAACGGTTTCGTCATTCTGAACGCAATGGCACTGACGGAAATTCTGTTTGACGACCCTAGAGTCTCGAAAAAGGCGATAACTGTAATTCGGAACTGTATTTTATGGACCGAGATTTTATCTGGGTATTTCCTTGAAAATCTGAAATCGCTACCTGATAGGTCTCGTCGAGCCGGACGCCATGGCGCAGTCCATTTTCTGTTTCGACGATCGGATCGCCTCGAAAAGCGTGAAATAAGACGGAAAATAGGGTTTTTGCACAATAAACCCTATTCTTCTTGCCTCGAATTGCGTGCCACTCCTGGTTAGGGACCTAATTGGGAAACTAAAATTGCTGGAGGGACCTGGCATTGAAACATTGAGAGATCGAGGGCTTTTAAGCAAATGTACCTATTCTATATATAGGTAGTAACGCAAGGTCTCTTAGCAAACCCTAAACCCAATCCCTTGCACCCAGCCACCATCCTAAGTCCCTTCCTCTCCCTCTGCTCTCTCCACGACGGTTACACCGCCGGCCGCCGCTCTCCCTCGCCGGAGAGGAAAAGCTTCAAAAAGCAATCCTCTCTCTCGGGTTGTTGGGAAGAAGGTTCTTGGGAAGGGCTTTGGAGGATCAAGAACCCATCTGTGGAGTTCCTTGAGGTGCCGCAACCGAGCCGTGGTGAACCCGGGGTCGGCCACCGCCCTGCGCCGCCGCGGAGGGCAGCATCTCCTCTTTAAACTCCGGTGAAGGTGAGTTATGGAACTTTTCATTTAGTTTTGGTTTTTGGGCAAGACCTATGTGCTCCTGACGCCGTGGAGGTCATCCGGGTGCAGGCTGAGCCGCTGCCGCCGTCCCGGTCGCCGGCTGGAGCGCTGTCACCGGAAATTTACTGTTTTTGGCCGCCGCCAGACGCCGCCGTCATCCGACCGTCCAACTTAAGATCAGCACCGTTGAACTTCGTCTACTTGGCGACTGCAACACCTCCACGAGGTCTGGGCATCATCGGGTGAGGATCGGAGTCGGCCGAGCGTGCCCTAGAATCAGTCTTCTTCAACCTTGGCCGAGCTCGGTCGTCCGGCGCCGGCGCTGCCTCCTACTGCCGGCCACCTTCACCAGAAGGTTCCTGGAACCAACTGGGACTTTTCGGTCCAAGTTGCACCGGTCCGGGGCACGGCGGCCGGAAACCGCCATTAACGGCCAACTCGTCTTCCACCAAGCTCCTCCGCCGCGTCCTTCCGGCGATCCCCGTCGCCGGGAAACTTTCCAGGTAGGACCGTATTACCATTATAAGCTTCCCCATCACCTTGCATGGCCCTCCTAACGATAGGTTTGCGAACCCCAGGATTGCACCCGAGACTGCTTTGGAGCTCACCTCCGGCCATCCCTGCCGGTCTGGAACTCCGGCAACTACCTAGGTAAGATCCAAAGGCTCTATGAAAGCTCCCTATCATTTTTGTTTTGGTCCGAAATACCTCTGTGATTGGGTGTTCAAGCTTGCACCCGAGTCCACTATTACGGGCTTAACTCCGGCCGCCGCCGCCTCCGGCCGCCGGGGCTCGACCCCACATGGACCAAGCTTCTTCTGGGACCCTCCTCTAACTCATGCTCACCCCTGGTGCAGATCTGAACCTGGATTGATCCAAGAATACCCCAACGCAAGCTTGGGCATTTTGTGGGTGCATCTCCGGCCAGTGTTCCGGCCAGTCTCCGGCTAGCCTCAGGTGAGCCCCACTGTCTACAACCCCTACTAAGCATCATGCTCCAAATAAATCACCTTTAGATCTAGCATATGTTAAGTTATAACATTGTTATAAATTGGAACCCTAAGGTTTATGGGCCAACTTGTATTTGGGCCTGGGCTCGGCCCAATCTTGTGAGCACGAGCTTCGTCTCGTCGTAACAAACGCGCTGAAAGTTACGGCGCAGCTTTTGGATTCCCGGATCTCAAGAACGGATCGAAACAAGCTAAAATAGAGTGTAATTATGCAAATTTAAGATGTACGATGGACCTTGATATAGTCGGGACACGCTGGCTGTCTTTAAACAGTGTTTTCAAACCTACTGGGCATTTTGTTAGAGTCCCGTGGGCTCTTGTTGATCGGAAAACGGATTTTTGTCCCGCTAACTAGCGATAGTATTCCGTATAAGCATTTCGCTACTGTCGTGTCGTCGAGATGGGTATGTGTGAGTCTATTACTGATTATAGTTTTTATTCAGGGCCTAGTTGTTCAGCACCAGCCTCCCAGTAGCAGAGCGGGAGCTCGAGGATCTGCCTACACTCAGGTGGGTTATCTTCGGTCCGGGCTTTATCTTTTCGGCCCTCTGGTTGCTTTAGTCCAGTTGGACACTTATTTTTGACTTAGCCTTGATTGGGTATACCTACTCATAGATTATGACATTTCCTGTTACTTGTCATTATTCAGTACAGTTGATACTTGTGGTCTGATCATGCTTCGTAGCTATCAGTTAGTACACTGCATTGATACCCTGAGATACTTGCTTTTATATTCCAGTTATGCATGACAGACCATGATTGATTGATTATTGCTGCTAGTTTCATGTCTCTTGTCATACGACCTTATTCAGATATGCATGATTGATTCTGATTGATTGATACAGACAGATGATTGATTCCCTGTTGGGATACCTCGGCTTGTTGCCGACTACCCGGTCATTAGACCGCGAGATTGAGCATAGCATGATGATTGCCACGCACTGCTGTACTTCACGTACACTGACGGTTTGGCCACCGTCATAGTGTTCTTTACCGGTAAAGTGGTCTAGAGGAAAGACCCGTGAGCCTGTTGCACCAGGACTGCTTAGCGTCTGTAAGTGCAGGTTATGTCAGCGGATGGGGTGCTGAACAGTGGCTTAGCCTGAGGTCCTCGTGACCAATACTGGCATTGATTGGGTACTTGAGTTCTTTTATTGACGCATTCTTATTATCTTGCGCTGTTATTGATAGACATCTTACCTTGTACCCTTACTGCTCGGTTCATAATTGATTATCTCGTTTACATACATAGATTTCCAGCATTTACTACTTGCAGTTTCATTACCCTTGATTACCTGCTTATTCAGTTATCTGTGGATTTTGTTGATTATCAGTATATCTGCTTTATTATTCAGCTTTACCCTATGATTTTTACTATCCGCAGATTATTGTACCCAGTAGGTACGATTAGCTATTTCTCGGCTCGTCGTGCCCACTGGGATGCACTCCGGTGTATCTCACACCCCTGGGTGACTGTTTTTCAGGTCATTCGGGTAGTGGGGTGTCGGGACGATCCAGTGAGCCTGTCACGATAGAGCTGTCCCCCTGATGATAGTTATGGATGATTGAGATCCCCGATGACTTGTAGCTGATCCTTATTTATGTTATTTCAGTTTCCAGTTTGTTATGACATTTCAGATTGTTGATATTGTGATATTCGGATTATTCCTGATGATTAGTATTGTTTAGTTGTGATAGTGATTGCTCTTTGATTGATGATTGGATT
Source organism: Tillandsia leiboldiana (assembly GCA_029204045.2). NCBI lineage: Eukaryota > Viridiplantae > Streptophyta > Magnoliopsida > Poales > Bromeliaceae > Tillandsia > Tillandsia leiboldiana. The sequence continues at coordinate 8,531,692 of CM055060.1, forward strand.
AGCCTAGCCGTGCATGTATAGGGGACTTCCTATATGTGTGGCGGTCTGTTACGCCCGTTTTGCAAACTCTGATTTATAAAAAAAAAATTAGACTGGATTTTAAACTCGGGGCGTGACAGGGTGTCTGGGCAAATGGATAATAACTTTAACTTCAATTTGAGTTAAAGAAATAAAAGAGAAATGTTTAAGAGTCTAGGAGACTCTCTAGTTATCCTTATGGTAAGACCTAGGATAAGAGGAAAAAAATTGTTACTAAAAGGCAAAGATTAAAAGCAAGCTAAAAGTGGCTAAAAGTATAAAGAAAATGTAATTGGCGCCTTCGAATTTGGGACTCGTCAAGTGGAGCAGGACTCCCTGGGCAGTGACCCGTCGGACGAGGTACTTTCGAATGGCTAAAAGTGAAAGCAAGGAGCTAAATGCTCAAAGAAAAGAGAAAGTGATTTGCCAGTGGCAAAAAGGGAGCTATAAGCCTGAATAAGAAAGGAAAGCAAGGGTTCAAAGGCAAAGAGGCTAAGAACTAAAGTAGAAAGAAAAAAAAGAAAATATAAAAAAATAAAATGGGCGTACCTTCGGGGGTGAAACGTAGATCTTGTCGGAGCCATGGGCAGTGTCCCTCTCCCGAGCAGTGACCCGTATGACAAGTTCCCCGTTGGGCGGGGTAACACTTGCGGGTGTTATCGGCAACCTTAGAAATCTTATCTTATGGTAGCAAGACTACCGGGCTCGGGCCTGTAGTGATCCGGTCTTTCGGGGTATTTTTGACTTACGTGTAGTCATTTAAGCCTTATAGTGAAATAGAATTATTCAATTCTTGAAGTTGGCCATTGTGGGACGCTAGTATTTTTCCGCGATTGTGCGGGGAAAAAGAAAGCCGACGGCGCGATCGGATCTGAAATCCGATATCGGGAACCCCCTGAACGGGATTCAAAGTGATACGGTAATTAGTCGTGCATCAGAATCCGTGCTAAATATCTTGCACCCGTTAGAGATAAGGTGGTTTATCTCGTGGGGGATAATTAATTAGTTAATTAATTATCCCAGACGGAAAATTAATTAATTCTCTTACGTACGAATTAAAGAGGAATTAATTAAAGGTAAAGTACGACTATATAAGGGATCCCGAATATCGGAAAGGAAAAGAAAAGAAAATAAAAACCCTAATCGGAGAGAAGGGAAAAAAGGAAAAGACGAAACCCTAGCCGGAAGAAAGGGAAAGGAGAAAGAGAAGGAGCCCGATCTTCCCGGACGCCGAACCGAAGACAAGAACACGACCGGACAACCTTTCCGTCGATCTTCGGTTAGTAAAATAATTTATTTAAATTATTTGGGATTTTGTTCGTTGTCTTTTTCGTTGAGTTCTTGGTTTCTTGCTTTCTCCGTCGTATCCGTCACCGTCGCCGACGTCGTCTCCTTGAAAAGGCGCGGAACGGACGGCGGAGGCGCGCGATGCCGCTAGGGCATCGCGCGGAGGAGGGTCACGGACGGCACCGCACGGGCACCGCGCGGCGGGCGGCCCCCGCGCGGGAGGCACCCGCGCGGGCCCGCACCCGCGCGGGAGGCACCCGCGCGGGCCCGCGCGGGAGGCACCCGCGCGATGCCCTCGCAGCGCGGTGCCCCGCGCGGGTTGCCCGTGCGACGGCCGCACGGTGCCCGCGCGGGTGCGGCCCGGCACGGCGCCCGCGCGGTTGCGGGTCCGTGCGGGTGCCGCCGTCGCACGGGCAACCCGCGCGGCAGCCGCGCGGCGCCCGCGCGGGCGCCGCGCGGCTGCCGCGCGGGCGGCACCCGCACGGACCCGCAACCGCGCGGGCGCCGTGCCGGGCCGCACCCGCGCGGGCACCGTGCGGCCGTCGCACGGGCAACCCGCGCGGGGCACCGCGCTGCGAGGGCATCGTCCGCGGAGATACGCCGCGCGGTTCTGAACCGCGCGGGGCTCCGGCAGACGGCGAGGGCGGCTCGGGAATTCCGTTTCGTCAACCGGACAATGTTGGACTTTTCCGTCAAAACAAAGGAGTAAATTGGGTCTTATGTTTTCGGATGTAAGTACACGCTTTTAACTATAGTTATCCTTGCGGACTTTCTTTAGGTCCAGACGCGCAGCGGGGGTGCGCGAAAGATTCGAGTGTTCCGATCTCTCTCCAAATAGGTGGGTACGGTTGCTGTAAATACAACTAGTGCAGTAAGTGCATCTATCGTCATTAAAGTGCTCTCAATTTATCTAACAAAGTAGATGGACAGTTTAACCTTTCGCATAATTGTGTTATTATCTAACAATTGAAGCGGCTGCGGTCGCAATGTTCATGACACGCCGATCTCGGCAAAAAAAACCGTTTTGGGATGCTGCACGTACACAGGCGGATTGGCCTCTGCATGGGTGTACTTTTCCGGAAGAGTGGTCTTGTATGACCCATGTTCCTCACAAAGGGGCGGGAGCCGTGAGGACCCCTTCGCGCCCGCTGGGAATAGCACACCAGCACCGTGGAAGGGGTTAAATGCATCAAAGGAGTGCTTGCGCACGAGGGGAGACTTTGGTCTCTCCGATAAATATTCTGGGGTTGGTGCCCAATTAAATTGATAAATCTGCGGTCGGGGCCCAGCTTAATATGTGCAGGGTTTTTAGCAAAATGGTTACGGTGTTTCCGGTTTGCTCCTTATTCCTTATTGTTGTTAGACATCTACTTTGTTTGTCACTGAATTTACCCACTCCGTGACAGGCGCTACGAGGGGCGTTACCCGGGAGATTGTTGAGACTGCGTCGCGAGGACCGTAGTCAGAACGCTTGGTTATTATCATTATCTCATCTCTTTTACGCATGTTAGTTAATTTGCTTGTGAGTAGAAATATTCGTGGACATGTATTACTTGGCACTGTGGATGAGTTGTACTTTTATAGTTTGGTTCTTCTGATGATGTTTCTTATGCGGCATGTTTTCATGATAAACCAAATGATTTCGAAAAGGGTTTTCTCAAAACGAAGTGCCGTGTGGGCACGGGTTTTGCAATTGCTGCCTTTATCCTTTCTAAACATTGATGCCGCTTTAATATTCCGCTTGATGTTGAATGTCTATTGTATGGTTGATGGTTGATGATTGTTGTATGTTGTTGTAAATGAGACGCCGTGCATATACAAAGGAGACTCTGTCCGCGGACAGGGAGAATTTTGTGTATGTGGCGGTCTGGCACGCACCGGGGATGAGGTTTAATGTACCTTGTTCAGAAAAAAAAAAGATACACACGAATTTCCGCTTTGATAGACCCAAAAACCCCCGGGGGCGTGACAGATTAAATGGTATCAGAGAGAAACAACCATAACCGTAGTAGACGTGATCCACATCCACAGTGTAGGGTACCACAAGCAAATTAGACATGAGATAACCAAGGTATAAGTGCGTAGTACGTGAGAGTACGGGGAATAGGGGAACGAAATATAGGTGTAATCGTAAGACAGGGTATTAGGGTTATAACCTTAGGGTTAACGTGGTTTCTTTGTCTATAGCGGACGATGGCCCGGACTAGATCGTCCACCGAGAATGCGGACGCGGACAGAGTGGTCCCGACCACCGCAGAGAACCAGCTCCTCCGTCAACAACTGCGGGAAATGGCCGGGCAATTAGCGACGCTGACGGAGCAGGTTCGTCACCTGGCACAGCGACAAGCAGCCGCGCCAGCCGAGCGCAATCCAACCCCTCCGCCCGGAACCACCGCACCCACTACGGGACCGCAAGGGACGGGTGGTACGACGACGGAACAGCCTCCATCTCCAAGGGACGTACCTACTCCGACGACCACGGGGCCCGTGATGGGAGCTACAACAGGGGAGGCAGGAACGACCCCTACCCTCGGGGGGTCCGCCGCTGTAGGAGGGGTCACGGAGCAACGAACGACGCGAGAAAGGGTCAGGACGAATTTGGCTGGGTTCAAGAAGCATGACCCTCCCACTTTTGAGGGAGAAACGACCGACCCATGGGTCGTCGAAAAATGGGTGGATACCATGGAAAAACTCTTCGAGGACCTACTGATGGAGGAACACGAGCGAGTTCCATTAGCCGTCCACTTCCTCGAAGGGAATGCACGCATCTGGTGGAAAACGGTACGCCCGGATCCGTCTACAAACGACCTGTTACCGACATGGACGGCCTTTAGAGAGGAACTTTTTGACGCTTTCTTCTCCGATAGCGTCAAGCGGCAATTGGAAGACGACCTGAAGAACGTTATACAAGGGAACCGCTCGGTCATGGAATATCAAAGGGAGTTTGTGAGATTGGTTAATTGCGTCCCGTTTGTTATACGAGATGAACCCCACAAGGCCCGTCTTTTTGTGGACGGGTTACGGAGCGACATCTTTGAGATGGTCCAGGCAGCGGACCTGCGCACGTTCAGGGAAGTGGTGGATAGAGCCACCATAGTGGAGCGGGGGTTCGCTATCACCCGAGCTCGACGTGAGGGATCAGAAAATAACTGGGACAGGAAGCGGACACAGACTTACCCGGGAGGGGGTCCGTCTGGTGGGAGCCGACCCCCAAAGTACCCCAGGACGCAACAAGGAAGCAAGAGTGCGCCAATCGGAAAACCGCGACCACCGAACAAGCCATGCGTTATTTGCGGAGCATCGCATCGAGTGACGGAATGCCCTAAGAGACAGGATCACTGTTACCGCTGCGGCAAGCCGGGGCATTTCCGATTCAACTGTCCTCTGAACACTGGAGCGGCATCTTCCGCAGCTTCCACCCCAACGGCACAGCCACCGGGACGGGGTAGAGCATCAACGGGAATACCCCCACGCCCTCCGGCGCCAAGAGCAGAAGGAGAATCGCGACCACAGCTAGGAGGGAGGCTCTACTCCATGGGCCAACATGGAGCGACACTGCAAGAGGAGGCGGTTGCAGGTATTACCTCCGTTTCTAATTTCCGAGCACGAACCCTGTTTGACACCGGGGCGACTCGCTCTTTTATTTCCCGCACTTTTACACAAACACATCTACTAGAAAGTAGTCCCCTCGATGTCCTACTGACCGTCCAGACCCCCGGGGGGCCAATCGCGGCAACTGGCCTAGTACCCTCTTGTTCAATAAGACTTGGAAGGTTGTCGTGCCCCTGGGACCTGGTGGTCATACCGCTAAAGAAATATGACGTAGTTTTGGGCATGGACTGGCTTACCGAGTATCAGGCGGTCATCGACTGCGAGAAGCGCCAGGTGCAACTACAGAAGCCGGGATTCCCAGAAAACGTGTACATGTTATGTAAAAGCACTTCCTTCTAGGCTATCATCTCCGCATCGCGAGCTAGGAAGTTGGTGGAGGGCGGGTGCGTGGCCTATCTAGCCTCAGTAGATTTAGCCACCCGACCCGTTCCCTCGCCTTCCAAAATTCCCGTGGTAAGGGAATTTCCGGACGTATTTCCGGTAGAGCTCCCCGGAGCGCCGCCGGAACGAGAAGTCGACTTTCCCATTGAACTACTTCCCGGCACCAAACCCATCACCAAGGCACCGTACAGGATGGCCTTCGCAGAGTTGAAGGAACTCAAGGCACAGTTGGAGGACCTTTTGGATAAAGGCTTCATCAGACCTAGCGCGTCACCCTGGGGCGCGCCCGTCCTGTTTGTGAGAAAGAAGGACGGAAGTCTCCGGTTGTGCATCGACTACCGGGAGATAAATAAGGTCACCGTTAAGAACAAGTACCCCCTGCCAAGGATCGACGACCTCTTCGACCAACTACAGGGGGCGACGGTGTTTTCAAAGATTGACCTGCAGTCGGGCTATCATTAGGTCCAGGTCAAGGGGGAGGACATCCCCAAAACGGCTTTTCGGACTCGCTACGGTCATTACGAATTTACAGTAATGCCGTTCGGGCTCACGAATGCCCCGGCAGTGTTCATGGACATGATGAACAGGGTATTCAAACCCTTCCTGGATTTATTCGTGGTGGTCTTCATCGACGATATCCTCATCTACTCCCGTACAGACGAGGAACATGAAGAACATCTGCGCACAGTCCTCCAGACCCTACGGGAACAGAAACTCTACGCCAAACTCAAAAAGTGTGAGTTTTGGCTCCGAGAGGTTGGCTTCTTGGGGCACGTAATCTCAGCGGCTGGAGTCGCAGTCGATCCGAAGAAGATAGATTCGGTGACGGACTGGTCCCAACCGACGACGGTAACAGAGGTTCGAAGCTTTCTAGGATTAGCCGGGTACTACCGGCGCTTCGTGGAGGGTTTCTCCAAGATAGCCACCCCCTTAAACCGTTTGACTAAAAAGGGGGAAAAGTTCATCTGGACGGACAAATGTCAGAGGAGCTTCGAGGAGCTCAAGGATAGATTGACGCGAGCTCCGATTCTCGCCCTACCGGAACCAGGGGAGGATTATGAAGTGTATTGCGATGCGTCGCGAAATGGATTGGGTGGAGTGCTCATGCAACCGGGAAAGGTTATAGCCTATGCGTCAAGGCAGCTCAAAGAATACGAGCGAAACTACCCCGTGCACGATTTGGAACTCGCGGCAGTTGTGTTCGTCCTCAAGCTTTGGAGACACTACCTGTATGGGGCACACTGCAATGTGTACTCAGATCATAAAAGTCTTAAGTACATTTTCACCCAAAAGGAGTTAAATTTGCGACAAAGACGGTGGCTCGAGCTATTGAAGGATTACGATTTAACGATCCACTACCACCCGGGAAAGGCAAACGTGGTGGCCGACGCCCTGAGCCGTAAGGGACAGGCCGAGAAGGCAGGGGTAAGTGCCATCACCCAGCAAGATGGTCTGATTGCGGAATTTTCGCGATTAAGACTAGAAGTAGTACCAGCGGGTACAGTCGAACGACTTCTGACACTGGTGGTCAGACCTACCCTGCTTGACAGAATTCTCGAAGGGCAGTCGACTGATGACCAACTCCAGCTGGTGCGAGGTAGAGTAACTGCCGACCCAGGAGGTGATTTCACAGTAAACTCCGACGGCACCATACGATTTCGGGGACGAATCTGCGTGCCGGATCTACCAGAACTCAAAGAGGAAATCCTGCGGGAGGCGCATATAGCTCCATATACAGCGCATCCCGGGGGAACGAAGATGTACAAGGACGTCAAACAGACCTTCTGGTGGCCCAAAATGAAGGGAGACGTGACTCGAGTTGTGGCACACTGCCTGGTGTGCCAACGAGTGAAGGCCGAGCACCAGCGTCCAGCAGGAAAATTGCAACCCTTACCGGTGCCCGTGTGGAAGTGGGACATGATTACCATGGATTTTGTGACCGGGTTCCCGAGATCGTCACAGGGACACGATGCAATATGGGTAATCGTGGACCGTCTGACGAAATCGGCCCACTTTCTGCCCATACACACGACGTGGGCGCGGGAACGACTGGCGCAAACCTACATCAACGAGATAGTAAGGCTGCATGGGGTGCCGACGTCCATCACGTCGGACAGGGACACGCGATTTGTGTCAAACTTTTGGCAGAGCCTGCAGCGAGCAATGGGAACCAAGTTGCACTTCAGTACGGCTTTTCACCCGCAGACCGATGGACAATCAGAGCGGGTGATACAAATTGTGGAGGACATGCTTCGGGCATGCGTTTTAGACCTGGGCGAAGGATGGGCACGGTGCTTGCCCCTAGTAGAATTTGCCTACAATAATAGCTACCAGGCTAGCATTCAGATGGCACCATACGAGGCCCTGTACGGGCGCCGCTGTCGGTCTCCAATATGCTGGGACGACCTGGGTGAACGTAAGTTTCTGGGCCCAGATTTGGTAGAGGAGACCGAAGCAAAAGTGCGATTGATTAGACAGAGGCTACTAACCGCCCAGAGCAGACAGAAAAGCTACGCGGACAACAGACGTCGGGACTTAGAGTTCATGGTGGGTGAGCACGCGTTACTCCGAGTTTCGCCCTCCAAAGGGAACCGACGCTTCGGCATAAAGGGAAAGTTAAGCCCGAGGTACGTAGGACCGTTCGAGATCCTAGAACGCGTAGGACCGGTGGCGTACCGATTAGCCCTGCCGCCGAATCTCGAACGAGTCCATAACGTATTCCATGTCTCAATGCTCCGGAAATACTTAGCTGACCCCTCTCATGCCTTGGATGCCTCCACCATCGAGTTGCGAGAGGATTTAAGCGTCGAGGAGACGCCGGTGCGGATTTTGGCAAGAGAGGACAAGAAGTTGCGCAATCGAACTATCCCCTATGTGAAGGTCCAGTGGAGCAACCACGAAGAGCGCGAGGCGACGTGGGAACTGGAATCGAAGATGAGGGAATGTTTTCCCGAATTAATTAGTGGGGTTTGTATTTAAGTTTCGGGATGAAACTTTTTATAAAGTGTGAGTGGTGTAGTGATCCGGTCTTTCGGGGTATTTTTGACTTATGTGTAGTCATTTAAGCCTTATAGTGAAATATAATTATTCAATTCTTGAAGTTGGCCATTGTGGGACGCTAGTATTTTTCCGCGATTGTGCGCGGAAAAAGAAAGCCGACGGCGCGATCGGATCTGAGATCCGATATCGGGAACCCCCTGAACGGGATTCAAAGTGATACGGTAATTAGTCGTGCATCGGAATCCGTGCTAAATATCTTGCACCCGTTAGAGATAAGGTGGTTTATCTCGTGGGGGATAATTAATTAGTTAATTAATTATCCCAGACGGAAAATTAATTAATTCTCTTACGTACGAATTAAAGAGGAATTAATTAAAGGTAAAGTACGACTATATAAGGGATCCCGAATATTGGAAAGGAAAAGAAAAGAAAATAAAAACCCTAATCGGAGAGAAGGAAAAAAAGGAAAAGACGAAACCCTAGCCGGAAGAAAGGGAAAGGAGAAAGAGAAGGAGCCCGATCTTCCCGGACGCCGAACCGAAGACAAGAACACGACCAGACAACCTTTCCGTCGATCTTCGGTTAGTAAAATAATTTATTTAAATTATTTGGGATTTTGTTCGTTGTCTTTTTCGTTGAGTTCTTGGTTTCTTGCTTTCTCCGTCGTATCCGTCACCGTCGCCGACGTCGTCTCCTTGAAAAGGCGCGGAACGGACGGCGGAGGCGCGCGATGCCGCTAGGGCATCGCGCGGAGGAGGGTCACGGACGGCACCGCACGGGCACCGCGCGGACGCCGCGCGGCTGCCGCACGGGAGGCACCCGCAATCTTGCGGGCACCGCGCGGGCGTCGTGCGGCTGCCGCGCGGGCCCGCATCCATGCGGGCACCGCGCGGGCGCCGCACGGCCGCCGCGCGGGCGGCCCCCGCGCGGGCCCGCATCCATGCGGGCACCGCGCGGCCGCCGCGCGGGAGGCACCCGCGCGGGCCCGCACCTGTGCGGGCACCGCGCGGGCCCGCACCCGTGCGGGCACCGCGCGGCTGCCGCACGGGCGGCCCCCGCGCGGGCCCGCATCCATGCGGGCACCGCGCGGGCGCCGCGCGGCTGCCGCACGGGCGGCCCCCGCGCGGGCCCGCACCCGTGCGGGCACCGCGCGGGCGCCGCACGGCTGCCGCGCGGGAGGCACCCGCGCGGGCCCGCACCCGTGCCGGCACCGCGCGGGCGCCGCGCGGGCGGCACCCGCACGGACCCGCAACCGCGCGGGCGCCGTGCCGGGCCGCACCCGCGCGGGCACCGTGCGGCCGTCGCACGGGCAACCCGCGCGGGGCACCGCGCCGCGAGGGCATCGTCCGCGGAGATACGCCGCGCGGTTCTGAACCGCGCGGGGCTCCGGCAGACGGCGAGGGCGGCTCGGGAATTCCGTTTCGTCAACCGGACAATGTTGGACTTTTCCGTCAAAAACAAAGGAGTAAATTGGGTCTTATGTTTTCGGATGTAAGTACACGCTTTTAACTATAGTTATCCTTGCGGGCTTTCTTTAGGTCCAGACGCGCAGCGGGGGTGCGCGAAAGATTCGAGTGTTCCGATCTCTCTCCAAATAGGTGGGTACGGTTGCTGTAAATACAACCAGTGCAGTAAGTGCATCTATCGTCATTAAAGTGCTCTCAATTTATCTAACAAAGTAGATGGACAGTTTAACCTTTCGCATAATTGTGTTATTATCTAACAATTGAAGCGGCTGCGGTCGCAATGTTCATGACACGCCGATCTCGGCAAAAAAAACCGTTTTGGGATGCTGCACGTACACAGGCGGATTGGCCTCCGCATGGGTGTACTTTTCCGGAAGAGTGGTCTTGTATGACCCGTGTTCGTCACAAAGGGGTGGGAGACGTGAGGACCCCTTCGCGCCCGCTGGGAATAGCACACCAGCACCGTGGAAGGGGTTAAATGCATCAAAGGAGTGCTTGCGCACGAGGGGAGACTTTGGTCTCTCCGATAAATATTCTGGGGTTGGTGCCCAATTAAATTGATAAATCTGCGGTCGGGGCCCAGCTTAATATGTGCAGGGTTTTTAGCAAAATGGTTACGGTGTTTCCGGTTTGCTCCTTATTCCTTATTGTTGTTAGACATCTACTTTGTTTGTCACTGACTTTACCCACTCCGTGACAGGCGCTACGAGGGGCGTTACCCGGGAGATTGTTGAGACTGCGTCGCGAGGACCGTAGTCAAAACGCTTGGTTATTATCATTATCTCATCTCTTTTACGCTTGTTAGTTAATTTGCTTGTGAGTAGAAATATTCGTGGACATGTATTACTTGGCACTGTGGATGAGTTGTACTTTTATAGTTTGGTTCTTCTGATGATGTTTCTTATGCGGCATGTTTTCATGATAAACCAAATGATTTCGAAAAGGGTTTTCTCAAAACGAAGTGCCGTGTGGGCACGGGTTTTGCAATTGCTGCCTTTATCCTTTCTAAACATTGATGCCGCTTTAATATTCCGCTTGATGTTGAATGTCTATTGTATGGTTGATGGTTGATGATTGTTGTATGTTGTTGTAAATGAGACGCCGTGCATATACAAAGGAGACTCTGTCCGCGGACAGGGAGAATTTTGTGTATGTGGCGGTCTGGCACGCAGCGGGGATGAGGTTTAATGTACCTTGTTCAGAAAAAAAAAAGATACACACGAATTTCCGCTTTGATAGACCCAAAAACCCCCGGGGGCGTGACAGGGCCCGTTGGATAAGAATTTTCGAGGGTTAACTTGAACTAAATCACCAGAATCTAAAGAATAAAGAAAAATAGAGTGGCCAAGGTGGCCGGGTTAGTTGGACCCTGTATTCAGCGGCATAGTGGCCGAGTTGGTGCTTAGCAGCCTAGTGTGGCTAGACAGAGTAGTGTTGGGTAGATGGTTATACACAGATAGTGTAGTGATATGTTATATTGCATAGCTGCATTTTGATATTGAGGATTTAGTTTCCTAGCACTATTATTATTGCTTCCATTGGACCAAGTGGTGTAGGACACTTTTTCTCGGTGGTTGAACCCACTGGGAACTCTGTCAGGAGTTCTCACACCCCTTGGGTGACCCCCCCCACAGGTGCGGGTATGGATGCAGCGGACGAGACGGTTCAGAGGCAGACGGCGAGGTATGCGACAGGGGCAAGGGCCCAGCAGCGTAGAGACCTAGAGGGTCTAGCAGAGGTATCCCATTTTTATATTTCTCGAGTGAACCTTGTATGGTGAGGAAATGATGTAAAAGAATTGTAATAATTTTATTTGTAAGTTCAGAAATGTAAAGTGTAATAAATTTAAGTTATGGTTCACTCTGGTATGCTTTCATTTCCGCATTAACTAATTGTTGTTGAATGAAAGTTTTAAATTTGTAGTGATTTTAGTACTCTGATATTGAGCTTCCGCATACACTTGTTGTGTTATTATGGATGTTACCGTTCCTTTCGGGTAGGAAAAGGTCCTCCCCGATTGGCGGGTCTGTTGGCGTGCCCGAACCGTACAAATTGGCGGACTCGGGGCGTGACAGATTAGAGTGGTATCAGAGCCTAGGAATAGTCCTAGGTGGTTAGCAACCTTAGGGAGACCCTAGGGATTAGCACGAGAGAGTGTGTGGATTATTGGGCGAAAGTAATTGATTGATTATTGTTGTTCCCAAAAAGGATATTGCGACTGATCGAGGGCGACGAGCTTTCATCCTTCGGGTATTACGTTGGCGGCCGACAACGTAATGTTGGAGATGAAAAGGAGTACCCTCTTATACTTTCGCATTATTGGGTCGACGAGCCTTTTTGTCGGTGTATAGATTGCGCGTTGCTCAAATAGCTAAATTTGGGCTGGTTGTGTCGTTGTGGTGTGCATATTAGCGATGACACCACATAGGGAGACGCACCTGTTTTGACCCGAGTCACGAGAGGGCTCGGGGTCAAACGACGTATACGAGCTGCGATAGCAGGGAACCGCATCTGTTGGAGTGGTCCAGCAGCAGGTCAGACTTCTTGCCGTCGGCGGAAATTCCCCGCCGACAGGAAGACAGGTTTCGACGCCTAAGAGTAACGTCAGCATGACAGTTGGAGCAGATAGATGGGCTCCAGTGACTGATAGCGCAACAAGTTGAGGCTGCATAAATGACGCATAGGTATACGGCGTCGCCGCCCGTAGGGGCGACAGTAAAGAAATGGCTGTGGCCGCCGAACTTTTGTCGGCGCAGCCAACACCTTCAGCATAGGGTGTTTTACGCTTGTGTCAGCTAGGTTGCTGGCAAAGTATGGTTAGTAAGGTCCAGTAAGAGACCGACTCGCGAGGTAAATGGTGATCGCTATGTCGCGAGAGCCAAGTTGCAGTGCCCTGAGGGTTAGGGCAAGAAAGATTTACGAGCCTGGCGGCGTGAATTTGCCCCTGATGACGGTAGTAACCGTGTGGCGCGACAACTGTGGCTGTGTTGCCGCATAGTAGAGTTGGTGAGGCCCAGAGTAGGCTTCAGGATGCGGGAACCTCTCGAAAGAGCGAGAGTTTTGTGGCGCCGTTCTGATGAATCGGTGTAATGGCAAGGGTTGCCACCGTAGTCTTTGCGAGTTGATCACCAGAGTTGGTGGACAGTCATTTTTGGTGCCTCAACCCAGTTGGGAGAGGTGTACAGGAGTTACGCGCGTGTTTAAGCAAGTTGCTTAACATTCTGGATTACGCAAGTTAGCGTAGGGGCGTAGGACGCCCAACTGTTTAGGTGCTTATGGAGCACAGGTACGGTTTAGCCAGAGAGAGCTGATTAGGTGGTGTATTAGCCTTTGCCCAGTGTGGCCAGAGTTGATATAGAGAGTTTGGGTCGTGGATTGACGACTTGTTAGTTGATTTTGCTCAGTGGAGCATAGTGGTCGCGTGGCGACGATTAGCGGGTTCGCTTGTGGACGATCCGTGCCTGGACCATGTTTGTGGACTGTGGGCCTGTAGCCCAGTGGGCAGGCGCAGTCAGCGGTGAGAGACAGCGGCCCGAGACCTGATGGCGGGGCATGATAGAGATTTGGTCGGGGCGGTAGTCCGAGCGACGACCCAGGAACGTGAAATGCCACGTGTGAGCCTTGAGGCTGTTAGTACACCGAGAGTGTGTGATATGATCAGGCCGTAGTGCTAGAGGTGATCGAGGTTCTGTAGCTCCTAGTGGGAGTGCTGGGGTAGCAATCCTAAGTGTGGATCTACCCGTATGACGATTGGATCTTTGTGCTAGTGAGAGTCATTGTACAGTGTTGGACTAGTTGGGCTATAGGCCCCTATTGGATCGTGGTCTGCGGACCTATTAATAGACCTAGATATCGGGTTAGCTGATAACCCGTGGACATGGAGCGCTTGTAGCGTGTGTGATAGTTGAGGACTCGTGGATTGGCCTTTACCCTCCACATTAGGCAGCTGAGCGACCGAAAAATGCGGTAAGTGTAACTGGTTGCATATGCAACCTCGTTGTGAAAAAGATGATGGCGAAATTAAAGTGAAAATTTCGCAAACAAAGACTGGGTCATTCGTGGCAATTGAGAGAGCAAGTGCTCAGCGGTGTCTTTGCCTACTTAGTGAAAATGGCCAGACATCAGGTTTGAGATTTCCCCTGGTTGGAAATGGGGATCCACGAATGAGCTGTTCGTGTAGTTTTAGTGAGCCCAGTAGTGAGGGCAAGATTTCCTCCCTCTCGATCAAGTAGGAGTCGAGATGTGATTCAAGTTTCGAGGACGAAACTTATTTTAAGGGGGGTAGAATGTAAAGTACCGGATTTTCGGCACATAAATAAATGTAAATAAAGGTGGTATGAAATACTAGTGTTATGAAAGTTGGGGAAGTAAGGAACATTTGGACGCGAGTTGGGCCCAAATCGGGTTAAAATGGAGAGATCTAAAAATTTATTTGAGAAAGGGGACTCAGATTTTTAGTGGAAAATTCACAGTGTCGGAAAATTCCGAGAAAATTACGGGAGCCCCGTAAATATGTTTTAAGGCCACCGAAAAAGTTTCGCGTTAATCGGAGGCCGGATAGTGAGAACGGGCTCCGCCAACAGTGTCAAAAAATTCTGAGAAGATTACGGAAGCTTCGTAATTATGTTTTAAGGTTCCAGGAAAAATTTCGCGTGGATCGGATACCCGGATTGCGAGAACGGGGTCCGCCAGTGATTCTGGGTACAGCGGGACTTTTGGTGACCCAGAAATGGCCCAAAATGAAAATTTAAAATTTTCTGTGATAAATTAAGCTGAAACGAAGCCGCCTGTCAAATTTGGATGGAAACGGGCGAAAAACGGACAGAAAACAAGAGGAAAACGAATAAAACACGAGCGAGCGGCCGGTGGGGCGCCACATGGCAGCGCCCCACTGGCTGCTGCGGGTTGCAGCAGGCCCGCGTGGGGCGCACGCCCGCGCGGCGCAGAAGGCGCGCGCGGTCAATTTCGAAATTGACCGCCACATGGCGGTTCCCCATTGGAGGGTCCATGTAATCGGTCCATTGAATTTTTTTTCTCCTCTCATTCTTTTTCTTTTCTTCTTCTTTCCTTCCTTCTCCCCGCACCATTTTTGTAGAGTACCGGAGTTTCGGGCAGTGTGCCGACTCCACGGGGCAGCCTGGTATTGTGGAAATACCTTCAGCAGGTTCTAATTTCGTTTACAGGATGGTTCGAGTGGTCCCGGAGCGACGCGGAAGCTTTTTTGTAGAAAAGTGAGTTGGCGTCGGATTGAGAGCTTGCGGGTCGAGCATTGGTTTCATGGATGGGTTTGATGTGAGTTGATCCCTTGGGACATGTGTATTATGAGTTTACAGAGGTGTTCGGTTGGTTTCGGGGTGATGCGGAGGTCCCGAGGCGAGAAAGTGAGTTGACGGGGCATTTCGGAGATTTTCTGGCTAGTTCTGGAGCTTTTGGGTGGCTTGGTTCCGGAACCAGCCATTTGGTTCCGGAACCAGGGCCCGTGTACCGATACCAAGTGGGTGGTACCGGTACACAAGCACAGAAAGTGCCCAGTTAGCTCGGTTTGGTGCACTGTAGCTTGAGGTATGGGCTTTTTCTGTTCCAACCACTCTGTTGACTTTGTAGACCTCTCCTCTCTATATAAGACTCTTCCTCCTCCTCCCTTTTCGTTGGGGGAAACCAGAGAAAGAAAAAGAAAGTGAGAAAGAGTGAGAGGAAGAATGAGAGAAAGGGAGAGATTGAGTTTGAGAGAGAGAGTTGGCTGTGGATTTTTGGAGGACTGTTCTTCGCGCCGAGGCTTCGGATGTGGATCGTGAGCGCGACAGGGAGCTTGCCCGGTTGGAGAGCCCGGTTGGGGCTCGTGTGCGTGCGCGGACACGGTGGAGGTGAGTACGTTGCATTTCTCCGAGTTTTGGATTTTCGACTTTTCCGCGGATTTTCGGATTCGGACAGAGATTGATTTTGAGCTTGGGAAATGGATTAATTCCATCTTTTCTTCTTCCCTGCCATGAGAGGGTGCAGCGGAGTGCTGTCCGGGCCGCGAGGAGCGCGGCGAGGGCCCTGCACACTGTGCGGAGCCGCGGCGAGGGCGCGGACTGGGTGCGCAGGAGGATTCCGGAGCGACATCGGTTTGGACCGAGATCAGGTGGAGACCTTGCTGAGACCTTGGGGAGTGTGATAGAGGATTGATCGGAGCTTCGTGGATTTTTCCGAGACGCGCGACGGCGCGCGTGCGCGCGAGAGGCACAGTGCTGTTTTTCGTCTGTTTTCGCCCGTTTCTTCTCCGATTTCGGCGTGGCCTTCGGAAAGTATTTGAGGTGGGTTGGAATTTCTTCAAGATGTATGGAATGCCCTTTAAAGCTATTGAATGCATGTTGATCATGTTTAGCTTAATTATTTGCATAGCTGGTAAATCTGATAGTTGCCTAGAAAATTGTAGGAATACAATTGCAAGCCCCAGATATTTTTAGCATGATCTAGAAGTGATTTGACACTAGACTGCATGTTTAGTTGGCTTTATATTGGCATCTGAACCGTTTTAAAAATCGTCGGACCTGTTTTAATGAAAACTGGGTTTTGAAAAGAGTTTTAAAATATTGAGATCTTCCCGAGGGGTTGAGTAGGTTCATGATGCATGTGTTCTCGTGCCAGAGGGCCGAGTGGATTTTTAGAGCATTATGAGATGACTTTCTAGTGTCATGAGAGAGTTTTGAGATACTTGAGTTCGCGGGGTATTGAGGATGTATTCCCTGATTGGGTTACTCTAGATCATGGGTCGTGTTCTGATTTAGTGGTGGAGATGGTTCTCCCACTTAGCCTTGAGAGTTTTGGGGGCTCTGGCAGATCGAGTCGTGGAGGTTTCCCGACTCAGCCACGGGGCGTGCATTATTAGATTGAGTCGTTGAGGGTTCTCCGACATAGCTGTGAGAGTGTTGGGCTTTCCTGTTCGAGTCGTGGAGTCTTTCTACGACTGCGTATGCTTGTTGAGCTTTGAGATCCGATCTGTTTGATCGTGTAGTTTAGCCTTGAGTCGTTGAGGGTTCTCCGACATAGCTGTGAGAGTGTTTGGGCTTTTCTGTTCGAGTCGTGGAGTCTTCCTCCGACTGAGTTATGCTAGTTGAGCATTGAGATCCGATCTGTTTGATCGTGGATTATAGCCTGCTGAGCCTGGCTTTTTATGCCAGTTATGAGATACTTGAGATACTTGAGTTCGGTGGGGTCGCTCCCCTCGAGCTACGCCCCGGGTGCGATGATGATACCGAGCCTGACGAGGCTGCGATGTGATTACTGAGATGGTCCTAGAGGGACACCCTACGTAAGTCCGTTCCTCCGGGATGTGCGGCAGTGGATGCCTACGTAAGTCCGTTCCTACGGGATGCGCGGCAGTAGATGAGCGCAGGCTTGATTGACTGGTCCAAAGAGGGACAGTCATTGGGATTGGGTGATATGTGTGAGTGAGTTTCATAGCCTGTTCATAGATGAGTTTTCCTTTGAGCATGATACTTGAGGCGTGTTAGCAGTAGTGGGTGTATGCATATCTTCATCATTTGTAGAGTTTCTTGAGCATGATGATTGAGACATGATAGCTAGTTCCTTTCAGCTTTTATCTATCTATCTATCTGCATACCTATCTGTTGTGCCTCCAGTAGACTTAGTGGGCATACCGTGGATTTTGAGACGGTACCCACTGGGAACTACCTTTGCAGTAGTTCTCACACCCGCTGCGGTGACAGGTTTCCTGAGGCTGCTGTTCCGGCTTAGCTCACGTGGAGTCAGCTGATCGAGGTGAGGACGTGGCCGTTTAGTTCCTTACCAGCACTGAGAGTCAGAGGTAGATGTACCTTGTGTATTTTACGACTCCACTTTTGTACTGGACATTCTGAGAGATCAGTGAGGATTTCTTGTACTTTTGTAGCTGAGAGACTTTGTATTGAGATTTTTTATTATATCAGATGTTCAGTGGATTTCTGTAGCTACTGGTCTTTTTTCAGCTCTGATACATTATAGCTATAGATCTGACTTGCAGGGTAGACGCTTCGTCTGTACGGCAGTTTCCGTACAGATGGCGGATCTGTTGGCGAGCCCGGGTCGCAGTTTCGACCCCGGGGCGTGACAGATTAGGGTGGTATCAGAGCCTAGGAATATAGGTCGTTGAGGACTTAGTGACCCTAGGCTATTGGTTGGACAGTAGGATGACTGTCGTGAGAGACGTGATTTAAGCGATAGTCCTGATTGAGTTTGTACCTCCCCCGAGGGATTGGGGCGAGTGATTTTACATGTTTATTCTCTAAAGTGATTATGTTGGCTGCAGACAACATAATACTTTAGAACGGTTAACATGTTATAGACTTTCGCTTGATTGGGTCGAGAGTGTTTGTGGTTTGGTTGGCCGTGACTGTTCTTCTTGTTGGCCCTGTGATGCCGTGCAGCGGCGAGGGCGTGTTTGACCTTGGATGAGGAGCCCGAACAGCGGGGGGCTGAATGGACAGAGCAGAGCGAGGTCTGCGAGTTACGGGCCCAGGTAGCTCAGTTGTTTAGGCGACGCGGCGCCAGGAAGAGAACACGGAGCGCGTGATGCGCATGTTTGAGCAGAGAGTATCGTTTGAGGTATCGCCGTAGTACCTCCAGCCGCGACATCGTCGACTTCGGCCCCGTTGGCACTGTGAGTAGTGCGGGAGCAGCGAGAGATTGCTGATTGATAGTCGTGCATCCGCCAGTTCCATCCCCTACAGATTTCAGGGCGGAGTTGGAACCTTGGGAGGCCGGGAACTGGATTGCTGCCATGGAAAAGTTAGCTGAGGACTTGTTCATCCAGGAGAAGCATCAGGTGCCCTTAGTTGCGCACGTTTGGATAGGGACGCCGTGTGTTGGTGGCGTCGAGTCTGTCCCGTTGGACCATCAGGAGAGCGGTTGAGGATTTGGAGCGAGTTTCTATGATTGTTGAGCAGAGTGCCCCATGTCGCCCAGGATGAGGCCCAGGAGATTGATCATGTTTGAGAGGGGACTGCTTCGAGATGTTATCATTTTGGATATTCTCGACGAGCGACTTCAGATGCAGCGGTTGTGCATGCCCGATGGATTGACTGAGGTCTGTGATCATGTCCGAGAGGGACGGAGAGCGAGGGACTAGCTCCAGAGAGAGATGTCCAGTATCGCCTGATTTTGGGATAGTCGAGTGGATCGAGGTTGCCATGATTCCAGTCACAGGATCATGAGTCTCAGAGGAGACAGAGACTAGGATGTTCTCGACAGTCGAGGCACCAACAGCAGTATTCGTATGATTGTGTTTTTTGTGGTGAGCCGCATTCTTCGCTATAGAGTGACTTCAGGATGAGGGCGATGTTTTTCATGTGTTTAGTCAGGACATCTTCAGGCAGAGGGTCCCAGAGTGGTGTTCTTGGATTTGCCGCCTGCGACGGCACCCCACTACCCCTTCAGGATGCAGCGGTTCATCTGACTTACCGGTAGGCTGATTGAGCCGAGATGCCGAGGCAGATTGAGCGATGGCCACCAGCATCTAGTGGATGAAATGGTGTAGTTGGTTGGAGGACGCCAGGATAGTGGAGCGCGTCTTACCAGGTGTGGTTTTCTTATGGTCATCGGAGTTAGAGCATGTTGATGCCAACACCGCTGGTGTGTGCGTTACTAGAGCAAAGATAGCTGCGTGTGGGCCGGTGGTGGGACTGTTAGCTTGTGCACGTGAGGATCAGGTTCCAGATCACGTATAGCACATGGATGAGTGTTGCCAGTCCTGCCAGTGCAGATAATACCTTGGATTTGATCCTAGAGTTGTTAGTCCTACATCAGCTCCGAGATGTTGATATAAGGTTGGATAGGGATTGGTTATCCCAATGTGGTGCTATCTTGGATTGTCGAGAGTGGACATGACCCTCCGTGGACCTGGCCAGGAGGAGTGTGGTTATAGAGGATGCTAGAGCACGGCAGAGGTTGAGTCGTGGTCGTGTCGCTTTGCTAGCGACGGTAGAAGAGGTGCCTACGGCGGCACCGGGACTAAAGGAATATCTTTAACGCCGTGTGATTCCGGACAGGAGTTTACCTGATCTGATGTTGAAGCCGCCGTTTAATGAGACTGAGATCGAGTTAGTGATCGACGTGGTTTTGGAAACCGCGTCGACTTCAGCATCATCACTTGGAGTATCACTCGTGAGACAGTGAGAGAGCTGTTAGCGCAGTTGCGAGAGCCGAGGGATCGAGGGGTCTGTGTGACCCAGTACCACGTCGTGGGGATACGACAGTGAGGATCCGAGAGATTGATATTTTGGATGTGTTACCACACCGTTGATGCACGGTGGTGATGCCACACCGTTGATGCACGGTGGTGATGCCACGCCGTTGATACACGGTGGTGATGCCACGCCGTTGATACACGGTGGTAATGCCACGCCGTTGATACACGGTGGTGATGCCATGCCGTGGTATACGGCAGTGATGCCACGTTGTGAGTGCACAACGGTGAGAGTGCTGTGACGATTCGAGCACAGTTAGATTTGGATCGTGTTGGGTTGATGCCTTGCGGGACATAGAAGGCTTTGTGGAACCCTACAGCTGAGGGCTGTGCCAGATAGGGTCTGAACCCGATAGAGACATTTTGAGCTTACAGTGAGGTCAAGCGGATTGACTAAGGCCCTGCGGCCTTTTGGATTTGAGGACTTGTGTGTTCCGGCGGTACTTGGACCGGGCAGTAGAACCAGTGTGAGTTTGAGCTCTACAGTGAGTTGCCGTGCTAGTAGTTGAGTTAAATTTATACAAGGCCAGTTGATTGATTATATCGGATTTGGTTTCCGAGATGAGTTTAAGCACGAGGAGCACTTAAGGATAGTGCTGCAACTTCTATGAGAAGAAGTTGATGCCGAGTTGTAAGAGAATTTGCTCTTAGACTTCGGAAGATTTTGTGGTTAGGCCGTGTTATTACAGCCGCAGGAGTGACAGTGGACCCGGCGAAGAGTGTTGCCGTTTGGGTTCGGCTTAGACCCACGATAGTGACAGAGGTCCAGAGTTGTGGATTAAACAGTGCCAGCTTAACCTTGAGGAGTTCAAGCTGTGGATGGTATTAGCATTATTGTGAATAGTTGCTTGAGATATCTATCGATCCTAGAACCTGAGGTACTGGGTTACTCAGAAAGAATTTGATTTGAGGCAATGCCGGTGGATAGAGTTATTAGGGATGTATGTTTGAGCTTACAGTAACATCCCGACCAAGCCAATGTGGTCGCAGCTGCCTTGAATAGGCGAGCGGTGCAGTTTTGGTGTATGATGGTTACTCAGCAGATGCCGCTGAAAGAGTAATTGAGATTAAGGAGGTGTTCCCTGAGAATGTGACAAAAACTTGTGTTTTGGACTCGTAGCCCACTCCATTGGACAGGATTGAGAGGGAACTTCTCAGTGAATGCAGCGGGAGTACTGAAGTACAAGGACCGCATCTGTGTGCCCGTGGATTCCGAGATCCGAGAGCTGATTTTGAGAGTTAGGGGTTAGGGGTTGAGTGTTGTTCCCGATGTTGGACTTCTTACCCCGTGGATGGATGTAAGAAGGCATCGTGAAGCTCTCAGCATTGTGGTTGCTAAGGAGCAACGGAAAAGTTATGCCAATTGGAAGCAGGGAGTTTTGGTGACTTCTGAGAATCACTATCCGCAGAATTGGGTAGATTTGAGATTTCGCGGGAAGTTGAGTCCGCAAATTATTGGCATATTCGAGGAGTTAGAGCGCATTGGATTAGTTGTTCACCGAGTTGCGCTACCGCCATGATTTGGCAAGTACCCACGAGGACGTTGGTGTATCCGTTCTGAGGGAAGTATGGATTTGGATCCCTTGCATGATTTGGACTTCGTTTCTTTGGAGTCAGGCGAGGACTTGGGCTATCAGGAGCGACCGGTGCGAATTCTTGCTCGAGAGACGAGAGAATTACGCAACCGGATCTTACCTTTGGTAAAGGTCTTATGGAGTCATCATGAGGAGCGAGAGGCCACATGAGAGCCTGAGGATGAGCTGAGAGTTCATATCCCCACTTATTTGAGTCACCCTCCTGAGTTTTGGAGTTTTTGGGTTTCGAGGACGAAACCGTTAAAAGGAGGGGAGAGTGTAGAGTACCGGAGTTTCGGGCAGTGTGCCGACTCCACGGGGCAGCCTGGTATTGTGGAAATACCTTCAGCAGGTTCTAATTTCGTTTACAGGATGGTTCGAGTGGTCCCGGAGCGACGCGGAAGATTTTTTGTAGAAAAGTGAGTTGGCGTCGGATTGAGAGCTTGCGGGTCGAGCATTGGTTTCATGGATGGGTTTGATGTGAGTTGATCCCTTGGGACATGTGTATTATGAGTTTACAGAGGTGTTCGGTTGGTTTCGGGGTGATGCGGAGGTCCCGAGGCGAGAAAGTGAGTTGACGGGGCATTTCGGAGATTTTCTGGCTAGTTCTGGAGCTTTTGGGTGGCTTGGTTCCGGAACCAGCCATTTGGTTCCGGAACCAGGGCCCGTGTACCGGTACCAAGTGGGTGGTACCGGTACACAAGCACAGAAAGTGCCCAGTTAGCTCGGTTTGGTGCACTGTAGCTTGAGGTATGGGCTTCTTCTGTTCCAACCACTCTGTTGACTTTGTAGACCTCTCCTCTCTATATAAGACTCCTCCTCCTCCTCCTTTTTCGTTGGGGGAAACCAGAGAAAGAAAAAGAAAGTGAGAAAGAGTGAGAGGAAGAATGAGAGAAAGGGAGAGATTGAGTTTGAGAGAGAGAGTTGGCTGTGGATTTTTGGAGGACTGTTCTTCGCGCCGAGGCTTCGGATGTGGATCTTGAGCGCGACAGGGAGCTTGCCCGGTTGGAGAGCCCGGTTGGGGCTCGTGTGCGTGCGCGGACACGGTGGAGGTGAGTACGTTGCATTTCTCCGAGTTTTGGATTTTCGACTTTTCCGCGGATTTTCGGATTCGGACAGAGATTGATTTTGAGCTTGGGAAATGGATTAATTCCATCTTTTCTTCTTCCCTGCCATGAGAGGGTGCAGCGGAGTGCTGTCCGGGCCGCGAGGAGCGCGGCGAGGGCCCTGCACACTGTGCGGAGCCGCGGCGAGGGCGCGGACTGGGTGCGCAGGAGGATTCCGGAGCGACATCGGTTTGGACCGAGATCAGGTGGAGACCTTGCTGAGACCTTGGGGAGTGTGATAGAGGATTGATCGGAGCTTCGTGGATTTTTCCGAGACGCGCGACGGCGCGCGTGCGCGCGAGAGGCACAGTGCTGTTTTTCGTCTGTTTTCGCCCGTTTCTTCTCCGATTTCGGCGTGGCCTTCGGAAAGTATTTGAGGTGGGTTGGAATTTCTTCAAGATGTATGGAATGCCCTTTAAAGCTATTGAATGCATGTTGATCATGTTTAGCTTAATTATTTGCATAGCTGGTAAATCTGATAGTTGCCTAGAAAATTGTAGGAATACAATTGCAAGCCCCAGATATTTTTAGCATGATCTAGAAGTGATTTGACACTAGACTGCATGTTTAGTTGGCTTTATATTGGCATCTGAACCGTTTTAAAAATCGTCGGACCTGTTTTAATGAAAACTGGGTTTTGAAAAGAGTTTTAAAATATTGAGATCTTCCCGAGGGGTTGAGTAGGTTCAGGATGCATGTGTTCTCGTGCCAGAGGGCCGAGTGGATTTTTAGAGCATTATGAGATGACTTTCTAGTGTCATGAGAGAGTTTTGAGATACTTGAGTTCGCGGGGTATTGAGGATGTATTCCCTGATTGGGTTACTCTAGATTATGGGTCGTGTTCTGATTTAGTGGTGGAGATGGTTCTCCCACTTAGCCTTGAGAGTTTTGGGGGCTCTGGCAGATCGAGTCGTGGAGGTTTCCCGACTCAGCCACGGGGCGTGCATTATTAGATTGAGTCGTTGAGGGTTCTCCGACATAGCTGTGAGAGTGTTGGGCTTTCCTGTTCGAGTCGTGGAGTCTTTCTACGACTGCGTATGCTTGTTGAGCTTTGAGATCCGATCTGTTTGATCGTGTAGTTTAGCCTTGAGTCGTTGAGGGTTCTCCGACATAGCTGTGAGAGTGTTTGGGCTTTTCTGTTCGAGTCGTGGAGTCTTCCTCCGACTGAGTTATGCTAGTTGAGCATTGAGATCCGATCTGTTTGATCGTGGATTATAGCCTGCTGAGCCTGGCTTTTTATGCCAGTTATGAGATACTTGAGATACTTGAGTTCGGTGGGGTCGCTCCCCTCGAGCTACGCCCCGGGTGCGATGATGATACCGAGCCTGACGAGGCTGCGATGTGATTACTGAGATGGTCCTAGAGGGACACCCTACGTAAGTCCGTTCCTCCGGGATGTGCGGCAGTGGATGCCTACGTAAGTCCGTTCCTACGGGATGCGCGGCAGTAGATGAGCGCAGGCTTGATTGACTGGTCCAAAGAGGGACAGTCATTGGGATTGGGTGATATGTGTGAGTGAGTTTCATAGCCTGTTCATAGATGAGTTTTCCTTTGAGCATGATACTTGAGGCGTGTTAGCAGTAGTGGGTGTATGCATATCTTCATCATTTGTAGAGTTTCTTGAGCATGATGATTGAGACATGATAGCTAGTTCCTTTCAGCTTTTATCTATCTATCTATCTGCATACCTATCTGTTGTGCCTCCAGTAGACTTAGTGGGCATACCGTGGATTTTGAGACGGTACCCACTGGGAACTACCTTTGCAGTAGTTCTCACACCCGCTGCGGTGACAGGTTTCCTGAGGCTGCTGTTCCGGCTTAGCTCACGCGGAGTCAGCTGATCGAGGTGAGGACGTGGCCGTTTAGTTCCTTACCAGCACTGAGAGTCAGAGGTAGATGTACCTTGTGTATTTTACGACTCCACTTTTGTACTGGACATTCTGAGAGATCAGTGAGGATTTCTTGTACTTTTGTAGCTGAGAGACTTTGTATTGAGATTTTTTATTATATCAGATGTTCAGTGGATTTCTGTAGCTACTGGTCTTTTTTCAGCTCTGATACATTATAGCTATAGATCTGACTTGCAGGGTAGACGCTTCGTCTGTACGGCAGTTTCCGTACAGATGGCGGATCTGTTGGCGAGCCCGGGTCGCAGTTTCGACCCCGGGGCGTGACAATTTTCCTCTCCTTTCTTTTCTTCTCTACCCGAGCCGTAGAGAGAGAGAGAGAGAGAGGATTTCGTGGGGTGCGGCGGGACGTCGGCGACCTCGTGAAGCGCGTGAAATGCTTCAAAAATCGGATGGAAGGCGCGACTGTACAAGGTAAGTCCCGCGTGTTATTTTTGCGGTATTTTTGGCACAGTTTTGAGGTTTTCTTTTGGATTTTGTATTTGACCCCATGCCCACATGCGTGTTAGGGACTGTGTATGCTGTGCCGTTTTGCTGCACGGACTGTCACGGGCATTTTTGGTGCGCCTCGTTTTGCGTGCAAGTTGTAGAAAATGCACCGTTTTGCGTGCGGATTCGGCGAAAATGCACAGTTTTGGGCGCAAATTCGGAGAACGTGCACCGTTTTGCGTGCAACATTAAAAGAGAAAAGTGCACCGTTTTGCGTGCCAACCCGAGGTACGTGCTCCGTTTAGCGTGCCGGTTGTGTTATCGCGCACCGTTTTGCGTGCAGCCTCTAATAATATACATCGTTTTTCGTGTAGGGATAGAAAAATGTGCACCGATTTGCGTGCAACGTGGAAAAAGCAACGTGCACCGTTACCGTGCCAACCTGAGGTACGTGCTCCGTTTTGCGTGCCGATCGTGTTATCGCGCACCGTTTTGCGTGCCGACCCTAATATTTTGCATCGATTTGCGCGTAGGACTAGAAAAGCGTGCATCGTTTTGCGTGCAACCCTACAGTCGAACGTGCATCGTTTTGCGTGCAGATTTGAGATACGTGCACCGTTTTGCGTGCAGGTTGAGTTGACGCGCATTATTTTGCGTGCCGACTGAAGTGGCGCGCATCGTTTTGCGTGTGAGTTTTTCTGACGCGCACTGTTTTGCGTGCAGGTTTGGTGGACGTGCACCGTTTTGCGTGCAGACTCGAGGGAGGTGCACCGTTTTGCGTGCAAGCTCGAGGGAACTAATGGAATCGCGCGGAGACCAATTGCAAGTGTCTACAAGCAATTGGGTACACTACAAGGTGGGGGATTCTGCCGAAATTGGGTGACCTCTCCCCTTGCTCCTTTGCTTTTCGATTCGAAGCATGATAGTAGCCTGTTAGAGGCGTTAGGTAATTATGAATAAGATTGCATGTTTAGAGGAACACAGATGAAAAGAGCAACTGTTGGTTGCCAATAACAGATGATATATGTGCATGTGTAGAGAAATTTAGAGAAAACGTGATATTTATGATTTATCCACAATAGGGGATAAATTTGTATGTGTAGATGACACAGATGATAAATGCAACTGTCGGTTGCCAAAAGGAGATAATTCATTTTCATGTGCAAAAAGGACTTAGAGGATAAATATTATTTTTATGATGGATATGAAAATAATTGCATGCGTAGAAATGAGTAATTACTTGATGACTGTGATCATGTTAGGGTACAACCCTAGGAATCATGTGATATAAGGGAACATAACTTGTTGGTAGTAAGACTAGGAGAAAACCTAGTTTAGGGGTTTGACGAGTGACATCAACTTAGGAGTTATCCTAGGAAGGATGAGTGGCATGGTCTTAGGTGATAACCTAAGGACACTGGATAGAGTGATCAACATAGAGTCAGAAAACTCTAGGGTGTATATGACATGGAACTTAGGTAAGGAAACCTAAGGTGAACTAGAGGTCAGCATAGAGTCATGGAACTCTAGGACAAGTATGACATGGGACTTAGGTAAAGGGAACCTAAGTTGAGCTATAAGAGTTTAAACTCACAGACAGGAAATAGAGTCAAGTTGACTCTAGGATTCAGTAAGGAATCAGGAGGATGGAAAAGGTGGATCAAGTGTGGAGATAGGAAAGGGAAAACAGAAAAGTAGAGTCAATGTAATTCTAAGATAACAGTGGAACATGGAATTAGAGTCAATGTAACTCTAAGTTAATGGTGAAGCAGGAAAACAGAGTTTAGTTAACTCTAGGATTCAGTGAGGAATCAGAAATGTGGGATGAGATTCCCAGTTTAAAGAGTTGATCAAATATAACCCTAGAAGGTCATAGGGTGTCTGGGCAAATGGATAATAACTTTAACTTCAATTTGAGTTAAAGAAATAAAAGAGAAATGTTTAAGAGTCCAGGAGACTCTCTAGTTATCCTTATGGCAAGACCTAGGATAAGAGGAAAAAAATTGTTACTAAAAGGCAAAGATTAAAAGCAAGCTAAAAGTGGCTAAAAGCATAAAGAAAATGTAACTGGCGCCTTCGAATTTGGGACTCGTCAAGTGGAGCAGGACTCCCTGGGCAGTGACCCGTCGGACGAGGTACTTTCGAATGGCTAAAAGTGAAAGCAAGGAGCTAAATGCTCAAAGAAAAGAGAAAGTGATTTGCCAGTGGCAAAAAGGGAGCTATAAGCCTGAATAAGAAAGGAAAGCAAGGGTTCAAAGGCAAAGAGGCTAAGAACTAAAGTAGAAAGAAAAGAAAGAAAATATAGAAAAATAAAATGGGCGTACCTTCGGGGGTGAAACGTAGATCTTGTCGGAGCCATGGGCAGTGTCCCTCTCCCGGGCAGTGACCCGTATGACAAGTTCCCCGTTGGGCGGGGTAACACTTGCGGGTGTTATCGGCAACCTTAGAAATCTTATCTTATGGTAGCAAGACTACCGGGCTCGGGCCCGTTGGATAAGAATTTCCGAGGGTTAACTTGAACTAAATCACCAGAATCTAAAGAATAAAGAAAAATAGAGTGGCCAAGGTGGCCGGGTTAGTTGGACCCTGTATTCAGCGGCATAGTGGGCGAGTTGGTGCTTAGCAGCCTAGTGTGGCTAGACAGAGTAGTGCTGGGTAGATGGTTATACACAGATAGTGTAGTGATACGTTATATTGCATAGCTGCATTTTGATATTGAGGATTTAGTTTCCTAGCACTATTATTATTGCTTCCATTGGACCAAGTGGTGTAGGACACTTTTTCTCGGTGGTTGAACCCACTGGGAACTCTGTCAGGAGTTCTCACACCCCTTGGGTGACCCCCCCCCCCCCACAGGTGCGGGTATGGATGCAGCGGACGAGACGGTTCAGAGGCAGACGGCGAGGTATGCGACAGGGGCAAGGGCCCAGCAGCGTAGAGACCTAGAGGGTCTAGCAGAGGTATCCCATTTTTATATTTCTCGAGTGAACCTTGTATGGTGAGGAAATGATGTAAAAGAATTGTAATAATTTTATTTGCAAGTTCAGAAATGTAAAGTGTAATAAATTTAAGTTATGGTTCACTCTGGTATGCTTTCATTTCCGCATTAACTAATTGTTGTTGAATGAAAGTTTTAAATTTGTAGTGATTTTAGTACTCTGATATTGAGCTTCCGCATACACTTGTTGTGTTATTATGGATGTTACCGTTCCTTTCGGGTAGGAAAAGGTCCTCCCCGATTGGCGGGTCTGTTGGCGTGCCCGAACCGTACAAATTGGCGGACTCGGGGCGTGACACCACGAATGTAGCTCGATCGATGACCAAGTGCTAATGTATATGCTTGTTCCGTGGACAGAGTGTTTTTTCCATAAATTTTTAATTGATCATCATGAAGTTCTTTCATCCGCTCATATGCATCTTCAGCATCTTTATCAACCCAACTGTCATCTCTCTTCCTCCTCACCTTTTCCCACAGCCTAATATATTCGGGCTTTTCCTCTCGCTCTATCATTTGCTCCGATGTAAAGTTTTCTATAGGGTTCCTCTGTTAACGCACATAGAAACTATTTTAGATAATAATTACACTTTACAAATAAGAATAAAAAATTATCTCCAATGTAAAATTAATAGGCTATTAGATAGAAAGAAGAAATTACCATATAATGTATAGTCCTAGCAATCGACATTGTACCCACACGCGCAACCATAGTTTGCTTGCTTCTGTTTGCATGGTTTGCCTCACTAATACGCTATTAATTTGAGAAAATAGTTAGTAAATCATATATATATATATATATATATATATATATATATATATATAAAATAAAAAAAATAAAATATATTTAGAACTATAAAATTCTTTGTTACCTTAAACTTTGGATCGTTCCAATAGTTAATAACCCAATTCCAATTCTCTTGATCAATTTCCTCCGGACAATGCGCTCGCCTTTGTTCATTAGTCTTATACTTTTTGTAATAAAATTTATACAAACGATGACGCCATGCATTGAAATGATGACGAAGTTGTTGCACAATAACACCAAGAACATGAAACTTGTCCGGAAGGGCAAATTTTTCCTTTAAAATAGTAGTATAATTATAAAAAGAACAAAAACAAATAAACAAATAATTAGAAATATAGTAACTATAAAAGATTTTATTTAAAACAAAGTAAAAAGAGAAAATCCTAATAAATACTTACATGAACAAGTTGAACCATCTTATCAATTGTATAAGTAGGGATTTTACCCCACTTATCAGCATTCAATGGCGCATGTTGTTTGACTATTTGAGATGTCTCCGTGATGAATTGTTGGGCATTGTCACTAACTACTCGTCGTAGGTCTGATGGAATCTTTAACGGTGGTTTGGTCGTCTCAGATGATTTTCTTATTTTGGCCCACTTTATACCCAAAGTCTTTCCACGTGTTCTCTTTCTAGTACACGAAGCTGACATAAAACAATAAAATTCGCTATTTTACAAAATAACAAATATGAATATTAGCTATATTTTCAAAAAATAAATAATTTGTATGGAATTGAAAAGAATGTAAATAAGTTTTAGAAAGAAACTATGCTCTAAGTAATTAGTAATACCAGCACTACTCCCATTGATTGCATTGTGTGAATCTGTTGATAGACGATCTGCTCGAGGTTGTTGTATATTAGATTCCATTCGTGGGTGATGCTCCCTAGACTCTTCATTTGATGGTGTTGGATTGGCCTATTGAGATACAGCCCGACTCCTACTATTTCCGTTTCTTGCTCTGCTCGTCATTTTATCTGTAAAAAAAATCATTAGAAAAATATCAATTGTAGATTAAGAGAACAAAAAATATAATTGGAGTTTATAGAGATAGAAATATTTTTTATAGAAAGAATTATAAAAAGGAGAACATATAATAAAAAAAAGTATACAAGACAACTTACCGCAGACAATATCATACCAATTAATCGTGCAATCCTATTCATCTTCGGCAACTTCCATTTGTTCATCCCCCTCTACGTCTTCACCAACTAAAGTTTCATCTTGTGCAATTTGTTCTATTTCTTCGAACAATTGATGATCTTTATTGATAATAATGCTATCAACATCATTTCTCCTCAAAGAAGAAATGACATCATCACTACTAGCAATATATTCTGGTAATGAATTAGAAGTTATATTCCTTTCCATATCAACTTGTTCCAAAACAAGTTCTTCATCATCAATTGACTCTTCATCAGTGATAGGAAAATTATAGAAGTTTCGAGGTGTTGTCTTGATAACCAACCGCCAATCAGAATTTTTATTATCTGCTACGTAATAAACTTGTTCCACTTGGCATGCTAAGGCATAAGGCTCGTTGACGGCCAAGTGTCGAGTAAAATTAATAAGGGTGATTCCATTGGCTTCCTTCTTAAAACCTCTACCCTCATTATAAGTGTCCCACCAGTCACACTTAAACATTATTATTTTATTTCCTCCGTCATAATCCAATTCAATAATATCCTGTAAAACTCCATAATAATCTCTATTCTCCGATTGCTCATCACCTTTGACGACAACACCGCTACTTTGAGTTTGGCGTCTATTCTCACGCTTATGAGTGTGAAACCTATAGCCATTGACTATGTAGCCCGTATAGTGATTCACCATTTTATTTGGTCCACAAGCTAAATTTAAAAGTTCGACACTCACGTTTTCAGTACTTTCATGATATAAGTGTGTTACCTGTTACGAGACAAATATATAGAAAAGTTAAATAATTATTAATAAAAAAGAATTACTAAGTATATAATTATAGTACATTCACTTACTCGTTGTTTAAACCATTTAACAAATGTTGCATCCTGTCGTTTTGTCACATTAATAGAATCCTCCTTTTCCAATTCTATTGTCACGCCCCGAGTTTAAAAATCAGGTCTGAAATTTTTTTTTTTGATTAAATCAGAGTTTGCAAAACAGGCGTAACAGACCGCCACACATATAGGGAACTCTCTATTCCGCGAACAGGGACTCCCCTATATATGCACGGCTAGGCTAGTAATCAGCGACAGATATCTCAGTACAACTACTAATCTAGTCAGCAGGAATAATTCACAATCGGTAATTACATCAGTATTTTAAATGTCTAACTCACGATAAACTGGAATGAAAATGCGGAAAGTAAATGTCTGCCGAAGTCGTCGATATATAATGCTCATGGGGACAGCTCTATCGTAATCGGCTCACTGGATCGTCCCGACATCTCACCACCCGACGGACCTACAACAGTCACCCGAGGGTGTGAGATACACCGGAGTGCATCCCAGTGGGCACGACGAGCCGAGCTTCAGCTAATCGTACCTACTGGGTACTAAAATCTGCGGATAGTAGGAGTCAACAGGAAAAGCTGGAAAGCATAGAGGTCTACTAGTAATCAGAATAAGAACTGCAGGTAAGTATACTGGAATCAATCATAAAACTGTAGATCATACATGCTGGAAAACATAAACGTCCACTCATAATCAAAATCCACAGATAAGCTAACTAGGCAAGTAATCAATCATAAGCTGGCATATGAAATGAACTGGCATGAAGCATAATCAAGTGACAGTACATATACAGGTACGGAAAATACCAGAACCAATCCAATATAACAGAACAGGAATAGGTACTGAAAAGCATGCTAGAACATGGGAGTATATAATCTATGCATCAATCACAAGAATATCAAGCACCCAACCAATGCCATTATTGGTCACGGGGACCTCAGGCTCATACCACTCTCTGCACCTATCCCACTGACATAACCCCGCACCCATATGTGCTATCTGGGGCTCACGGGTCCTTCCTCCAGACCACTTTACCGGTAAAGAACAATAACCACGGGGAGCGACCCCGGCAATGTTCGTGAAGTACAGCAGTGCATGGCAAGTCACAATGATCAATCTCACGGTCTAGTGACCGAGTAGTCGGCACACGCCGAAATCCCAACAGGGAATCATCTGTCTATATCTATCCATCGGAATCAATCAATCATGTATATCGAGTAGTGTCTATCAATCAGGATCAATCAATCATGCATATCGAGTAGTGTCTATCAATCAGGATCAATCAATCATGCATATCGAGTAGTGTCTATCAATCAGGATCAATCAATCATGCATATCGACGTATATCAAGAAATATCTCAATGACAGGAATCAACAGGTATCATCTAATCATGCAAATCTATATCTCAATCAATCAGGATCAGTCAGGAATAATCAGGGAGTATGTATATGTTAATCAGCTGATCGTGACAAGAAATCTCAATCACAGGTCTAATCAGGTCAATGTCAACAGTGACCTCATGATATGTCAAGATAGGTCATATAATCAGCGGGAAAGTCAAAAACAGGGGTCCGACTGGACTAAAGCAACCAGAGGGCCAAAAAGCTAGCCCGGGCCGAAGCTAACCCACCTGGATGAAGGCAGATCCACGAACTCCCGCACAGCTACTGGGAGGCTGGTGCTGAGCAATTGGGCCCTGTATCAGAAGATATCATCAGTAATAGACTCACATAACCCTTTCCCGACGATGCTACACTAACGGTAAGCTTAAACGGGTCAAATCGGTCGATTTATCGATCAATATCTGATTCCTGGTCAACGAGGACCATCGGAACCCTAATAAAATGCCCAGTAGTTGTATAATTACTGTCTAAGGGTCATCATCGTGTTCAAATCTCATTTTGGTCCATAACGTTTCATGAACTGCATAAATATCCTATAGTTAATTACTGTTTTGCCTCGTTCTTGGAATCCGGGGGTCCAACGACGACGCCGTAAGTTCCAGCGCGTCACATTTGATGCGACAGACCCCGTGCTCACAAGGTTGGGCTGGCACGAGGCCCAAATTCAAAGTTGGCCCATGATCAACTAGTGTCCAATTTACAACTTTACTAAAAACTTAACATATACATGATCTTTTAAGCATTTAACAGAAGCATCATGTTTAGAGGACTATATAGGGTTGGGGGCTCACCGTGCGCGCGTCGGAGACCGGCCGGAAAGATGGCCGGAGCAACACCCAAGTTTGGATCAAGGCTCGGTTTGGTGTTCTTGGAGCAGCTCTGGCCCAGACCTGGAACCAAGGTGAGCACCAGTCAGTTGAAGGTCCCAGCAGTGTTCGGACCCATGCTGGGTCGATGCCCGGCGGCCAGCGGCGGCGGCGGCCGGAGCTAAGCCCGAATAGGTGATTTCGGGTGCAACCTTTTAGTCCCGGCAACAGAGGGGTTCTAGCCCTAAAACAATTTGATAGGAAGAATCAGAGGGATCTATAGGTCTTACCTGATGGTTGGCCGGAGTCCCGGAGCGCCGGGGATCGCCGGAGAGGGATAATAGCCCGGCTCGGGTGCAACTCTGCACAGCAAAAGCCCGACGTTAGGGGCGCCATGCAAGTGCATGGAAGGACTCTAGGGGATCATAGGAGCCTACCTGCACCGTTTTCCGGGGTCTGGAGGCGCCGGCGGCGCGCGGCGGCGAAGCTCGGGGAAGCTTCGTGGGCCGTTAATGGTGTTTTCCGGCCGGCAGCCTCTGGGCCGGAGCAAGTTGGACCAGAAGCCTCTACTCCTCACCGCGAGGCTCGGTGCAGCGGTGGCCGGCGACAGGAGGCCGCGGCGGCACCGGACGGCTGTGATCGGCAAAGATGTCAAAAACCGGTTTCTAGGGCAAGCCTCGGTTGGGCTCGATCCTGATCCGATCGCGATGGGACTTTATGGAGATGTTGCAGTCACCGAGGAGAGTCGATCCAACGGCTCTGATCTCGCGCTGACCGGTCGGATGGCGGTGGCGCTGGAGATTGGTCACGAGAACGATAATCCGGCGGGGTTGCTCCCGCCGGCGATCGGGACGGCGGTCTTGGCTCGGTCTGCATCCGGACGATGGCCTCGATGTCAGGAGCACATTGATCGTGCCCAAAAAGCCGAATGCGCAAGAAAGTTACAAGAACTCACCTTGGCCGGAGATATGGAATGAGAGGAGGAAGGTTGCGGCGGCGCGCGGCGGAGCTGGGGTTCCGGCTCCCTCGGGCTCGGCTGCGGGTTCACAGAGAGTGCCACAGGTGCCGGCCTGGTCCTCCCTGAATCCTCCCAAGCCTCCTCCACCACACAACCCGAGATCAAGCCCACCTCTTGATCAACCTTTTCCGGCGATGGCGCGGCGGCGGCCGGTGCGGGGTGGCGAGGAGTGTGCAGAGAAGGAGAGGGTCGTTGGATGATGCGGCTAGGGGCAGAGGGCTACGGGGTTTAGAGAAAACCCTAGCCCTAGCTATACATGTATATATATATATATATATATAATGTATATACAATTGCAGTTTAGTCCTCCCTCTCATGACATTTTAGGTTTTGGTCCATCTCAGTAGCTTCTAATCACATCTAGGTCCCTCACAAAGCAGTGGCACGCAAATCGATACATAAAATGTAGGGTTTTATGTGTAAAAAGCCACTTTTTCTCCGTATTTCACGCTTTTCGAGGTGATTCGGTCGTCGAAACGGAAAATGGACTGCGCCATGACGTCCGGCTCGACAAGACCTATCTGGTAGAGATCTCTGATTTTCGTGAAACTGCCCGGATAAAATCTCGGTCCATAATAACTGTGTCAAAATACAATTTTCGCGCTTTTCGAGACTCTAGGATCGTCAAACGGAAATTCCGTCAGCGCCATTGCGTCCAGAATGACGAAACCGTTCGAAACGACTACCTGAAGTGCTATGATCGGATTCCGGACAGTGAATTGGCTCAACGTTGGTGCTAGGGGATCCAATTTTTTAGGGTTTACTGTTCATTGTACCTGCGACTTAAGTCGCGGGTCCCGCCGGCTTCAACGCCGATTTCTGGAAGATCCGACCGTCAGATCTGAACAAGTTTAATATGGTTTTTACTCAGTTCATCGTGACGGTCGCACTCGTGGTCTCGGATCTTCGAGATCAGGCTCGGATTGAACGGTGGTATTTCTAGCCCTATTTCTGTGCAATTTACACTGCAGAAAAAGGGCACTGAGCTATTCGTGCGTTTCATGATCCCAATTCAACTGGACTTCAATCATTTTCATTAATTTATTTATTTTCAAAATTCAAGTTCTTACATCTATCTGATGTTCTCTATGTGAATTAGCAAAGAAATATAATTAGTAGTTTAGATAAATAACTAACAAATAAAAAAAAAACTCAAATTAATTATTTGCGATTAATCTTACTCAAGGAAAGATTGAACTTCATCACAATTTTTTAGGACATAAAGTTGAGCACGATTCCATTCTTCCTGAGTTAGTTTCTTGAAAATTTCCTTGCCATTATTAAGTGGCCTTCCATTTCGTCGAAAAATGGATAACTTTGAGATATGATATTCATAACCCTCAAAGTTTCTCTCAGGTCGATTGAATTTTGTCTCAACTCTATTCAAATATTTAGAACAAAAGTTTAAACATTCCTCTGCAATGTAGCCTTCGGCAATAGATTCTTCTGGATGTGCTTTAGTACGCACATACGACTTCAACTTGCGCAAAAACCTATCACAAAATAATCTTAAATTATTCTATTTCTGATAGTATTAATAGTAAAAATTTATAAACTATAAAATAAATAACACCTATTACCTTTCAAATGGATACATCCAGCGATAATACACAGGACCAGCCAATTTTGCTTCATATGGGAGGTGAATAGGCAAGTGTAGCATAATATCAAAAAATGCAGGTGGAAAGATCCTTTCCAATTTGCAAAGTGTAATTATAATATTTTCCTCCAATCTTTCTAATGTATCCAACTGTAAAGTCTTCGAACATAGCTCTTTAAAGAATACACTTAGTTCCACTAGTGGTTCGTATACCTCTTTCCGTAAAATACCACGAAAAGCTGGTGCTAGATGATCGTGAAGAAAAACATGACAATCATGAGTTTTCATTCCAGATAACTTTCCTTCTTTTTTATTGACGCATCGAGAGATATTGGACGAATATCCATCTGGCACTTTCAAGTTAAGTAGAAAATCACAAATATCTCGTCTTTCTTTTAAAGTTAAAGTGTAGCATGCTTGAGAAATAACATAATTATCACATTTATTTATAGGATGTAACTCAGATCGCACTCCCATTTCTTTAAGGTCAAGTCGAGCGTTTAAAGTATCTTTTGTTTTTCCATCAATACCAAATAGTGTACCTGTAGAGATTCGGCTTTTACGAGTAATTGTGACTCACATGTTACTTATTTATGCCCTTAAGTGAATAAAATTATTTAACGTTTGAAATTCGGTCGGTGGGTGGTGCGGGTATTTTTTCGTCGAAGGGCTCGGAAAACGAAGACCGATGGCGCGATCGGATCGGGAATCCGATGTACGGATCTCCCGGAATGGGGTTTTTAAGATCGCGATGACTTAAGTCGTGCATCGAAATCCGCGTAAAATATCTGGCAAGTTTGTTAGGGGAAGTTGGATATTCCTTGATTAATTAATTAAGGAAATAAATTAATCGGTTACGTACAATTTAAATTGGGGTTTTTATCTCCTATGATTAATTAAATTGGAAAATTAATTAATCGGTTACGTATAATTTAAATTGGGGTTTTTATCTCCTATGATTAATTAAATTGGGAAATTAATTAATCGGCGACTAGGATTTAAAAGGGGTTAAATTAATACGTACAAAGAAAGAAAAAGAGAAACCCTAGCCAAAAAGAAAGAACGCGAAAGAGAAAGAAAAGAAAAAGACGGAACCCTAGCCGAAGAAAAGGAAGGAGAAAAGGAAGGAAACGGAGGAGTCCGATCACCCCGAACAACAAGCCGGAGACAAGAGCGCGACCGGACGTCTCCCCCGTGGATTAATTCGGTGAGTGTAATCCTCGTTGTGATTTTTCGGAATCTTCTTTTAAGTTCTTGTTTAGGGTTTCGGTCGTCATCATCGTATCCGTCACCGCCGCCGTCGTTGCACAAGATAGGGTACGACACGGGCGGCGGAGACGCGTGATGCCGCTAGGGCATCGCGCGGGCGGCAACAACGGGAGCCGCGCGGGCACCGCGCGGGCACCACACCCGCATGGGCGCCGCGCGGGCACCATGCGGGCACCGCGCGGGCACCGCACCCGCATGGGCGCCGCGCGGGCGCCGCACCCGCGCGGGCACCATGCGGGCACCGCGCGGGCACCGCACCCGCATGGGCGCCGCGCGGGCGCCGCACCCGCGCGGGCACCATGCGGGCACCGCACGGGCACCGCATGGGCGCCGTGCGGGCACCGCACCCGCGCGGGCACCATGCGGGCACCGCGCGGGCACCGCACCCGCATGGGCGCCGCGCGGACATGGCACCCGCGCGGGCACCATGCGGGCACCGCGCGGATCGCACCCGCGCGGGCACCGCGCGGGCACTGCACCCGCGTGGGCACCGCGCGGATCACACCCGCGCGGGCGCCGCCCGCTGAGGATCGCCGCATGGGTTTAGTCGGCTTCGCGGGGGAAATCCGTCGACTGACGGGTTTGGCGGTTTCTTTAGGTTTCCGTCGAACGGGTAATGTCGGGCTTTCGTTTTGTAGAAGTTAATGCGTGGTTCTGATTTTGGTTACCCTTATGGACCCTTCTTAGGTCCAGATACGCAACGGGAGTGTGCGAAAGATCCGGGTGCTCCGATCCCCTCGCAACCAGGTGGGTACCCTTGCTATAAGTGCAACGAGTGCAGTAAGTGCACCATATCATCGTAAAAGGCTCGTTAACTTGTCTAATAAAGTAGATGGACTTTTGTACCTTCGCATGAATATTTATTATTAATAATTGCGGCGGCTGCGGTCGCGGGGCCTAATGCTTTTTATTAATAATACCATCGCATGAATACTTTTTATAAATAATTGTGGCGGCTGCGGTCGCGGGGCTTATCACACGCCGACACCGGCAATTTCGGTTTTTGGATGTTGCACGTACACAGGCGGATTGGCCTCCGCATGGGTGTACTTTTCCGGAGAAGTGGTCCGAGTGACCCGTGTGCCTCACGTGTATGGGGTGAGGACCTCTTCACGCCTGCTAAGGGCACCGCACTAGCACCGTGAAGAGGTTAAAAGCATCAAAGGGGTATTGTGACTGTGCACGAGGGGAGACTTCCGTCTCTCCGACAGGTACTCTGGGGTTGGGGCCCAGCTTATTTTTGTAACAGGGTTTTTAGTGAAAGGTTCCGGTATAATCGGTTTGTTTTAATTCAACGTTAATTGTTAAGACATCTACTTTGTTTGTCACTGACTTTACCCACTCCGTGACAGGTTTGACTAGGGACATTAGTCGGGACGATGGTGAGACTGCGTCGAGAGGACCGTAGTCGTAGGAGGTTTTCCACTCGTGGTTCCTTGGAATTATCTCAACTCTTTCTTAACTACTCTTAGTTTAATTTGCATCTGTGGATCATATTAGTTATTGTTAGCACTGTGGATTGGATGCACTATTACGGTTTAGACATACTTTCGTGATTTCGGGCGCGGCATGTTTTTATCACCATGAAAATGATTGCGAAAACGTTTTCAAAAGCAGAGTGCCGCGTGGGCACAGATTTTGTAAACCTCTAGATTTATCCTTTCTAAACGATGTCGCCGCTCTCTTGTTTGGATGTGTAACTGTTTTAAAAATTGGGTGTTGGGTGGACACCGTTTGTAAAACCGTAGGTAATTACTTTTTCCGCTTTATGTTTGATGACGACTGTATGGTTGATGGTTGATATTGTACATGGGACGCCGTGCATATACAAAGGAGACTCTGTCCGATTGCAGAGTGAATTTGTATATGTGGCGGTCTGACATGCACCGGGGGCGAGGTTGATCTTCACGTGTGAAGAAAAAAAAAGAAGAAAAAAAAATATAATACACGTTTTTCTGCATATACTAAGACCTCCCGGGGCGTGACAGTACCCACAACATTGTCATGAATATTCTTCTCAATGTGCATCACATCAAGATTATGATGCATTAGAAGTGTTCTCCAATAAGGCAATTGAAAAAATATACTTTTCTTTTTCCAATTGTAAATTAAGGTAGGCTCACTCCGCTTTCTTTTATCTCTGAACTTGCCAAATCTCACATTTGTAACCTCGCTTAACTGTTCAAGTATTTCATCACTATCCAATTTTTGTTTTGGAGCTTGTCGATTTTCTATCGTTCCATCAAATGCCTTTTTATCTTTTTGCCATTTATGATCGGGTTTCAAAAAACGCCGATGTCCCATATAACACATCTTCCGTCCATACTTTAATCGAAGAAAGCAGGTATTTTTATTGCAATTTGGACAAGCCAGTGCTCCTTTAGTACTCCAACCAGATAAATTGGCATATGCTGGAAAATCATTTATAGTCCACAATAATGAAGCATGGAGCTGGAAATTAGATTTACTAAATGCATCATAAGTTTCAATTCCCACATTCCATAAATGATTTAATTCATCTATTAAGGGTTGTAAATAGACATCAATATCATTCCCTGGCGCTCGTGGACCCGTAATCAGCATAGACATTATGAAATAAGAGCTTTTCATACACATCCATGGCGGTAAATTTTATACAACTAAAATAACTGGCCATATACTATATGAAGTACTCATCAATCCGAAAGGATTAAAGCCATCACTTGCTAATCCTAACCGAACATTACGTGGATCAGAAGCAAAGGAAGGATGCAATTCATCAAACGACTTCCATACCAAGGAATCTGCTGAATGCCTTAAAATCCCATCATCATGTCATTTTTCTTTATGCCATCGCATTTGAGAAGCTGTCTTGGATGACATATACAACCTTTGTAATCTTGGTATGAGAGAAAAATAACGCAAAGTTTTTTCAGAAATCTGTTTTCCACTCTTCATTTTACGACCATGAGTATTATTTTGATCATCATCACCATATTTCCACCTAGAAGTTTGGCATACTGGACAACTTTCATATTTTTCATATTCTTTCCAATAAAGAATACAATCATTTTTACATGCATCCATTTTAATATAATCCAAACCTAGATCCCGAATATACTTTTTTGCTTCATAATAATTTTTCGGAAGTGTTTCACCAGAAGGAAGTGCCCTTTTCTTCAATTGGAGTAGCGCAGTAAATGATTTATCGCTCCAACCATGAAGGCATTTAAGTTGTAATAAATTTACAATATACTCCAACTTAGAGAACTCTTTACATCGAGGATATAATTCTTGTTTTGCATCCGCTAATAATTAGTAAAATCTTTTTGCAGACTCATTTGGTTCCTCCAAGTTGAAATGCACAGAGTCATTTATAT
Organism: Tillandsia leiboldiana; assembly: GCA_029204045.2. Classification (NCBI taxonomy): domain Eukaryota; kingdom Viridiplantae; phylum Streptophyta; class Magnoliopsida; order Poales; family Bromeliaceae; genus Tillandsia; species Tillandsia leiboldiana. Next base: position 8,571,949 of record CM055060.1, read on the forward strand.
TTTCAGATGGATTCAAATCTTGTAAAAGTTCATGCATCTCATCACTACTCTCCTCTTCACTCTCTCTGTTATCATTATCGGTGCTTTCGCTACTCTGATATGGGTGTTCTTCCCCATGGCACGACCACCATTTGTAATCTTTTAATAACCCATGCAAGATAAGATGCCCAAATACAACATCTCGAGTATGAAAAGCACCATTGACACATTTATAACAAGGGCACCGAACTTTATCTCCTCTCGCCGCATGTGCAAATGCAAAGTCAAGAAAACTATTCACTCCTGTTATGTATTTCGAATGTTGCCTATTATCCATATCTATCCAAGTCTTATCCATCTTAATATTTATATATCTGCAGTATATTTAGATATTATTAGATGTGACTTCGAAATTACCATTTGTTTTAATTGTATAATCAATTATAAATTATTTGTGGTAATGCAATAAATTTCTAATTTGAATTATCATTTGTTTTATATGATTTAAATTTGAACTCAAGTTTTATAATTATTTGATTTAAATAAGAACTCAAGTACAATCAGTTATAAATTATTTGTCATAATGCAATCAATTTCTAATTTGAATTTTTTGAAAATAGTATATTTCAAATCAAACTTAAAACTTTCACCCATGAAGATATATTTGCAATTTAGTCCCTAGAGTTTTATAAATTTGCATAAATATACCCAAATAACCCTTGTTTTGACTCGTTCTCTCAATCCGAGAGGTTTTAACTTATACCGTAAACACCAGTCGACACCAGTCGACGTAAGCGAACCCATGCTCGCTGTTAGAAGGTGGTACGAAGCCCGAGAATAAAGTCAGATCCATCAAAACTAAGTCCACACTAGGCTATATTGCAAGACTAATCTATCTACTCATTCTCAGCAGTAATTAGTATGAGCATTATGATCTGGAGGGCCAATAGAGTCGAAGGCTCACCTTTGGTGCGTCGCGGACTCGCCGGAGAAGTCGCCGGAGCAAGATAATCCAATCTCCAAACAAGGCTAGAGCTCGATTTGGCTGGCCTTGCTCAACTCGGGATCAAGATACAAACAGAGGCGAGCAGCAATTGGAGAATAGCCACAGAGGAGGCTCGGTCACCACCAGACCCAACGCCGGCGACTCCGAGCGGTGGTTGGCCGGAATAGTGATTCTCGCGGTCACCTTGGGTACAACATGGAAAATCGGTAAGCAGGTCTCCTATGCTACATGCAAATACATGGGAAGCTTACTAAGGACTTCTAGAACCTACCTGGGTGATCGGTCGCCGACTGGAAGCGGCGGCGGCAGCCGGAGACCAAGCTCGGGCAAGCTTGGTGCTCTAATGGCAAAAACCCAACTGCGGGCTTTGAGGTCTGACAACCTGCACAAGATCACTCCTCTCGGTGCTGTGAAGCTTCCCAGGGGTGTTGCCGGCGGTGTGGGGCAGCGGCGGCGCCGGGCGGTGAAGATCGGCCAAGAAGTTGACAACCCGCAACTAGGGCACACTCAATCCGGCTTGATCCTCAACCGATCACTCTCAAACTTGGAGGAGATCTTGCAATCGATCAAACGAAGCTTCCCAACGTGCTTGATCTCGATTCCAACGGTCAGATAGAACCCCCGCACGGATCTGTCCGGATCTAGGTTTTCGGCGAAGGGTTGCTCCCACCGGTTAACCGGAGCACGGAAGGGCCTGAGGCTTCACAGGGATGATCATCTTGATGTCATAAGATGATTGAATGGTCCCAGGAACCAACAAAAATGAAGGAAAGGGGAAGCTTACCTCGCCGGAGCAAAGAAAGAGAAGAAGTTCCCCCGCCGGCAGCACGCGGCGGAGCAGGGTGCCGGGATGCCTCGGCTCAGGTCTCAAACTCACAGAGACAACTCCAGAAATAGTCTAGAGGGATCCCAGCCTCTTTGCTGCTTTCTACTCCAATCTAACCCGAGAATAAGACTTCTCTTTGCTTCTTCTTCTTTTCCGGCGAGGGGAGGCAGCGGCCGGTGGCGTACCCGTCGTGGAAAGAGGAGAGAAAGATGGAGAGACTTGTGGGCGCGGTAGGGCAATGGGTTTCTGCAGGGATTAGGGTTTCTAAACTAACCCTAAAGCATATAATATAAGCATATGCTACAAACTGCCAACTGCCCCTTCCTCTTTTGGTATTTTCAGCTAAATCCTCCACAGCAACTTTATTTCGCAATAAAGTCCCTCTCCATGCATTTGCACGACTTTCGGAGCATAAAATATAGGGGTTCCTATGCAAACTTAGAAATCCTAGGCTTGTGGTTGGACATTAGGATGACTACGCGAGAGTCGTGACTGTTAGCGAGAGTCCTGATTGAGTTTTATACATCTCCCGTGAGACGGGATGAGCGATTAGCATGTTTATTCTCCTAAGCGATTATGTTGGCTGCAGACAACATAATGCTATGGAATGGATGACATGTCTTTGACTTTCGCTGGATTGGGTCGAGTGTTGTTTATTTCTTATTGATTAAGTGGCCAAATTTTATCGACGGTTACCAATAGTGAATTGAATAGATAAATGTGTGGCAACAACATTTGCCACAATAATTACTTATTGTTATTGTGGCCAAAATTTATTGTTGGCCGCAAATAGTGCATCGAATTAGTTACGATCATTAAAACACCCCTACCGTAGGTATACGAAAATTCTGATTAAGATTAATAGTGAAGACAAGTTGAAAATAGCCACAAAAATCTTAATAAATGTGTGGCCATACAAATTCGCCACAGTTAATTATTACTATTTTAGTGGCCCAACGTTATCGATGGTGACAAATGGTGAATTGAAAAGTAAATATGTGGCGATAATATTTGTCACAATTATTTCTTACTATTATTGTGGCCAAAATCTAGTGATGGCCGCAAATACTGTATCGAATTAGCGGCGCTCATTACTAAATTCCTACTGTATGTATATGAAAATTAGAGTTAAGATTAATAGTGAGGAAACGTTGAAAATAACCACAAAAAAGGTTAATATAGTAGAGTTCATTAATTCGCCACAAAATATTGGCCACAAAAGATCTATTTTCTTGTAGTGACTTAGAAACCCTAGGCTTGTGGTTGGACATTAGGATGACTACGCGAGAGTCGTGACTGTTAGCGAGAGTCCTGATTGAGTTTTATACATCTCCCGTGAGACGGGATGAGCGATTGGCATGTTTATTCTCCTAAGCGATTATGTTGGCTGCAGACAACATAATGCTATGGAATGGATGACATGTCTTAGACTTTCGCTGGATTGGGTCGAGTGTTGTTTGGTACTGTCCTGATGTTTGCATGTGTATTGCAGGTGGGCACGATGCCTCCCCGACGCAGGGTATAGACGCGTTCTCAGCCTTCCTCCTCCGATGATCCTGGGTAGGAGGAGTCAGCACAGGGTCAGCAGAGTGAGGTGCAGGAGCTTCGGGCTCAGATGGCCCAGTTGTCAGAGGCTGTTCGGCGCCAGGAGGAGGCTACGCGGCGCCAGGAGGAGGCCATGCGTCGGATGATGCTTATGTTGGAGCAGAGGGTACAGCAAGTTGTAGCACCCCCAGAGAGTTTCCCCGCACCTTCGTCGCCAGCTGTGGCACCCCCAGTTGTACCAGCAGTGCAGGCAGCCCCTATTGTACCAGATATCGGTAGACAGCCGTTCGGGACGGCAGGACAGTTGACCCGGGCAGAGCAGCGAGAGGTAGTGGATTTGTTGTTGAGATTCCGTTAGTTTGACCCACCTCATTTTTCGGGACAGAGTTCGGAGCCGTGGGAGGCAGAGTCGTGGATCACGGCTATGGAGCGCCATTTTGAGAGCTTGTTTATTGAGAAGCGGTTTTAGGTCCTATTGGCGACCCACTTCTTGGAGCGCAATGCCGAGGCCTGGTGGCGGCGTGTTCGACTAGTAGGTCCACCTGGGACCCAGTTTCTTACTTGGGCGGAGTTTCGCAGTCTACTTATTGGAGCATTTTTCTCGGAGAGCGTCAGGCAGAGGTTGGAGGAGCAGCTGAAGAATCTCCGACAGGGAGATCGGCCCGTGCATGAGTACATTGTAGATTTCAACCAGTTGTTGGTTTGTGTACCGCACGCGGCTAGGGATGAGGCTCACCGGATATATATGTTTGAGCGAGGGTTGAGCCGGGACATTTATCAATTTGTTCGCTCTCTCAGATTACAGACTTTGGAGGCTTCTATGGAGCAGGCACTTTATGTGGAGCGTGGAGAGGCGGTGATCGAGGAGGTGGCTCCAGCCCCCGTAGTGATTCCAGGGGTGAAGCGCCCAGCACCGATGGATGAGGGGCAGTCGAGTCGACAGGGACCTCCGAGACCTCCACGATCTCATCCTGAGGGTCGTGGGTTTCGGAGGCGCCGGAGATCAGGTGGGCCCCCGCAGCAGCAGCAGTACCCCCGACAGCAGCAGTTTCGGCAGCAGCCACAGGAGCGGTGTGTCATCTGTGGCGGGCCTCATCCACTGTCGTAGTGTGATCAGAGACAGGGGCGGTGTTTCCTATGTGGAGAGTTGGGACATTTCCGCGCAGCTTGCCCTCAGGCCATTCTGTCAGTGCGGCCTATTGCGACAGCACCCCCCTTGCCTATCTATGCAGCGGAAGCCCCTCCGGCACACCGTAAGACAGAGTGGGCCACGACGTCGGGACAGACGGGACGATGATCTGCAGCACCCAGTGGACGGGTTTATGCAGCCCTAGTGGAGGACACCCCGGCAGCAGATCGTGTCGCGGCAGGTTTGATTTTATTTCAGTTAGCTGAGTTGGGCATTTCGATACTGCTGCATCCTTCTGCATTATTAGTAGAGCATCTGCATCTGCATCTTTGCATGGGTACGGGTTAGAAATTTATGCTACATGTTTTAGCGATTGGATTCTTCCCAGTATCCCACGAGTAGAAGAGGATTGCGGTACGTGATCAGTGCAGTTGAGACGTGGGACTTCACCGGCAGGTGTGACGATTCAAGGACAGCTCCAAGACTTGGAGTGAGCACACAGGTTGGACCGGTTGGTGCGGTGCAGTGCTACGACTGACAATGGAATGAGAGCAGTTACCCTTCTGCGAGTTAGAAACGGCTATATGCTTGCTTGATTCTGAGTCCGGAGGCCCAAAAACGGACTCCCGGAAGTTTTTATTGGATTTCGGTGCATGGGAGGGGCCGTGGACCGCCGGCATGCCACGTGGCGGCCTGTTATTGGCCGGTCCGCGGCGCTCGGTCCATAGAGCTTCGCGGCGGGGTGCATGAGCTCGGCGCAAGGACACGTGGCGCCGCCTGATTGGCGGGCTCTTGGCGCGCGGTCTACAGAGTTGGCGCGGCGGTGCATGGACCAGGGCGGGGACACGTGACAGTCCCGGTTGGTCGGTGCACGCGGCGCGGTCCACGAAACCCAAAGTAGGGTGCGTGGACCGGGTGCAGGGGACACGTGTCGGCGTGCCATTAGCGGGCTCACGAGACGCGGTGCACGGGGTCGCGGGCGGGCGCCTCGGGGCGCGTGCGTGGCAGGCGGCCAGGCTGCGCCTGCCCGCATATGTGACCGCGACAGTAGTGCGGGAATGGTGGCGCTCCGCTATTCGCAGGCGCCACCTACCCGTTTGACTGAGGAGACGCCATGCGGCGGCACCACACGCGCCCCGTACAGCTATTTGCTGTGCGGGACACGTGTCGGTCTCCGGGAGGGCCACGTGGCCACTTCCGGCACGCCCCGCACAGCTGTTTGCTGTGCGGGTGACGTGGCGGCACATGGGCGTTTCGGGCGCATCCTGGCGGTGTAGTGTTCCGCCGAATTCGGGCGCCCGAATCCTGGTCCAGTGCCCGAATCCGGGGACATAACCGAAATTTCTTCAATTGTTTGTTGCGGCCTATAAATAGCCCGAGCCGCCTTATGTTGTAGTTTTTCGTGTTTCCGAGCTTCAAACCGACTTGAGGCCTTCAGAAAAGTTGATTCCCACGTAGTGCTGCATCCATCTGTGGATTTCTAGGATTTTTCGTGGCACGCTTATCGAGATTTCCATTTTCTTGGCGCATCGTGACGTTCCTTCTCCGGTGTTTCCTCCCGTCGCGTTTTGGTACGCGAGCTCCGCCGGCCTACTCCGACCACCTTTTCAAGCGATTTTTTCGCCGTTGGATTCGAGACAGGTAGGGCTACGATCTTGGTATTTTCAGCATCTCCTAGTTTCGGGTTTTTCTTGGAGTTTTTCCATTCTTACTAGGACCCTTTGTTGCTGTGAGGATTTCGGGGACAGCAGGATTGCTGCATGGAGTTCTCCTCCCTCGAGCGTCGGATCGAGACGAGCCTATACACTTTTTTCATCTACTCGTCGCGAGGATTATCACCATATTTTTCTTGGATTTTTTCGTGACCTTCCCGGAGGTATACTTTTTCCCCTTTATCTGTGCATGAGTTTACAGTTGTGTGGTTGTGAGATTTTGCGCACATGTACTGTGGAATTTGTAACTCGGCCTACGGGGCTCGGAATTGGACGTGCAGGTACCCGTTTCGAAGGTCTCGACGCGAAGATCGCAGTAGTATTTTTATCGAATTTTTCGGAGCCCTTTCTGTAGGTGAAAAATTAGCATATTTGAGGCTAAATTTCATATTGTGATTACTTGGTTAAATTTTGGAATAAAGTATAACTGTAAGCCTTGTGTTGTACCCAGGAGGGTTTGCGGGTGTCGCTGGGCCCGTTGGATCTGGAGATTGTGATTTATGGGTATTATCAGCTGTGGGACTTTGGACAGATAGCACCTTCAGGTGGGTGGTCTCGTCTTCATGACCTTTGGATTGTTCAGTAACTCTATTGATGTAGGATCATACATGGTAGTACTTTTTAGCATGCTAGAATGTAGGAATGGATATTCCTTATATTATCTGAGGATCTTGTGACCTCTTTGCCTTCTATCATCTGTTTAATTATAGTTGTCTTGGAACTTGACCTAGCACCCCCGTCATATGTTGCATGTGTAACCAGACCTGTAGAAAACCCTCACTTGGGCTAGGGTTATTTATGTTTAGGCATCCACACATTGTGTTTCATTCCTGGGCTTAGTGTTATCCTCGCCTGGGTAGTGGGCCGAGCGGTCGGGACTTCCGTTTAGTGTGGGATGCATTTGCACTCGTGCTTGGGAGCAGAGTGGAGTCTGGTAGATGTAGTTGATCGCTTGTCTGTGCCGGGAACCGTTTGGGGTAAACGGTGGTCCCGGGAGGTCTTGTTTCCCCTGTTTGGGTTGTCGCCACTGTGTTAGTGGCAGTAGTGTGCCAGTGTTAGCAGTACCTAGAACCCAGAACCCTTTTCGACATACACATGATTTTAGTCTACCAATATTTTCTTCCAAGCATCGAAGGGCCGCTGGAGTCTGTTCTTATTTGATTGGACAAAGGCATCAGTCCTTCGGGGTTTGGGTATAAATACTTGTCTTCTAACTGTTTTCCTAAGAGAACTAAAAATCATTAAAAATGGGTTTCTCCTCAAACCAAGATAGTTTTTCAAAAAGGGTACTACTTTTAGTCCTCACCCCACGTGGGTCAAGTGGAAATGGTTTTCAGTAACAAATGTCACCTTTTTCCTGTAAACATCCCCACTCGAAAGGATTCGAGTGGTCTGGGTTCTAGGGGCCGTTCCTTTGTCGGGACGAAAGCCACGGGGGCCGAGCCTGGAACCTGTTCTTGTTTGATAGGGCTGTAGGTGTAGGTCTCCCGGAACTTTCGGGCCCTGGTTGGTGTCTTCTGCATGTTGTACCGAGGTTGTCGTGTTCCCGAACTATAAGGGGGTCGGGAACTTCGATAGGCGGAGCCTAGAGTCTGTTCTTGTTTGATAGGGTTCTAAGCACCGACCTATCGGGTTTCCGAACCCTTATGGTGTCGGTCTTTCCTGTGTTATCTGTGAGTTTAGTATTCTGTTGTGGGAGCCGTCTGGTGGACGGTGGTCCCGGCTGTGTGGTTTTCCAGCCTGTGAGTGAGCGTTGGTGTTGTTAGTCGATCTTGTTGATCGTGGTTTGGACTATAGCCTGCATGAGCCATATTGAGCTCGACAGAGATGCGCGGATACTTTCCTCGGTGGGGTCGCGCCCCTCGAGTGCCACTCCGGAGTTGGGCCTGTTACTTGCTATCGCGACTTGTCGACGCAGTCCCTCTGGCTGGGCCAGTTTTGGCAGTCACGGACACCCTACGGTAGACCCGTCCTGTTGAGGATGTGAGGCAGTAGGTGGGCGTAGGTTTGACTGGACCCTATGCGGCAGTCAGTGTAGATTGGGTGACTATATTTTGAGAGTTAGTATATGCATCATGTTTCCATCTGTTCCATTTTTTGAGCATCTAGATAGAGGCATAGTAGCTGTAGAGTTACTTTTCCAGCCCTTTCATTTCAGTATTATATTGTTACTTTATGCCTCTAGTAGACTTGGTGGGCAGACCGTCGGGCTTGTTGGCGGCACGCACTGAGAACTACTTGGGATGTAGTTCTCACACCCGTCGTGGTGTCTTTTTCCCCAGGGACTTCTACTCCTGTTCCTGCTACTCCAGTTGCTGATCTGGCTGATCGAGGTAAGGGAGTCGCGAGATAGATCCCTACCAGTCGTCGTCCAGAGAGTAGACGTACCCCCTTACTTCTTGAGTTCATGTTGAGAGACCTTTGTAGTGAGGTATAGAGTTGTACTTTTCTTTTGAGTGACTTATGTTTTTAAGGAGGACTTTGAGTTGTATATATTTTCATTTTCAGCATTTTACTTTCAGCTATCTGTATAGTGTACTTGATTTTTTTGCAGGTTAGTCGCTTCTTCTATACGGGGCTTTTTGTATGGGCGGCGGATCTGTTGGCGAGCCTGGGTCGCAGTTTCGACGCCGGGGCGTGACAGCGCCGGCCAACCGGGAGCCGCCACGTGTCCTGCCCTCCGGTGCATGCCGGCCCCGTGGACCGCGCGCCTACCCGCGCGCCCGCGCGCCTGCCCGCGGTCGCTCCGCCGCCTGCCTGAGCCCGCGCTGCCGCGCTCCGCCGCCGCCGCCGCCCGCCGACGCCGGAATAGTACCATGTACCTCGAAATCCGTGAGCGTCATTCGGGCTCCGAAAAATGCAAGTAAACAGTCCATTTTCATCATTTTCGCGCGCTGATTCCAAATCCGATGTCCGTTTTGCCAAATTCCAAACCTCAATTTTTCCGAAGGCATCCGGAAAGGTGATCTCTTGTCTAAACTTCGCACTGAGTCCAATTTTGATCTCCGTTCGCGCGCAACTACATCTAAACACTCGACGGGTCCTCCAATCACCCACGTGATCCCTTTTTAAGCCCGAAGTCCACCACTGGTGTCCAAATTGCGCACAAACACCACCGACACACCACGCAGGCCTCCGAAAGCTGCCAAACAACCAGAAAACTCAACGCGGGGATCCGAGTCCTCACAGTTCGGATCAAGCCAAATCCAGTCCGGACCGTCGTACGGGAAAAATTCTGTTAAGTCAGTTTTTGATTCTTATCCTCTTCCTATGGTTTCTAACCTATAAGTAAACCCTAATTTCATCGTTTAGGGTAATCCAAAATAAGTTTTGTATTCCGTAAATGACCGAGAAAAATTAACAGAGAAAAATTTAGAAAAATCCATATATAGAGAAGAAAGGAAAAACTAGATCTATTATATGTTTCTTCATCTATATTGATTAATTTGATTCTAAGATTTCAATCTCAGATTTTGAGTAGAATCAAATTAATGAATACTTAGATGGTATTTCCGATCTATCTTTGATCTAAGTATTCGGCGGATTTTCACCACCAACAAACAACGATTTTTCCAAAAATCGGCGCGTGGATTCGCGTGGCCTTGTGGACTCAAGGTGCTACCGCTCTCATGGATTCGGAGCGAGGTACGTTCGTGTGATCGATACGTACTACTTGGTGGAGACCGTGGATTCGGTTGGACGTCGTGGACTCGACGTTGGACGCCGTGGATTCGGCGTTGGAAGCAAATCGTGGATTCGAGGCGCGTTGCGGAGCAAGCGGAGAAGATCAACTAGGAGCGTATGGAAAAAGGTTGAGTCGTGTGTGAGTACGTTATATCACCTTTGTACGTGTTTAATTCTAGTGGATTTCACCGTGTGATCAGTCCCGTGGTTTTTTACTCCTGGTTTGGAGTTTTCCACGTAAAATCTCTGCGTGTTATTTACTTTTCCGCATTGGGTTTTTGTTACGCAAAGATTTTGGAGTGTTTATTGTTTACACCTATTCACCCCCCTCTAGGTATTTTTTTCCCCTATTCAGATCCATATTTAACATAACCCACATTTGGTATTTACCACTCCTCTCCATTTTGGCTTTTTATGGGGTTTCTCAGAGCATTGGACCCTTTATGCACTGTAGCAATTTCTGGACAGCGTGGAGTATTTGTGCATTTTCTTGACTTTTTGTTGGCAGAATTGGAAGTTTAAGGTCTCGATCTCCATCTAGACTTCGAGAGGAACGCAGTTGTACCCTTCCTTGGAATTTTTGAAGGCATTTCAAAGTTGAACATTTCCTGTTTTTGGAGCCCTATGACAGGATTGTTATGCTGGATTTTGTGAGTTAACTCATCGCGATATTCGGCTTTGTGCTATAGATTTCGTGGGGAACCTAGAGTTATTCTGTGAATGTAAAAGCTTGGACACATTTTTATGGTCAATGTGAGCATCTTTCCTTTTGGTCCTGGATGGAAATTGTGTATGGATTAGCTTCTACACTTCGGTGATGTATGTGTTGTTTTTTGTATGGGATAGATTTGGACAACGCTTAGAGTTTTGATTATCGTCAATCATCCGGAAGGAGTTTTTGGATGATTTTTATTGTGTTGGAATCTTGAGAGACTGAGGAGCGTGCACACTAAGTTTCAGCTTGATCGAACTCCGGATCGACGCGTTCCAGGTAGGTTGGATTTCTTCCAAAAGCGGTGAACTCCCCATTACGGCTATTTTCTACGATTTGCATGTTTAACCTAGCACCTTATGTTTTGTTATCTGCTAAACATGTGTTTGTTTAGAGATAGACATTGTACCTTTTTAGCTTTATATCTGCTGAACATAGGATTGTTTAGAGATATATGTCGGTGAGACCTCGAACCCAGGACACTTTAATACATTCATGTTTTCAGTAAACTAATGTTTTCTCTCCAAATTACGAAGGGTTGCCGGAACTTGTTCTTGTTTGATTAAGATGAAGGCATTAGGCCTTTCGAGGTTTGGAAAATAAAACTTGTTTCAAAATGGTTTCCTGAAAACTAAAATCTTATAAAAATTGGTTTCTTTAAACCAAGATAATTTTCTAATAAAATAACTAGCTTTGAGTAAGCAGGGTTTCTCGAATAAATGTCATCCTTTTTATAAAACCCCGATCTGGGTTCGAGGGACTCCACCTATATTCGTGCCTGTGAGGCCGAATAATGATCAGAGTATGTAGTACTTTTGAGAACATTTGACTAGCACCCCTGCCATACGATGGATGCATGTTGAGCCTTGGACCCTAAAAAACTCTTAACAAGGGTTATATATGTTCATATTTGTAATGACCCGGCCCACTAGCAATAATAACTCGTTGGGCCTAAATCACATCCCAAATGCTTAAGCGGAGTTATTATTACTAGTATCCATATCTCTTATAAATCCAATCACAATTCCATCCACATCCGATGTGGGACTATTGGGGGCGTCACAATATTCGAGACTCTTTGCTTATTAGCTTTCCCCAGTACTGTGTTGTCATCCTCACCCCGGGGAGTGGGCTGAGTGATTGGGCTAGTATAGGATGCAGGATAGAGTTTGAATAGTGGTCCGGCTGTTGTGTTTTGGGAGACGTTTGGATTGACGGTGGCCCCGGCTGCAGAGTACCTCTAGCCAGTGTGTTAGTCGTGTGTTAGTCGACTCTGATTAGTTGCCTCCGGATATTTTTACCCATGGAGGAGTTGATTTCTCCGACTATAAGGGGTCGAGAACTTAGAAAGGTTGAGCCTGTAGCCTGTTTTTGTTTGATTGGGGTTGTAGGCACCAGCCTTTCGGGATTCTCGAACCCTTATTGTTCGGCTAGTTTTCTCTAGATAGAGTGGATCTGTTTGGGTCGATGGTGGATCTTATTGATCCTGATTGTGGATTATAGCCTGCATGAGCCATATGGAGCTCGACAGAGATACGTTGATACTTCCTCGGTGGGGTCGCTCCCCTCGAGTGCCGCTCCGGAGCTGGGCCTGTTACTTTGCTATCGCGACTTGTCGACGCAGTCCGAGTAGGACCCCATACGTAATTCTCGTCCCAGTGGGGATGCGTGGTAGTAGGTAGGCGCAGGTTTGACTGGACCCTATGTGGCAGTCAGTGTGATTGGGTTGATCGAGCATACTAAGATAGAGTAAATGCATTTTATCATCTGTATCACTCCTTGAGTATGATAGATAGAGGCATAGTAGCTGTAGAGTTATTTTCAGCTTTTTATTTCCAATTATACTGCATTGTTATCTTATACCTCTAGTAGACGTAGTGGGCAGACCGTTGGTCTTAGAGACAGTACCCACTGAGAACTACTGTTTGATGTAGTTCTCACACCTGTTGTGGTGACTTTTTCCAGGGGAATCCACTTCAGTTCCTACTCCTATTGCTGCTTCTACAGATCGAGATAAGGGAGTCGCGAGCTAGATCCCTACCTGTCCTTGGAGAGTAGCGATACCCCATCTTTTTGGAGATTTATTATACAGTCAGTTGGATTATTGTATATTTTACTTTTGAGAGTTTTATTTCGAGAGATTTATGTATCGTGAGGATCTGACATGTACTTTTTAGAGTTGTATCTTTTATATTTCAGCAGTTTACTTTCCTCGCTCTGATATCTGTATAGCTATTAGTACTATCTTTTGCAGGTTAGACGCTTCGTCTATGTGGGGCTTCCCGTATGGGCGGTGGATCTGTTGGCGAGCCCGGGTCGCAGTTTCGACCCCGGGGTGTGACAATAACCCTAGTAGGGTCCGCATCGGGCTCACGGGTCAAAAATAGGACCACTTTTTCAAAAAAGAACACCCTCTTGCAGTGGATCAGACCGCTGGTGTACGTGAAATACTCTCGAGTTGTGGCGATCGATGAATAATGCTCAATGGCCAACCGTCGGCAAATAGCCAAGAAAGAATCTATAAAGAATCACTGACCGAATCCAACAAGTCATATCACAAGTCTCGATATGTCACCTACCAATCAAGTCTACTATTCCCGAAGGAATGTCACAATGTCACCGACCAATCAAGTCCACTATTCCCGAAGGAATGTCACAGCGTCACCGACCTATCAGGTCTATATAATCCGAACATCATGCAATAAATATGAGATGTCATAAATCACGAAGTCACGAAACCATGCTGTCTCAAGATCATGTGCTATAATAATGTCATAGGAACTCTAACTGTGAGGACCCGAATCCCCGCATAAAGGATTACTGATGGATCTGTAGCTTCTGGAAGTGTTTGTGCGCGAGTCGGACCCAAGAAATAGATTCAGTGTGTAAAATGGGAGCAAGTTTGCCTAACCGGAAGCCTTCGACAAACTTTAGAAGTGGAATTGGGCAAAACGGACATCGGATTTGGATTCAGCGCGCGAAAACGATGAAAATGGACTATTCACTTGTATTTTTTGGAGCCCGGATGCCAAAACACGGATTTCGAGGCATGATTTATTATTCCGGCGGCCGGGGCAGAGCCGACGGCGGCGGGCAGCGGCGGAGCGCGGCTGTAGAGTACCTGGACTTTGTAGTGCGCACCGACCACGCGAGATGGCGTGGTGCGGAGAATCGCCTGTGGCGTGTTCTATCTGTGTTTTCAGATGAGTTCGGGTTGATTCGGATCAATGCAGAAGCCCCAGCTTGAATCAGAGTTTTTCGGGCTTTGCGCGCCGTGGAGGATTGGTTTTGTTAGAGCATCGGCTCCATAGTGGGGCACAAAAAAATTGTAAAATATTTGGATCAAGTGTATTTTCAGATTACAGCGGAGTTCGGGAGGTTCCGGATTGATGCGCAGGCCCCGAAGTCAAAAAGTGAGTTGGAGTTGGCAATTATGGGAGCCAGTTTTTGGATTGAGCACATCGACTCTACAGTTGAGCTTTTTGAGTGGGGAAAGCTTTGGACATGCGTATTTTCAGATTACAGCGGAGTTCGGGAGGTTTCGGACTAGTGCGGAAGCCCCGAGGGCAAAAAGTGAGTTGGTGGGGGCTTTTGATGGATTATTTAATTAATTTAAATAAATTGCTGGCTAGTGGTATGTACGTAAAGGATTAAGAGAGGAAGAAAAATTGTAAAGAGAAAAGAATAGAAGTGGATGTGATTTTAATTATGTTGGGGGTTAATTGGATTTTTAATTACCTGCTACAGCTGCCATCCACTAATTAAACCCTCTTTAATTAGCCGCCACCTCATCGCCTTCTTCCCTGCAGAACAGAGGAAACAAAAGAAAACAGAGGAAGAGAAGAAAGAGAGAAAAGATGGAAAAGAGAAGAAGAGAAGGAAGGAGAAGAGAGGAATTGGGTGAGACAAGAGTTAGTGCGGACCTTCTGTTAGAGGCCGTGTGGAGCGAGCGGAGCGCGCGCGCGTCGAGCTCCAACGAGGTATGTGCTATTTTTTAGAGAGAGAGAGAGAAGCTTGGATTTAATTTTCTTGGGTTTTTGGAGTGGAGCTTGAGGTGTTGTTGGTGGAGTTGTGGTGTGTGTGTGGACTGTTTGTCCATGGTCGAGGGGGGCAGCAGCTGGTGGGGGTGCTTGGGGGTGCGCCGCAGCGGCAGCTGCGGCCGCCGCGCGCGCAGCTGGCGGGCGCGCGCGGCAGGAGGAACGCGCGCAGCGGGCGCCGCGCAAAGGCGGGCGCCACGCTGCAGAGGCACGCGGCGCTTCTTGGCGCTGCGCAGCGGGCGCCGCGCAGAGGCGGCACCGCACAACCGCGGGCACGGGCGCCGCGCAGCCGGGCGCTGCGCAGCGGGCGCTGCACAGCAGGCGCCGCGCAGAGGCGGCGCTGCACAGCCGCGGGCGCTGGAGTAGTGCGCTGCGGGCATGCGCAGCAGGCCAGGGCGCCGCGCGGCGGGCCCTGGCGCAGCGCGGCAGCGGCTGTGGCGGCAGCGCGTTTGGTTTGGTGCTGCGGCAGCATGCGGCACGTGTTTTCGCGCGGGGTTTTCGTCGGCCGGGCTGGTTTTGCTCGGTGAACTCGTGATTCGTGCCTTGGCCGGACTGATGTGGGTTCCTCCTTTCTCTTTCAGTTATTGGTTCAACTGGGGTGGTGCGCGCGGGAGCTAGGTGCCACGCAAGCTGTTAGATCCGGCGGTGCACGGCGCGTGGAAGCACCTTCAGAGGTGAGTTTTTGTTTATTTTCCAAAGTTCGGAATTTTGCGGATTTCGAGATTTTTTTCAGTTGAGGTTGCTTGGTGTACAGCTTGGAGTCGCGGTGGTGTGGGCCTACACTTCTTGAGGGTGCTGTTGACTTAATATTTGCAAGTATCTATATTAAGTGTGCTGTGGGTTACCTATATGCTGATGGACTTGGACTTATGTATTTAATTTGTGCTGGAGCTTTGGTGTATGTTGGCTGAGGAGTGTGTTCTTTGCGCGCAGAATTTTTGTGAGGGGTCAGGAGGATGGCTCGAGCTTCCGGGGATTTTTTCGTGGTTCGCGGCAGTGTGCGCACGCGGCGCGGAGTTCGGAGATTCGTCAGTTTGAGGATTCGGCGCTTCCCCGACTTCGGCTTTGCCTACGGAAAGCGTTTCAGGTGGGTTGGAATTTCTCCAAAATGTGTGGAATGCCCTTTAATGCTCCTGAATGCAATTTGATCATGTTTTTAGGCCATTTTTCACTGCGGTAAAATCTGATAGTTGCCTAGAAATTTTTAGAAAATTTTTTAGAATCCCATATTATTTTTAGTATACTCCTGATACTATATGGCACTAGACTTCATGTTCCGTTGGCATTATTTTTGCACCCTGATCGTTTTAAAAATCGAGAAAATTCATTTTTAGCAAAATCAGCATTTTTAAAAGTGGTTTTTAAATCATGAGTTCGCCAGAGGTAGGGCATAGGTTCAGGGTGCTCTTGACCTCGTGCCTGGGGGCCGAGGGGTGTCTTTTTGAGTTTTTGAGATGAGTTATAGTCTCATGTGAGTTTTGAGCTTCTGATGAGATTATTCTCGTTCATGAGTTGTACATTTCTGATTTGGTAGTGGAGTTGGTTCTCCGACTTAGTTATGAGAGTTTTGGGATTCTGGCAGATCGAGTCGTGGAGGTTTCCCGACTTAGCCATGGGTTTTGCATTATCAGATTGAGTCGTGGAGGGTTTCTCCGACTTTAGCTATTGGTTATTGGGCATTTCTTGATCGAGTCGTGGAGGGTTTCCCGACTGAGTTGTGTTATTTGAGCATTGAGTTCCCGATCTGTTTGATCGTGGATCATAGCCTGCATGTGCCGCTTGTTGAGACAGTTGAGACAGATGAGATACACTTGAGCTCGGTGGGGTCGCTCCCCTCGAGTTACGCTCCGGATGCGATGATGATGATGCCCCTGGCCGAGTTACCAGGGGTCGCTTTGTGTGAGATTGAGATAGTCAGTTTAGGACGCCCCACGTAAATCCCGTCCTCATGTGGATGCGTGGTAGTGGGCAGGTGCGTTCCTAGACGACAGGCGCAGGCTTGACTGAGACAGTTTTGGCAGTCATTGAGATTTGAGTTTTGTGAGCACCTCGTGTGCGAGTGGTGTATGCATAGCATGTTCTTAGATGAGTTTTCCTTTGAGCATGGTACTTGAGGCATATTAGCAGTAGCGTGTGTATGCATAGCATGTTCATAGTAGAGTTTCTTTGAGTATGATGATTGAGACATATTAGCTGTAGTTTTCTTTCAGCTATCCTATTATCTATCTGCATACCTATCTGTTTGCCTCCAGTAGACTTAGTGGGCATACCGTGGATATTGGCGACGGTACCCACTGAGATCTACCTTCTGTAGTAGATCTCACACCCGCTGCGGTGACAGGTTACTGGGGTTGCTGTTCCGACTTAGCTCGCGCGGAGACAGCTGATCGAGGTGAGGACGTGGCCGAGTAGTTCCTTACCTGCATTGAGAGTCTGAGGTAGATGTACCCGGTTTTTTTATGTTTCCACTTTTGTACTGGACATTCTGAGAGACTTGTGAGGATTGTTTTTTTTTTTCTTAGCTAGACAGACTATGTATTGAGGATTTTTATTTATCCAGATGTTCAGTCGATTTCTGTAGCTATTAGTTTTTTTTCAGCTCTGATACATGTTTAGCTATAGATCTTTTGCAGGGTAGACGCTTCGTCTGTGCGGCAGTTTCCGTACAGACGGCGGATCTGTTGGCCAGCCCGGGTCGCAGTTCGACCCCAGGGCGTGACAGCGGCGGCGGGTAGTGGCGCTGACCGCTCGGTCCACGGGACGAGGCGTGCACCGGGGAAGGACGCGTGGCGGCACGGGAGTGGCCGGCTCACACGGCGCGGTCTACGCAGCGCTGCAGAAGGGCGCGGTCCATGGCAGGCGCGTGCACCGGGGGCAGGACACGTGGCGGCGGCTGGTTGGTTGGTGCACTAGGCGCGGTCCACGGAGCCGGTGCGGCAGGTACCTCGGGCTGCGTGCGCGGCGTGGGCGCGCCGACCGAGGCATTGACGCTGGTGGAGCGACGCGCGGGCGCGGCCACGTGGCGCCAGCGGGTTGGCCGAACCCGCTGTTTGCTGTGCGGAGACACGTGGCGCTTCCTGGACGATTCGGGCGCTGATGGTTCGGGGTGCATTTTGGGGTACTGTTCACGCCCGGAAAGTTTCGGGCGCCCGAAAGTGGGGACCCAGACGGATTTTTGAGATTTGTTGGTTTTGGCTATATAAAGCCCCCATTGGCAGCTCGATTAGGCCCTTTTCCCGAGCTCTTCTCCTAGTGAAGTCTTCAGCAAAATTGTCCTACCTTGTGTTCTTCATCTCGTGGTGGATTCCCGGAATTTCTGGAGGCCGCTACATCGACGTTTTCTGCGACGCGGCGCACTGCGATGCTTCTTTGATTTTGGCTTCTACCGTCGCATTTCAGTGCGCGAGACTCCCTGAGCCACTCCCATGGACTTTTGAGCTGATTTTTGTGGCAGCACGTTCAAGAGAGGTACGGCTACTATTTCCATATTGATCACTTCATCTCATTTTGAGTTTTTGGCATGGTTCCCGAGGAAAACTTTGACCCCTTGTACTATTGTGAGTTTTGGGACAGCGGTGGAGTATTGTTGGATTTTCTCGGTCTACGAGCATCGGAATGAGACGTTTAAGGACTCGATTAATATCTACGCTTCGAGAGGAACGCACCCGTATTTTTATCGGAATTTTTGGAGGTCTCTTCGAAGGTGATATTCGAGCTTCTTTGGGGACTATTTTTCTGCAGGAGTGTGTTTGTGAATAGTTTGACATACCGCAGTGTTTCATTTATATCTTGGCCTACAGGTGTCGGAACTGTTGGGTTATATGTAATATAGATCTAAATAGGGGAAAAAATACCTAGAGGGGGGTGAATAGGTGTAAACAATAAACACTCAAAAAATCATTGCGCAATAAAACCCAATGCAGAAATAAAAATGAACACGCAAGATTTTTACGTGGAAAACTCCAAACCGGAGTAAAAAACCACGGGACCGATAACACGGTGAAATCCACTAGAATTAAACACGTACAAGGTGATATACCATACTCACAGATGACTCAACCTTTTCCATACGCTCCTAGTTGATCTTCTCCGCTCGTTCCGCAACGCGTCTCGAATCCACGATCTGCGTCCAACACCGAATCCACGGCGTCCAACGTCGAGTCCACGACGTCTGACCGAATCCACGGTCTTCACCCAGTAGCACGCTTCGAATCCACGAACATACCTCGCTCCGAATCCATGAGAGCGGTTGAACCTTGAATCCACAAGGACACGCGAATCCACGCGCCGATTTTGGGGTAAATCGTTGTTTTTGGGTGGTGATGATCCGCCGAATACTTAGATCAAAGATAGATAGGAAATACCATCTAAGTATTCATTAGTTTGATTCAACTCAAGATGTGAGTATGAAAACCTAGAATCAAACTAATCAATATAGATGAAGAAACATAGAGTAATATCTAATGATTTCCTTTCTTCTCTATATGTGGATCTTAGGCCGTATAAAATGATATTTGATTATGACGGCTATTTTCCTTCCACCCTAGAAAAATGAATCATAGGGTCTATTTATAGGTTAGAAACCCTAGGAAGAAGATAAGGATCAAAAACCTACCATTTCTGGAAATTTTACGGACAGCGATCCGGATCGGATTTCGGCGATCCGGATTGCAGTAGCAAGAAAGACGGTTTCCAGAAAATCAATAGTTCGGGATCCGGATCGGAATGGCTGATCCGGATCGTTCATACAGTTTCACCAAACATCAACGTTCGGGATCCGGATTGCAAATCCTGATCCGGATCGTGCAAGAAAAACGGTAAAACTAGTGTTCGGGATCCGGATCATGAGATGCTGCGATCCGGATTGAACCAGTGTATGAACGAACACCCTTCGGGATCCGGATTGGAATGTCTGATCCGGATCCTGAACATGTCCCATGTCCAGTTTTTGATTTTTATGCAATGAAAAATTCTTCCAGGTGTTTCTACACTACAAGAAGTATTCGGATCACCAAAAATCTTTAGTTAAACATACCTGATCCTTTTGAATTCTTCTTTCTTGAGATTGAGTTAAATGATCCAACCTTCTTCACCTTCAATCTTCAAGACTTGAACCTTTCACGAAATTACGCCAACTCAAATTCCGTAACAATCTCCCCCTTTGGCGGTTTCGTGACAAAACACAGATCCACTAAAGAAAATTCAAAAAGATATTTTTGTTGCTGTCACCATACAACAAAAATTTACAATGGAGATCCAAAAATTTAAAAACATGAGATAAACTCCTAAAACAGACTCTAGACTTAGACATCTGTACTCTCTGTACAAAGAAATCATTATTGACAAAAAGAATCGTTAGATACCTCAAGAATTGAAACATACAAAACCAAGTACAGAGATAGAGTTTATCTGATCATCATGACATTTGAGAATTCAGATATGTAAGAGAATCCTAGTCAAAAACCAACATATCTTCTATGCATTCAAAAACCAAATGTCACAAAGTGTTCAATCAAAAACCAAATGTCACAAAGTGTTAGTCCAACATCAACTTGTTAGTCATATTACATGCCCAAATAGTTAGTCGAATAGTTAGTGACATGCAACAAATCACAAGATAAAAACCAAAGTTGAAGTTGAAGTGATACTTACCTTGATGTTCACTTACCTTGATGTTCACACATTCACACAGTTTTCACATCATCATTGTTCAAGTTCTCTCTAAACTCTCTCCCCCTTTTTGTCACAAACTAAGCCAAAATTACAAAAATTTAAGGAGAGTTAAGAAGTTTCAAAAAAAAATGTAAGGAAATGTAAGAACTAGAACTAAGAGTAAGTCCTAAAAACTGAACTAAAATCTAAAAAGGTAAAAGCCTGCACAAATCTGCACAAAAATTGTTAGAGCACAACTTAGTTATCGGAGTCTGAATCCTCAGACGCACTATATCCCATCTTAGCGAACATGTTCTTGATCAATTTCCTCATCGAATTTACTTTCTTGGTCAATGTAATTTGGGATGCCGTTATGATCTCGAGTTCTTCAGACATTCGCTTTTGTTCTTTGGTTATCCGCTCTTGCTCAAGAGATAGGCGCTGTTGTTGCTTGAAGATCGAAGTTACTGATGCGTCATCATCCGCGCCAGGTGCTTGTTGAGACGGTGAGGCCGAGGTGCCGACACAAGGTTTCTTTCCAGTGGACGGTGTCGGAGTAACATGTGGTAATTTGTGAAGTGACTTCACAATCGTTGACTCATCTATCATCCCCCAACAGTGTTGATAAGATGTCGAGCTTATATCAATGTCAAACTTTTGTAAGATCCTTATGATGATTAAAGGAAACGGAAGTCGCTCAGAAGGATGAGGATGCACAATATATCTTGACATTCTATTCCAAATTATGTAGGGGATATTCATGTTCAATCCTACAGCCTCAGAGGGATGACCTATGAGATATAAGAACAGCAGTCTCTCCCATCTCACGACCTTAGTCTGCATGTTAGGTAGAATGTTGTAACACGTGATGAAATTTAGAAATCGGTACTCCAGTCGAAGATGTTTGGATTTTACACTTTTACCATTAGCTGATTTCGTTCCTTCCAAACAAACTTTATCTATCACTGTTTGCCACAAGGCATTCGTCAAACTTCTTCCTTTCAAAAAGTTGAGCCCCGATGTGTTAGATTCCATTCCAAGGACTTCGCCAATTAGCTGCGGAGTGATTTTAAGTTTCATCCCTTGGATATTTGTATAAAAATGCATTGATCCACGTTCTTCTTCTTGAAGATGTCTTGCATTCGTGTAAAAGGTTCTTACACGATACAAACAATACCCAAGTAGTTCGGGGAATCGGCAGACTTGGATGAGATTAGCTTGCTCAATCAAGGTTCCAAACTCTGGTGAGTGATTTCGGAGAGCTTCAATGTTGACATGACGTTCACCGATGCATTCACGACGTTCAAACGCTCGAAGGCGATCCATGCTGACGAACACTCCTTCCACGCGAGGCGAGGAGTCAGGAACTATCGGCGTGTCAATATCAGCGTCTCGTCGTAGTCCAAAGCGTCTAGTTACTCGTTTTCTTTTCACAGAGATGGTTGGTGTAGCCATAGGCGCTTTTCCTGTGTCCATGGGTCCCTTTCCTTTTGATCCATCGGAAGCTTTTCCTTTTGAACCTTCAGACGCCTTTTGTTCAGGCAATGAGTCATCATCATCTGTCAATTCAGTCCAATCTATCTCTTGACAATCTGCTTCCACTTCTGTGTCGCTGATCAGAAGAAACTCACCTTTTTGTTGTGTTTTCTTAGCTCTCTTTAATTTGTTTGTGGCCCGAGTGTGCACCATAGTGACCAACAAAAGGATGATCCATGAGAATCCCATTGATCCAAGTGCCTTAAGAAGATTGAAATCCTGTGAAGACCAACTCAAGAACACATGAAAAAATTGTTAATTTTCAAAAATTAGAACAATCATTATCGTGTAGAGAGACTAAGAATCAAATTAGTTTTGCAAAAGGAATTTTAAAACTAGATCAATTGCATGATTTTCGAAAATTCCCATTATATGCCCTAAAACCGAATTTTCAGAAATCGAAGCCCAAAAATTCGTTAATCAGGAGAATACCTAGCATATAATCAAAACTAATCTACCCAGAGTTCTTATTTCAAAAGAAATTTGACCAAAAACCATTCACAAACGAAAAAGATAGAAAAATCTCATCACGTTTTGAAGAAAATAGAGAAAAACTGTGAAAAACGAGATTTTGATCAATAAAACTTACTTGGATTCGAAGAACTTGAGTTAGGAAAGCTCCAAGATGCAAGAATTCTAGAGAGAAGCTCTAGAGACTTGAGAACAAAAGATTAGGGTAAAAGAAATCAAAACCCTCTTGTTCTTATTAAAACCCTAGCCGTGATCCGGATCGGATCGAGATTTCGATCCGGATCGGCTACCCGCAGGAAGAAGCCTGCGTTCGGGATCCGGATCACTTATCCCGATCCGGATCAGCTGCAACTTTTTCTTCAGAAAAATTTAGAAAAAATCCATAAAATCCAGAAAAAGTATGTAAGCATTTTAGCACATCAACTTTAAAAAAAAATCATCGTTTCATGTCAAGAGAAATAAATTATGTTAAATCTATCAATAACATTCAAATAATGACATGACAATTTACAGAAATTAAAACCTTTAAAGTTGATCAAGTTCAAACACATCCATCATGATCTTATGAGTACGGCGTTTATCAAATCATTAAAATGGTAAAGAAAATAAATTACCAAGATCAATAGATGTTTGAAATCCCAAATAAATTATATAATGTATCTAGTCAATCTGTTGAAGAGAGTGGCTCTTTGAGCATCTTTCATTAAAAATCCCACCTTATACCAACCTTGAAATTTGACGGAGTCAAGTATTTCAATCATGCATTTTACTTAATCAAAAATTACAAACCCATGCTTGGTATACATGTGGTAGCTGCACACAGTACTCGGACGACCGAGGTGGTAGCTCTTTCCTCCATGTGGTGGTAGTTTTCACACTCCTCATTGGGATGTAACTCTTTCCACATCTTTTGAGCATTTTACTTTTCTTTGACTCCCCCTCAATTGGCTATCAATTAATTTAAGATATAAAGTATTCAACCAAGGATTGATCTCGAATTCATACTCAACTAAATAGTCAAATAAGATAAAAACAATATCAAGAGATCATTGAGAGAGAAATTGACTTTGATCAATTAAAAATGGTTTAATTTAAATAAATGATCAATGCATCAACTGAATTATTATGATATCCAAAGCATAATAAATTTCTAATTATATGAAAGGATGCAAGTAAAGTCAATAATACACATGCTCAATTAATGTACTATGTATAAACATAGATAATGAACAAAAACACAAAAACACAACCTAACCTAAGCAAAAGTTTCAAAAAGAAGTTTATTTCAAGTAAAGCATTCCAATTGCTTTACGCAAATGAATAAAACATTTTTGATCCAAAGGTTTTGTTAAAATGTCAGCTAATTGATCTTCAGTTGAAGAGTATTTGATTCAACTAGCTCTCTAAGAAAATGATATCTAAGTTCAATGTGTTTTGTTCTAGAGTGCAACACAGGGTTTTTGGAAATGTTTATAGCACTAGTGTTGTCACAAAGAATTGTTACCGAAGATGCTGAAATCCGGAAGTCGCTCAACACACTTTTCATCCAAATAAGTTGAGTTGAACAACTACCCGCTGAAATGTATTCCGCTTCGGCAGTCGAGAGTGCTATGCAATTCTGCTTTTTACTGTGCCATGCAACAAGGCAATGGCCAAGATAGAAGCATGCACCACTCGTGCTTTTCCGATCATCCACTGATCCTGCCCGATCGGCATCTGAGTATCCAACAATATCCAAACTAGTTCCCATAGGATACCAAATTCTGAAATTAATTGATCCTTTGATGTACCGGATGATCCTTTTCACCGCTTTCAGGTGAACCTCCTTTGGTGCTGATTGATATCTCGCGCAAATCCCAACACTAAAGGATATATCCGGGCGACTAGCCGTGAGGTAAAGTAGACTTCCAATCATACTTCGATACAGTTTTTCGTCTACATTCTCACTATGTGATTCACTTCCAAGTCCCTTGTGGCTAGTTCCCATTGGAGTTGGAAAATCCTTCGAATTTTCTAAGTCAAACTTTTTAACCAACTCCATTGTATACTTGGATTGACACAAGTGAATACCTTCATCATTTTGTTTAATTTGCAATCCAAGAAAATAAGTCAATTCGCCCATCATGGACATCTCAAATTCGCTTTCCATGGTCTCCGCGAATTTAGAAGCATCATTATCTCTTGTTGCGCTAAATACAATGTCATCGACATAGATTTGTGCTACAATGAAATTGTTTTGATAATGCTTCACAAAGAGAGTCCTGTCAGCTCCCCCTCGAGTATAGCCCTTCTCCAAAAGGTGCTTTGTCAACCTTTCGTACCATGCTCGCGGTGCTTATTTCAGACCGTAAAGAGCCTTTTTCAAACGAAAAACATGGTTAGGTTGTTTATGGTCTACAAAACCTTTCGGTTGAGCCACATAAACTTCCTCATTTAAAAACCCATTTAGAAACGCGCTCTTAACGTCCATTTGAAATAATTTGATTTTAAAATGACAAGCAATAGAAAATAGTATACGAATGGACTCGAGTCTAGCTACAGGGGCGAAAGTTTCATCAAAGTCTATACCTTCTACTTGAGAGTAGCCTTGAGCAACTAATCGTGCCTTGTTCCTGATGATAGTACCATCCTCATTTTTCTTGTTCTTGAAAATCTATTTGGTACCTATCACATTATGTTGCTTTGGAGGCTTCGTTAATTCCCAGACTTTGTTTCGCTCAAATTGATGGAGCTCTTCCTGCATTGCTTCAATCCAGTAGTCATCCTGAAGAGCTTCATCTATATTCTTTGGTTCGATTAAAGATACGTAGCAAGCGAATCCACAAACCAACTGCCTCCGAGTTCTAACTCCTTCTTGTGGATCTCCAATAATATTCGATTCCGGATGATCCTTGGAGATGCGTAACGTTTGAGGTAACGGAGTACTCGGAGGTACATGAGACGATTCCTGCACATCAGATAAACTTGAAGAACCATTAGTTGCATCATTAATATCGAAAGAATTGTTATGAGAAGATGCAATGGCAGGTGTATCATCATCTAGAGAGATATCGAGGGTAGATTTTTCAGATGCAAAGTGAAAAGCTTCATCTACTTTAACATTTATAGATTCTACAATCGTTTTAGATTCCATGTTAAATACCCGATATGCTCTGCTATTTGTAGAATAACCCAAAAAGATCCCTTCGTCACTTCGAGAATCGAACTTACCAAGATTTTCGCGATCACGCAAAATAAAACATCGACTCCCAAAGATCCGAAAGTATTTGATATCCGGTTTTCTACTAAACCACAGCTCATATGGTGTATTTAAAGTTCCTGGGCGCAAATACACTCGATTAATGACATAGACAGCGGTGTTCACAGCCTCAACCCAAAATATAGCGGTAAATTCCGGCTATGAAGCATCACACGCGCCATCTCTTGAACAACCCTGTTTTTGCGCTCAACAACACCATTCTGCTGAGGTGTATAGGGTGCCGAGAATTCATGTTGTATGCCGTTGGAAGTGCAAAAATCAATGAATTTGGAATTAATGAATTCTCCACCTCTATCACTTCTAACACGAATGATCTTTTCATTCTTTTCAATCATAATACGATGGCAAATCTCATGAAAAGAATCAAACGTATCAGCTTTCTCTTTAAAAATGCTATCCAAGAATACTGAGAGAAATCATCAACCAATAAGAAAATATACCATTTACCTCCCAAAGATGGTTGACGGGTCGGCCAAAAGAAAGAAAAATAGTCTACATAAACTACACAACATTTAATCGTAGAACGATTAAAGACAAGGAAGGATTTCACCTTGCATACCCAAACCTTTTGAGTTTTGGAGTATGTTGGCAATGGTTGAGAAATTTTCCTTGATGAAGACGTCTTGTATGATTGATCTTTTTCTTTTGTCATCGTCTTGTTTGAAGTACTACCAATGTTCTTTTCTTTGAAAAGTCCTTCTTTGAATTCCGGGGAGTGAACTTATTGGTAGCAGTTGCAAGATGTGGTTGATTTGATCTTTGAGCTCCAATCTTGCAATTTCTTTCAATGTGCCCTGCAAAATTACAACGAAAACATACCTTTGTGTTTGACGATTCCGAAGAGGGTGAAGTAGGCTTGTTGTCGTTGGTTGTCGTGAATTCCGGTGTCGGAGGAGGCGATAACCGACTGAGGCACAAAGACTGTCCCAACCGAACTAAAATTATCTTCAGTTCGATTGTATCCGAGGCCGAACTTGTTTGTTTGACCAAGACCGAGAAGTTTATCCAACTTACTCCTTCCAGAAGAAAATTGCTGTAAGTCATCCTTGAGTTGGAAAATGGTCTCTGTCATTTCCAATTTTTCCTGTCGGGCCTCGCCGTAGAGCTTCAAGAAGTAATTCGCTTTGTTCACCATATCTGTATAATTCTTCTCGAGTTGCTCATTGGACTCTTGAAGGGAAACATTTGCTTTTATCAGATTATCCCTTTCCACTTCAAGATCGGTCGAGAGAGAAGTTACCCTTTTTACTTCTTCTTCGAGATCCTGCAATCTCCCTCTCAACCCCTTGTTTGCTTAGCCGGTTTCTTTGAATCCCGTTTAAAAGTCTGGGTAGGCTAAAGCAAATCTTCACCTTCCGAATCATCCGATTCATTGTCCGTTGCAATCTTTTCAACAGTGGAGTTGAACAATGACTCGGATGTACTTGCCATTAAGCACATGAATGGTGAAGATGTGGACGCGTGGAATGCCGTGCGCTTTCTTCTTCATCACTTGAGGATGACTCATTTGACGTTGAGTTGTCATCCAGGTGACGACTTGCATCGCTTTCTTCTTCGACGGATTCTTAGTTGGACACTCTGTTGAGATATGGCCGTATCCTCGGCACTTGAAGCATTGGACTTGTCCTTCTGAACTTTTCTTATCCTTTGAAAAGTTCTCTTGCTTTCTTGACTTGTAACTTGAAATACCCTTGCCTTTCTTCGACTTTCCGAAGGATGGAGATTTACTTGAATTACCCATTCGAAAGTTGCGGCGAAACTTCCTTGTCAAGAGAGCGAGTTGCTTCTCAAAGTCCTCCATAGAAAGGTTCTCGTCATCGTCTGAGGAGGATGTATCCGCGTCTTCTTCCTTAGTTGTTTTCAACGCATAACCTGAAGACTTAGAAGAGGATGCTTTTCCAGAAGAATTGTTAGTAGAAAATGTCATTTCATATGTTTGTAATGAACCAACTAATTCTTCTGCACGTATTTCGTCCGGGTGTTTAATAGTTTCAATGGCTGTAACCTTTGGGCGAAATCATTCAGGAAGAGTTCTTAAGATCTTTCTTACAACCTTAAATTCTGGAATCTTCTCACCCAGGTTAGCACATGCATTTACGATGTCTTGCAATCGTTGTATAGTAATCCGTGAAAGATTCATTTTCTGCCATGAAAATGGAGTCAAATCTGCTCATAAGCATTTGCAGCTTTTGAATCTTCACGAGGTTAGTTCCCTCATGTGTAACCTGAAGAACATCCCAGATTTCTTTCGCAGTCTCACATGCCGAGACGCGAGAGAATTCAGTTTGAGATAAGGCATTAAAAATAGCATTAATTCCCTGCCATTGTAAGAAGATGAATCTAACTCTTCCTTGGTCCATTTCGACCTAGGTTTTAAGGTGCGAGCATCAGAAATAATCTCAGTTGGATTAGACCATCCTAATTCAATTGATTGCCACACCCTTTCGTCGATGGAAATTAAAAAGGCTTTCATCCGTACTTTCCAGTACGCATAATTTGTTCCATCAAAGAAAGGGGGTCGATTGATGTTTCCACCTTCAACCATTGTTTACAACCCTATTCCCGCTCTGATACACTTGTTGGGTTATATGTAATATAGATCTAAATAGGGGAAAAAAACACCTAGAGGGGGTGGTGAATAGGTGTAAACAATAAACACTCAAAAAATCATTGCGCAATAAAACCCAATGCGGAAATCAAAAATGAACACGCAAGATTTTTACGTGGAAAACTCCAAACCGGAGTAAAAAACCACGGGACCGATAACACGGTGAAATCCACTAGAATTGAACACGTACAAGGTGATATACCATACTCACAGACGACTCAACCTTTTCATACGCTCCTAGTTGATCTTCTCCGCTCGTTCCGCAACGCGGTCTCGAATCCACGATCTGCGTCCAACGCCGAATCCACGGCGTCCAACGTCGAGTCCACGACGTCTGACCGAATCCACGGTCTTCACCCAGTAGCACGACTTCGAATCCACGAACGTACCTCACTCCGAATCCACAGAGAGCGGTTGAACCTTGAATCCACAGGACACGCGAATACCACGCGCCGATTTTGGGTGTAAATCGTTGTTTTTGGGTGGTGGATGATCCGCCGAATACTTAGATCAAAGATAGATAGGAAATACCATCTAAGTATTCATTAGTTTGATTCAACCTCAAGATGTGAGTATGAAAACCTAGAATCAAACTAATCAATATAGATGAAGAAACATAGAGTAATATCTAATGATTTTCTTTCTTCTCTATATGTGGATCTTAGGCCGTATAAAATGATATTTGATTATGACGGCTATTTTCCTTCCACCCTAGAAAAATGAATCATAGGGTCTATTATAGGTTAGAAACCCCTAGGAAGAAGATAAGGATCAAAACCTACCATTTCTAGAAATTTTACGGACAGCGATCCGGATCGGATTTCGGCGATCCGGATTGCAGGTAGCAAGAAAGACGGTTTCCAGAAAATCAATAGTTCGGGATCCGGATCGAATGGCTGATCCGGATCATTCATACAGTTTCACCAAACATCAACGTTCGGGATCCGGATTGCAAATCCTGATCCGGATCGTGCAAGAAAAAGGTAACAACTAGTGTTCGGGATCAGGATCATGAGATGCTGCGATCCGATTGAACCAGTGGTATGAACGAACCACTTCGGGATCCGGATCGAATGTCTGATCCGGATCCTGAACATGTCCCAAGTCCAGTTTTTGATTTTTATGCAATGAAAAATTCTTCCAGGTGTTTCTACACTACAAGAAGTATTCGGATCACCAAAAATCTTTAGTTAAACATACCTGATCCTTTTGAATTCTTCTTTCTTGAGATTGAGTAAATGATCCAACTTTCTTCACCTTCAATCTTCAAGACTTGAACTTTCACGAAACTACGCCAACTCAAATTCCGTAACAGGAACGAGATGTTAATACTCAGATTGATCTACTCGTGTGCGTGGATCGCAACCGTAAATTTTTCCAGTTTTTTTTAGGAAGAATCAGGTGAAAAAGGCCGTCTTTGTGCTTTTTTGGAAAAACAGCAAGTGATTGTTGTGGTGTGTTTGTGATGTTGTCAATTGTGGGCTTGTGATGTGTGGTTTGAGCAGAGGCATGTGCGACAGAGTACGAGGGTGCAGTTTCGGCAGATAGTGGATTGTGAGCGAATACGCACCTTTCACGACTTCGGCTGTGCCTGCGGAAAGCGAAACAGGGGGTGCTTGTCCCCAGAACCGGTGGATGGTTCTCTAATTCTATGTGATAGAATGCATGCATGTTAGTATACCCTTGTGTAATTGAAGGTAAGCTTAGTGATGACATATATTTTGAGGATTGCATGATGATTGGTTTGTGAAGCTTACCAAGGGGAGTTACCCCCTTTTTATGATAGCATGCTGGATTATTGTACAGCTTAGGCTATGTAATTACATGCTATTATTGGAACTGACCTAGCACCCTGTCAATGTTGCATTTGAACCAGACTGGTTAGAAAACCCTCACTTGGGCTAGATTTATTTATGCTTTAGACATCCACACTTTACTCTCTATTCCTGTGGACATAGTGTTATCATCGCCCGGGTAGTGGGCGAGTGGTCGGGATTCCTCTAGTGTGGGATGCATGCACACTCGTGCTTGGGAGCAGAGTGGCAGTCTGGTAGATGTAGCTGGTCTTCTTTCTGTGGCGGGAGCCGTTTGGGTGAACGGTGGTCCGGGATGTCGTGTTTCTTGTTATCGTGTCGCCACTGTGTTCGCAGCAGTGGGTTGTGTTAGTGATAGCAGGACCTTGAACCAGAATCTTTTGGACCACACAGGATTTTAGTCAACCAATATTTTTTTCCAAACATCGAAAGGGTTGCCGTAGTCTGTCTTGTCTGATTGGACGAAGGATTAGCCCTCGGGGTTGGGTCTAAAAACTTGTTTTCAACTGTTTTTCTGAACGAACTAAAAATTATTAAAAATGTGTATTTCTCAAAACAAGATGGCTTTTCAAAAAGGAACTCTTTTAGTCCTCACCCCGCGTGGGTGAGTGAAAAATGTTTTCAGTAATAAATGTCACATTTGTGCCTGTAAACTTTCCCCACTCGAGAGGATTCGAGTGGTAGGGGTTCTACGGGCTGTCTTTTCTTTGGGTCGAGAACAACGAAAGGCTATGCCTAGAGCCTGTTCTGGTTTGATTGGATTATAGGTTATAGTCTTTCGGGGTTCTCGGATCCTCATTGTTGTTGGTTGTGGAGTATACCCAGCTAGTGAGTTTACTGTGGATTTGATGTTCTTTTTGGGGAGCCGTTGGTTGACAGCGGTCCCGACATGTCAATGGTTATGTTAGTGAGTTAGAGAGGTGATTGGGGTATGTTGATCTTGTGATCGTGGATTGGGACTATAGCATGATGAGCCATATTGAGCTCGACAAGAGATGAGTAGATACTTGCCTTGGTGGGGTCGCGCCCCTCGAGGACAACTCCGGAGTGGGCATGTTAATTTGCTATCGCGACCTTGTCGAGCAAGTCCTTTGGCGGGCCAATTTTGGCAGTCCCGGACGCCTACGTAAGTCCGGTCCTCCCATTGGTGTAAACGGTAGTAGGGGGCGCAGGTTGGACTGGACCTATGGGGCTATCACTTGTGATGGGTTGATGAGTACTTGGGTTAGGTCGAGCATCATTTTCACTGTATCACCTTTGAGCATGGGTAGATAGAGGCATGATAGCTTGTGACTACTTTCCAGCTATCTTTCGTTTTAAGTTTTCTCATTATCTTATGCCTCTAGTAGGATTAGGGGCGGACGTCGGGATTGGTGGCGGTACCCACTGAGAACTACTGTGGATATGTTAGTTCCACCACCCGCTGTGGTGTTTTTCCCGGGACCTACTTTCCAGTTCCTATGCTCCAGTTGCTGTCCTTTGCTGCTAATCGAGGCGAAGCGGGCTAGTAGCGAGCTAGCTCCTACCGCTTTGGCGAAGTAGCGTAGCTGGTACCCCTTCATTGGGAGCTATAGTATAGTCAGCAGTTTGTTATTTG
>CM055060.1:8603615-8640304 GCA_029204045.2 Tillandsia leiboldiana
AACTACTTTAGCTCTAGACACGCTAACTATCTTAACCTCTTGGGTGTTGCTACACCACCAAAATGTTATAGCCAGATAAGAGATTTAGTCCTATTATATCATTTATATATAGGCACTAACCAAATTCTGATGGGTGTCACCTGATCTTGATCGTTTAAGAGCGCAACGCGCGATGCATACCATCGGTAAAAGCATCAGCCGACACCCTCGGGAGGAGCAGCCGATAAGGAGATCACGCCTAGCCCAAGGTCTAGCTTCGCTGAAGGCAGACCACCTAACCGCTCAGTCGAGTGACGAGGTTAGAGTCAATTCTCGGCTTATCAAGCCGAAAAAGAAAAGCTCCGAAAGGAAAGAAAGCGAAGATTGGGCTTTGGGAATCTCTAACTGATTCCGGAATGGCAAACAGCGTCCAGTAATGGGAAAGCGACGAAGATCACGCTCCGGCGCGCCTAATAAGAGGGATGAATCAGACGAGAAACGACTACTCTTATTAAAGAGAATAGTTTTAAATGAAATAGTTGAGAATTTTCCGATAACTCTCCCCAAATTACGCCGATATTTCAAATCGTGCGATTATACACATGGTTTGGGAGTGTTATAAATACCCGAACCATCGAAGAAGAAAGGGTCGGCAACCTCGTAAGCCCGAGACGATCCCCCTGCCTTTTCATACCTTTAATGTGCTTTCCTAGGAGTAGGTCAAACTTAACCTTTTACGCTTTTATTAGGAGTAGATTATGTAATTTCATCCATTTTCCTTCTCCTTGTATCCCCTTTTTTATGCAATACAATTTTCCTAATCGGCTCCTTAGGCCGTGTCAAATTATTGTCTCTATTACCCGGTTCGACTATCTAAGTCGAACCCGCATCTTTTCTGCCCTCACATCCCTTTTGGACTTTTAAGTCCTTGGTCGCAAGAGTTACAGAGGGTAGAATCTGGCCTCCGGTGATCTGTTGGGTTATATGTAATTAGATCTAAATAGGGGAAAAAACACCTAGAGGGGGGTGAATAGGTGTAAACAATAAACACTCAAAAATCATTGCGCAATAAAAACCCAATGCGGAAATATAAATGAACACGCAAGATTTTTACGTGGAAAACTCCAAACCGGAGTAAAAAACCACGGGACCGATAACACGGTGAAATCCACTAGAATTAAACACGTACAAGGTGATTTACCGTACTCACAGACGACTCAACCTTTTCCATACGCTCCTAGTTGATCTTCTCCGCTCGCTCCGCAACGCGTCTCGAATCCACGATCTGCGTCCAACGCCGAATCCACGGCGTCCAACGTCGAGTCCACGACGTCTGACCGAATCCACGGTCTTCACCCAGTAGCACGCTTCGAATCCACGAACGTACCTCGCTCCGAATCCACGAGAGCGGTTGAACCTTGAATCCACAAGGACACGCGAATCCACGCGCCGATTTTGGGGTAAATCGTTGTTTTTGGGTGGTGATGATCCGCCGAATACTTAGATCAAAGATAGATCGGAAATACCATCTAAGTATTCATTAGTTTGATTCAACTCAAGATGTGAGTATGAAAACCTAGAATCAAACTAATCAATATAGATGAAGAAACATAGAGTAATATCTAATGATTTCCTTTCTTCTCTATATGTGGATCTTAGCCGTATAAAATGATGATTTGATTATGGATTATCGGCTTACCCTAGAAAAAGAATCATAGGGTCTATTTATAGGTTAGAAACCCTAGGAAGGAGATAAGAATCAAAAACCTACCATTTCTGGAAATTTTACGGACGGCGATCCGGATCGGATTTCGGCGATCCGGATTGCAGTAGCAAGAAAGACGGTTTCCAGAAAAACAATAGTTCGGGATCCGGATCGAATGGCTGATCCGGATCGTTCATACAGTTTCACCAAACATCAACGTTCGGGATCCGGATTGCAAATCCTGATCCGGATCGTGCAAGTAAAAGGTAAAATAGTGTTCGGGATCCGGATCATGAGATGCTGCGATCCGGATTGAACCAGTGTATGAACGAACACCCTTCGGGATCCGGATTGGAATGTCTGATCCGGATCCTGAACATGTCCCATGTCCAGTTTTTGATTTTTATGCAATGAAAAATTCTTCCAGGTGTTTCTACACTACAAGAAGTATTCGGATCACCAAAAATCTTTAGTTAAACATACCTGATCCTTTGAATTCTTCTTTCTTGAGATTGAGTTAAATGATCCAACCTTCTTCACCTTCAATCTTCAAGACTTGAACCTTTCACGAAATTACGCCAACTCAAATTCCGTAACAATCTCCCCCTTTGGCGGTTTCGTGACAAAACACAGATCCACTAAAGAAAATTCAAAAAGATATTTTTGTTGCTATCACCATACAACAAAAATTTACAATGGAGATCCAAAAATTTAAAAACATGAGATAAACTCCTAAAACAGACTCTAGACTTAGACATCTGTACTCTCTGCACAAAGAAATCATTCTTGACAAAAAGAATCGTTAGATACCTCAAGAATTGAAACATACAAAACCAAGTACAGAGATAGAGTTTATCTGATCATCATGACATTTGAGAATTCAGATATGTAAGAGAATCATAGTCAAAAACCAACATATCTTCTATGCATTCAAAAACCAAATGTCACAAAGTGTTAGTCCAACATCAACTTGTTAGTCATATTACATGCCCAAATAGTTAGTCGAATAGTTAGTGACATGCAACAAATCACAAGATAAAAACCAAAGTTGAAGTTGAAGTGATACTTACCTTGATGTTCACTTACCTTGATGTTCACACATTCACACAGTTTTCACATCATCATTGTTCAAGTTCTCTCTAAACTCTCTCCCCCTTTTTGTCACAAACTAAGCCAAAATTACAAAAATTTAAGGAGAGTTAAAAATTTCAAAAAAAAATGTAAGGAATGTAAGAACTAGAACTAAGAGTAAGTCCTAAAAACTGAACTAAAATCTAAAAAGGTAAAAGCCTGCACAAATTGCACAAAAATTGTTAGAGCACAACTTAGTTATCGGAGTCTGAATCCTCAGACGCACTATATCCCATCTTAGCGAACATGTTCTTGATCAATTTCCTCATCGAATTTACTTTCTTGGTCAATGTAATTTGGGATGCGTTATGATCTCGAGTTCTTCAGACATTCGCTTTTGTTCTTTGGTTATCCGCTCTTGCTCAAGAGATAGGCGCTGTTGTTGCTTGAAGATCGAAGTTACTGATGCGTCATCATCCGCGCCAGGTGCTTGTTGAGACGGTGAGGCCGAGGTGCCGACACAAGGTTTCTTTCCAGTGGACGGTGTCGGAGTAACATGTGGTAATTTGTGAAGTGACTTCACAATCGTTGACTCATCTATCATCCCCCAACAGTGTTGATAAGATGTCGAGCTTATATCAATGTCAAACTTTTGTAAGATCCTCATGATGATTAAAGGAAACGGAAGTCGCTCAGAAGGATGAGGATGCACAATATATCTTGACATTCTATTCCAAATTATGTAGGGGATATTCATGTTCAATCCTACAGCCTCAGAGGGATGACCTAAGAGATATAAGAACAGCAGTCTCTCCCATCTCACGACCTTAGTCTGCATGTTAGGTAGAATGTTGTAACACGTGATGAAATTTAGAAATCGGTACTCCAGTCGAAGATGTTTGGATTTTACACTTTTACCATTAGCTGATTTCGTTCCTTCCAAACAAATTTTATCTATCACTGTTTGCCACAAGGCATTCGTCAAACTTCTTCCTTTCAAAAAGTTGAGCCCCGATGTGTTAGATTCCATTCCAAGGACTTCGCCAATTAGCTGCGGAGTGATTTTAAGTTTCATCCCTTGGATATTTGTATAAAAATGCATTGATCCATGTTCATCTTCTTGAAGATGTCTTGCATTCGTGTAAAAGGTTCTTACACGATACAAACAATACCCAAGTAGTTCGGGGAATCGGCAGACTTGGATGAGATTAGCTTGCTCAATCAAGGTTCCAAACTCAGGTGAGTGATTTCGGAGAGCTTCAATGTTGACATGACGTTCACCGATGCATTCACGACGTTCAAACGCTCGAAGGCGATCCATGCTGACGAACACTCCTTCCACGCGAGGCGGGGAGTCAGGAACTATCGGCGTGTCAATATCAGCGTCTCGTCGTAGTCCAAAGCGTCTAGTTACTCGTTTTCTTTTCACAGAGATGGTTGGTTTAGCCATAGGCGCTTTTCCTGTGTCCATGGGTCCCTTTCCTTTTGATCCATCGGAAGCTTTTCCTTTTGAACCATCAGACGCCTTTTGTTCAGGCAATGAGTCATCATCATCTGTCAATTCAGTCCAATCTATCTCTTGACAATTGCTTCCACTTCTGTGTCGCTGATCAGAAGAAACTCACCTTTTTGTTGTGTTTTCTTAGCTCTCTTTAATTTGTTTGTGGCCCGAGTGTGCACCATAGTGACCAACAAAAGGATGATCCATGAGAATCCCATTGATCCAAGTGCCTTAAGAAGATTGAAATCCTGTGAAGACCAACTCAAGAACACATGAAAAAATTGTTAATTTTCAAAAATTAGAACAATCATTATCATGTAGAGAGACTAAGAATCAAATTAGTTTTGCAAAAGGAATTTTAAAAATAGATCAATTGCATGATTTTCAAAAATTCCTATTATATGCCCTAAAACCGAATTTTCAGAAATCGAAGCCCAAAAATCGTTAATCAGGAGAATACCTAGCATATAATCAAAACTAATCTACCCAGAGTTCTTATTTCAAAAGAAATTTGACCAAAAACCATTCACAAACGAAAAAGATAGAAAAATTCATCACGTTTGAAAGAAAATAGAGAAAAACTGTGAAAAACGAGATTTTGATCAATAAAACTTACTTGGATTCGAAGAACTTGAGTTGGAAAGCTCCAAGATGCAAGAATTCTAGAGAGAAGCTCTAGAGACTTGAGAACAAAAGATTAGGGTAAAAGAAATCAAAACCCTCTTGTTCTTATTAAAACCCTAGCCGTGATCCGGATCGGATCGAGATTTCGATCCGGATCGGCTACCCGCAGGAAGAAGCCTGCGTTCGGGATCCGGAATCACTTATCCCGATCCGGATCAGCTGCAACTTTTTCTTCAGAAAAATTTAGAAAAAATCCATAAAATCCAGAAAAAGTATGTAAGCATTTTAGCCCATCAACTTTAAAAAAAAATCATCGTTCATGTCAAGAGAAATAAATTATGTTAAATCTATCAATAACATTCAAATAATGACATGACAATTTACAGAAATAAAACCTTTAAAGTTGATCAAGTTCAAACACATCCATCATGATCTTATGAGTACGGCGTTATCAAATCATTAAAATGGTAAAGAAAATAAATACCAGATCAATAGATGTTTGAAATCCCAAATAAATTATATAATGTATCTAGTCAATCTGTTGAAGAGAGTGGCTCTTTGAGCATCTTTCATTAAAAATCCCACCTTATACCAACCTTGAAATTGACGGAGTCAAGTATTTCAATCATGCATTTTACTTAATCAAAAATTACAAACCCATGCTTGGTATACATGTGGTAGCTGCACACAGTACTCGGACGACCGAGGTGGTAGCTCTTTCCTCCATGTGGTGGTAGTTTTCACACTCCTCATTGGGATGTAACTCTTTCCACATCTTTTGAGCATTTTACTTTTCTTTGACTCCCCCTCAATTGGCTATCAATTAATTTAAGATATAAAGTATTCAACCAAGGATTGATCTCGAATTCATACTCAACTAAATAGTCAAATAAGATAAAAACAATATCAAGAGATCATTGAGAGAGAAATTGACTTTGATCAATTAAAAATGGTTTAATTTAAATAAATGATCAATGCATCAACTGAATTATTATGATATCCAAAGCATAATAAATTTCTAATTATATGAAAGGATGCAAGTAAAGTCAATAATACACATGCTCAATTAATGTACTATGTATAAACATAGATAATGAACAAAAACACAAAAACACAACCTAACCTAAGCAAAAGTTTCAAAAAGAAGTTTATTTCAAGTAAAGCATTCCAATTGCTTTACGCAAATGAATAAAACATTTTTGATCCAAAGGTTTTGTTAAAATGTCAGCTAATTGATCTTCAGTTGAAGAGTATTTGATTCAACTAGCTCTCTAAGAAAATGATATCTAAGTTCAATGTGTTTTGTTCTAGAGTGCAACACAGGGTTTTTGGAAATGTTTATAGCACTAGTGTTGTCACAAAGAATTGTTACCGAAGATGCTGAAATCCGGAAGTCGCTCAACACACTTTTCATCCAAATAAGTTGAGTTGAACAACTACCCGCTGAAATGTATTCCGCTTCGGCAGTCGAGAGTGCTATGCAATTCTGCTTTTTACTGTGCCATGCAACAAGGCAATGGCCAAGATAGAAGCATGCACCACTCGTGCTTTTCCGATCATCCACTGATCCTGCCCGATCGGCATCTGAGTATCCAACAATATCCAAACTAGTTCCCATAGGATACCAAATTCTGAAATTAATTGATCCTTTGATGTACCGGATGATCCTTTTCACCGCTTTCAGGTGAACCTCCTTTGGTGCTGATTGATATCTCGCGCAAATCCCAACACTAAAGGATATATCCGGGCGACTAGCCGTGAGGTAAAGTAGACTTCCAATCATACTTCGATACAGTTTTTCGTCTACATTCTCACTATGTGATTCACTTCCAAGTCCCTTGTGGCTAGTTCCCATTGGAGTTGGAAAATCCTTCGAATTTTCTAAGTCAAACTTTTTAACCAACTCCATTGTATACTTGGATTGACACAAGTGAATACCTTCATCATTTTGTTTAATTTGCAATCCAAGAAAATAAGTCAATTCGCCCATCATGGACATCTCAAATTCGCTTTCCATGGTCTCCGCGAATTTAGAAGCATCATTATCTCTTGTTGCGCTAAATACAATGTCATCGACATAGATTTGTGCTACAATGAAATTGTTTTGATAATGCTTCACAAAGAGAGTCCTGTCAGCTCCCCCTCGAGTATAGCCCTTCTCCAAAAGGTGCTTTGTCAACCTTTCGTACCATGCTCGCGGTGCTTATTTCAGACCGTAAAGAGCCTTTTTCAAACGAAAAACATGGTTAGGTTGTTTATGGTCTACAAAACCTTTCGGTTGAGCCACATAAACTTCCTCATTTAAAAACCCATTTAGAAACGCGCTCTTAACGTCCATTTGAAATAATTTGATTTTAAAATGACAAGCAATAGAAAATAGTATACGAATGGACTCGAGTCTAGCTACAGGGGCGAAAGTTTCATCAAAGTCTATACCTTCTACTTGAGAGTAGCCTTGAGCAACTAATCGTGCCTTGTTCCTGATGATAGTACCATCCTCATTTTTCTTGTTCTTGAAAATCTATTTGGTACCTATCACATTATGTTGCTTTGGAGGCTTCGTTAATTCCCAGACTTTGTTTTCGCTCAAATTGATGGAGCTCTTCCTGCATTGCTTCAATCCAGTAGTCATCCTGAAGAGCTTCATCTATATTCTTTGGTTCGATTAAAGATACGTAGCAAGCGAATCCACAAACCAACTGCCTCCGAGTTCTAACTCCTTCTTGTGGATCTCCAATAATATTCGATTCCGGATGATCCTTGGAGATGCGTAACGTTTGAGGTAACGGAGTACTCGGAGGTACATGAGACGATTCCTGCACATCAGATAAACTTGAAGAACCATTAGTTGCATCATTAATATCGAAAGAATTGTTATGAGAAGATGCAATGGCAGGTGTATCATCATCTAGAGAGATATCGAGGGTAGATTTTTCAGATGCAAAGTGAAAAGCTTCATCTACTTTAACATTTATAGATTCTACAATCGTTTTAGATTCCATGTTAAATACCCGATATGCTCTGCTATTTGTAGAATAACCCAAAAAGATCCCTTCGTCACTTCGAGAATCGAACTTACCAAGATTTTCGCGATCACGCAAAATAAAACATCGACTCCCAAAGATCCGAAAGTATTTGATATCCGGTTTTCTACTAAACCACAGCTCATATGGTGTATTTAAAGTTCCTGGGCGCAAATACACTCGATTAATGACATAGACAGCGGTGTTCACAGCCTCAACCCAAAAATATAGCGGTAAATTCCGGCTATGAAGCATCACACGCGCCATCTCTTGAACAACCCTGTTTTTGCGCTCAACAACACCATTCTGCTGAGGTGTATAGGGTGCCGAGAATTCATGTTGTATGCCGTTGGAAGTGCAAAAATCAATGAATTTGGAATTAATGAATTCTCCACCTCTATCACTTCTAACACGAATGATCTTTTCATTCTTTTCAATCATAATACGATGGCAAATCTCATGAAAAGAATCAAACGTATCAGCTTTCTCTTTTAAAAATGCTATCCAAGAATACTGAGAGAAATCATCAACCAATAAGAAAATATACCATTTACCTCCCAAAGATGGTTGACGGGTCGGCCAAAAGAAAGAAAAATAGTCTACATAAACTACACAACATTTAATCGTAGAACGATTAAAGACAAGGAAGGATTTCACCTTTGCATACCCAAACCTTTTGAGTTTTGGAGTATGTTGGCAATGGTTGAGAAATTTTCCTTGATGAAGACGTCTTGTATGATTGATCTTTTTCTTTTGTCATCGTCTTGTTTGAAGTACTACCAATGTTCTTTTCTTTTGAAAAGTCCTTCTTTGAATTCCGGGGAGTGAACTTATTGGTAGCAGTTGCAAGATGTGGTTGATTTGATCTTTGAGCTCCAATCTTGCAATTTCTTTCAATGTGCCCTGCAAAATTACAACGAAAACATACCTTTGTGTTTGACGATTCCGAAGAGGGTGAAGTAGGCTTGTTGTCGTTGGTTGTCGTGAATTCCGGTGTCGGAGGAGGCGATACCGACTGAGGCACAAAGACTGTCCCAACCGAACTAAAATTATCTTCAGTTCGATTGTATCCGAGGCCGAACTTGTTTGTTTGACCAAGACCGAGAAGTTTATCCAACTTACTCCTTCCAGAAGAAAATTGCTGTAAGTCATCCTTGAGTTGGAAAATGGTCTCTGTCATTTCCAATTTTTCCTGTCGGGCCTCGCCGTAGAGCTTCAAGAAGTAATTCGCTTTGTTCACCATATCTGTATAATTCTTCTCGAGTTGCTCATTGGACTCTTGAAGGGAAACATTTGCTTTTATCAGATTATCCCTTTCCACTTCAAGATCGGTCGAGAGAGAAGTTACCCTTTTTACTTCTTCTTCGAGATCCTGCAATCTCCCTCTCAACCCCTTGTTTTGCTTAGCCGGTTTCTTTGAATCCCGTAAAAGTCTGTGGTAGGCTAAAGCAAAATCTTCACCTTCCGAATCATCCGATTCATTGTCCGTTGCAATCTTTTCAACAGTGGAGTTGAACAATGACTCGGATGTACTTGCCATTAAGCACATGAATGGTGAAGATGTGGACGCGTGGAATGCCGTTGCGCTTTCTTCTTCATCACTTGAGGATGACTCATTTGACGTTGAGTTGTCATCCCAGGTGACGACTTGCATCGCTTTCTTCTTCGACGGATTCTTAGTTGGACACTCTGTTGAGATATGGCCGTATCCTCGGCACTTGAAGCATTGGACTTGTCCTTCTGAACTTTTCTTATCCTTTGAAAAGTTCTCTTGCTTTCTTGACTTGTAACTTGAAATACCCTTGCCTTTCTTCGACTTTCCGAAGGATGGAGATTTACTTGAATTACCCATTCGAAAGTTGCGGCGAAACTTCCTTGTCAAGAGAGCGAGTTGCTTCTCAAAGTCCTCCATAGAAAGGTTCTCGTCATCGTCTGAGGAGGATGTATCCGCGTCTTCTTCCTTAGTTGTTTTCAACGCATAACCTGAAGACTTAGAAGAGGATGCTTTTCCAGAAGAATTGTTAGTAGAAAATGTCATTTCATATGTTTGTAATGAACCAACTAATTCTTCTGCACGTATTTCGTCCGGGTGTTTAATAGTTTCAATGGCTGTAACCTTTGGGCGAAATCATTCAGGAAGAGTTCTTAAGATCTTTCTTACAACCTTAAATTCTGGAATCTTCTCACCCAGGTTAGCACATGCATTTACGATGTCTTGCAATCGTGTATAGTAATCCGTGAAAGATTCATTTTCTGCCATGAAAATGGAGTCAAATCTGCTCATAAGCATTTGCAGCTTTTGAATCTTCACGAGGTTAGTTCCCTCATGTGTAACCTGAAGAACATCCCAGATTTCTTTCGCAGTCTCACATGCCGAGACGCGAGAGAATTCAGTTTGAGATAAGGCATTAAAAATAGCATTAATTCCCTTGCCATTGTAAGAAGATGAATCTAACTCTTCCTTGGTCCATTTCGACCTAGGTTTTAAGGTGCGAGCATCAGAAATAATCTCAGTTGGATTAGACCATCCTAATTCAATTGATTGCCACACCCTTTCGTCGATGGAAATTAAAAAGGCTTTCATCCGTACTTTCCAGTACGCATAATTTGTTCCATCAAAGAAAGGGGGTCGATTGATGTTTCCACCTTCAACCATTGTTTACAACCCTATTCCCGCTCTGATACCACTTGTTGGGTTATATGTAATATAGATCTAAATAGGGGAAAAAACACCTAGAGGGGGGTGAATAGGTGTAAACAATAAACACTCAAAAAATCATTGCGCAATAAAACCCAATGCGGAAATAAAAATGAACACGCAAGATTTTTACGTGGAAAACTCCAAACCGGAGTAAAAAACCACGGGACCGATAACACGGTGAAATCCACTAGAATTGAACACGTACAAGGTGATATACCATACTCACAGACGACTCAACCTTTTCCATACGCTCCTAGTTGATCTTCTCCGCTCGTTCCGCAACGCGTCTCGAATCCACGATCTGCGTCCAACGCCGAATCCACGGCGTCCAACGTCGAGTCCACGACGTCTGACCGAATCCACGGTCTTCACCCAGTAGCACGCTTCGAATCCACGAACGTACCTCACTCCGAATCCACGAGAGCGGTTGAACCTTGAATCCACAAGGACACGCGAATCCACGCGCCGATTTTGGGGTAAATCGTTGTTTTTGGGTGGTGATGATCCGCCGAATACTTAGATCAAAGATAGATAGGAAATACCATCTAAGTATTCATTAGTTTGATTCAACTCAAGATGTGAGTATGAAAACCTAGAATCAAACTAATCAATATAGATGAAGAAACATAGAGTAATATCTAATGATTTTTCTTTCTTCTCTATATGTGGATCTTAGGCCGTATAAAATGATATTTGATTATGACGGCTATTTTCCTTCCACCCTAGAAAAATGAATCATAGGGTCTATTTATAGGTTAGAAACCCTAGGAAGAAGATAAGGATCAAAAACCTACCATTTCTAGAAATTTTACGGACAGCGATCCGGATCGGATTTCGGCGATCCGGATTGCAGTAGCAAGAAAGACGGTTTCCAGAAAATCAATAGTTCGGGATCCGGATCGGAATGGCTGATCCGGATCATTCATACAGTTTCACCAAACATCAACGTTCGGGATCCGGATTGCAAATCCTGATCCGGATCGTGCAAGAAAAACGGTAAAACTAGTGTTCGGGATCCGGATCATGAGATGCTGCGATCCGGATTGAACCAGTGTATGAACGAACACCCTTCGGGATCCGGATTGGAATGTCTGATCCGGATCCTGAACATGTCCCATGTCCAGTTTTTGATTTTTATGCAATGAAAAATTCTTCCAGGTGTTTCTACACTACAAGAAGTATTCGGATCACCAAAAATCTTTAGTTAAACATACCTGATCCTTTTGAATTCTTCTTTCTTGAGATTGAGTTAAATGATCCAACCTTCTTCACCTTCAATCTTCAAGACTTGAACCTTTCACGAAATTACGCCAACTCAAATTCCGTAACAGGAACGAGATGTATAAATACTCGATTTGTATCTACTCGTTGCGTGGATCGCAACCGTAATTTTTCCAGATTTTTTTTAGGACAGAATGCAGGTGAAAAAGGCCTTCTTTGTGCTTTTTTGGAAAAACAGCAAGTGCTTGTTGTGGTGTGTGTTGTGATGTTGTCTAATTGTGGGCTGTGATGTTGGTTTGAGCAGAGGCATGTGCGACAGAGTACCGAGGGTGCAGTTTCGGCAGATAGTGGATTGTGAGCGACTACGCACTTCACCGACTTCGGCTTTGCCTGCGGAAAGCGAAACAGGTGGGTTGCTTGTCCCCAGAACCGGTGGATGGTTCTCTAATTCTATGTGATAGAATGCATGCATGTTAGTATACCCCTGTGTAATTGAAGGTAAGCTTAGTGATGACATATATTTTGAGGATTGCATGATGATTGGTTTGTGAAGCTTACCAAGGGAATGTTACCCCCTTTTTATTGATAGCATGCTGGATTTATTGTACAGCTTAGGCTATGTTAATTACATGCTATTATTGGAACTTGACCTAGCACCCTGTCATATGTTGCATGTTGAACCAGACTGGTAGAAAACCCTCACTTGGGCTAGATTTATTTATGCTTT
Organism: Tillandsia leiboldiana; assembly: GCA_029204045.2. Classification (NCBI taxonomy): domain Eukaryota; kingdom Viridiplantae; phylum Streptophyta; class Magnoliopsida; order Poales; family Bromeliaceae; genus Tillandsia; species Tillandsia leiboldiana. The sequence goes on from CM055060.1 coordinate 8,616,168, forward strand.
AGACATCCACACTTTACTCTCTATTCCTGGACATAGTGTTATCCTCGCCCGGGTAGTGGGCCGAGTGGTCGGGATTCCTCTTAGTGTGGGATGCATGCCACACTCGTGCTTGGGAGCAGAGTGGAGTCTGGTAGATGTAGCTGGTCTTCTTTCTGTGGCGGGAGCCGTTTGGGTGAACGGTGGTCCCGGGATGTCGTGTTTCTCTGTTATCGTGTCGCCACTGTGTTCGCAGCAGTGGTGTGTTAGTGATAGCAGGACCTTGAACCCAGAATCTTTTTGGACACACACATGATTTTAGTCAACCAATATTTTTTTCCAAACATCGAAGGGTTGCCGTAGTCTGTTCTTGTCTGATTGGACGAAGGCATTAGCCCTTCGGGGTTTGGGTATAAAAACTTGTTTTCCAACTGTTTTTCCTGAAAGAACTAAAAATTATTAAAAATGTGTATTTCTCAAAACAAGATGGCTTTTCAAAAAGGAACTACTTTTAGTCCTCACCCCGCGTGGGTTGAGTGAAAAATGGTTTTCAGTAATAAATGTCACATTTTTTCCTGTAAACTTCCCCACTCGAGAGGATTCGAGTGGTCTGGGTTCTAAGGGCTGTCTTTTTCTTTGGGTCGAGAACAACGAAAGGCTATGCCTAGAGCCTGTTCTTGTTTGATTTGGATTATAGGTTATAGTCTTTCGGGGTTCTCGGACCCTTCATTGTTGTTGGTTGTGGAGTATACCCAGCTAGTGAGTTTACATGTGGAGTTGATGTTCTTTTTGGGGAGCCGTTGGTTGACAGCGGTCCCGACTGTTCAATTGGTTACTGTTAGTGAGTTAGAGAGGTGATTTGGGTACTGTTGATCTTGTGATCGTGGATTGGACTATAGCCTGCATGAGCCATATTGAGCTCGACAGAGATGCGTAGATACTTTCCTTGGTGGGGTCGCGCCCCTCGAGTGCCACTCCGGAGTTGGGCATGTTACTTTGCTATCGCGACTTGTCGACGCAGTCCCTCTGGCTGGGCCAATTTTGGCAGTCACGGACGCCCTACGTAAGTCCGGTCCTCCTTGGATGTAACGGTCGTAGGTGGGCGCAGGTTTGACTGGACCCTATGTGGCAGTCACTGTGATTGGGTTGATTGAGTACTTGGGTTAGAGTCGATGCATCATTTTCATCTGTATCACCCTTTGAGCATTGTAGATAGAGGCATGATAGCTGTAGACTCTTTCCAGCTTATCTTTTCGTTATTACAGTTTTCCTATTATCTTATGCCTCTAGTAGACTTAGTGGGCAGACCGTCGGGATTGGTGGCGGTACCCACTGAGAACTACTGTGGGATGTAGTTCTCACACCCGCTGTGGTGTTTTTCCCCAGGGACCTACTTTCCAGTTCCTATTGCTCCAGTTGCTGATCCTTTTGCTGCTAATCGAGGCGAGGGAGTCGCGAGCTAGATCCCTACCTGTCTTTGGAGAGTAGCAGTAGCGGTACCCCTTCATTGGAGATCTATTAGTATAGTCAGCAGTTTGTTTATTTGTTTTTACATTTGAGAGACATTTGTATTGTGAGGATCTGACTTGTACTGAGAGCCTGTACACTGATGTATTATTGGGTTACCTCCCTGTTTAGTTTTGGTTATTGTATTCTGAGGATATTGTATTTGATCTTTTTGGGAGATGGATGTTGTATCTTTATTTCCAGTTGTACAGTGGGTTGGATGTTTTAGTTTTACAGCAGTTTATTTCATCTAGCTCTAATATCTGTTTAGCTGTAGACTTTTCTTGCAGGTTGGACGCTTCGCCTATGCGGGGTTTCCGTATAGGTGGCGGATCTGTTGGCGGGCCCGGGTCGCAGTTTCGACCCCAGGGCGTGACACTAACAAATCACAGAATACCGCTCTACATGCAAGTTACTATGCAAATAGGAGAGTAGAGCAGACAGAAACGAAGTGAGTGGTGCTCAAATGCTTAACATGCAATGTGTCTAATCAAAAAAAGAAACACGGAGGAAGAAATGTCACCGAGAAGGCACCACTAAACCAACTTCGGATCGAAGTACCCACCTGAAATCCGATGGAGGCGCATTCTGGCGGCGGCACCTCCACGCGCACGTGCGCGTGCGTGCGGCCAGCGGCGGCTGCTGCAGGAAGAGGGCGCCCTGAACTTGAAGGTGAGCCTAGAAGTTTCCTTCGCGGATCTAGCGACGGCGGCGACGGCGACGGCTATGAGGAAGGAGATGGGGTTTGGTTTAAGGGAGAGACAACTAGGGAAAAGTAGGGTTTTCTCTTTTTGGGTTAATAAAAAAATCCCTAATTCCTTTTTAAAAAATCTTTTGCAAAATTACCCTTATGTCCTAGATCCACTTATCCTTATCCAAATTTTGAACTCCCATAGCCTCGAAAAACGTGACCAAAGCCGAAACACCTCAAGATTGTGAGGACCTGGTTCCCCACGACGAGATTACTGGTTGATCAGCAGCTCCTGGAGGCCTATGGGCGTGTCGGTGGCGTTTGTACACCAATTGGACACTAGTGATGGACTCGGTGTGTTAAATGGATCACGAGAGTAGTCAGATGACCCCGTCGAATGCTTAGAAGTGGTTTTCCGCGCAATGGATATTAAAATTGGGCTCAGCGCGAACTTTCGATAAAAGAACACCTTTCCGGATGCCTTCGGCAATTTTTAGAGTTAGAATTTGGCAAATCGGACAGCGGATTTGGATTCAGCGCGCGAAAACGATGAAAATGGACTATTCACTTGCATTTTTCGGAGCTCGGATGACGCGCACGATTTTCGAGGCACCTTGACACTGTTCCGGCGGCGACGGCGGCGGCGGAGCGCGGCGGCGCGGGCTCGGGCAGGTGCAGGCGCGGCGGCGGGCAAGCGCGCGGGCGCGGGCAGGCGCGCGGGCAGGTGCGCGGTCCACGGGGCCGGCGTACACCAGAGGGTGGACACGTGGCGGCCACTGGTTGGCCGGTCCACATGCGCGCGGTCCACGAAGCGGTGCGGCTACCTCGGGGCGCATGCCTGCAGGGATGGCAGGCGGCGCTGGCAGCGCGCATGTGGGCGCGGCGGCGACTCGTTGACCGAGTGCGCGCCACATTTCGGCTCCGCAGTGGGCCACGTGTCGTCCGCTGGGCGGCCCCGCACGGCTGTCCGCTGTTTTGTGGGCGACATGGAAGCCTCTGGGCGATTCGGGCGTGAACAGTGTTGGGCCGGGCCCAACACTGTAGCAGCCCGAATCATTTCGGGCGCCCGGAAGTGGGGACTAAACCGGCATTTCTCGAATTGTTTCAGGAGCCTATTTAAGCGATCCGAGCCTTCTTCCTCTCCCTTTTTCTGGCATTTCCGAGCCTCCCCTCACTGTGGCACCTTCAGTAACTTTCTTCCTCGCACAGTGCTGCATCCATCTGCAGAGTTCGGAGATTTTACGTTGCACGCATCCCGAGGTTTCCTTTTTTACGGCGCGGCGCTACGCTCATCCATTTGTGTTCCCCTTCGTCGCATTTCGGTACGCGAGCTCCACCGGCCTACTCCGACCACCTTTTCGAGCGATTTCTTCTCCGCTGGATCCACGATGGACAGGGCTACGATCTAGGTATTTTCCACATTCCCTAGTTTCGCGCTTTTCGAGGAGTTTTTCCATGCTTACTGGGGGTCTTTTGCTGTGAGTGTTTTCTTGAGGACAGCGGGTTGTTTCGAGGATATCTCCGCAACCGGGCATCGGATTGAGACACTCCTGTGCACTTTTTGCATCTACTCGATGCGAGGATTATCATAGTATTTTTTTGGATTTTTCTGAGACCTTCCCGGAGGTATACTTTTCCCCTTGTATCTGTGCAAGATTTTACAGTTGTGTGGTTGTATGTTTTTGCGCGCCTGTACTGTGGAATTTTTAACTTGGCCTACGAGGCTCGGATTTGGGCGTGCAGGTACCCGTTTCGAAGGTCTCGACGCGAGGATCGCTGTTATATTTTTACTGGAATTTTTTGGGCAATTTCAGCAGGTGAAATAAGCGTATCTTTGGGACTGATTTTCAGTGTGTTTGTGCGTGGTTAATTTTGGGAATTTAAGTGTAACTTTGGACCTTTTGTTGTACCCAGGAGGGTTCGCGAGTGTTTTTGGAACACAGCTAGAAGCCGAGGTTTGCGCGACATGTACCGTGGATACGGGATCAACGGATTGTGCGTGAAAGTGGCCACGCTCTTCACCGACCCCAGGTTTGCCTTGGATTGAGCACTTCATGTGGGTAGGCTTAATTTGGTAACTGTTTAGGGGAATGGCAGGGTTTATATGCATGTTATGCCTTATGGGAGGTGTAATAGTGGATGTTCATGTATGGTTAAGATAAGCTTACCTGTGGGAATGCCACCCTCTATGATTGATAGCATGCCTAATTTAGTGTACAATCAATATGAGCAAGAGGTAAGCATGGAAACGGCCTAGATAATGTGGATTGGTGCTTACCTGATAATTGTACACGTCTATTGAACTAGAGACTTAGCATGTGGTAGACATGTTATATTTATCCCACACTAGATGATATAGAGATCATACTTGGTTATTCATTGGCCTATTTAGGCGGGATTGGTATATCATAGTAGGAATACTTTAGCATGCTTTGCTAATATATGGTTCACCCACTTTTATCGTTTCTGAGGACAAAAGCATGCTTGCATGGACATGTAGTTAGGCCATCTTTTACTGCTGCACTACTTTTGGAACTTGACTTAGGAGAAACCATGTGATCCTTTTCTCCTTCTTTGTTAGTCAGGTGGTCAGTATTGCTCGGGTTCGAGCAGGGGAAAGTGGGTAGTGTAGCCGGGACATTGGTGTCAGGGACGGGTTGGATTAGTTGTGGGGCTTTGCGGCAACCGCGGATATTGGGCGGTTGACCGGATATTTATTTATGCACCAGATTGGGTATCTGATTTCTGTAGTGGACAGAGTTTCCCACTATTTGAGTATTTTTGCATCTGATTGAGGACCGAGGCTTTCTTTAGTGGTTGGGCTTTCCCACTTTGATCAGAGTCATGATCCAGTCCTGCTTTTGTTACTTATCACACCGGCGCGGTTATTGCCCGGTGATACTTTACTCGTGTGGGTCGCTCCCCTCGAGTGCCACTCCGGAGTGTGCGATCGGACGGTTAGAGAGGCCGATCTGTTACTTACCTTGAGTCCTTGAGACTCCTATCCCTTATCGGTGTTATGCATTGGCCAGCATACCCGATTCGTCAGGCACAGCAGGCAGTACCAGTTTTACTGGTGGCACCAGATTGAGGTTGTTGCAGGCATTTACTTTATTGTTGCACTCGTGTCAGGGGGACCGAGTGGAGTCTAGTAGCCGTGTTTAGACCAGTGCTAGTGTTGTTGGGAACCGTTTGGGGATCGACGGTTGTCCCAAGGTCATTGTGAGTTGTTGACCGTTGTGCGAGAGGCTTGGTGATCTTGAGTTTATCCGTTCTGAGAGAGAGCGTGGATTTTGACTATAGCCTACATGAGCCACTACTCGATAGCGAGTTAGTCCGTTTGGACGCCCTACGTAATTCCTGCCCGTCATCGGGAGGTGGTCGTAGGTGGGGCGCAGGTTTGACTGGACCAGATGTGGCAGTCAGCTCGATTGGGTCGATTGTGCACTTCATGTGCTAGTGGTTGCATACCATTCTTTGATTCTCCCCTCTTGAGCATTTAGATGGAGGCTTGGTAGCTGTTAGGTGACATCAGCGTTCTTGTTCAGCTCCCACTTCTTTGGGTATTTTATGTCTCTTGAGGACTTGGTGGGCAGACCGTCGGGTCTGGCGGTGGTACCCACTGAGAACTCCCTTCTTGGTGTAGTTCTCACACCCTTTGGGGGTTTTCCCCATCCTTTTTCCTTCCTCTCCTATGTTTTGCAGAGTCTTAGCGGGTGTTGCTGATTCTGCGGTTGTTGATCGAGGCGAGAGAGTCGCGTGCTAGATCCCTACCCGTCGTTGGAGAGTAGCGGTACCCCCTTCAGAGGAGACCTGCAGTAGATTGGCTATTTTGTTTTCCTCTTTTGAGAAACTCATGTAGTGAGGATATGATATGTATTGAGAGCCTGTACACTGATGTATTTATTGGAGATATCTCCCTGTTGAGTTTTGAGCTTGGTATATGAGGATATTGTATGATTATCATTTTTGGGAGATGGACATTGTTATATTATTTCCAGCTGTACAGTGGTTGATTTTAGTTATACAGCATATTTTTATTTATAGCTCTGATATCTGTTAGCTGTAGTACTTTTCTTGCAGGTAGGACGCTTCGCCTATGCGGGGTTTGGCATAGGTGGCGGATCTGTTGGCGAGCCCGGGTCGCAGTTTCGGCCCCGGGGCGTGACAGATTAGGTTGGTATCAGAGCCTAGGTTGTAGGTCATGGTGGACTTAGAAACCCTAGGCTTATGGTTTGACCCTTGGTTGACTTCGTGAGAGTCGTGATTTATAGCGAGAGTCCTGATTGAGTTTTATACCTCTCCCAAGGGACGGGAAGAGTGATTGGCATATTTATTCTCCTAAGCGATTATGTTGGCTGCAGACAATATAATGCTGCGGAATGGGTAACATGCTCTAGACTTTCGCTGGATTGGGTCGAGTGGCTTTGGTGTGCTGATTTGCAGTTTCGTCGTGGCAAGCTGTGTCTCCCCGTCGCTGGGTTTTGACCCGTGTGTATCCTGTCATAGTAGTTGAGCTTGAGCGGTTGGTTTTGGGCCCGACACCCGGATTGAGGTCAGAGAGTTCCGGACCTAGATGACAGGATCGTATGAGGCCTATCAGCGGCAGAGTGAGCGAGCAGCTGGTTTTAGTGACACAGTTGTCGGAGCAGCGGGCAGCTCGACAGTGCTTCCTTATGAGACCACCCGGTTGCAGTATCCTCAGGGGCGGGGATTTCTGTGGCACCGATGGAGTGAGTAGCCCCCTCTGTGCCAATGTTTAGTGGCGAGGCACCGAGGTAGGGTGGATAGTTGACTGCTGGTGAGCTGAGGGGACGCGATCGATCTATTGAGCCAGATTTGGCAGATGAACCACCCCGACTCGTAAGATTGAGTTTAGAGCATTTGGAGGCAGAGTCATGGTTGGTGGTGACGGAGTGATCAATTGAGAGCCTCCCTGTGCTAGAGAGTTTTTGGCAGTTGTTGAACTGCGCGCTCCAGGTTCGAGGGACGAGGTGCATAGGATATGTGAGAATGGGAGTGGATTGCGCCAGAATACCTTTCAGTTCATTTAGTCCCTCCGTTATAGGTTTTGACGCCTCGCTGGAGTAGGCATTGTGTATGGGGCGTGGCTGTGACACCCCCGGAATTTGGATTAGTCCTCTATATAAATGATATAATAGGACTAAATCTCTAACCCGGCTATAGCATTTTGGATGGTAGCAAGATCCAAGAGGAACATGAGAGTTAAGCGTGCTAGAGCTAGAGTAGTTCTAGGATGGGTGACCCCCTGGGAAGTGGGGCGTCACAGTTGTCACGCCCCGGGGTCGAAACTGCGACCCGGGCTCGCCAACAGATCTGCCACCTATGCCAAACCCGCATAGGCGAAGCGTCCTACCTGCAAAAAGAACTACAGCTAACAGATATCAGAGCTAAAAGATAAAACTGCTGTAGAATAAAATCAACCACTGTACAACTGAAGATAAAACAACAAGGTCCATCTCCCAAAAAAGATAATCATACTTTAACCTCGAGTACAAAACTCATAGCTCAACAGGGAGATATCTCAAATAAAACATCAGTGTACAAGCTCTCAATACATCATATCCTCACTACATCAGTCTCTCAAAAGAGGAAATAAATACCAATCTACCGACTATACTGAAAATCTCCTCCAAAGGGGTACCGCTACTCTCCAAAGATGGGTCTGGATCTAGCTCGCTACTCCCTCACCATGCACAGCAACCACAGAACGGCAACACCCGCCAAGACTATGCAAAACAAAGAGGAGAAAGGACAAAAGGGGGAAAACCCCCAACGGGCGTGAGAACTACGCAATAAGGGAGTTCTCAGTGGGTATCGCCGCCCGACGATCTGCCCACCAAGACTACTAGAGGCAAAAGATAACCGATGCAGTAAAACTGAAAGAAGAAGCTGGAAACACTCTACAGCTACCATGCCCCTATCCAAATGCTCAAATGGGGAAACTCTGATGAAGATATGCAACACTCGCACACGAGGTGCTCAATCGACCCAATCGAGCTGACTGCCACATCGGGTCCAGTCAAACCTGCGCCCACCTACAACCACCTCCCGCTGACGGGCAGGAATTACGTAGGGCGTCCAAACGGACTAACTCGCTATCGAGTAGTGGCTCATGCAGGCTATAGTCAAATCCATGCCCTCTCTCTCTCAGAGCGGAAAGACTCAAGATGCTCAACCTCTCACACAATGGTCAAAGAACTCACAACGACCACGGGACCACCGTCAAACCCCGAACGGTTCCCAACAATACTAGCACTGGTCTAACACAGCTACTAGACTCCACTCGGTCCCCCAGGCACGAGTGTAACAAAAAGTATCTGCCTGAATAAACCCAATCGATAGACCAGTAATCACTAGTACTGCCTGCTCTGCTGTCGAACTCCAGATCTCAATCGCGGGATACAGACCGACTTCGGACCGGTACGGTCGCATCCCAAAGTAAGTAACAGATCGGCATCGAACCGTCCGATCGCACACAAAAGTAAGTAACAGACTGGCATCGGTCCGTCCAGTCGCACACTCCGGAGTGGCACTCGAGGGGAGCGACCCACACGAGTAAAGTATCACTGTATCAAGCATCACTGTATCGAGTATCTCTGTAACCACTGTCTCATAATAGCAGGACTGGATCAAGACTATGATCAAAGTGGGAAACTCCGTCCACTAACAAAACCCCGATCTGATGCAATAGTACTCAAAAAGTGGGAAACACCATCCACTAGAACAAATCTGATACCCAATCTGATGCAATAGTCAACATCCGGTCAACCGCCCAAAGTCCGCGGTCACCGCAATAACCCACAACCCACAATTGGGTAAATTAATCAAGATCCGGTCAACCGCCTACTGTCCGCGGTTGCCGCAATAACCCACAATCCAACATCAAGCACACCCTGTCTCTGACCCTAAGGTCCCAGCTACACTATCCCAAACCTCTGCTCGAACCCGAGCAACATGACTCAAAAGTCTAAATAAAAAGGAGAAAGAAAGCAATCATGGTTTCTCCTAAGTCAAATTCCAATATGTAGTGCAGCAGTAAAAGATGGCCTAACTATATGTCCATACACATATGTCCATACAAGCATGCATTTGTCCTCAAGAAGAATAAAGAAAATAAACCTCATGCCAAAATTATCAATGACCATACCTGTCCAAAATTCTCAATCCATAATGGCTCCTCAGAGTAGAACCTGCACATAACTACATAATCCTATCCCAATGCATAAACCATCCTCATAAAAGGTTATGTGCTAATATGGCATGATAATTAATCATATAGGGTATCCTTGCCTTAGATAAGCTTTCACTAATCATCAACATGACTATTTGATTAATACCATTGTCATACTGTGAATAATTCACTGGCAATTTCCATAAAATCCTCATTGTTAAACTTACCGATCAATCCCAGCTATTGTACCATTCACCTGCATGCAATGCTAACATATGAAAATTTAGAGAACCGTCCACCGGTTCCGGGAATAAGGCACCCACCTGAAAAGCTGACTGTCCAAAGCCCAACAGCTGAAAACACCAAATAACTCTAATCCCTTGCTCCAATAAGTTCAGCACACCCGTAACACTCCTGGCACAATACAAAGTCCACTAATTACACTAGGCTCCCAAATATAGCACTTAAAACCACATACAACCTCGAATTCTGAACTGTTAAATTATCACCTGCAGATAGTGCCCAGAAAATTCCAATAAAAATATCACAGCAATCCTTGCGTCGATAGCTTCGAAACGGTACCTTGCACGCCCAAATCGGAGTTCGGTAAGTCAAGATAAAAATTCGGCAAGGGGGTACACTCATACAAAAATCTGTATTAAAACTGTACACTGTTCACTGAGAAAACAGTAATTTTCACCTCTGATGAAATCTCAGAAAAATCCAAGAAAAATACGAACGCGTTCCTTGCGATCTGTAGATGAAAAAGTTGTATAAGCTCGTTTCCGGCTGACGCTTGTGCGCAAAGATATGGCCAAAACACCTCGATGCTGTCCCACAAAGCCAAACAGAAAAAGGGTCACAATGTTGCCTCGGGATCCGTGCCAAAAACTCGCAACGGGAAAGCGCGATCAATACGAAAGATGAAGCCCTACCTCTTAGGAGTCTGTCGGCGCAAGAATCACAGAAAAAAGAGCTCGGGGTAGCCCAGGGCAGCCAAAACACTGTCGCTGCGCCGAAGAAGAACACTAGAAAGCAACATCGCGCCGCACCGTAAAATGGGGAACCTCGGGATTCGTGCCCCCAAAAATCCCAAAACTCTGCAGGAAGATCAAGCACTTAGAGGTGAAAAACTTAGCTTAAGGGAGCTCGGGTAGAGGAGGTGTGGTTTGGGAGAAAAAGCCCCAAAACAGAGGCTCCGGCTGCCTTTAAATAGGCTGAGGAAAACAATTGGGATAATTCCCATTAAGTCCGGATTTTCGGGCGCCCGGAAATTTCCGGGCGCGCACAGTGCGGCCCGGCCCACCACTTTCGGGCGCGCACAGTGCGGCCCGGTCCACCACACAGTCCAGTCCACTACTCCCCCGGGCCCCCACTGCACCCGGTGCACCTGCACCCGCGAATGGCGACGCGACACGTGGCCCGGCAACCCGTGCACCACGCACGTCGCGCCGTGGACCGCGCACGTCGCGGCTGACCCGGGCCGTACGGCCACCTGCCCCGCCGTACGGCCACCTGCCCCGGTCACCCACTCCACCGGTTGCGTGGACCGGGAGCACAACACCGAACCAATCACCTCACGCCACGTGTCCACCCGGTCTACCGTGCACCCGGGCCCAATTTCAGTGGACCGCGCCTGCTGAACCGGCCAACCGGAGAGCGCCATGTGGCACGCCCCCGGTGCACGACCTCCGCGGTGGACCGCGCGCCTGCCCGCACACTCAGCCGCCTGCCTGCGCCCTCAGCCGCCTGCCCGCGGCCGCCAAACGCCTGCCCGAGGCTGCGCCGCCGCCCGCCGACGCTGCCCGCCGCCGCCGGCGATCGCCGGAAATACTGTTCCGGCATGAACAGTACCCGCAAGCTCAAAAACAGTAAGTAATTAGCCCATCTTGACCGTTTTCGCGCGCTGATTCCAAATCCGGCGTCCATTTTGCCAAATTCCAATCCTATAATTTGCCGGAGGCTCCCGGAAAGGTATTTTTAATCCGAATCCGCGCCGAGCCTAAATTTGATATCCACTCCTCGCGTAAACTGTTCTAAACATCCGATGGGGTCCCCCGATTACCTACGAGATCCATTTTAAGCCCCGAGTCCATCTCTTGTGTCCAAACTGGCGCGCGAACACCGCCGACATGCCACGTAGGCTTCCAGAAGCTGCTGGTCACACTGTAGAAGCCCTGCAAAGATCCGGGTCACCACATCCTCCCCCACTAGAAGAAAGTTTCGTCCTCGAAACTAAGGCAACTCCCAAGGAGTCCCAGAAACCAGGGGTCAATACTCAACACCGCTGTCTCCAGCTCCCAAGTCACCTATCACTCCCCGTGATTACTCCTCAGCAACAACAACAGCAACAACCAGTACGGCATAGCCCGATTGCGCAATTCCCTCACCTCACGAGTCGGAATTCGCAACGGCGTCCCTCGTACTCCAAACTCTCACAGACCCCAAAAGGAACGAGTCAAACACGGGCGAGGGGTCCAAAACATGACACTCCAGAGCTGAGACGCAGAAAAACCTCAAAAACTCCAACAAAAGGCGGGGGGAAAAGGAACAAACAGCCTGAGTAACACGCTCTAAAATCACTCCCAAGAGCCAGCTCAACCAAAGCGACCCGAATCACATCCACACAAACACCTGCACAGAAAAGGGGCCCAAACAAGCAGGGGTTCACACTCGGTCGCCCTCAACACTTAACCACCTAAGTGGATTGCTCAGCCGCAGCCTCTCATCAAAAGGGATCCTCAGGGACTCAACTCAAACCCTGCACACAAGGATGGCCCCACACAGCGCCAGCTATGGAACCGTCATACTCGACTCCCAAATAGCTCTTCTGCTCCAGGCATCCGCCACCACAGTGGCTCTGACGGGGTGATACTGGATGCTCAAAAAATCCAATGGTGGCTCTACAGCCACTACGGGAGGTATCACTATAACTCACAAATCCATCTCCCACCACTGACTAGGTTAGAATCGGCGCTGGTACCAATCTCATCACCCGGTCATCAAGCTCTGCTGGCACTATCCGGTCCAAAAACTCCTCACCCCAACAATGACCGTCGATCTCGGCCAGTCTTAAATAGCATCCACTTTGGCCGAATTTCCACCGCCACCCCTTCGGCTAGAAGAAGTAATCTAGGAAGATATGCTCTCGAAGCTAAAACTTGCACCACAACGACATGGCAAAAAGCTTCTTCCCCACAGATCTTGTCACACCATATACAAATGCTGCACAAGCTCTAAACACTCAGGAAGGGGGTAAAACCAAAATATTCCTGGAGGATGCCGCTATCAAACCGTTCAAGGCCAACTGAAACACAGAATTCCTCAATCTAGAGGCAACAGGGCATTAGTCAATCCATTGGCTTCACTGTACTCGTAATGCCCCTACTGTGTCCTGAACACCATCTAGACAATGCCCTCAGCTGAAATTCCAAATTGGCGCAGGCATCAAACAATAACTGCCGGAATATAGCTCCTTCAAAAGGTTCTAAATAATACCTGGACCTGCCTGGACTCCAATCCCAAAGGGCTCTCACCGTCGTGTATCAACGACGTGGCACTAGGTCAAACAGACCCTCTATCCAACAGATCCCTGCACCGGTGCGATCAACTCTCCCCAGCTCTTACCGATAATCCAAGTGGTGCTACTGAGGTTGGCGCGGTTTCCAGAACCACGTCAACCGCAATCAAACTCTCCCTAACATGCGGCATAATCATCAACTCGAGTGGGACTCACACCCGGGATTTCGCAGCAATAGAAATATCCTTTGGTCCCGGCGCCACCATAAGCTCCTCTCACACAGTCGCTAAACCCTGTGTGCTCGAACAATCTCCCCACAACAAGCCTCCTTTGTCTGCCTCGCAAAAGTCACAATCAGCACCCTCTCTGCACTTAACCATCCAGTGGTGCGTGCCAACCAATCCAAGCACTGGGGTCAAAAACATCGAACTGCCACCCATATCAAGAGGTTTGCTGGTATAACTCATGGTCTCAACGACACTGAACAAAACCCACAAGCCTCCTTCACATGCATAACACCGATGGTATTCTGTACCTCTAGTGCACGTGGTAATAACTCATGCCTTTAGTCCATGCCGGAAAGCGAGGTACACTAACTCCCGACTGCGGTGATGAAATCACACTGCAACAACCCGATCACTGCCGTGGCGCCCTCCAACCCCAGGCGGCACAAGCTCATCCACCACGATGCAAGCGGTTGTCGCTTAGTCCATCAGAAAATATCCCATCAATCACAAGGGAGCACGACCTCTGTCTCTGCTCACGCTGAGGCAACAGATACGATCCTCCACAGACAACAAAACCACGCTAACCGTTGCGCTACTTGATATAGACACTGATACTGCCATCGGGGTCCGCCCGATCCCCAACAATCTCAGAAGTCCATCATGCAACCGTCATAAGACAAAACACCATTAATCCATGCAATCCCTATACACTTATCCTTTCTAAGCTCACCCCTCAATCCCATATGATACAATCAAAATATGCAAGTTATAAATCACAAAGGTAGAATTCCCTTGGGTAAGCTTTGCATTAACCATCCACAAGGATATCCACCACCCAGGAAAGCAAAACGAAAATGCCTCTGCCTGCCGATCGTCCTCCATCAGCCTAGCGCCAAGCGCCTCCCTCCAGAACTCGCCTCTAGCGGCAGATCCCCATCCAAGGAACTGCAGTGTCCAGCTCCAAACACAATGCCTACTCTGACGAGGCATCCACAGTCCAAAACCCGAACATGAGGATCGAAAAGAAACTAAGAGTATCCTGGAACAATCCACTCCCAATCTCACTTATCCTATGTGCCTCGTCCCTCGAAACCTGGAGCACCAATTCAACAACTGCATAAACTCTCTAGCACAGGGAGGCTCTCAATTGATCACTCCATCACCCCCAACCACGACTCTGCCTCCAAAGCTCCAAGCTCAATCTTACGAGTCGGGGGTGTTCATCTGCCAAATCTGGCTCACTAAATCAAACATGCCCCACAGCTCCTCTGCTGTCAACCATCCACCCTACCTCAGTGCCTTGGCACTAAACATTTGCACGGAGGGGGCCACTCGCTCTATGGGCACTACAAAAATCCCCTGCCACTGAGGGTACTACATCCTGGTGGTCTCAGAAGAAAAGTACAGTCGGGCTTGCCCACTGCTCTGACAACTGCGTCACCAAACTAGCTGCTCACACTGCCGCTGATATGTCTCTGACAATCCTGTCATCTGGGTTCGGTAGTTCCTCTGACCTCAATCCGGGTATCCGGCCCAACAAACCACACCGCTCAAGCTCAACTGCCATGACAGGATGCACAAAGGGTCCCAAACCCAGCGTCGGGGGAGCACACGCTCGCCACGACGAAACCACAAATCAGCACACAACAACGGCTCGACCCAATCCAGCGAAAGTCTAGAGCTGTCACCCATTCCATAGCGTTATGTTGTCTGCAGCCAACATAACTACTTAGGAGAATAAACATGCCAATCACTCATCCCGGTCCCTCGGGAGAGGTGCAAAACTCAATCAGGACTCTCGCTACAAATCACGACTCTCACGAAGTCATCCTAGGGTCCAACCACAAGCCTAGGGTTTCTAAGTCCACCATGACCTACAACCTAGGCTCTGATACCACCTAATCTGTCACGCCCCGGGGTCGAAACTGCGACCCGGGCTCGCCAACAGATCCGCCACCTATGCCAAACCCGCATAGGCGAAGCGTCCTACCTGCAAAAAGAACTACAGCTAACAGATATCAGAGCTAAAAGATAAAACTGCTGTAGAATAAAATCAACCACTGTACAAACTGAAGATAAAAACAACAAGGTCCATCTCCCCAAAAAAAAGATAATCATACTTTAACCTCGAGTACAAAACTCATAGCTCAACAGGGAGATATCTCAAATAAAACATCAGTGTACAAGCTCTCAATACATCATATCCTCACTACATCAGTCTCTCAAAAGAGGAAATAAATACCAATCTACCGACTATACTGAAGATCTCCTCCAAAGGGGTACCGCTACTCTCCAAAGATGGGTCTGGATCTAGCTCGCTACTCCCTCACCACGCACATAGCAACCACAGAACGGCAACACCCGCCAAGACTCTGCAAAACAAAGAGGAGAAAGGACAAAAGGGGGGAAAAACCCCCAACGGCGTGAGAACTACGCAATAAGGGAGTTCTCAGTGGGTATCGCCATAGGCCCGACGATCTGCCCACCAAGACTACTAGAGGCAAAAGATAACCGATGCAGTAAAACTGAAAGAAGAAGCTGGAAACACTCTACAGCTACCATGCCTCTATCCAAATGCTCAAATGGGAAACTCTGATGAAGATATGCACACTCGCACACGAGGTGCTCAATCGACCCAATCGAGCTGACTTGCCACATCGGGTCCAGTCAAACCTGCGCCCACCTACAACCACCTCCCGCTGGACGGGCAGGAATTACGTAGGGCGTCCAAACGGACTAACTCGCTATCGAGTAGTGGCTCATGCAGGCTATAGTCAAATCCATGCCCTCTCTCTCTCAGAGCGGAAAAGACTCAAGATGCTCAACCTCTCACACAATGGTCAAAAGAACTCACAACGACCACGGGACCACCGTCAAACCCCGAACGGTTCCCACAATACTAGCACTGGTCTAACACAGCTACTAGACTCCACTCGGTCCCCAGGCACGAGTGTAACCAAAAAGTATCTGCCTGAATAAACCCAATCGATAGACCAGTAATCACTGGTACGCCTGCTCTGCTGTCGAACTGCAGATCTCAATCGCTGGATACAGACGAGCTTCGGACACGGTACCGGTCGCATCCCAAAGTAAGTAACATATCGGCATCGAACCGTCCGATCGCAACAAAAGTAAGTACAGACTGGCATCGGTCCGTCCAGTCGCACACTCCGGAGTGGCACTCGAGGGAGCGACCCACCCGAGTAAAGTAGCACTGTATCAATCAACTGTATCGAGTATCTCTGTAACCACTGTCTCATAATAGCAGGACTGGATCAAGACTATGATCAAAGTGGGAAACTCCGTCCACTAACAAAAACCCCGATCTGATGCAATAGTACTCAAAAAGTGGAAACACCATCCACTAGAACAAATCTGATACCAATCTGATGCAATAGTCAACATCCGGTCAACCGCCCAAAGTCCGCGGTCACCGCAATAACCCACGACCCACAATTGGGTAAAATAATCAAGATCCGGTCAACCGCCTACTGTCCGCGGTTGCCGCAATAACCCACGATCCAACATCAAGCACACCCTGTCTCTGACCCGAAGGTCCCAGCTACACTATCCCAAACCTCTGCTCGAACCCGAGCAACACAGACCGCCTGACTAACAAGAAGGAGAAAGAATAACATGGTTTCTCCTAAGTCAAGTTCCAAAATGTAGTGCAGCAGTAAAAGATGGCCTAACTATATGTCCATACACATATGTCCATACAAGCATGCATTTGTCCTCAAGAAGAATAAGGAAAATAAACCTCATGCCAGAATTAGCAATGACCATACCTGTCCATGATTTTCGATCCATAATCACTCCTTGGAGTAGAACCTGCACATAACTACATAATCCTATCCCATTGTATAAACCAGCCTCATAAAAGGTTATATGCTAATATGGCATGATAATTAATCATATGGGGTAACCTTGCCTTAGGTAAGCTTCCACTAATCATCAACATAAATGTCTGATTAATACCATTGTCATACTGTGAATAATTCACTTGCAATTTCCATAAATCCTCATTGTTAAACTTACCGATCAATCCCAGCTATTGTACCATTCACCTGCATGCAATGCTAACATATGAAAATTTAGAGAACCGTCCACCGGTTCCGGGAATAAGGCACCCACCTGAAAAGCTGACTGTCCAAAGCCCACAGCTGAAAACACCAAAACTCTAATCCCTTGCTCCAATAAGTTCAGCACACCCGTAACACTCCTGGCACAACACAAAGTCCACTATTACACATACATTCCAAAATCTGCTCTCACACACACATACAACAACTCCAAAAATGCTTAATTTTCACCTGCAGCAAGAGCCCAGAAAATTCCAATAAAAATATCACAGCAATCCTTGCGTCGATAGCTTCGAAACGGTACCTTGCACGCCCAAATCGGAGTTCGGTAAGTCAAGATAAAAATTCGGCAAGGGGGTACACTCATGCAAAAATCTGTATTAAACTGTACAACTGTTCACTGAGAAAACAGTAAGTTTCACCTCTGATAAAATCTCAGAAAAATCCAAGAAAAATACGAGCGCGTTCCTTGCGATCTGTAGATGAAAAGGTTGTATAAGCTCGTTTCCCCGGCTGACGCTTGTGCGCAAAGATATGGCCAAAACACCTCGATGCTGTCCCAAAAAGCCAAACAGAAAATGGTCACAGTGTTGCCTCGGGATCCTGGCCCAAAAACTCGCAACAGGGAAAGCACGATCAATACGAAAGATGAAGCCCTACCTCCTAGGAGTCTGTCGGCACAAGAATCACTGCAAAATGATCTCGGGGTAGCCCAGGGAGCTAAAAACACTGTCGCTGCGCCGAAGAAGAACCCAGGAAGCAACATCGCGCCGCGCCGTAAAATCCAGAACCTCGGGATGCGTGCTCTTAAAATCCTAAACTTGGCAGGAAGATCAAGAATTAAGAGATGAACCAGTCTTCTTCAAGGTGCTCCGGGCAGATGGTGCATGGGCTGAGAGAAAGAGCCAAAGAAGAGGGCTCGGGCTGCCTATTATAGGCTGAGGAAACAATTGGAAAAATTCCCCAGGTGTCCCAATTTCCGGGCGCCCGAAACTTTTCGGGCGCGCACAGTGCGGCCCGGCCCCAACTTTCCGGGCGCGCACAGTGCGGCCCGGTCCACACACACACAGTCCAGTCCACAACTCCCCCGGGCCCCCACTGCCACCCGGTGCACCTGCTGCCCGCGAATGGCGACGCGACAACGTGGCCCGGCAACCCGTGCACCACGCCACGTCGCGCCGTGGCCGCGCACGTCGCGGCTTGACCCGGGCCGTACGGCCACCTGCCCCGCGTACGGCCACCTGCCCCGGTCACCCACTCCACCGGTTGCGTGGACCGGGAGCACAACACCGGACCAACCACCTCACGCCACGTGTCCACCCGGTCTACCGTGCACCATCGGCCTGCACCGTGAACCCAGACCACAACACCGACCAGTGAGAACCTGCCACGTGTCCCTTCCTCGGTGCACGACGGCCGCGTGGACCGCGCACCTGACCGCGCCCCCGCGCGCCTGCCCGCGCCCCTGTGCGCCTGCCCGCGGCCGCGCGCCGCCTGCCCGAGCGCCTTCCGCCGCCTTCCGCCGCTGCCCGCCGCCGCCAGCCGCCGCCGGCGATCGCCGGAAACACTGTTCCGGCGATGAACAGATTTTACTGTAGCAAGCTCCGAAAAATACAAGTAAATAGCCCATCTTGACCGTTTTCGCGCGCTGATTCCAAATCCGGCGTCCATTTTGCCAAATTCCAATCCTATAATTTGCCGGAGGCTCCCAGAAAGGTATTTTTAATCTGAATTCCGCGCCGAGCCTAAATTTGATATCCACTTCGCGCGTAAACTCTTCTAAACATCCGATGGGGTCCCCCGATTACCTACGAGATCCATTTTAAGCCTTGAGTCCATCTCTTGTGTCCAAATTGGCGCGCGAACACCGCCGACATGCCACGTAGGCTTCCAGAAGCTGCTGGCCACACTGTAGAAGCCCTGCAAAGATCCGGGTCACCACATTTAGTGTTGGGGCACCGAGGCAGGGTGGATAGTTGACAGCGGGTAAGCTGTGGGATTGCGACGATCGAGTGAGCCAGTTTTGGCGGATGAGTCATTCCGATTCGTGGGATTGAGTATGGAGCCCTTGGAGGCAGGGTCTTGTTCAGTGGGGGATAGAGAGTGCTTGGAAGCCTTTTGCGTCAAGAGTTAACGCAGCGCTGAACTGCACGCTCCATGTGTAAAGGGACGGGGCGCATAGGATATGAGTGTCTGAAAGTGGATTGCGCCAGGATACCTTTTAATTCGTTGGGTCCCTCCAGTACGGATTAAGGACGCCTCATTGGAGTAGGCGCCGGGTGTGGAGCGTGGTATTGTAGTTCCTTGGGTTGGGATCTACCGCCTGGGGCGAGTTCTGATTGAGGCGCTTGGCGCCGGGTGATGGAGGACAGATCAGTCGGTGGAGGCATTCCCGATTTCTTTTTCCAGGATAGTGGATTTCTGAGATTGTCGGAGCACATATGTTACAGCGGTCGGTGTGGTGGTACTTGTGGGCTGGCGGGTTCAGTTTTCTTTCGCGGCGGTTGATTATGCCGCAAGGACAGTTTTCTTGGGGGAGCCAGGCCCGGAGGTGTTGATGCCGGAGAGTCGGGGAATTTCTTCTACATCCCGACGGTTTAGAGATTAGAGAGCAGAGTCTACGTGATCAGTTGGGGGACTTATATTGGGTACCTTGGGGTACAGAGGTATTGGGATCAAGCTTTTGTGCCGATGGACTTGTGGTGGATTATCTGAGACCCTGGGAGGAGCAGATGCCTGTACCGATGCAGGCTACTTGGTAGCTCGAGCGGTTAGCCCAGCTGTACTTGGATGAGGTGGTGCGGTTTTCTGGAATGCCCGCCTCTACTTTGTTCTAGTTAGAGACCCGAGGGTTGTATCGCGTCTCTGGAGGAGGTATTAGACAGCTTGGGAGCTTGAGTGGTGGATGATTGGATATTTACCCCCTCTATTTGGTTGAGGTTTCGGGTTGAGGATTGGTTTTAGTTTCGAGGACGAAACTTTCTTTTAGTGGGGGAGGATGTGATGACCTGGATCTCTGCTGAGCTGTGGTAGAGTCATTGGTGACATCTGGGGAGCTTGTATTGTGTGTTGGAGGTGTTTGTGCACCAATTGGACAGTTGTGGCGGACTTCGGGCTTACTAGATCACGTGGGTGATCAATGGACTCCGTCGGATCGTTAGAAGTGGTTTCGCGCGAAGCAGATATTAAAAATGGACTCAGCAACGAAGTTTGGACCAAGGATTACCTTTCCGGATGCCTTCGGCAAATTTTGGAGTTGGAATTTGGCAAAATGGACATCAAATTCGGATTCAGCGCGCGAAAACGGTCAAAATGGACTACCCACTTGTTATTTTTGAGCACCGGTCACTGTTCATGCCGGAACAGTGTTTCCGGCCGCCGGCGGGCAGCGGCGGCGGCGGGCGGGCGGCGGAGCACGACGGACGGGCTCGGGCAGGCGGCAGAGCGGCCCGCGGGCAGCGCGTGGTCGCGGGCAGCGCGCGGGCAGGCGCGCGGGTGCGCGGGCAGGCGCGCGGTCCACGGGCCGTCGTGCAACAGGGGTTGGACACGTGGCTTCTTGGGATTGGTCGGTGCAGTGGACTTGGACCACGGAGCAGGCGGGCGCGGTGCATTGACCGCGGGACACGTGGCGGTTTCTGGTTGGCGGGCTCATGCAGGCTGGGACCACAGAGCGTGGGGTGCCTCGGAACAGTGCGCGGCAGGGGGTGACAGGCGGCGCGCCAGGGTTGGTCGGGGGGTAGTGCGGGCCAGGTGGCGCCCTGTGATTCACGGGCGCCACCCACCCGCGTTGACCAGGCGGGCCACGCGGCGCTACGCGTGCGGCGGGGAAGGCGTTGCCTGTTCGGGGGCGACGTGGAGGCCCGGGAGGCTTTCGGGCGCACACAGTGTTGGGCCGGGCCCAACACTGTAGCCGCCCGAAAGTGGGAGCGCCCGGAAATTTTGGACAGGTTGGGTATTTCGGATTTGTTTTTCCCTGGCCTATAAATAGGCCGAGTTCTGCAGTGAAGAACTCTTTCCCTGTTCCTCCTTTCACAGTGCCACCTTCACGAGATTTCTTCATCTCCCTGAGCCGGATCCATCTGCAGATTCCAGGATTTTTCGGTGGCACGCATCCGAGGTTTGCATTTTTACGGCGCGGCGCGACGCTCGTTCGTTTGTGGTCTTCTTCGTCGCGTTTGGTGCGAGGACTCCCTGGCTTATCTCGAGCACCTTTTTCTGTGATTCTTGCGCCATCGTCTTCAAGACAGGTAGGGCTACGTTCCCCATGTTTACTATTTTTCCCATTCGAGCTTTTCATGGATTTTTCGGATCATCTTGTGACCTCATTTTCTGTGGCGGAGTTTTGGGACAGCGGTGCGGTATTTTGGTGATATCTTCGCGCACAGGCATCGGATTGGGGCGATTCAATAGGCGTTTGCATCTACACGTCACGAGGAATATCTCCAAATTTTTTGGAATTTTCTGAATTTGCGCCGAAGGGATATCCCTGTTTACAGAACCTTGTGGTTCAGTTTTTGAGAGCAGTTTATTTCGGGGTGTTCCCCTTGTCGGATTTGTTTCTCAGTGTAGGAAACCTCGGATTTGAGTGTGCAGGTCGTAACGTTCGACGGGTTCGTCGCGAGGATCGTGACAGTATTTTCTTTGGAATTTTCCGGCACTTCTCGCAGGAAAAACAGGCAAAATTGGGCTGTTGTGTTTGTGGCCTATTTTGTGTGGCATTGTATGTTAATTAATGTATGTTTTCTTTTGGGAATTTTGTACAGCGACGCGTGCGGCTTCTTCGGTTTTGGGCGAGAGCACTTTTTGGACTTGGAATTAGCGATCGATGGGGTGGTTGTTGTTTCCTCTATTTTTGACACGCTCACTAGGAATATATATAGTGATCCCTTTATTTGGACATGCATGCTTAAGTGATATAAAATGTGAGCCTTCATATGGAAATTACTATTTTTGGGTATTTGATATTGGTTGGGACTTATATCCATGTTGTATGGATGGAATGTTAGCATTTTAACCTTGCATGTGGGTTGGGTTTATTTATTTTTGGCTTTATGATTATCCTGTTAGTGGTTGTACTATTGAGGACTTTTATGACATGCATAGGTGGATAGTGATGCTTTTATCATGGATCAATAGACATGGGTGGTTGGATAGTTTTAGCATGATGGTTTATCTATGCGGAGTTTAATTGTCTACTCATGTGGAACCACTAGTGGTCGCCTTTTTTCCTTTATTTCCTTGAGAACACTTGCATGCGTGTTTGGACATCTAGGTAGGCCATCTTGTATAAAATCGCTATACTTTCATGCTGGAACTTGACTTAGGAGAAACCTTGTTTGCTTCTTTTCTCCTTTTCGTTAGTCAGGTGGGTTTGCTCGGTTGAGCATGGGTTTGGGTATAGTGTAGCCGGGGCCTGGATTATGGATCATGGGTTTTGAGCGGCGACCGCGATTTGGGCGGTTGACCCGATGTCGGTTAAGGACATCGTGACAGGGCATGATTATGGACTAGAGGTTTTGTGGCAACACGCGGATAGTAGGCGGTTGACCAATGTCGGGTGTGGGACAATGTTTTGATGTGGGTATTCCGGCACCACGGATTTTGGGCGGTTGACCGAGGTCGGTTGTGAGACCTGGTTGTGATTGTGGGGTAATTCGACATCGCGGATATTGGGCGATTGACCGACGGATGGTTCTTTTTGCATCTGATTGGGAATCAGTTTCTTTAGTGGAGGGTTGTGTTCCCTGGGGCTTTATAGTTGTGATCCAATCCTGCTTTTAGCACACCGCGCGGTTTTTTTTTTTTTTTTTTTTATTGCCCGTGTGCTTTTTATCCACCCGCGCGGTTATTGCCCTGTGATTGCTTTCCTCGTGTGGTCGCTCCCCTCGAGAATCCCCTCCGGAGGCCGGGCCAGACAGTTATGGATTAGTTTTTGCTTCACATCGGCGCGGCTTATTTGCCCGATGATGAGGGCGGCAGCAGGAGGTTTGCTATCAGCATCGGCGCGGCTCCTGCCCGATGATGAGTGCGTACAGATTGGGTTCATCGGGGACGGTTGGTTATTGTTGCTTACGGTTATTCCAGTCTAGGACTGTATTTTAGAGGTTAGTAGTGGTAGATTTTCCCTTTTACAAGCTTTTTCTTTTTCTTACCACTCTTCTTTCCTTTTTGCCTCTGGTAACCTAGTGGGGGTGTCAGAGTTTGGGGTTTTTACCCAATAGGGGAGGCTACTAGTTTACTAGTATTTCGCACCCCCATTCTTCTTTTCTCTTTTTCTTCTTCTTTGTTTGCATGGCTTCTGCGGTGCTGCTGGTTCTTTCAGCGACGGGTCAGGAGAGAGGACGGCTGATAGCTAGATCGCGATGCAGGATGACGTGTTAGCGGACTGGTGTGTACCCATGTTTCCTCAGATACGGTTGTACTTTTACATTTGGGTCTGGCTTTTGCCAGCAGTTGTATTTATTTTGGTGAGCTGGGAGTGACTGATGTATCATTTATACAGCTGTATTGTATTTATTTTCCCGCCAGTCTGAGATGTATTTTTTTTAGTTCAGCTCTATGTTTATTGCTCTTTTATTGTTTACTCTCTATATCTGAGCAGGTTTGGTCCTTCGTGTACGCGGAAAGACCCGTTGGGCACGGCGATCTGTATACGGCCCCGGTTCTGTTTACACCCTGGCTGAAACCCATAGACCAACCTGTTTGCGTCACAATCGTTCTTGTCCCTCCTCTGCTTGTTTGGGCCTCATAAACGGGCGCTGCTATTTACGCAGCCTCCCGGGTGGTACCGGTGGTGACTCCGTCGTCGGCGGTACAACGGCGGATAAGAAATATTCGAAATCGAGCTTGCTCTTATTCGGCGGCCGGGGCGTTGGCTTTCCTAGTGCTATGACTCTCCTTTCGAGAGACTCATCAGTTGGGCTAAGTGCCCATATATCTC
>CM055060.1:8640404-8668117 GCA_029204045.2 Tillandsia leiboldiana
ACCCGCCAAGACTATGCAAAACAAGAGGAGAAAGGACAAAAGGGGAAACCCCCAAGGGCGTGAGACACGCAATAAGGGAGTTCTCAGTGGTATCGCCAACCCGACGATCTGCCCCAAGACTACTAGAGGCAAAAGATAACCGTGCAGTAAAACTGAAAGAAGAAGCTGGAAACACTCTACAGCTACATGCCCCTAACCAAATGCTCAATGGGGAAAACTCTGATGAGATATGCAACACTCGCACACGAGTGCTCAATCACCCAATCGAGCTTGACTGCCACATCGGGTCCAGTCAAACCTGCGCCCACCTACAACCACCTCCCGCTGACGGGCAGGAATTACGTAGGGCGTCCAACGACTAACTCGCTATCGAGTAGTGGCTCATGCAGGCTATAGTCAAATCCATGCCCTCTCTCTCTCAAACGGAAAGACTCAAGATGCTCAACCTCTCACACAATGGTCAAAGAACTCACACACGACCACGGGACCACCGTCAAAACCCCCGAACGGTTCCCAACAATACTAGCACTGGTCTACAACAGCTACTAGACTCCACTCGGTCCCCCAGGCACGAGTGTAACAAAAAGTATCTGCCTGAATAAACCCAATCGTAGAACCATTATCACTGGTCTGCCTGCTCTGCTTTCGACTCCGATCTCAATCGCGGGATAACAGACCTACTCGTACCGGTACGTCGCATCCCAAAGTGTAAACAATCGCAATCGAACCGTCCGATCGCACACAAAGTAGTAACAGACTGGCATCGTCGTCCCGTCGCACACTCTTCCGGAGTGGCACTCGAGGGAGCGACCCACACGAGTAAAGTATCACTGTATCAAGCATCACTGTATCGAGTATCTCTGTAACCACTGTCTCATAATAGCAGGACTGGATCAAACTATGATCAAAGTGGGAAACTCCCGTCCACTAACAACCCCGATCTGATGCAATAGTACTCAAAAAGTGGGACACACCATCACATATAACAACTCTGATACCCAATCTGTGCAATAGTCAACATCCGGTCCAACCGCCCACGTCCGCGGTCACCGCAATAACCCACAACCACATTGGGTAAATTAATCAAGATCCGTCAACCGCCTACTGTCCGCGGTTGCCGCAATAACCCACAATCCAACATCAAGCACACCCTGTCTCTGACCCTAGGTCCCAGCTACACTATCCCAAACCTCTGCTCGAACCCGAGCAAAATGACTCAAAAGTCTAAATAAAAAGGAGAAAGAAAGCAATCATGGTTTCTCCTAAGTCAAATTCCATATGTAGTGCAGCAGTAAAAGATGGCCTAACTATATGGTCCATACACATATGTCCATACAAGCATGCATTTGTCCTCAAGAAGAATAAAGAAAATAAACCTCATGCCAAAAATTATCAATGACCATACCTGTCCATAATTCTCAATCCATAATGGCTCCTCAGAGTAGAACCTG
Source organism: Tillandsia leiboldiana (assembly GCA_029204045.2). Classification (NCBI taxonomy): domain Eukaryota; kingdom Viridiplantae; phylum Streptophyta; class Magnoliopsida; order Poales; family Bromeliaceae; genus Tillandsia; species Tillandsia leiboldiana. Next base: position 8,641,856 of record CM055060.1, read on the forward strand.
CACATAACTACATAATCCTATCCCAATGCATAAACCATCCTCATAAAAGGTTATGCTAATATGGCATGATAATTAATCATATAGGGTATCCTTGCCTTAGATAAGCTTTCACTAATCATCAACATGACTATTTGATTAATACCATTGTCATACTGTGAATAATTCACTTGCAATTTCCATAAAATCCTCATTGTTAAACTTACCGATCAATCCCAGCTATTGTCATTCACCTGCATGCAATGCTAACATATGAAAATTAGAGAACCGTCCCCGGTTCCCGAAATAAGGCACCCACCACCTGAAACTGACTGTCAAAGCCCAACAGCTGAAAACACCAATTAACTCTAATCCCTTGCTCCAATAAGTTCAGCACACCCGTAACACTCCTGGCACAATACAAAGTCCACTAATTACACTAGGCTCCCAAAATAAACTAAAACCACATACACCTCGAATTCTGAACTGTTAAATTATCACCTGGATAGTGCCCAGAAAATTCCAATAAAAATATCACAGCAATCCTTGCGTCGATAGCTTCGAACGGTACCTTGCACGCCCAAATCGGAGTTCGTAAGTCAAGATAAAAATTCGGCAAGGGGGTACACTCATAAAAATCTGTATTAAACTGTACACTGTTCACTGAGAAAACAGTAATTTTCACCTCTGATGAAATCTCAGAAAAATCCAAGAAAAATACGAGCGCGTTCTTGCGATCTGTATGAAAAAGTTGTATAAGCTCGTTTCCGGCTGACGCTGTGTGCGCAAGATATGGGCCAAACCACCGATGGCTGTCCCACAAGCCAAACAGAAAAAAGGGTCACAGTGTTGCCTCGGGATCCGTGCCAAAAACTCGCAACGGGAAAGCGCGATCAATACGAAAGATGAAGCCCTACCTCTTAGGAGTCTGTCGGCGCAAGAATCACAGAAAAAGGAGCTCGGGGTAGCCCAGGGGAGCCAAAACACTGTCGCTCGCTGCGCCGAAGAAGAACACTAGAAAGCAACATCGCGCCGCACCGTAAAATGGGGAACCTCGGGATTCGTGCCCCCAAAAATCCCAAGAACTTGCAGGAAGATCAAGCACTTAGAGGTGAAAAACTTCCTTAAGGGAGCTCGGGGAGAGGTGTGTTTGGCTGAGAAAAAAGCCCAAAAAGAGGCTCGGGCTGCCTTTAATAGGCTGAGAAAACAATTGGATAATTCCCATTAAGTCCGGATTTTCGGGGCGCCCGGAATTTTTCGGGCGCGCACAGTGCGGCCCGGCCCACCACTTTTCGGGCGCGCGCAGTGCGGCCCCGGTCCACCACACAGTCCAGTCCACTACTCCCCCCCGGGCCCCACTGCACCCGGTCACCTGCGCCCGCAATGGCGACGCGACACGTGGCCCGGCAACCCGTGCACCACCACGCACGTCGCGCCGTGGACCGCGCACGTCGCGGCTGACCCGGGCCGTACGGCCACCTGCCCCGCCGTACGGCCACCTGCCCCGGTCACCCACTCCCCCACCGTTGCGTGGACCGGGAGCACAACACCGAACCAATCACCTCACGCCACGTGTTCCACCCCGGTCTACCGTGCACCCGGGCCCAATTTCAGTGGACCTGCGCCTGCTGAACCGGCCAACCGGAGAGCGCCATGTGGCACGCCCCCGGTGCACGACCTCCGCGGTGGACCGCGCGCCTGCCCGCACACTCAGCCGCCTGCCTGCGCCCTCAGCCGCCTGCCCGCGGCCGCCAATACGCCTGCCCGAGGCTGCGCCGCCGCCGCTCGACGCTGCCCGCCGCCGCCGGCGATCGCCGGAAATACTGTTCCGGCATGAACAGTACCCGCAAGCTCAAAAAACAGTAAGTAATTAGCCCATCTTGACCGTTTTCCGCGCGCTGATTCCAAATCCGGCGTCCATTTTGCCAAATTCCAATCCTATAATTTGCCGGAGGCTCCCGGAAAGGTATTTTTAATCCGAATTCCGCGCCGAGCCTAAATTTGATATCCACTCCTCGCGTAAACTGTTCTAAACATCCGATGGGGTCCCCCGATTACCTACGAGATCCATTTTAAGCCCCGAGTCCATCTCTTGTGTCCAAACTGGCGCGCGAACACCGCCGACATGCCACGTAGGCTTCCAGAAGCTGCTGGTCACACTGTAGAAGCCCTGCAAGATCCGGGTCACCACATCCTCCCCCACTAGAAGAAAGTTTCGTCCTCGAAACTAAGGCAACTCCCAAGGAGTCCCAGAAACCAGGGGTCAATACTCAACACCGCTGTCTCCAGCTCCCAAGTCACCTATCACTCCCCGTGATTACTCCTCAGCAACAACAACAGCAACAACCAGTACGGCATAGCCCGATTGCGCAATTCCCTCACCTCACGAGTCGGAATTCGCAACGGCGTCCCTCGTACTCCAAACTCTCACAGACCCCAAAAGGAACGAGTCAAACACGGGCGAGGGGTCCAAAACATGACACTCCAGAGCTGAGACGCAGAAAAAACCTCAAAAACTCCAACAAAAGGCGGGGGGAAAAGGAACAAACAGCCTGAGTAACACGCTCTAAAATCACTCCCAAGAGCCAGCTCAACCAAAGCGACCCGAATCACATCCACACAAACACCTGCACAGAAAAGGGGCCCAAACAAGCAGGGGTTCACACTCGGTCGCCCTCAACACTTAACCACCTAAGTGGATTGCTCAGCCGCAGCCTCTCATCAAAAGGGATCCTCAGGGACTCAACTCAAACCCTGCACACAAGGATGGCCCCACACAGCGCCAGCTATGGAACCGTCATACTCGACTCCCAAATAGCTCTTCTGCTCCAGGCATCCGCCACCACAGTGGCTCTGACGGGGTGATACTGGATGCTCAAAAATCCAATGGTGGCTCTACAGCCACTACGGGAGGTATCACTATAACTCACAAATCCATCTCCCACCACTGACTAGGTTAGAATCGGCGCTGGTACCAATCTCATCACCCGGTCATCAAGCTCTGCTGGCACGATCCGGTCCAAAAACTCCTCACCCCCAACAATGACCGTCGATCTCGGCCAGTCTTAAATAGCATCCACTTTGGCCGAATTTCCACCGCCACCCCTTCGGCTAGAAGAAGTAATCTAGGAAGATATGCTCTCGAAGCTAAAACTTGCACCACAACGACATGGCAAAAAGCTTCTTCCCCACAGATCTTGTCACACCATATACAATGCTGCACAAGCTCTAAACACTCAGGAAGGGGGTAAAACCAAAATATTCCTGGAGGATGCCGCTATCAAACCGTTCAAGGCCAACTGAAACACAGAATTCCTCAATCTAGAGGCAACAGGGCATTAGTCAATCCATTGGCTTCACTGTACTCGTAATGCCCCTACTGTGTCCTGAACACCATCTAGACAATGCCCTCAGCTGAAATTCCAAATTGGCGCAGGCATCAAACAATAACTGCCGGAATATAGCTCCTTCAAAAGGTTCTAAATAATACCTGGACCTGCCTGGACTCCAATCCCAAAGGGCTCTCACCGTCGTGTATCAACGACGTGGCACTAGGTCAAACAGACCCTCTATCCAACAGATCCCTGCACCGGTGCGATCAACTCTCCCAGCTCTTACCGATAATCCAAGTGGTGCTACTGAGGTTGGCGCGGTTTCCAGAACCACGTCAACCGCAATCAAACTCTCCCTAACATGCGGCATAATCATCAACTCGAGTGGACTCACACCCGGGATTTCGCAGCAATAGAAATATCCTTTGGTCCCGGCGCCACCATAAGCTCCTCTCACACAGTCGCTAAACCCTGTGTGCTCGAACAATCTCCCCACAACAAGCCTCCTTTGTCTGCCTCGCAAAAGTCACAATCAGCACCCTCTCTGCACTTAACCATCCAGTGGTGCCGTGCCAACCAATCCCAAGCACTGGGTCAAAACATCGAACTGCCACCCATATCAAGAGGTTTGCTGGTATAACTCATGGTCTCAACGACACTGAACAAAACCCACAAGCCTCCTTCACATGCATAACACCGATGGTATTCTGTACCTCTAGTGCACGTGGTAATAACTCTGCCTTTAGTCCATGCCGGAAAGCGAGGTACACTAACTCCGACTGCGGTGATGAAATCACACCTGCAACAACCCGATCACTGCCGTGGCGCCCTCCAACCAGGCGGCACAAGCTCATCCACACGATGCAAGCGGTTGTCGCTTAGTCCATCAGAAAATATCCCATCAATCACAAGGGAGCACGACCTCTGTCTCTGCTCACGCTGAGGCAACAGATACGATCCTCCACAGACAACAAAACCACGCTACCGTTGCGCTACTCTGATATAGACACTGATACTGCCATCGGGGTCCGCCCGATCCCCAACATCTCAGAAGTCCATCATTGCAACCGTCATAAGACAAAACACCATTAATCCATGCAATTCCCTATACACTTATCCTTTCTAAGCTCACCCCTCAATCCCATATGATACAATCAAAATATGCAAGTTATAAATCACAAAGGGTAGAATTCCCTTGGGTAAGCTTTGCATTAACCATCCACAAGGATATCCACCACCCAGGAAAGCAAAACGAAAATGCCTCTGCCTGCCGATCTGTCCTCCATCACCTAGCGCCAAGCGCCTCCCTCCAGAACTCGCCTCTAGCGGCAGATCCCCATCCAAGGAACTGCAGTGTCCAGCTCCAAACACAATGCCTACTCTGACGAGGCATCCACAGTCCAAAACCCGAACATGAGGGACCGAAAAGAAACTAAAGAGTATCCTGGAACAATCCACTCCCAATCTCACTTATCCTATGTGCCTCGTCCCTCGAAACCTGGAGCACCAATTCAACAACTGCATAAACTCTCTAGCACAGGGAGGCTCTCAATTGATCACTCCATCACCCCCAACCACGACTCTGCCTCCAAAGGCTCCAAGCTCAATCTTACGAGTCGGGGTGGTTCATCTGCCAAATCTGGCTCACTAAATCAAACATGCCCCACAGCTCCTCTGCTGTCAACCATCCACCCTACCTCAGTGCCTTGGCACTAAACATTGGCACGGAGGGGGCCACTCGCTCTATTGGCACTACAAAAATCCCTGCCACTGAGGGTACTACATCCTGGTGGTCTCAGAAGAAAAGTACAGTCGGGCTGCCCACTGCTCTGACAACTGCGTCACCAAACTAGCTGCTCACACTGCCGCTGATATGTCTCTGACAATCCTGTCATCTGGGTTCGGAGTTCTCTGACCTCAATCCGGGTATCCGGCCCAAAACCAACCGCTCAAGCTCAACTGCCATGACAGGATGCACAAAGGGTCCCAAACCCAGCGTCGGGAGACACCGCTCGCCACGACGAAACCACAAATCAGCACACAACAACGCTCGACCCAATCCAGCGAAAGTCTAGAGCATGTCACCCATTCCATAGCGTTATGTTGTCTGCAGCCACATAACTACTTAGGAGAATAAACATGCCAATCACTCATCCCGTCCCTCGGGAGAGGTGCAAAACTCAATCAGGACTCTCGCTACAAATCACGACTCTCACGAAGTCATCCTAGGGTCCAACCACAAGCCTAGGGTTTCTAAGTCCACCATGACCTACAACCTAGGCTCTGATACCACCTAATCTGTCACGCCCCGGGGTCGAAACTGCGACCCGGGCTCGCCAACAGATCCGCCACCTATGCCAAAACCCGCATAGGCGAAGCGTCCTACCTGCAAAAAGAACTACAGCTAACAGATATCAGAGCTAAAAGATAAAACTGCTGTAGAATAAAATCAACCACTGTACAACTGAAGATAAAACAACAAGGTCCATCTCCCAAAAAAGATAATCATACTTTAACCTCGAGTACAAAACTCATAGCTCAACAGGGAGATATCTCAAATAAAACATCAGTGTACAAGCTCTCAATACATCATATCCTCACTACATCAGTCTCTCAAAAGAGGAAATAAATACCAATCTACCGACTATACTGAAGATCTCCTCCAAAGGGGTACCGCTACTCTCCAAAGATGGGTCTGGATCTAGCTCGCTACTCCCTCACCACGCACAGCAACCACAGAACGGCAACACCCGCCAAGACTCTGCAAAACAAAGAGGAGAAAGGACAAAAGGGGGAAAACCCCCAACGGACGTGAGAACTACGCAATAAGGGAGTTCTCAGTGGGTATCGCCACAAGGCCCGACGATCTGCCCACCAAGACTACTAGAGGCAAAAGATAACCGATGCAGTAAAACTGAAAGAAGAAGCTGGAAACACTCTACAGCTACCATGCCCCTATCCAAATGCTCAAATGGGAAAACTCTGATGAAGATATGCAACACTCGCACACGAGGTGCTCAATCGACCCAATCGAGCTGACTGCCACATCGGGTCCAGTCAAACCTGCGCCCACCTACAACCACCTCCCGCTGACGGGCAGGAATTACGTAGGGCGTCCAAACGGACTAACTCGCTATCGAGTAGTGGCTCATGCAGGCTATAGTCAAATCCATGCCCTCTCTCTCTCAGAGCGAAAAGACTCAAGATGCTCAACCTCTCACACAATGGTCAAAGAACTCACAACGACCACGGGACCACCGTCAAACCCCGAACGGTTCCCAACAATACTAGCACTGGTCTAACACAGCTACTAGACTCCACTCGGTCCCCCAGGCACGAGTGTAACAAAAAGTATCTGCCTGAATAAACCCAATCGATAGACCAGTAATCACTGGTACTGCCTGCTCTGCTGTCGAACTCCAGATCTCAATCGCGGGATACAGACCGACTTCGGACCGGTACGGTCGCATCCCAAAGTAAGTAACAGATCGGCATCGAACCGTCCGATCGCACACAAAAGTAAGTAACAGACTGGCATCGGTCCGTCCAGTCGCACACTCCGGAGTGGCACTCGAGGGGAGCGACCCACACGAGTAAAGTATCACTGTATCAAGCATCACTGTATCGAGTATCTCTGTAACCACTGTCTCATAATAGCAGGACTGGATCAAGACTATGATCAAAGTGGGAAACTCCGTCCACTAACAAAACCCCGATCTGATGCAATAGTACTCAAAAAGTGGGAAACACCATCCACTAGAACAAATCTGATACCCAATCTGATGCAATAGTCAACATCCGGTCAACCGCCCAAAGTCCGCGGTCACCGCAATAACCCACAACCCACAATTGGGTAAATTAATCAAGATCCGGTCAACCGCCTACTGTCCGCGGTTGCCGCAATAACCCACAATCCAACATCAAGCACACCCTGTCTCTGACCCTAAGGTCCCAACTACACTATCCCAAACCTCTGCTCGAACCCGAGCAACATGACTCAAAAGTCTAAATAAAAAGGAGAAAGAAAGCAATCATGGTTTCTCCTAAGTCAAATTCCAATATGTAGTGCAGCAGTAAAAGATGGCCTAACTATATGTCCATACACATATGTCCATACAAGCATGCATTTGTCCTCAAGAAGAATAAAGAAAATAAACCTCATGCCAAAATTATCAATGACCATACCTGTCCAAAATTCTCAATCCATAATGGCTCCTCAGAGTAGAACCTGCACATAACTACATAATCCTATCCCAATGCATAAACCATCCTCATAAAAGGTTATGTGCTAATATGGCATGATAATTAATCATATAGGGTATCCTTGCCTTAGATAAGCTTTCACTAATCATCAACATGACTATTTGATTAATACCATTGTCATACTGTGAATAATTCACTGGCAATTTCCATAAAATCCTCATTGTTAAACTTACCGATCAATCCCAGCTATTGTACCATTCACCTGCATGCAATGCTAACATATGAAAATTTAGAGAACCGTCCACCGGTTCCGGGAATAAGGCACCCACCTGAAAAGCTGACTGTCCAAAGCCCAACAGCTGAAAACACCAAATAACTCTAATCCCTTGCTCCAATAAGTTCAGCACACCCGTAACACTCCTGGCACAATACAAAGTCCACTAATTACACTAGGCTCCCAAATATAGCACTTAAAACCACATACAACCTCAAATTCTGAACTGTTAAATTATCACCTACAGATAGTGCCCAGAAAATTCCAATAAAAATATCACAGCAATCCTTGCGTCGATAGCTTCGAAACGGTACGTTGCACGCCCAAATCGGAGTTCGGTAAGTCAAGATAAAAATTCGGCAAGGGGGTACACTCATACAAAAATCTGTATTAAAACTGTACACTGTTCACTGAGAAAACAGTAATTTTCACCTCTGATGAAATCTCAGAAAAATCCAAGAAAAATACGAGCGCGTTCCTTGCGATCTGTAGATGAAAAAGTTGTATAAGCTCGTTTCCGGCTGACGCTTGTGCGCAAAGATATGGCCAAAACACCTCGATGCTGTCCCACAAAGCCAAACAGAAAAAGGGTCACAGTGTTGCCTCGGGATCCTTGCCAAAAACTCGCAACGGGAAAGCGCGATCAATACGAAAGATGAAGCCCTACCTCTTAGGAGTCTGTCGGCGCAAGAATCACAGAAAAAGGAGCTCGGGGTAGCCCAGGGGAGCCAAAACACTGTCGCTGCGCCGAAGAAGAACACTAGAAAGCAACATCGCGCCGCACCGTAAAATAGGGAACCTCGGGATTCGTGCCCCCAAAAATCCCAAAACTCTGCAGGAAGATCAAGCACTTAGAGGTGAAAAACTTAGCTTAAGGGAGCTCGGGCAGAGGAGGTGTGGTTTGGGAGAAAAAGCCCCAAAACAGAGGCTCTGACTGCCTTTAAATAGGCTGAGGAAAACAATTGGGATAATTCCCATTAAGTCCGGATTTTCGGGCGCCCGGAAATTTCCGGGCGCGCACAGTGCGGCCCGGCCCACCACTTTCGGGCGCGCACAGTGCGGCCCGGTCCACCACACAGTCCAGTCCACTACTCCCCCGGGCCCCCACTGCACCCGGTGCACCTGCGCCCGCGAATGGCGACGCGACACGTGGCCCGGCAACCCGTGCACCACGCACGTCGCGCCGTGGACCGCGCACGTCGCGGCTGACCCGGGCCGTACGGCCACCTGCCCCGCCGTACGGCCACCTGCCCCGGTCACCCACTCTACCGGTTGCGTGGACCGGGAGCACAACACCGAACCAATCACCTCACGCCACGTGTCCACCCGGTCTACCGTGCACCCGGGCCCAATTTCAGTGGACCGCGCCTGCTGAACCGGCCAACCGGAGAGCGCCACGTGGCACGCCCCTGGTGCACGACCTCCGCGGTGGACCGCGCGCCTGCCCGCGCGCTCAGCCGCCTGCTCGCGCCCTCAGCTGCCTGCCCGCGGCCGCCAAACGCCTGCCCGAGGCTGCGCCGCCGCCCGCCGACGCTGCCCGCCGCCGCCGGCCGCCGCCGGCGATCGCCGGAAATACTGTTCCGGCATGAACAGTACCCGCAAGCTCAAAAACAGTAAGTAATTAGCCCATCTTGACCGTTTTCGCGCGCTGATTCCAAATCCGGCGTCCATTTTGCCAAATTCCAATCCTATAATTTGCCGGAGGCTCCCGGAAAGGTATTTTTAATCCGAATTCCGCGCCGAGCCTAAATTTGACATCCACTCCTCGCGTAAACTGTTCTAAACATCCGATGGGGTCCCCCGATTACCTACGAGATCCATTTTAAGCCCCGAGTCCATCTCTTGTGTCCAAACTGGCGCGCGAACACCGCCGACATGCCACGTAGGCTTCCAGAAGCTGCTGGTCACACTGTAGAAGCCCTGCAAAGATCCGGGTCACCACAACAGTGGCGCTGCAGTTCCTTTGGATAGGGATCTGTCGCTAGAGGCGAGTTCAGGATATTGGCGCTTGGCGCCGGGTGATGGAGGACAAAACGGCCGGCAGAGGCACTTCTGATTTCCTTTCCAGGATGACGGGTTCCTGAGATGCCTGAGATCGGGTGGACCCCGATGGCGGCATCAGCATCTATATCAGAGTGGCGCAACGGTAGCGTGGATTTGTTATCTGCGGAGGACCTTATTCGTCGCCCCAGTGTGAGCAGAGACAGAGGTCGTACTCCCTATGTGGATAGTCCTGATTTTCAGGCAGATTGAACGACAACCACTTGCATCGAGTGGATGAATCTGTGCCGCCCGATTGGAGGGCGCCACGGTAGTGGATTAAATTGTCGCAGGTGTGATTTCATCACAGCAGTCGGAGTTAGAGCATGTTGTATTCCTGCATGGACTAGAGGCAGATTTGTTACCACATGCACTCGAGGTACAGGTTCCTATTAGTGCTGTGCATGTGGAGGAGGCTTGTGGATCATGTCCAATGCAGTTGAGGCCGCGAGTTGTACCGGCAGACTTATTGGTAATTGTGGCAGTTCGGTGTTTTGACCATGTGCTTGAGATTGATTGGCACAATGCCACAGGATGTTTTAACTGAGGAGAGAGAGAGGACATCGATTTTCTGCGAGGCAGATGAGATGAGGCGTGATGGTTGAGATAGTTAGAGCACACAGGTTATAGCGACAGTGTGAGAGGTGCTTACGGCGGCACCGGGACCCAAGGATATCTCTATTGCCACGAGATCCCGGGTGTGATTTCACCTGAACTGTTTGTGATGCCGCCGGTTAGGGAGATAGAGATTGAGTTTGACGTGGTTCGGGGAACCCCGCCACCCTCGACAGCACCTCATTGGATATCGCCTGTAGAGCTGAGAGAGCTGATGGCGCAGTTGAAAGATCTGAGGGATCGAGGGGTCTGTTTGACCTAGTGCCACGCCGTTGATATACGGTGGTGATGCCACGCCGTTGGTATACGGTGGTGATGCCACGTCGTTGATACACGACTGTAAGGGTCCTTTTATGGTTCGAGTGTAGACAGGTCCGGGTGGTATCTAGGACCTTTTGATGGAGCTATACTCCGACAGTTATGGTATGATGCGAGTACCTACTTGGAATCAGACAGCCGAGGACTTTGCCTAGAGGGCATTCAGAATCCGGTAAGGGCATTATGAGAGCATAGTGAGGCCAAATAGAATGACTAATGCCCTGTGACTTCAAGATCTGAGGAATTGTATGTCCCAGTTGTACTTGGACGAACTGGGAGCGGTGTTTCCCGAGGATATTTTGATTTACTCCCGGAGCGACTTGGAACACGAGGAGCACTTATGGATGTGCTACCATGCCCGTGTGGATGAAGCTGTATGCCAAGTTATTGGAGTACAAGTTTTAGCTTCTGAAGCATACCTTCTTGGGTCACATTGTGTTAGCCGTAGGGGGCGGCGGTGGAAATCCGGCCAATATGGATACCATTTGGGAATTGGCCGAGGTCGACAATTATGGTCAAGGTAAGGGGCTTCTTGGACTGGGCAGTGCCAAGAGAGCTTGGCAATCGGATGATGAGACTGATACCAGCGCCAATGCTAGCATTTCCAATGTTGGGAGAGAGATCTACGAGTTTTAGTGATGCCTTCTATTGTGACCGTGGAGTTATCGTTGGGTTATTGTTGAGCATTTTGGATCACCCAGGCAGGGCCACGGCGTTGGCGAGTACATGGAGCAGGAGAGCTGTCTGGGGTTGAGTTGTATAATTCCACAACTGGCGCGGTGTGGACTGATGAGGCAAACATGGCTTGTGGTTGTGTCCCTGAGGATTCCTTTGGATGATAGACCGCGGCTGAGTAGTTCACTCGGATGGTCAAGATTCGGGAGTGACCGAGTGAGGACCCCTCCTTGTTAGGGCTCTTTTCCTTATTGGATAATCGTGTGGGTGTGCTTTGGGTTGCCTTGGTTGAGTTGACACAGGTTGTGGGTTGGTGCGTGTTGCACTGGCGGTTATTTTGTTTCCCCCAGCTTTTTGATGGAGCCCCTGTGGTGTTTTGCGTCTCAGCTCAGGAGTGTTTTGCTTTTGGATCCCTCGCCCGTGATTGACTCGCTCCATTTTGAGAGCTGGAGATGATGATGATGAGTACTTACCCTTGGTGTTTGTGACTCCTAGTGGAATTGAGCTAGTTTCGAGGACGAAACTTTCTTTAGTGGAGGAGGATGTGAGTACCTGGTTCCCCACGACGAGATTACTGGTTGATCAGCAGCTCCTGGAGGCCTATGTGGCGTGTCGGTGGCGTTTGTACACCAATTGGACACTAGTGATGGACTCGGTGTGTTAAATGGATCACGAGAGTAGTCAGATGACCCCGTCGAATGCTTAGAAGTGGTTTTGCGCGCAATGGATATTAAAATTGGGCTCAGCGCGAAGTTTGGATAAAAGAACACCTTTCCGGATGCCTTCGGCAATTTTTAGAGTTAGAATTTGGCAAATCGGACAGCGGATTTGGATTCAGCGCGCGAAAACAATGAAAATGGACTATTCACTTGCATTTTTCGGAGCCCGGATGACACGCACGATTTTTGAGGCACCTTGACACTGTTCCGGCGGCGGCGGCGGCGGCGGGCAGCGGCGGAGCGCGGCGGCGCGGGCTCGGGCAGGCGCAGGCGCGGCGGCAGGCAAGCGCGGGCAGCGCGCGGGCGCGGGCAATGCGCGGGCAGGCGCGCGGGCAGGTGCGCGGTCCACGGGGCCGGCGTACACCGGAGGGTGGACACGTGGCAGCCACTGGTTGGCCGGTCCACATGCGCGCGGTCCACGAAGCGGGTGCGGCTACCTCAGGGCGCGTGCGTGCAGGGATGGCAGGCGGCGCTGGCAGCGCGCACGTGGGCACGGCGGCGACTCGTTGACCGAGTGCGCGCCACGTTTCGGCTCCGCAGTGGGCCACATGTCGTCCGCTGGGTGGCCCCGCACGGCTGTCCGCTGTTTTGTGGGCGACGTGGAAGCCTCTGGGCGATTCGGCGTGAACAGTGTTGGGCCCGGCCCAACACTGTAGCAGCCCGAATCATTTTGGGAGCCCGGAAATGGGGACTCAACCGGCATTTCTCGAATTGTTTTAGGAGCCTATTTAAGCGATCCGAGCCTTCTTCCTCTCCCTTTTTCCGCCATTTCCGAGCCTCCCCTCGCCGTGGCGCCTTCAGCAACTTTCTTCCTCGCGCAGTGCTGCATCAATCTGCAGAGTTCGGAGATTTTACGTGGCACGCATCCCGAGGTTTCCTTTTTCACGGCGCGGCGCGATGCTCATCCATTTGTGTTCCCCTTCGTCGCGTTTCGGTGCGCGAGCTCCCCCGGCCTACTCCGACCACCTTTTCGAGTGATTTCTTCGCCACTGGATCCGCGACGGACAGGGCTATTTTCAGCATTCCCTAGTTTCGCGCTTTTCGAGGAGTTTTTCCATGCTTACTGTGGGTCTTTTGTTGTGAGTGTTTTCTTGAGGACAGCGGGTTGTTTCGAGGATATCTCCGCAACCGGGCATCGGATTGAGACGCTCCTGTGCACTTTTTGCATCTACTCGATGCGAGGATTATCATAGTATTTTTTTTGGATTTTTCCGAGACCTTCCCGGAGGTATACTTTTCCCCTTGTATCTGTGCAAGATTTTACAGTTGTGTGGTTGTATGTTTTTGCGCGTCTGTACTGTGGAATTTGTAACTTGGCCTACGGGGCTCGGATTTGGGCGTGCAGGTACCCGTTTCGAAGGTCTCGACGCGAGGATCGCTGTGATATTTTTATTGGATTTTTCTAGGCACTTTCAGCAGGTGAAATAAGCATATCTTTGGGATTGATTTTCAGTGTGTTTGTGCGTTGTTAATTTTGGGAATTTAAGTGTAACTTTGGACCTTTTGTTGTACCCAGGAGGGTTCGCGAGTGTTTTTGGAACACTGCTAAGAGCCGAGGTTTGCGCGACATGTACCGTGGATACGGGTTCAGCGGATTGTGCGTGCAAGTGGCCACGCTCTTCACCGACCCCAGGTTTGCCTTGGATTGAGGACTTCATGTGGGTAGGCTTAATTTGGTAACTGTTTAGGGGAATGGCAGGGTTTATATGCATGTTATGCCTTATGGGAGGTGTAATAGTGGATGTTCATGTATGGTTAAGATAAGCTTACCTGTGGGAATGTCACCCTCTATGATTGATAGCATGCCTAATTTAGTGTACAATCAATATGAGCAAGAGGTAAGCATGGAAACGGCCTAGATAATGTGGATTGGTGCTTACCTGATAATTGTACACGTTTGTTGAACTAGAGACTTAGCATGTGGTAGACAGGTTATATTTATCCCACACTAGATGATATAGAGATCATACATGGTTATTCATTGGCCTATTTAGGCGGGATTGGTATATCATAGTAGGAATACTTTAGCATGCTTTGCTAATATATGTTTCACCCACTTTTATCGTTTCTGAGGACAAAAGCATGCTTGTATGGACATGTAGTTAGGCCATCTTTTACTGCTGCACTACTTTTGGAACTTGACTTAGGAGAAACCATGTGATCCTTTTCTCCTTCTTTGTTAGTTAGGTGGTCAGTGTTGCTCGGGTTCGAGCAGGGGAAAGTGGGTAGTGTAGCCGGGACATTAGTGTCAGGGACGGGTTGGATTAGTTGTGGGGCTTTGCGGCAACCGCGGATATTGGGCGGTTGACCGGATATTTATTTATGCACCAGATTGGGTATCTGATTTCTGTAGTGGACAGAGTTTCCCACTATTTGAGTATTTTTGCATCTGATTGAGGACCGAGGCTTTCTTTAGTGGTTGGGCTTTCCCACTTTGATCAGAGTCATGATCCAGTCCTGCTTTTGTTACTTATCACACCGGCGCGGTTATTGCCCGGTGATACTTTACTCGTGTGGGTCGCTCCCCTCGAGTGCCACTCCGGAGTGTGCGATCGGACGGTTAGAGAGGCCGATCTGTTACTTACCTTGAGTCCTTGAGACTCCTATCCCTTATCGGTGTTATGCATTGGCCAGCATACCCGATTCGTCAGGCACAGCAGGCAGTACCAGTTTTACTGGTGGCACCAGATTGAGGTTGTTGCAGGCATTTACTTTATTGTTGCACTCGTGTCAGGGGGACCGAGTGGAGTCTAGTAGCCGTGTTTAGACCAGTGCTAGTATTGTTGAGAACCGTTTGGGGATCGACGGTTGTCCCAAGGTCATTGTGAGTTGTTGACCGTTGTGCGAGAGGCTTGGTGATCTTGAATTTATCCGTTCTGAGAGAGAGCGTGGATTTTGACTATAGCCTGCATGAGCCACTACTCGATAGCGAGTTAGTCCGTTTGGACGCCCTACATAATTCCTGCCCGTCATCAGGAGGTGGTCGTAGGTGGGGCGCAGGTTTGACTGGACCAGATGTGGCAGTCAGCTCGATTGGGTCGATTGTGCACTTCATGTGCTAGTGGTTGCATACCATTCTTTGATTCTCCCCTCTTGAGCATTTAGATGGAGGCTTGGTAGCTGTTAGGTGACATCAGCATTCTTGTTCAGTTCCCACTTCTTTGGGTATTTTATGTCTCTTGAGGACTTGGTGGGCAGACCGTCGGGTCTGGCGGTGGTACCCACTGAGAACTCCCTTCTTGGTGTAGTTCTCACACCCTTTGGTGGTTTTCCCCCTCCTTTTTCCTTCCTCTCCTTTGTTTTGCAGAGTCTTAGCGGGTGTTGCTGATTCTGCGGTTGTTGATCGAGGCGAGGGAGTCGCGTGCTAGATCCCTACCCGTCGTTGGAGAGTAGCGGTACCCCCTTCAGAGGAGACCTGCAGTAGATTGGCTATTTTGTTTTCCTCTTTTGAGAGACTCATGTAGTGAGGATATGATATGTATTGAGAGCCTGTACACTGATGTATTTATTGGAGATATCTCCCTGTTGAGTTTTGAGCTTTGTATATGAGGATATTGTATGATTATCATTTTTGGGAGATGGACATTGTTGTATTATTTCCAGTTGTACAGTGGTTGATTTTAGTTATACAGTAGATTTTCATTTATAGCTCTGATATCTGTTAGCTGCAGTACTTTTCTTGCAGGTAGGACGCTTCGCCTATGCGGGGTTTGGCATAGGTGGCGGATCTGTTGGCGAGTCCGGGTCGCAGTTTCGACCCCGGGGCGTGACAAAGACGACCGATTTTACGAATCTCGATGCGTAAAAAGCCACAACTGTTCTCGAATTACCGAAATCCGTATTTTCGATCCAATAACCTCGCAAAACGGGCATATCATGGAGTTCCGGTTATCGGATTTGAAATCCGATCGCACCATCGCATTCAGTTTGACGACGCCGTCAAAGTGACGATCTTTTTTTTTTTTTTTTTTTGAAGATATCACTATATTCAAAAGTTGGTCACTTTTCAGAGAAAAACCTTATTCCCATAATTTTTCGTTGAACTCCGTTTTTCACGCTCTTTGGTGCGACTAGCATAGCGAATTTAAAAAAGGACTTGACCTCTCCCTCCAGCACTGATTCACCAATAAACCAGTGAAGAAATTTCTGAGAAATAAATCCTCAAAAAGTTGAAATTAATACCCTCATTAGATTCTCGGGATAAAATCCGGACTTATTTAAATTTCAAAATCAAAATTTATGATTCCCTACATCACTCCTCCCTTAAAAAAAGTTTCATCCCCGAAACTTTACCATACCTCCACTAGAAGCACACAAATACGATCAACCTACCCTAGTTAAGCCTCTATGCAGCCACAAGCTACATCCATCTCACAATCCTAACAATCACACACGGAACATGAAATTCCATAACAGAACATTCTAAATCCGCTTTGAACAAATCGAAATCCAGATCCTCCTAAAAATTGAGATATGATTGACTAATCACTTGGGATGAATCGACGATCTACCTCCGACTTTAGGTGATGAGAAAAACTATCACACGACATAACAAGGGAACATAATTTTCTATACCAGCGGACCAACACACACCGGGGTTACTAACCGTCCAATATACCACGGATAAATATCGTACCGCAATCTGGACCACCCAGCCCCAAATGTCGGCCGAACCTAGGGTAACAAATGCTTACTGACCTGAAACTCCAGGTCTAAGCCAACACAAGTTCGCATAACCTTCATAGCCGAAACAACTAAAACAAGGAACTTCACCTAGCAATGCAAAATCTAATACAAGAGTCCCCTACTGCAAACGGCCTAATCACCGAACGCTACCACTGTTGACTCAAAGGATAGTGAAACGACACCAACGCCTACACAAAATCTCCTAAAACACCAAATCGATGCTCGCCAAAGACTATTATTATAGGCAGACTCTACTAAGGATAAGTTAAAGAACTACCTCTTCGCTCTAATCCAACACGACTTGGAGCATGTCCCTAAGGTCCGGAACAATAAGCTCCAACTAACAGACTTTGTTAACTAGGTAACCAAAAGCTAGAATGTGTCGTCGCCTTGCGACAATTGAGGTTACTCGACGAAAACCGACAAGATTCAATTCTACTTCCTAGCATGTACAAGGGGTTACCTACTTACATGCTAACCGCTGACACTCGGCTTTTACTCACTAACACTTTGATCATTGTGCTAAGTGTTACACCACATAAGCTTACATCTTCAGGAAAATAAAATTTCACTCAAATTCTCCAGTCGCACAGGTGGTAAACCATCCCTTAGGATTCAGAATCACTAAACCGATCAATGCCAATAATCGATTCCCAACTCAGTGAGTTCCAAAAAATTAATGCTTCAGGGGTCGTGTTCACCGCAATGATCACCAGCCAGATCATGCTACCAACACCTATCACCCCTTCCGCACTCAAATACCGCCACAACAATCGACAATACCCAATTATGCAATCTAGGGACAACTTCAAGCCTAACGAACTCTAAGTGACAAATTCCCAAGTCTTCACTAACCAACAGGGGGTCAAAAATCAATTTCATCTATAGACTTAACAACTTAGACTAACTTAACCAACAATAAAGAGGTAAAAGGAATGCGGGAAAATCCTTAAACATTAAAGAAACTAAATAACTTATGCAGAGTAAGAAGTAGGCTCAAAAACAGAAGTTTCTATAGCTGCACTAGGATGCTTAGGTGCGTCATTCTATGGTTATGCTGTGAGCACGCTCGCCAACAGCCTGGTGCGATGTCATAGAAGAGGAAACAACACCCAGTGTTAGTCTGTTGCCCCTAGGGCAACTCTGACGCAAATATCTTGACTGACCACATTTGAAGCAGTGGTCTTATTGCTGAGGGCACGCGATCACCAAGTGTGCTTGATTACATATCACGCAAGGTCGGTCACCTTGCTGCTAATTTGCCAACGATGCACCCTTAGCGGTTGACTAGGTTCGGGGATACTTGTGTGGCTTTCTATCATTCGAAGAGCTAGCCACATATCCCGAAAGAGGCCACTTCTTACTCGTATCTTTTCCCGTGACCTTCTTATGGCCAGAAGCATCGTCTTTACTCGGGAGCTCTAGCGGGTCAATCTTTTTAAACACTGCCAAGCTTACCCCAACACGATCTCACTCCGCTTCCAGGAGGTCATCACTCACGGGAGATAAAGTAGACGCCCACGTATTGGGTGTAACACCGGCGACACCCGTGTTTTGGGACAGCAAAGAAAAGCCGATGGGTTTTGGAAGTGTTTTGGAACACTTCGGGACAAAATCGGACCCTAAAACATAGAAATCGGGTGTTTCGGAGCATGACTTCGGGTCACGCAGGTTGGTCGCGTAGGTTGCTGCTGTTTGCAGCAGTGTAATGTCTTTAATTGCAGAAAATTAGAGGTGGTAGGATGTGTAATAACAACAATTTTTGAATTTCGAAATCGATTGTGAAATTTGGATTTATTATTTTATTTCGTCTTTTCCAAAATTTAAGGAGGGTGTTGTTGTTAGCCTTTTGAGAATTTGACCCTCGGTATGGTCTTCACCGGATTATTGATGAAAGGTAGTTTAAGGGTTGGTCAAATCCGTCCTTGAATCCGGGGTGCGAGTTGCACCGGAATCGAGGAATAACGGGATTTGATAGGTTTGCGAGTTTTCTCCGTTTTTGCTCGGACTGACTTTTAGGGTGAGATCTTTGGATGAGAAGGTCGTCACTCTGTCGGCATCGTCAAGCGGAGGACGACGGTGCAATCGGATCGCGGATCCGACTTGCGAATCTCCCGAAATAATACTTTTAAGTTATCGGGTCCGGAAGTGCGAGTGTGGGGACTTTCGGTATCCGTTAAGTTTTCTAGTGCATCGGGATCCGTGCTAGCGGTTACGGGATGTTTCGGAAGTTTGACACTCTTATCAAGGAATTTTTGTAAAAAAATATCTTTTAAATATTAGGGGATTTGGGACTCTCATACGTACAGAAAATTAATGAGATTTTTCCCAAAAAGATTTTAAAAGATTGGATTTCTTATTCGTCCTCGGGGTGCGTACCGAAGACCGAAACCGAAAATGTCGCTATCACCGGAGACCGAATCCGAAAATATCATCGTTACCGGAGAATAGGATCCCATCGTCTTCTCCTTCGTTTTGCGCACCGGCGATCGGTGTCGTCGTCTCCCTCGTCGTCGCGGAGGCGGTGAACGGAGTCACTTGACGGTGAGCAAGGCCGCCTCCGCCGTTGCGCTTGTCGCGTGGCCGCCACCGCCGTGCTCCGTCGCCCGGCGCCTCGCAGCCCGTGTCGCCGCCGTGCATGCTGCCAGCCCGCCCCGCCGCCGTCGCGCGCGCTTCCAGCCCGCGCCACCGCTGCGCGCATTGCTGTCTACGCAGCTACGCGCACTGCAGCCTTGCTGCCGCGCGCCCCTACATGCGCAGCCGCGCAGGTGGCCGGCGCAGCCGCGTGCCCCGCCGTGTCGCGCGCCCCGCCTGCGGAGCTCGTGTGCCCTAGCGCCGCGCTGTTGCTTGTGCTCTAGCACGTGCCGCCTGCGTGCCCTAGCGCGTGCCTCCCGCGTGCCCTAGCGCGTGCCGCCCACGTGCCCTAGCGCCGTGCTGCCGCGCGTGCCCTAGCGCATTGTAGCACTCCTGAACTATCGCAACCCGACGATGATGAGATCGCTCTGAGTCGAGGATGGTCATGGGGATGATGGTGCCTCAATTAGAGGTTAATGGTGGATTCCATAGTGAGTAATGGAAAAGAAAGGGGAAATTGAGGGAAAGATAAATAGTGGGATTGGAGTAGAGAGGGGGAAAGTTGGGAGAGAATTATAGAAGAAGAAGTTGGGGAAGAAGATGAGATTCGAGAAATAGAGTGGGAGAGGGAGAGAAAGGGAAGGAGAGAGAGCTTGAGAAGAAAGTAAAGACTTGTATTAATTTCTTGATGATCCCATTTACATCTGTAGCTATCTATATATAGTCCATCCCTAATTATCTCTATTATCTACTAATAATACTACTCTATTATCTATACTAATTATCTCCTTAATGGGCCAAGCCCTTTAATGTGCCTGGGCCGAGCCTCCTCTGTTGGGTCTCCTCTGGTCGGGCCTCCTCAGGTTGGGCCTCCTGATATTGGCCTTTTCGATTGGGCTTCCTCTGGTTGGACCACCTCTGGTTGGGTCTCCTGATAACGGTCCCCTTCAGTTGGGCCTCCTCCAGCTAGCCCCCATGGCAGTTGGGCCTTCTCTGCTGGGGCTCCTTGGCAGTTGGGCCTCCTCTGCTGGGTCCCTTGGCAGTTGGGCCCGTTCTCCTTATACTTAATAGCTACACCCCCACCATTCCTCTGCTTCCCTACGCCCTTCTCTACGCTAGGGCTCCCTGCTGTGGCCCCTCCCGCGGCTTCTATCCTGCTCCCTCGCCTCCTCCTCCGGTCCTCCCTCAGCTCCTTCCCATCTCTTCCCACCGTGGAGATCCTCTTGCCAGCGTCGGTTGTTACGTCCACCTGACCTTTGGCGCCCCTGAAACCCACGACCCTGAGGTTGGAATCATGGAGGTCTCGGAGGCCCCTGCCGACTCGTCTGTCCCCCGTCAACGGGTGCTGGGCGCTTCACCCCCGAAGTCACTGCGGGAGCAGGGGTCACCTCGTCCATCACTGCCTCCCCGCGCTCGACATATAGTGCCTGCTCCATCGAGGCATCCAGAGTCTGCAGTCTGCACTAACGGACGAACTGATAAATATCCTGGCGCAAACCTCGCTCAAACATATAGATCCGATGTGCCTCGTCCCTGGCCGCGTGTGGTACACTGGCCAATAACCGGTTAAAATCCTCTAAGTACACCTGCACAGTACGGTCTCCCTGTCGGTGATTCTTCAACTCCTCCTCCAGCCTCTGTCTGACACTCTCTGGGAAGAAGGCTCCAAGAAGAAGGCTGCGGAACTCCGCCCAAGTGAGCAGCTGGGTCCCAGGCAGACCAACAGGTCGAGCTCGCCGCCACCATGCCTCAGCATTGTGCTCCAGGAAGTTCGTCGCCAGAAGAACCTGAAATCTCTCCTCGATAAAAAGGGTCTCAAAAAGTTTCTCCATAGCCGTGATCCTCGACTCTGCATCCCACGGCTCCAAACTCCGCCTAGAGAAACGAGGCGGGTCGAGCTGGCAGAACCTCATCAAGCAATCTACCACCTCTCGCTGCTCCGCAGGGGTCAACTGTGGTGACCCAGATCTCCGCAGGGCTTCTACAGTGCGATTAGCAGCTTCTGGAGGCCTATGTGGCATGTCGGCGGTGTTTCTGCACCAATTTGGACTCAAGTGATGGACTTCGGGTGTATAATGGATCACGTGAGTGATCGGAGGACCCCGTCGGATGTTTTGATGTGGTTTCGCGCGAAATGGTTATTAAAATTGGACTCAGCGCGAAATTTGAGTAAAGAATACTTCTCCGGGAATTTTCGGCAAATTTTAGAAGAGGAATTTGGCAAATCGGACTTCGGATTTGGATTCAGCGCGCGAAAACGGTCAAGATGGACTATTTACTTGTATTTTTCGGAGCCCGGATGACCCGGCACGGATTTCGAGGTGATTGGTACTGTTCCGGCCGCCGGAGGGGCGCCGGCGGCGGCGGGCGGGCGGCGGAGCGCGGCGGCTGGCGGCGGCGGAGGTGCGCGGTCCACCGCGGAGGCGTGCACCCGGGCGCTGGCCACGTGGCGCCTCCCGGTTGGCGGGCGCTGTGGGCGCGGTCCACGGGATGGCGCGGGTGCACGGTGGACCCGGGGGTGGACACGTGGCAGTTCGGGGTTGGTGCGGCGTTGTGCGCGCGGTCCACGGTGCGGGGAGCTGGTACCTCGGGCCGCGTGCCCGACAGGCACGCGTGGGCGCACGTGGGGCGCGGCGTGGGCGCGTTGACCCGAGGCTCCCGGTGTGGACGCCACGTGTCGTCGCTGGGTTCGGCCACGTGGCGCTTGGCTGTTGGCCCAAACAGCTGTTTGCTGTTTGGGTGTACACGTGGCAGCCTGGGGTTCTTCCGGGCGTGAACAGTAACGGGCCGGGCCCGCTACTGTAGCAGCCCGGAAGTACCGGGCGCCCGAAACTTTGGGCCAAAATTCAAAGTTCGGATTTTCGGGCTGGGCTTTAAATAGCCGTCTTGTGAGGGAGTTTTGCCCCCTTTCCCGAGCTCCCCTGCCCATGGCCCCTTTAGGAAAGTTGTAGATCTTGGTGTTGTGCATCTTCTGGCAGAGGCCCGGATTTTTTGGAAGCCGCGGCGTCGACGACTTCGGCATCGGAGCGCAGTGTGGCGTTTTTTCATCGGAGGCCCGTTATCGTCGCAGTTTGATCTGGGAGGTCTACAGAGCTACTCCGTCAGTATTTTTGGACGATTTCTGCGGCGTTGGAATCACGAGAGGTACGTCTTCGACTTTCGTGTTGATCATCTTGCTGGATTCAGAGTTTATGACACGGTTTTCGAGGCATTTCTAAGCCGCTGTTTTCTGGTGGAGTTTTTGGACAGCGGCCCCTTGCCAGAATTTTATCTCCGCACCCGAGTGTCGGATTGAGACGAGCCTATACACTTTTTGGATCTACTCGTCGCAAGGATTATCATTGTATTTTTCCGGGATTTTTCTGAGGCTTGCCCGAAGGTATACTATTCCCCTTTTATCTGTGTTTGAGTTTACAGTTGTGTGGTTGTGAGTATTTGCGCACCTGTACTGTGGAATTTGTAACTTGGCCTACGGGGCTCGGATTTGGGCGTGCAGGTACCCGTTTCGAAGGTCTTGACGAGACGCTCGCTGTGATATTTTTATTGGAATTTTTGGAGTTCGTTTTACAGGTGAAAATTTCGCATTAAGGGGACTGTTCCCAGCAGATTTGTGATGCTTGGATTTTATGGAATTAAGTGTAACTTTGGGTCGTGTTTTTGTACCCAGGAGGTATTGATCACTGTTCCTGTATTGTTGGATTGGTGGGTGTGTAGAGATATCTGTTTCTGGACTTTCTCAGCTGTGCGACTCCGGACAGTTAGCATTTTCAGGTGGGTGGCCTTGTCTCCAAAATTGACGGACTGTGCTTTAAATCTGCTATAGTAGGACTATGCATGATAGTGAAATGCTTGTGCAGCATGTTAGAATGTAGGAATTGCTATTCCTTGTATTATCTGATGGTATTGTCATCTCCTTGCTTTCTACCACCTGTAAATTATAGTTGTTGGAACTTGACCTAGCACCCCGTCATATGTTGCATGTGTAACCAGACTAGTAGAAAACCCTCACTTGGGCTAGGGTTATTTCTGCTTTAGACATCCACACTTCTACTTTCCTGGACATAGTGTTCTTCCTCGCCCGGGTAGTGGGCCGAGTGGTCAGGTGTTATCTTTTAGTGTGGGGTGCATGTTACACTCGTGCTTGGGAGCAGAGTGGCGTCTGGTAGATGTAGTTGGTTGTTCTTCTGTAGCGGGAGCTGTTTGGGTAGACGGCGGTCCCGAGATGTTTTATTTTTCTTGTTTTATCTGTCGCCGCTGTGTTAGTGGCAGCGGTAGATCAGTGATAGCAGGACCTTAAACCCAGAACCTTTTTGGACACACATATGATTTTTGTCAACCAAATATTTTCTTCCAAGCATCGTAGGGTCGCCTGAGTCTGTTCCTGTTTGATTGGACGAAGGCATTAGCTCTTCGAGGCTTAGATGTAAAACTTGGTTTTAACTGTTTTCCTAAAAAGAACTAAAAATCATTAAATATGGATTTCTTACAGATCAGATGGCTTCAATAAGAAATGTCACCTTTTTCCTAATTAACCACCCGAGATGATTCGAGTGGTCTGGGTTCTAAGGTCTGCCTTCTTCTTGGGACGAGAACAACGAGAGGCTATGCCTAAAGCCTGTTCTTGTTTGATTTGGATTGTAGGTTCTAGTCTTTCGGGGTTCCCGGACCCTTCCTCGGGTCAGTGGATGCGATGTTGGCCTGTAGAGGCAGTTGTTCGCAGTGGATGCAACTTTGTGCTATGAGTTGGTAGAGTGTGATCTAGAGGTTGTTTCTCTGATTTAGTGGTGGAGATGGTTCTCCCACTTAGCTTTGAGGATCTTGGGGTTCTGGCAGATCGAGTCGTGGAAGTTTCCCGACTCAGCCATGGTCGTGCTTTATCAGATTGAGTCGTTGAGGGTTCTCCGACTTAGCTGTTTGAGTCGAGGTTCTTTTTCCGACTGAGTTGTGTTTGAGCTTGGAGTTACCGATCTGTTTGATCGTGGATCATAGCCTGCATGAGCCGCATTTGGCTTGACAGAGATACTTTACAGAGATACTTGAGATGGGTTACTTTGACTCGAGCGGGTCGCTCCCCTCGCGGGCCACTCCCGGAGTAGGCGAGACCGGGTTGTGTACCGGCGTGAGATTGAGCTTTTCTATCGCGACTTGTCGTTGCATTTGTCCCTCTGGCTGTGCTGGTGTTGGCAGTCATGGACGTTCTACGTAAGTCCGCTCCTCCGGGACGTAACGGCAGTAGGTGTGGCGCATGTTGGCAGTCATGGACGTCCTACGTAAGTCCGCTCCTCCGGGACGTAACGGCAGTAGGTTGGCGCAGGCTTGACTCGACCTGATGAGGCAGTCAGTTCAGATTGGGTGATCAGAGATGAGAGTTAGTTGTGGCATCATGTTCTTCTGTTCCACTCCCTTGAGCATCTAGGTAGAGGCATAGTAGCTGTAGAGTTTACTTTTCCAGCTTTCCTTACAGCACTGCTTTTGTTACTTTATGCCTCTAGTGGACTTAGTGGGCAGACCGTCGGGCTTGTTGGCGGCACCCACTGAGAACTACTTGGGACGTAGTTCTCACACCCGTCGTGGTGTCTTTTTCCCACAGGAACTTCTACTCTGGTTCCTGTTGTTCCTGTTGCCGATCCTTCTGACCGAGCGAGGGAGTCGCGAGCTAGTTCCCTACCCGTCGTTGGAGTGTAGCGGTACCCCTTCAGAGGAGAGCTTCAGTAGATTAGTTATTTTATTTTCCTTCTTTGAGAGACTGTTGTAGTGAGGATTGTTGTATTGTGAGCCTGTACACTGTTGTATTTATTGGAGATACCTCCCGGTTGAGTTCTGAGTTTGTATATGAGGATTTTGTATGATTATCATTTTGGGAGACGGACATTGTGTATTATTTCCAGTTGTACAGTGATTGATTTAGTTATACAACAGATTTTTATTTTTAGCTCTGATATCTGTTTAGCTGTAGTACTTCTCTTGCAGGTAGGACGCTTCGCCTATGCGGGTTTGGCATAGGTGGCGGATCTGTTGGTGAGCCGGGTCGCAGTTTCGACCCCGGGGCGTGACAGATTAGAGTGGTATCAGAGCCTAGGTTGTAGGTCATTGAGGACTTAGAAACCCTAGGCTTGTGGTTGGACATTAGGATGACTACGTGAGAGTCGTGACTTTTAGCGAGAGTCCTGATCGAGTTTTGTACCTCTCCCCAAGAGACGGGATGAGTGATTGGCATGTTTATGCTCCTAAGCGATTATGTTGGCTGCAGACAACATAATGTTGTTGGAATTGGTAACATGCCTTAGACTTTCGCTGATTGGGTCGTGTGGTTGTTGTGTCCTGATGTTTGTTATTTGTGCAGTTGACTACGATGCCCCTGAGACGTCGTGTAGCGAAGATTGGCACATCCCGCATCTGATGAGTAACCCGAGCAGCGGGAGACAGAGCTATCAGAGCAGAGCGAGACCCAAGAGTTATGGATCCAGATGGCACAGATGTCGGAGGCTGTCCGATGCCAGGAGGAGGCCATGGAACGTTTGACTGGCGCTTGTTGAGCAGAGAGCATAGCCATTGGCCGTATCGCTTGAGTGCCTCCAGTACTTTCTCCTAGCGTGGGACCTTCAGTGCACTTGTTGGGCGCCACGACTGAGCGAGCACCCCCCCGGGCCGACGAGTAGTGCCGAGGCACCGAGGCAGGGTGGATAGTGGATAGTAGCTTAGCTTCGGACGTCATTGGTCGATGGAGCCATCCCGGCAGGTCTGAACCATCCCGATTCACCAGGTTTGAGTTGTAGCCCTTGTAGTGCAAATGGGGGTGTGGTAGATGGAGAGACTATCTGTGAGCCCTTCATGTGCTAGGGAGTTTTAT
>CM055060.1:8668217-8908918 GCA_029204045.2 Tillandsia leiboldiana
ATGTGGCTGTGGAGTTACCATTGGGTTATTCTTGAGCATTTTGTATCACCCCGCTAGGGCCACTGTGGTGGCGGATACCTGGAACCGGAGAGCTATTTGGGGTTGAGTTTGATGATTCCGTTGCTGGCGCTGGGTGGGACCGTTGCGGAACAGGGCTCGAGGTTGTGTCCTTGAGGGTCCCTTTTGACGGTAAACTGTGGTGAAGCAGTCCATGCGATTGGTCAGGATCCGAGAGTGATTGAGCGAGGACCCTAGCCGATTAGGGCTTCTTTTCCTTGGATGACCGTATGGGTATGTCTCGGATCGCCTGGTTGAGCTGGCACCAGGGAGCGGTTTTGGTGCGTGCTGCATTGGTTGTTCTCCCTTTCCCCCCAGCCTTTTGTTGGCGTTCTTGATGGTCCTTCCACGTCTCAGCTCAGGAGTGTTAGGCTTGTGGATTCCTCGCCCGTGATGGACTCGTTTCCTTTGAGATCTGCGAGTACTTGTGGTACGAGGGATGCCGTTGCAAATTCTGGCTCGTGAGATGAGAGAATTATGCAATTTGGGCCATGCCGTACCGGTTGTTATTATTGTTGTGGAGTAATCACGGGGAGTGACAGGTGACTTGAGAGCTGGAGACGGCAGTGCTATGTACCTACCCTTGTTTTTGTGGCACCTTTTGGGTTGAGCTAGTTTCGTGGACGAAACTTTCTTTTAGTGGGGGAGGATGTGGTGACCCAGATCTCCGCAGGGCTTCTACAGTGCGATTAGCAGCTTCTGGAGGCCTATGTGGCATGTCGGCGGTGTTTCTGCACCAATTTGGACTCAAGTGATGGACTTCGGGTGTATAATGGATCACGTGAGTGATCGGAGGACCCCGTCGGATGTTTTGATGTGGTTTTGCGCGAAATGGTTATTAAAATTGGACTCAGCGCGAAATTTGAGTAAAGAATACTTCTCCGGGAATTTTCGGCAAATTTTAGAAGAGGAATTTGGCAAATCGGACTTCGGATTTGGATTCAGCGCGCGGAAAACGGTCAAGATGGACTATTTACTTATATTTTTCGGAGCCCGGATGACCCGGCACGGATTTCGAGGTGATTGGTACTGTTCCGGCCGCCGGAGGGGCGCCGGCGGCGGCGGCGGGCGGCGGAGCGCGGCGGCTGGCGGCGGCGGAGGTGCGCGGTCCACCGCGGAGGCGTGCACCCGGGCGCTGGCCACGTGGCGCCTCCCGGTTGGCGGGCGCTGTGGGCGCGGTCCACGGGATGGCGCGGGTGCACGGTGGACCCGGGGGTGGACACGTGGCAGTTCGGGGTTGGTGCGGCGTTGTGCGCGCGGTCCACGGTGCGGGGAGCTGGTACCTCGGGCCGCGTGCCCGACAGGCACGCGTGGGCGCACGTGGGGCGCGGCGTGGGCGCGTTGACCCGAGGCTCCCGGTGTGGACGCCACGTGTCGTCGCTGGGTTCGGCCACGTGGCGCTTGGCTGTTGGCCCAAACAGCTGTTTGCTGTTTGGGTGTACACGTGGCGGCCTGGGGTTCTTCCGGGCGTGAACAGTAACGGGCCGGGCCCGCTACTGTAGCAGCCCGGAAGTACCGGGCGCCCGAAACTTTGGGCCAAAATTCCAAAGTTCGGATTTTCGGGCTGGGCTTTAAATAGCCGTCTTGTGAGGGAGTTTTGCCCCCTTTCCCGAGCTCCCCTGCCCATGGCCCCTTTAGGAAAGTTGTAGATCTTGGTGTTGTGCATCTTCTGGCAGAGGCCCGGATTTTTTGGAAGCCGCGGCGTCGACGACTTCGGCATCGGAGCGCAGTGTGGCGTTTTTTCATCGGAGGCCCGTTATCGTCGCAGTTTGATCTGGGAGGTCTACAGAGCTACTCCGTCAGTATTTTTGGACGATTTCTGCGGTGTTGGAATCACGAGAGGTACGTCTTCGACTTTTGTGTTGATCATCTTGCTGGATTCAGAGTTTATGACACGGTTTTCGAGGCATTTCTAAGCCGCTGTTTTCTGGTGGAGTTTTTGGACAGCGGCCCCTTGCCGGAATTTTATCTCCGCACCCGAGTGTCGGATTGAGACGAGCCTATACACTTTTTGGATCTACTCGTCGCAAGGATTATCATTGTATTTTTCCGGGATTTTTCTGAGGCTTGCCCGAAGGTATACTATTCCCCTTTTATCTGTGTTTGAGTTTACAGTTGTGTGGTTGTGAGTATTTGCGCACCTGTACTGTGGAATTTGTAACTTGGCCTACGGGGCTCGGATTTGGGCGTGCAGGTACCCGTTTCGAAGGACTCGACGAGACGCTCGCTGTGATATTTTTATTGGAATTTTTGGAGTTAGTTTTACAGGTGAAAATTTCGCATTAAGGGGACTGTTCCCAGCAGATTTGTGATGCTTGGATTTTATGGAATTAAGTGTAACTTTGGGTCGTGTTTTTGTACCCAGGAGGTATTGATCACTGTTCCTGTATTGTTGGATTGGTGGGTGTGTAGAGATATCTGTTTCTGGACTTTCTCAGCTGTGCGACTCCGGACAGTTAGCATTTTCAGGTGGGTGGCCTTGTCTCCAAAATTGACGGACTGTGCTTTAAATCTGCTATAGTAGGACTATGCATGATAGTGAAATGCTTGTGCAGCATGTTAGAATGTAGGAATTGCTATTCCTTGTATTATCTGATGGTATTGTCATCTCCTTGCTTTCTACCACCTGTAAATTATAGTTGTTGGAACTTGACCTAGCACCCCGTCATAT
Source organism: Tillandsia leiboldiana (assembly GCA_029204045.2). Lineage (NCBI taxonomy): Eukaryota > Viridiplantae > Streptophyta > Magnoliopsida > Poales > Bromeliaceae > Tillandsia > Tillandsia leiboldiana. Next base: position 8,670,946 of record CM055060.1, read on the forward strand.
GTTGCATGTGTAACCAGACTAGTAGAAAACCCTCACTTGGGCTAGGGTTATTTCTGCTTTAGACATCCACACTTCTACTTTCCTGGACATAGTGTTCTTCCTCGCCCGGGTAGTGGGCCGAGTGGTCAGGTGTTATCTTTTAGTGTGGGGTGCATGTTACACTCGTGCTTGGGAGCAGAGTGGCGTCTGGTAGATGTAGTTGGTTGTTCTTCTGTAGCGGGAGCTGTTTGGGTAGACGGCGGTCCCGAGATGTTTTATTTTTCTTGTTTTATCTGTCGCCGCTGTGTTAGTGGCAGCGGTAGATCAGTGATAGCAGGACCTTAAACCCAGAACCTTTTTGGACACACATATGATTTTTGTCAACCAAATATTTTCTTCCAAGCATCGTAGGGTCGCCTGAGTCTGTTCCTGTTTGATTGGACGAAGGCATTAGCTCTTCGAGGCTTAGATGTAAAACTTGGTTTCAACTGTTTTCCTAAAAAGAACTAAAAATCATTAAATATGGATTTCTTACAGATCAGATGGCTTCAGTAAGAAATGTCACCTTTTTCCTAATTAACCACCCGAGATGATTCGAGTGGTCTGGGTTCTAAGGTCTACCTTCTTCTTGGGACGAGAACAACGAGAGGCTATGCCTAAAGCCTGTTCTTGTTTGATTTGGATTGTAGGTTCTAGTCTTTCGGGGTTCCCGGACCCTTCCTCGGGTCAGTGGATGCGATGTTGGCCTGTAGAGGCAGTTGTTCGCAGTGGATGCAACTTTGTGCTATGAGTTGGTAGAGTGTGATCTAGAGGTTGTTTCTCTGATTTAGTGGTGGAGATGGTTCTCCCACTTAGCTTTGAGGATCTTGGGGTTCTGGCAGATCGAGTCGTGGAAGTTTCCCGACTCAGCCATGGTCGTGCTTTATCAGATTGAGTCGTTGAGGGTTCTCCGACTTAGCTGTTTGAGTCGAGGTTCTTTTTCCGACTGAGTTGTGTTTGAGCTTGGAGTTACCGATCTGTTTGATCGTGGATCATAGCCTGCATGAGCCGCATTTGGCTTGACAGAGATACTTTACAGAGATACTTGAGATGGGTTACTTTGACTCGAGCGGGTCGCTCCCCTCGAGGGCCACTCCGGAGTAGGCGAGACCGGGTTGTGTACCGGCGTGAGATTGAGCTTTTCTATCGCGACTTGTCGTTGCATTTGTCCCTCTGGCTGTGCTGGTGTTGGCAGTCATGGACGTTCTACGTAAGTCCGCTCCTCCGGGACGTAACGGCAGTAGGTTGGCGCATGTTGGCAGTCATGGACGTCCTACGTAAGTCCGCTCCTCCGGGACGTAACGGCAGTAGGTTGGCGCAGGCTTGACTCGACCTGATGAGGCAGTCAGTTCAGATTGGGTGATCAGAGATGAGAGTTAGTTGTGGCATCATGTTCTTTCTGTTCCACTCCTTGAGCATCTAGGTAGAGGCATAGTAGCTGTAGAGTTTACTTTTCCAGCTTTCCTTACAGCACTGCTTTTGTTACTTTATGCCTCTAGTGGACTTAGTGGGCAGACCGTCGGGCTTGTTGGCGGCACCCACTGAGAACTACTTGGGACGTAGTTCTCACACCCGTCGTGGTGTCTTTTCCCACAGGAACTTCTACTCTGGTTCCTGTTGTTCCTGTTGCCGATCCTTCTGACCGAGCGAGGGAGTCGCGAGCTAGTTCCCTACCCGTCGTTGGAGTGTAGCGGTACCCCTTCAGAGGAGAGCTTCAGTAGATTAGTTATTTTATTTTCCTTCTTTGAGAGACTGTTGTAGTGAGGATTGTTGTATTGTGAGCCTGTACACTGTTGTATTTATTGGAGATACCTCCCGGTTGAGTTCTGAGTTTGTATATGAGGATTTTGTATGATTATCATTTTGGGAGACGGACATTGTTGTATTATTTCCAGTTGTACAGTGATTGATTTAGTTATACAACAGATTTTTATTTTTAGCTCTGATATCTGTTTAGCTGTAGTACTTCTCTTGCAGGTAGGACGCTTCGCCTATGCGGGTTTGGCATAGGTGGCGGATCTGTTGGTGAGCCGGGTCGCAGTTTCGACCCCGGGGCGTGACATCAACTGTCTCACCGGCCCAAACGGCTGTCTGCTGGTAACCGGCGCAATAGGGGCTGCCGGTGCCGTTGGTACAATTGGGGGAGCCACAACCGGCGAAGAAGGTGCAGGGGAACTCTCAGGGGGTGCTGCAACAGGCTGCGCCCTCTGCTCAAACATGCGCATCATCCGATCCATGGTCTCCGACATCTGGGCCATCTGAGCCCGAAGCTCCTGTACCTCTCTCTGCTGGCCCTGTGCTGACTCCTCCTGCTCAGGCTCATCGGAGGAGGAGGACTGAGAACGCGTCATGATCCTGCGCCGTGGAGGCATCGCTCACACCTGAGATAAAAATGAGACGATCAGAACCAAAACAACACTCGACCCAATCTAGCAAAAGTCTAAGGCATGTCCCCCTTCCTGTAGCACTATGTTGTCTGCAGCCAACATAGCCGCTTACAGAGAGAAGACATGTCAATCACTAATCCCATCCCTTGGGCGAGTTAAGAAACTCAATCAGGACTCTTGCTAACAGTCACGGCTCTCACGTGAGTCATCCTAGGGTCCAACCGCAAGCCAAGGGTTTCTAAGTTCACAAAGACCTACATCCTAGGCTCTGATACCACTCTAATCTGTCACACCCCGGCGTCGAAACTGCGACCCGGGCCCGCCAACAGATCCGCCGCCCATACGGGAAGCCCCGTATAGACGAAGCGACTAACCTGCAAAAGATCATACTAACCACTAAACGGATATCAGAGCGAGAAAGTAAACTACTGAAATAAATACATACAACTCCAAATAGTACATGCTAGGTCCTCACAATACACAAGTCTCTCCAAAATAAAACTCTCAAAATAAAAGTACAAGATACATCCCAAAATCTCTGACAGTACTAGCACATCACCAGAAGGGGTATGCCTACTCTCTCGCTGGAGACGGGTAGGGATCTAGCTCGTGACTCCCTTACCTCGGTCAGAAAGATCAGCAACAGGAGCAGCAGGAACTGGAGGAGAGGTCCCTAGAAAAAGTCACCAACCATGGGTGTGAGAACTACACCGTCACGTAGTTCTCAGTGGGTACCGCCACCAAGCCCGACGGTCTGCCCACTAAGTCTACTAGAGGCATAAAGTAACAAATGCAGTACTATAAGAGAAATGCTGGAAATAACTCTACAACTACTATGCCTCTATCTAAATGCCCAAGGGGTGATACAGATGAAACATGATGCATCTACTAACTCTCAATAATACAATCACCCAATCTACACTGACTGCTACATAGGGTCCAGTCAAATCTGCGCCCACCTACTGCCATTACATCCACGGAGGACTGGACTTACGTAGGGCGTCTGTGACTGCCCAAAAAGGGCCCAGCCAGAAGGACTGTGTCGACAAGTCGCGATAGCAAAGTAACAGGCCTAGCTCCGGAGCGGCACTCGAGGGGCGCAACCCCACCGAAGAAAGTATCCGCGCATCTCTGTCGAGCTCAATGTGGCTCATGCAGGCTATAGTCCAAATCCACGTTCACAAGATCGACAGTAACCAACATCACATCTCTCACTCACTGGTTGGAAATCCTCAACAGCCGAGACCCACCATCGACTCAGACGGCTCCCAAGACAAGTACTGATCTAAACACAGCTACCAGACTCCACTCTGCCCCCAAGCACGAGTGTAACATGTATCCCGCGACCACCCGACCACTCGGCCCACTACCCGGGCGAGGAACTCTAAGTCCAGGTGATAAGAATAAATATGTGGGAGTGTCTAAGGCACAAATAAACTAGCCCAAGTTAGAGTTTCTACTAGTCTGGTTGAACATGCAACATATGATAGGGTGCTAGGTCAAGTTCTAATAATAGCATTTAATTTAACACAAATAGGAAGCAATAATCAACATGATCATAATAGCAACACCAGAAAACATTATCTCACACCACATGCTTCCTATCACCGCTCACATTATGCATGCTCACTAACACATATAGAATTAGAGAACCGTCCACCGGTTTTAGAGACGAAGCAACTCACCTGAAAGTGCACGTCGATTCAAGGTCCAAATGGGCTGAAACTGAACGGGGATAATCCTCAGATTCTCACGATTCGAACGAGCCCAAAAACACTTGAAAACTCCTCCTGTGCACAAAGATACAGTCCAAACATCGCGGTAAGCAAAAATCCCCACAATCACAATTCTACAGAAAGATCAGTCCGAAAGAAGCCAAAATATCACCTGCGAGATGATCTCCAAAAATTCCAATAAAAATATGGCTGCGATCCTCACGAAGCGTAGATGTCAATCGAGTCCTCACAAGTCGAAATCCGAAAACCGAGTGTGGAGATAAAAATCGAACAAGCTCCGCTGTCCAGGAAAACCAGCACCAAGAAAAGGAGTTCAAAGATGTTCCAGAAACCCCAATAAAAACCCAAAACTGAGAGGAGTGGAAGACACGAAAAATGAAGATCTACCTCTCGTGAAACCGATGCCGTGAAAATCGGCCAAAAAATCCCTCCCGTCAGTCCTGGGGATCTCGCGGAAGAAGCGTCGACGGAAAAAGCTCGGTATCCAAGGCGTGTCGAAGCTCACGATGTCGAGAAGTACGCAGATGGCATGACTCCCAAAAATCTCCGGGATCTCAAAAGTCGAAGAAGACTCGAGGTGGAACTTCCCTGTCTAAAATGGGCTGAGAAAACATGAAAAAATGAAGCCCAAAAGAAGCCCCAAATGGGCTATTTATAGCCCAAGTCCACACAAGAGGAGGATCCGTATACGGGCGCAGGAATCGGGCGCCCGAATCCGGCCCGGCCCGGTACTGTGCGCGCCCGAAACTCCCAAAACACGCCACGTGGCCCTCTCCACGCCCCGCGCGCCCCGCGCATGCGCGCCCGCCAATCCCGGCCCGCCGCGTGGCAGCGCGGTCCACGGCGGTAATCGTGGGCCGCGGTTCACGGCGGGCCAGCCGGGTCACTGTGCCCGCCAATAAGCGGGCGACACGTGGCCTGGCGCGGTCCACCGTGCGCCGCGCCTGGCGCGGAACGCGCGCTGTCGCGCGTGCATTGACCAACCAATCCACGCGCGCCACGTGGTCTTTCGCCGCGTTCGCTGGTCCCAGTGCACGCCAAGTGGGCCGTGGACTGGCCCACTTTAAAATTCGGCCCGTAGGCCCAATAAGTCCGAAAATAGCCGATTTTCAACGTTTTCGCGCGATGAGTCCGTTTTTGGCATCCGTTTGACGCACAATGGGCTCGATACACAGATAATAGGTGTTTTCTCACCGCCAACCACCCAGACAGGTCGTACGAAAAAACCGGGACACCACACTAAAATTAACATATTTTGTATATTTAATATAAATTTAATTTGTAAATTAAAATGCATGCCGACACACTACAACAGATGGATGATACAATAGGCCAGTTATTGCATGATCGACCGTCGCGTGCGATCACATTCGAAACTCTGACAAATATGCGCGGGAATATTCAAATGGTACTGCAAAATGTACCAATATTATCTACTGCCAGAGTTTCAGGGGACGAGGAGATTATACTCACGCATCGTTCTCGAGTCATCAGGTACTTTCATATCACCAGAAAATTCAAATTAAGTCTTCAAATTCAAATTAACTAATTATTTACGTCCTTTCAGGTGCCACGATCTCCATCTCCTTCTATTCAGGCCCCTACGACATTTCCCTCGACTTAAGAGTCACTCCCGCCACCTATATCAAGGACATCTTTTACTTCGACTTATTCACATCGTCGTCCATCGTCATCATCGCCACACGAGATCCAGCATAGTGCTGAGCATGATGAGGGTGGTATTATCGAGGAGCTCGATCAGTTGGTAGCCGTCGAGCAACTTGATGATATACCGATTATCGAGCTTGCTGTTCCTCGTGGGCGTGGGCGAGGGCGTGGACACGGGCGTGGCCGAGGACGGCTAGGGAGAGGACGAGCTCAAAATTGAGTTTTAACTCAATTTTGAGTTTGAGAATTTATTATTGACTTTTTTGTGATTATGTTTTTTAGTTGTTACTTAACTGTTATTTCTGAATGTTGTGAAATTATTCTACATAATTTATGAATGTTTTAGCTCAATATCTAAATGTTGTGAAATGCGTTGTACTTTTAGTTAAAATTTTTATCCTGTTATGAAACTTGTTGTACAAAATTTGATTTTTTTGAGTTGAAATAAAATATTGTTTGCTATTGTGGCTAAAGGCGCTGAACCATTCAGCGCCTTTAACATTTACACCAGCCCCTGAGGACTTATCCGATTTTCGCGAAATCGGCTAAGTTGGTTGTGCACACTGAATGCGATGAATGATTCACCGCTTTTAGCACATATACAAAAGGTGGTGAATGATTTACCGCTTTCAGCACATATACAAAAGGTGGTGAATCATTCACCGCCTTCACAGTGTTTTTGTGAAGGCGGTGAATAATCACCGTCTTCAGTATAAATGCTGAAGGCGGTGAACGATTCACCACCTTCGGTCCAAAAATCCCACCTGACGCCCACATGGCTAAAATAGAGTTATTTTTATAAATTTTTTTTTTACAAGATTATTTTGTAAATTTTAAAAGTTTGAAAGATTATTTCTAAAAAAAAAAACCCGATTGGAGTGTACTATGCAAATTTTTTATCCAAACCTGACTAGAATTAGGTTATACTTCGGGTACACGCAAACGGGAGTCCGAATCCGAATCGGTCTTTAATTTTTTTTTTTTTTTTTTAGGTTTTTTTGTTAATATCGGTGAGAAGTTTCGGCCGCTTTTTTTACCGTCCCCGCACTCGCACCCGCCCCCTCAATCCCCAACTCGTACTTCACCTTTTCGCCGCTCCCCTCTCTCTCTCTCTCTCTCTTCATCGGCAATCCTCTTCGTCTCTCCCATGGCATCAAGCGGAGCGGCGACGGCTGAGGACTCGAACATGGAAGACGACCAGCTCGCCTCCATGTCCACGGACGACATCCTCAGGGCCTCTCGCCTCCTTGACAACGAGATCCGCGTCCTCAAGGTACCCACACGGAACGAGCGAAACCCTATTTTTTCGATACTTTTGCACTTCTTGGATCGACGCCGATTGGGCTGTCTTATATGGATTTGGTTGGTATAGATGATTTGTTGGGTGTGTTTGATTGTGATAGGATGACTTGCAGAGGAACACTCTGGAGCTCGAGTCGTTCAAGGAGAAAATCAAAGAGAATCAGGAGAAGATCAAGCTAAACAAGCAACTTCCTTACCTTGTCGGCAACATCGTTGAGGTCTCGCTCCGTTCTCTCTCCTTTTCCCCTTTTTAGTGATCACATGGGACTCTCCTTTTGTTTTTGTTATCTGGTGCTTTCTTGATCTTCTACCGTTGCATGAACAAAAGATTGTAGCGAGGAAACATAGAAGAGATGCTTGTGTGAATTATAGTTTTAAAATAGTTTTATAAACTTCTATGTCATTGTTTTGTTAGGTCTTATTTGCTTCTGCATGGGCTTCAAATTTGCTGTCAAAAAGAAAAAAAATGCTTGTACGAAAGATAGTTTTGTGAACTTTTAAATTACTCTGTTCTGAGGTCTTATTTATATTTATATCATCATGAGTTTCGAGTCTGCCGTCATAACTAGAATCAGACAGCTGCCAATAGATTCAGCTGAAGGCTCTGTTTTCTTTTGAATTGTTTCAGTAAAACAGAAGTATAATATAACTTTGCGTTTGAGTTGCCTATGTGAAGTCTGATGTGTCTGAGGTCCTCAACCTTGTACTGAAATTTCCGATTGATCCTCTACCTTTCCCTTGTTTTCTAACTTTTTAATTTTTAATTTATTACGTCTGAGTCCTGCACTGGATTAATGGTTAGGGATGTCCATCTAGCCACCATGTAAGCAGTATGAACCTAATTAGCATAGATAGGAAAGTAGCTAACATTTTGGTTATTCACTTTCTGTCGTACACTCATTCGTGATAAACATTTTGATATGAACCGCATTAATTTTTTCTCCCATTTCAAGGTAGTTTGTAGTTTTAGTCATTTGGACCTGGGAATGACAGATGACTAGTGTCCTTTAATTCCTTGCTGGTTGTCCTAGAATTTTTCTCGTTGATACAGTAGAATTAAAATGAGTATTAGAGTAATTGGAAAGCAAAAAGGGTGTAATTGTGTAACTGGTTTCGTTTGATTGATTTTAAAGATTACAAGTGTCTATGCACATATTGTCATGCATTTGTCAATATTAGTGGTGCAAATCCACAATGTATCTACAGTATGTTGGCTTTCAACTTAATTGTATCCCTCTTTATTTTTGTTATTAGATATTAGAAATGAACCCAGAAGATGAGGCAGAAGAAGATGGTGCAAATGTTGATCTTGATTCTCAGCGGAAAGGGAAGTGTGTTGTCTTAAAAACTTCTACACGTCAGGTAAGTTTCTTATTTGTTGGTTTTGGAACACTGACAGAGCAATTTCAATTAACCTTCATCTTCTATGTCTTTTCAGCTTTCTTATATAAAGGTTTTTTTTTTTTTTTTTTTTTTTTTTTTGGGGGTATGAATTGTGTATGAACTTTTTGCCGGGCACTTTTTCCCCCCTTTTTTATTATCATCTTGAGGAACTTTTCCTTGAGGTGAAAGCATAGTATCTGAAACCGTGGTGACAAAACTTCTCTTTGTTTCTTATTGAATTGCAGACTATATTTCTTCCAGTCGTTGGATTAGTTGATCCTGACATGCTTAAACCTGGAGACTTGGTTGGTGTCAACAAAGACAGCTATCTGATACTGGACACGCTTCCGTCAGAATATGACTCAAGAGTGAAGGCTATGGAAGTTGATGAAAAGCCAACAGAAGATTACAATGATATTGGTGGGCTTGAAAAGCAGGTCAGTGTTACATATTGTGCATTTGAGATTATATTGATTACTGATCTTCCCGTAAAAGTGATTTATTTTTCTCATATTAGTTAATTTTTTATTCAATTGTGTTCACATATAATCTGTTGTGTATATTTATTCCAATGAGCATGTAGTGTATTTTTAGCTGACAAGTTGCTTAATCCTTTTGCTTTTGTGCATACTATTCAGTTCCTTTTTTTGCTGAACTTTCTTAGATTCAAGAACTTGTTGAGGCAATTGTGTTGCCAATGACACACAAGGACCGGTTTCAGAGATTAGGAATCCGTCCACCTAAAGGAGTGCTTTTGTATGGACCTCCTGGAACTGGAAAAACTTTGATGGCTCGTGCATGTGCAGCACAGACAAATGCAACTTTTCTGAAGCTAGCTGGTCCTCAACTAGTTCAGGTGATTGTACAAACTTTTGCAATCCTTTTGTTCTTGTCCTGTTTCTTTGATTCCCCTATTAAGAATTAACTCTAAAACCTTTCTTGTGGGCTAAAATAATGTGAGTACTCAATTTCTTAATTGGCTATCATCACTTTCAGTTTCGTTACTATGGTTTTTTTTTTTTTTTTAATCTAAACTAACTTGTGTTCCTGTCTCTTTTCTGAATGTAATATTTTAAAAATGGCTGAACAAAGAAATTCTTGTTTTCTTTGTATTTGCGAAGTAATATTTTTTTTCTTTTGTATTCTTGTCTCTTTTCTCAACTCTACGAAGCATGATCAGAAAATTGTTACTTAAGAAGTGTTCATTCCATCTGAAAGTAAACCACTCTTTTAATCTTTCATTGCCATTTTAATGAATGAAGTAATTCACATGGCATCTACTTGTTTGGATTCATGGTTGGAGTCGCTTGACTTGTATTTATGTTGGGCTACTCTTACGCTGTATGACAAAATCTAAATTAGGATATATGTAACATAACCATGTAGGCATGTACCAAAGCTGGAAACTCAATTTTAAAATAGCACCCTTTTGTTTCATTGTTTCAATTATCCTAGTTTTATTCCTCATGCAATGGGAGTTTTACTTGGATTGTAATATCTTCTAGTTTGCATCTCTACAAATTGCTCCGATAAAAGACAAGTATTTTTATGTTTTATAGTAAATTTTGAGTGAAATAGGTGGTTCTTTGGTCTTTCATTTTATCCTTCCTCCCATTAGTTTTATGGTTTATCATTTTAGCCGCTGTAATTACCTAATAGCAATAAATCATGGTTCTCACTGTAGACTCGTGCCCGACAATCACACAACTTGCCAGCCAGCGACATGTTTTCCTTCTTTGTTTGAGGTTTTACTGGGATTGTTAGACTCGGCCATGGCAACAAACAATTATATGATATAATCACATAAATGATTTGATAGAAGATGTGAGAAATGAAGAGTATAAATAACAAGATTTAGACAAGTTGGCGAATCGTGGTCGAAGTGTTGAACATATATCGGTGACTAATATCATTTGTCGGCCTCTTCTACTCATCAGCAAGAAATAGTGTCAATTATAAAGCTTAGAAGTGCATAGAATTATTGTATCTGCAAGACGAGAATCCTTTTAAAGCTACAACTCTTCCTTTTTCTTTTTTTTTTCTAACTATCAATTCTGGTTTATGGTCCATTTTACAGCAGTATAGACCATAGAGTTTTACAGTTCATAGTGTAATCATGAATTACCTTAGGTTTATTGACTTCCTTTTTATTCTTATTCTTTGTTTCCCAACCTTTTGTTCTTGTGATTTCTTGTGATTTGATCTCTCTGTAGTTGGCCTCTCTATGGTGAATTACTCAAGACAAGGTGCAAACACATTTCTTTATTCATCTGAGTTTGACAAAAATTAGACAAAAGACAGTTTATAGTTGTAAGGATGCCTTTTATAGTTGTAAGGGTAAGAACATAAGTGAGAATTGCTTCACTAAATTCGTGTCAGTAACAGCTTGAAGCAATGCTAACTTCTGCTGCACCATAACGCCATTCAGCTCGTTGTATAGTAGTCATATCTCTTATGAAATATTGTGATAATTTGGTTCAACAACATGGCTGAGATTTGATCAGCTATGTTGGGTTATATTTTGCATGAACTGCCTCCTGAAATTCAATCGGAAGATTTTCTTTTTATTTCAACCACCACCAGCTAAGTTGACTAACTTAACCTCTTTTTGGCTCATTCAGATGTTTATTGGAGACGGTGCAAAACTTGTTCGTGATGCCTTTCAGCTTGCCAAGGAAAAAGCACCCTGCATTATTTTCATTGACGAGATTGATGCAATAGGAACAAAGCGATTTGACAGGTCTGCTATATTCTCCTTCCTATATTTCATCATATGAGTCATTAAGTTTCTGAAATGTAATGATTCAATTGTTTGACAGTCTAAGCAACGTTATGACTAATTTTGTCTCATTTCTACAAGTACTGTAAAATGTCTACTCGTCGTTTTTGTCTGTTGATTAATGCTTCATAGCTTCTTTCTCACAGAAATACCACATAATCGATGTCCTCGAACATTGGTGAAAGTTAGATTCACCTTTAAGAATCAAATCGATTCTGACGATTGTGAAAGATATTATTCACTTATTTCTTTCTCATTTGTACTTTGATGCTGCTTAGGGGTTACAACCTTTGTGGAACTTGCTCAGCAGTTTTGGAATTACCAGATTATTTGGTTTATTATGCATTATCCTTCTAGACTGATTTATCTATTTTAGTTTCCAGTTTATCAGTTGTGTGTGGAACATTTGACTTCTACCTTCATCACAAATGAACTTAAAGGCAGCACTCTTATGTGGGTACCTGAGGTTCTGCATACTGTCTTTGTGCTAATTCAGTGCATGTGTGTTCCATGCAAGATATGGCAAGAATACCTTAGATATAGCGGATAGATGGTACATTTTATTGAAGAGAAATGCACAAAGTATTTATGGACAGATAAAAACATGCAACTTTTGCAGACCTACAACTGTGATGCAATAAAATTACAAACTTTCAAAATGAGTTGATGCAAGAAATTTATGGCAGTATGCTCCAAATAAGAAAACTAAAAATGACTTCTAAAATTTTAGATATAGAGATGTAGATGTTGAATTTATTGATAAAAAAATCAAGAAGGATGAATCATTGCTTATCAAGTTTGCCTCATGAAACTGTAGTCCTTTTTTAATTACTGTGTCAGATACATTTAGCAAATTGTATATGAACCGTAAGATGTGTCGCTCTTGTTCGTTGTTCAATCTTTAAAGAAGTGAGTAATCAGTCTGAGAAACTGAACTGTTTTCCTTCTGTACCACTTTAAATTGATGTTTCTTGATTCTAGGAGCCTTTTTCAATCTTTTACAAATTCTCAGCTGCACTCTTCTCTTGGCTTTCTAAAATGTTTGCTATTACTCGATCTTTTGCATATTTCATGATTGATTATTCAATTATTAGTGCATCTGATGCTAAAACTGCTTTCAGCTATCTGTAACTCCCATTTTGGTAAAATGTTCATGGTGTTCCTTTGCATTCTTTGCAGTGAAGTAAGTGGAGACAGGGAAGTGCAGCGAACTATGTTAGAATTACTTAATCAGCTTGATGGCTTTAGTAGTGATGACCGGATAAAGGTCAGTACATTATTTTCTTTCTGTTACTATCACTAAATGCATGGTTGAAGCTTCATGGCTGACTTATTTGTCATTTTTGTTTGACCTCTCAATTTCTTGTATGCCTCTAAATTCATCGTCCTTTCATTCGGTAGAATAGTCCCAATTTTTGTCTCCTTTATAGAATTCTATGTGAATTGACACTAAAATTTTCTGTTCCAATTTAGAAAACAGAGTTTGTAATGCCATCTATGGGTTGAGATGTATTGAAAGAAGCAACAATATGTTTTTAGTGGCTTGGTTCCAACTTCCAATAGAAACTAAACAAAATTGAAGTAATTAATTACTTGAGTAATACAAGAAAGAAACTAGAAGGGAAAAAGAAAACTGGAAAAAACCTTTAACTTCCAAAGAGGAACCATTATTGAAACTTCTAAAAAAGAAAAGACCGGTAAGGGCTGATCTGGTGGTCGGAGATAGATTGGGTCATCTTACCATTTATAATAAAATTTTCCCAAAAAGAGTGATGATTCTTGATATATTTTTTCTCCAGTAGTCAATAACATTATAAAGATGACAATGACTCTTTCACATCTTTTGTGAAGGCCATGCATGTTTCATTATTGGCTTTTCTGAAGTTTCAATCTAATTGGGATACTCTTTTTAAAGAAAACAATGACACCAAAGTTGGTAGGTGTTTGCTTTAGGCAAAGATTCAAAAGCAACTCAAGAGAGTTCTAACTGCCCCAAAATCTCTCCCTCTATTCTAAGAGGAGAAAGATGAAGGGCCTTGATGGTTAGATTATTAGATTTTGTTATGACACCATCTTCCAATATACAGTACATCATGCTCTCTGTTGTGTCAATGTTAAGTTCTTTTGCTTTAACTTGGAAAGCAAGTAAACCTGTGGACTTCTGTCACCTAGATTTAAATTTAGTTAATTGGGGTTGTAGTCTGTTTAAAGCAACACACTAGCAATTTTTGTTGAGAGCTGTATAGTGTGCGTCAACTGCCAATGGTTTAGAATTTTTTTGGCATATATGTAAAAGAATTGTAAAAGATGTTAAATGAATCCTATGGCTGATTAATTTCTACTAACCACTTAGCCAAAGGAACCATGAGTGCTCTATGTCTATAGTAGCCAATTTAGTCATCAATAACAACCAGTTTTGCTTGAAGACATTGAATTTCTTTAGTTCAGATTTTTTTTGTGTTCTTTGAATTTAGGATTCCATTTTGTCGTCAAAACTACCCTTGTAAGTTTATGAGACAGCTGATCTTTTCTGAAGTTAAGAGCTCTCTAGGGAATCAAAATTTTACATAGTATCATCAATATAAACAAATAATCTAGGAAGTACCAATTATACAAATCATCACCTCTGATTTTAGTGGGAAAAATCCAAGGAGCAGAGATCTCAATAGTGATTGTAGCCGCACAACTGTTGTCTTCATGTTGCACTATATTCTTTTTTATTTTAAGTTTACTCAAAAATCTTTGGTGTAGGGCTTTCTTTAGGCGTTAAATGAACGAAGTTTTTTGCAATCAACTATTTGTGCTATTCTTATTTATTTTAGATCGTTTGATGAGCTTATTGCTTAACTATATATATATATATATATATATATATATATATATATATATATATATATATATATATATATATATATATATATATATATATAATCTGGCTGGTCCACTTGACAGGTTATCGCAGCAACAAATCGAGCTGACATTCTAGATCCTGCCCTAATGAGATCGGGTCGTTTGGATCGCAAAATTGAGTTCCCTCATCCATCGGAAGAAGCAAGAGCTCGGATTTTGCAGGTGCTCTTTGGTTCATTGTTTTCAGCAGTTGTATTTTGTTCATTTACAAATTCTCTGCCATCATACTAACAGAGACGGTTGACTGTTTATTTGTAATTTTAGATCCACTCGAGGAAGATGAATGTCCACCCTGATGTCAACTTTGAAGAGCTCGCTCGTTCAACTGATGATTTCAATGGGGCACAGCTGAAAGCAGTTTGTGTAGAAGCCGGAATGCTTGCACTGCGTCGGGATGCGACTGAGGTTTCACTCTTCTTCATAGTAGTTTATTTTCTTAATTCACTTACTAAACCGGCTTCTTGCATGCACCTAACTAATCTTTTCTTTGGCTTGTAACTGAGCTGAATTCACTTTGTTATTTTTTTTTTGCATCAAATTGCATTAGGAGATTTTCTTTATTATTCTCTATTTGTTTGTTCGGATGAGAATAGAGTATAGAGTGGACAAATAAATATTCTTTTGACCTCAGGTGACGCACGAAGATTTCAATGAGGGAATCATCCAAGTTCAAGCGAAGAAGAAGTCCAGCCTGAATTATTACGCTTGATGTGGTGTAACGTGTATCAGGATACATAGAAACCTAGCAGATAATGAAAGTTGGAAGTGAATTTTCTGTTTGATCTGTGTCCACAGACAGGCTCCACGAATGATAGATTTATATCGGTTCATTGTAATTTAAAGTGTTATCAGGGGCCTTCATTTGGATTATGCTCTCTAATTATCACATGTTGGCTTTTCTGGATTGTACTTGAGAACTAAATTGCTCTTTGATTTCTAATTTATCTTCAGCATGCATGTTACTTGCTAAAAGATCATGGTTTTCAGTATTTGTGTTTATTTTGAAAATTTAATAGAGTTACTCCACAAGGTGTACCTTAACTGATAGTGGATATTACTAATTTATTATCACGAGCAAAATTTTGGTCGTGAAGCGAAATGCTCAGCTTAGCTATCACGTCTCGGGAGAAGTTTAAAAACGAAAAGCGGTTTTTTTTTTTTTTTTCAAAGTTTTTTCTTTTGGTACGTGTCCAGAATGTCATATATATATATATATATATATATATATATATATATATATATATATATATATATATATATATATATATATACAAAATCTTTCTATATAAATGAATAGTCTTTTCTGTATAGGTACGGTGTCACATAAAATACATATATTAATTATAATCAGTTTTTCATACATAGTGTTAAATAAAGAGATAAATTAGTATTTGGATTCATACAAGAGAAAATCTCCCGCACAACTACTCCAATTGAAAAGATAAAATCATAAGGTTTAAAACATTGTCTATTCGACACTTAGTTTTAAAAACAGATTTCGTAAATATTTTACCTTTTGAAAAGCTCTACATTACACATACAATCATAACATGATAAACCAAATCCAAAAGACTACTATCCATCTACATAGTCTATGTCCCACATCTACATCACAAGGTGTCCATCTCACATAATGTCCACATCTCACGCAAGTAGTATTAACCAAATGTAATGACCAAGTAGGAGGAATAAAAATGTCACCGGGATGACGACAAACCCAAATCACTCCCAAGACGTAGCCTCTCCCCCATCCCCGTCGAAAACATCCAAGTCATCCGTATCGCTGCCCTCCCCCGGTTTCCATTACGAAAACCTGGGAAAAATATCAAACCTACTCGATATCTCGGTGCACATCAAACTTACGTCGCCTTGCCCGCGACACCGCCTTGACCGCAGGGGTCCCCTCACGCCATGTCCGCATAGGGATCATGGGTCATACAGACCACTTCTCCGAAAGAGTACACCCTTGCGGTGGCCAAACCGCTGGTGTACGTGACAATGCCATGAGCCACATGATCCCATACTCGTGTAATAAGATGTGGTACACCTCACGATTCCATACTCGTGAAATAAACCGATAAGTCAAAGTATCCGTCCATATCCATTACGTATGTACCGGTCCGTCACAATAGTCGTGACAATGTCTTTTCTGTCATTTTAAAATAGCAATATCGAAAACAACAATAAAAGAAAGAGGAGGGTTGAACACCATCGTTCAACAATGTCCCCAACCTTGGTTTTGGTTACCCACCTCAACTGGCGATGAAATCGAAACCCGAAAACCCTCCAAAAAGCCCCCGCAACCTTGTCTGGGCAAAAATGGTGGACTCTTCGGTGGTGAAAGAAGAGTCTAGGCCCCTACTGCTGTCTTGATAGACCTCACAACGAAAAATGTGTAAAAACACCCCCTGACGGTAAAATACACAAAAAACCATCAACAAAAACACACCTGAAAACCAATTTTGAACATCGTATGTCAAACCGGGATTCCGACGACGAACACAGCGATAAAAAATCCAACCAAACCCAACGACGGCAGAGGCCAAACAACCCCATAATCCCGAAAACGAAATCTTTTTTTTTTTTTTTTCCCTTGCCTTCCTCGGCTTCGGCGGTGGTCCTGCGACAAAACGACGGCGGCGGCCTCGCGAGTAATGGTAACGACAGTGGCAGCCTCCTGTTTACCACAATGGCGACGGCGGCCCGCTAAAAAATCCCACGCTCCGACGGAAATCTCCAAGAAACCCAACGAAAGCACGAAAAATTCCACGAAATCCAAAACGGAATTAATGAAAAGCCAAAAACTCACCTTTCAACGACGGGGAAGACGATGCGATGCCCAGACCCGCTCTCCGATCTCCGGTCTCCGACGGTGATGGCGCTCACGAATCCGATCTTCGATGTGGACGGCGTTTTCGATCCCAAGCTCTGGCGCGCACAACGAGGAAGAAGATGAATCGCTCTCTTTCAAAAAGGGAAATGAGGGTTTTCTTGTTTCTAATTCTTTTAATGAGTAAAATAAAATCGATCCCCGAATCCCCTCTTTTTATAAGAGATTTTGTAGCAAAAATAATCGCTCCTATCTTTTGTAACCGCTTTTATCTTTTGTAATCGTTTTTATCTTTTGTAACCACTTTTAACCGTTTCTTTCTCGATTTGCGTGCCAAATTTATCGAAACGTCCATCATGCATCCGCACGGATTTTAAAGCACCATAAAGCACTAATGGGTATTTTAAAAACCTTTTTCACCCATTAACTTCGAAAGCCCATATCGGGAGATCCGTTCGTCGGATTTTCGAGCCGATTACACCGCCGTTCTTCGTTTAACGAGCTCTACAACATAAAAGCCAAAACCGGTAAAATCGATAAAAGCAAAAAATACGCAAAATGACACACACATCGAAAGTGACACAAAGGGAAAAACCGTGGGCACTACATCAGTCCCTCCTTTAAAGAAGTTTCGTCCCCGAAACTTAACTCACATCCATCAAGAATAGCTCCGGATAATACTCCCTCGCAACCCAAAAGTCTGCAAGTGACAGTGAAGACCACAAACCCAAACCATTGAAGTCAAGTCAAGTTAATTCTACAACCATCCTGAACCCATCTCTACGCTGGAGTAGCGGAGGCGTACATGGTGAAGATCGTGGTTTAACATGCCTGAAAAGAAATAAGCTCCGGTATCCAGGTTCTCGCAAATGTACCCGCCTCCTCTCACAATCAATCACTGCATGATATGAAGCCAACCAATCAATGAAAAGTACCCAGCCGAACTCTCTGATCGGAACAACCACCAAATCCCACAGCAACTCTATTGCCCAAAACTAACCGGCCCGGTAGATACAACGATATCCGCTTCCATAGGTGGCCTCGGGGTCAAAACTGATAACACACTGGGGAGGAGTCTCTCCTCCTAACCATGAGTATGGGCGAAGGTCCGCAAAAAGAATGAAAGGGATGCTCGGGTATCGAATGATGTTCGACTAGAATATCAAAATAAAACTATACCTGTAACCATATCTGCTGGTGGGTCGGTACCCTGCGACGTCATGATATAAACCCTCCCTCCTGGCCGCTGCTGCTGTGGTGCCCTCTCCTCCTGTCGAAGGGTCGAAGGGCGTCCTGCCTGCACTGTAGGAGACCTCCCTCGGTCCAGACGCTGAGGCAAAGATGAAGGCACTACTGACAATGTTGTCTCCTACTTTCGTGGGCGGTTGGATCGGAAGTGCCCCTGTTTCCCACACCGGAAACAATGATCCTGCCTCTGAGGACATGCTGTAATCATATGTGCCCCACCACAAATAATACAAGGTCGTTCCCTTTTCTTCTGCCCGTTCATCGATGAGTTCTTAGTCCCTTGCTGTGTACGAGGATACTTCGGTGGTCAATCACCCCCTGACTGTCCATCTCTCGACTGTGACTGAGACCGCTTTTTATCTCTATTGCAGTCGAAACCTTCACTCCGAGCGCGAGCAAGAACGGCCCCATTCTCCACCAAAGTGGCCCTGTCGACCACCTGCTGAAAAGTATGAAGATCTGCTGCTTGAACAAGCCTGAAGATGTCTCATCTCAATTCATCCACAAAAAGTCGAGCCTTATGAGACTCATCTCGAATAACAAAAGGAACACAATTTGCCAATCTCACGAATTTCCTTTGATATTCCATAACTGAACGGTTGCCCTGCTTGATGTTCTTTAGACCATCCTCAAGCTGTTGTTTCACACCATCCGAGAAGATTGCCCCAAATAATATCTCTGAAAATAGGCCAAGAAGGAAGGGCAGTGCAACTGGAAGGAGTAGGTCGCACAATCTTCTACTAGATGCGGGCTGTCCCCTCAAAAAAATGAACCCCCAAGGGGACCCGCTCGTCCTCCTCCATCATCAGATCCTCAAATAGTTTCTCTATGGTATCCACCCATTTCTCCACCACCCACGTGTCTGTCGTCTCTCCCTCAAAGATGGGTGGCTTGTACTTCCGGAACTCTCTCAAACTCGCCCTCATTCTCGCCCGTTCCGTGTGCAACACTGAATCTCCTCCGGTAATGGCGGCGGGCAGAGTTGGCGGAGGAGTGATGATGGCCCCACCCACCGGATCCCTAATAGGAGCTCCCGGCATCGGCCCCTGAGCTGCTGAGAAAGGAACATTCGGAGATACTGTTGTCGAAACCGCTCGAGCCCTCACCGTGGTAGTCCGAGCATGCGTACTATCGTCACCGCCTGCTCTTGGCGTATGCGCCTCAGACAAAACTGGCTCGGGAGTAGGAAGCTGGGTAGCAGTAGCCGGTGTCGCCGTCTGGCGGGCTCCCTGATGTACTAACTCGGTGAGCGCCGACAACTGCCCCGATAAATCCTGAACCTATTGCCAGAGCAACCGGTTCTCTGCGGCCAAAGAGGCCTCGGCGGTAGTCGGCCTCGCCTCATCCCCTCCTTCGCCATCAACTGACGATCTGGTACGAACCATATTCTGTACACACAATCAAAGGGATCAACAAACGAAAACGATCAATACAAAAACCTGATCTCTAATCCTGGTCAAGTGGGGGTCCTCATACTGTCTCTCTCTGATCTTGTCCAGTAGAGTGGGCTATACGACTAAAGATGTCAGTCTAGTAGAGACCCCAGGGGACACAACCTCCAGCTCGAGCCGCCTCATCTCCTCTAGTAATGGCGCCTGGTCTGTGATCAACATGGACAAGCTCTGCACAGCTCTCCTGCTCAATGCATCAGCAACCACATTAGCCTTGCCGGGATAGTAAAGGATAGCCACATCATAATCCTTTAATAGCTCCAACCATCTGCGCTGCCTCAGATTTAGCTTTTTTCTGTGTAAACAGGTACTTTAGACTTTTGTGGTCAGTATAAATCTCACAGTGCTCTCCATAAAGGTAGTGACGCCACAACTTCAGTGCAAATACCACTGCAGCAAGCTCTAAGTCGTGAGTAGGGTAATTCTTCTCATAATCTTTAAGCTGTCGGGATGCATAAGCAATTACCCTACCCTCCTGCATCAGCACGCATCCAAGTCCACTATGCGACGCATCACTGTAGATCACATATCCTTTCCCCATAACAGGGAGGGAAAGGATAGGAGCTGACATCAATTTGTTTTTCAATTCCTCAAAGCTCCTCTGACAATCCTCACTCCAAACAAACTTAATTTCTTTACGAGTCAAGCGAGTGAGGAGTGTGGAGAGCTTCGCAAAGCCCTCTACAAACCGGCGGTAATATACAGCTAAGCCCATGAAGCTGCGCACCTCAGACACAGTCGTCGAGCGGGGCCAATCCCGAACTGCCTCTATCTTCGCCGGATCCACTGCCACACCTGCGGCGGAAATCACGTGACCCAAGAAAACCATCTCCCGGAGCCAGAACTCGCACTTTACCAACTTGGCATACAACTTCCTCTCTCGTAGAAGTTGCAACACAATCCTCAGATGCTCCTCATGCTCGGCATCGCTCCGGGAGTAAACCAGGATGTCGTCAATAAACACCACCACAAATCGATCCAAATACGGCCAAAAAATCCTGTTCATCAGGTCCATAAATACGGCAGGGGTATTAGTCAATCCAAAAGGCGTGACGGTGAACTCATAATGCCCGTACCGTGTCCTGAAAGTTGTCTTCGGAATGTCCTCGGCCTTCACCTTCAATTGGTGGTAACCAGATTGCATATCAATCTTCGAGAAGACACCAAACAAATGATCAATGCGCGGCAAAGGGTACTTGTTCTTGATGGTCACTTTATTCAATTCCCGGTAATCCACGCAGAGCCGAAGTGAACCATCATTCTTCTTCACGAACAGCACCGACGCTCCCCAAGGCGACACACTCAGTCTAACAAAACCCTTATCCATCAAATCCTGGAGTTGCGCCTTTAACTCTCGCAGCTCTGCCGGCGCCATTCGGTAAGGAGCCTTAGAGATTGGCGCAGTTCCTGGAACTACGTCAATCATAAACTCAATCTCCCTGTCCGGCGGCATGCTTGTCAACTCCGGTGGGAAAATATCCGAAAACTCGCGAACAATGGGAATATCCTCGAGTCCCGGTGCTGCCGTAGGCTCCTCGACGACTCTAGCCAAAAAGGCTACATATCCTCTGCGAATCATCTGCCTCGCTCGCGAAGTCGAAACCATAGTGGCGAAGAAAGCACTCTGGCATCCCCGATAAACGAACACCTCCTGGCCTTGTGGGTTATGGGATCCAAGGATCTAAATAGGGAAAAAACCACATAGAGGGGGGGTGAATAGGTGTAAACAATAAAACTCAACAATCTTTGCGTAAAAATAATCCAATGCGGAAAATAAATAAAGTACGCAAGATTTTACGTGGAAAACTTCGTCACAGGAGTAAAAACCACGGGACCGATAACACGGTGAAATCCACTAAGATTAAACATGTACAAGGTGATATACCGTAACACCACGACTCAACCTTTTCCATATGCTCCGAGTAGATCTTCTCCGCTCGCTCCGCAACACGCCTCGAATCCACGATTTGCGTCCAACGCCGAATCCACGACCTCCAACCGAATCCACGGTCTTCACCAATTTTGGTACGAATCGATCACACGAACGCACCTCGCTCCGAATCCACGAAAGCGATAGCACCTTGAATCCACAAGGCCACGCGAATCCACGCGCCGATTGTCCTTTCGGAAATCGTTGTTTTGTTTATTGGTGGTGATGATATTTGAATACTTAGATCATATAGATAGACAAGGAAAACACCTTCTAAGTATTCATCGGTTTGATTCTTCAAAAGAAAGAAAGAGTTTTGAAACCCTTGAATCAAATCGATTAATAGAGAAAGAAAACCTAAAATCAACGATGTTTACCTTTTCTTCTCTATACGTGGATCTATTTTTCTTACCTTTGACCCCCCCTTGGAATACCCTAAAAGATGAATGTTAGGGTTTATTTATAGGTTAGAAACCTTTTGGAAAGAGATAAGAATAAAAAACTAACTTAACAGATTTTTTTCCGCACGGCGGTCCGGACTGGATTAGGCTGATCCGGACTGTCGTCTTTTTTCAGAAAATTTCCTCAAAAACAGGTTCGGGATTCGGACTGGAATTTCCTGATCGGGACAGATTCATACAAATGACCAAAACTCATGTTCGGGGTCCGGACTGGATAGGGGTTGATCCGGACTGGAATTTCGCATGAACCCAACCATGTTCGGGGTTCGGACTGGATGTGGCTGATCCGGATCCTGAACATATAAAGTGTCCAGTTTTTTATTTTTATGCAATGAAAATTATTCCAAAGTGTTTCTAAACTATAAGAATGTATTCAGATCACCAAAAATATTTAGTTAAACGTACCTGATCATTTTGAATCCATTCTTCTTGAGATTGATGTATGTGATCGATAATTCTTCAACTTCAATCTTCAAGACTCAAAACACTTCACGAAATACGCCAATACAAAAATCCTTAATAGGCCTGGCTCCCTAAAAGTCACCGTCCTCGCGGCACAATCAATCGTCGCGAAGTACCGAGCCAGCCAGTCCATCCCAAGCACCACATCAAAGTCCCGCAGCTGTCTCAAGACCATCAGGTCTGCTGACATAATCCAGGACTCAATCTGCACCGGGCAGGACCAACAACACTCCTCCACTTGCAAAGTGTGATCGGGAATCTAAACCTCTCGTGCACGTGGTAACTGTCACGCCCCAGGGTCGAAACTGCGACCCGGGCTAGCCAACAGATCCGCAACCTATAGAAAACCCCGCATAGGCGAAGCGTCCAACCTGCAAGGAAAATCTACAGCTAAACAGATATCAGACCTATAAAAAAAAAACTGCTGTAAAACTAAAATCCAACCATCTGTACAACTGGAAATAAAGATACAATATCCATCTCCCATAAATGATCATTATAAAATATCATCTGATACAACATCCAAGAACTCAACAGGGAGGTAAACCAAAATAATACATCAGTGTACAGGCTCTCAGTACAAATCAGATCCTCACAATACAATGGTCTCTCAAAAGTGAAAATAAAATAATCTACTGACTGTACTACAAATCTCCAATGTGGGTATACAGCTACTCTCCAAAGACAGGTAAGGATCTAGCTCGCGATTCCCTTGCCTCGAACACCAACAGCAGAATCAGCAACACCCGCAAACGACTCTGCAAAACAAAGGAGAGGAAAGAAAAAGGAGGGGGAGAACCCCCAATGGGTGTGAGAACTACACCAGCATGTAGCTCTCAGTGGGTATCGCCACCAAGCCCGACGGTCTGCCCACTAAGTCTAGTAGAGGCATAAGATAACAATGCAGTAAAAACTGAACAAGAAAAGCTGGAGATACTCTACAGCTACCATGCCTCTATCTAAATGCTCAATGGGTGATATAGATGAAAATATATGCAACCACTCGCACCCAAGGTGCTCAGTCGACCCAATCGAACTGACTGCCTTATAGGGTCCAATCAAGCCTGCGCCTACCTACTGCCATTACATCCACGGAGGACTGGACTTATGTAGGGCGTCCGTGACTGCCAAAACTGGCCCAGCCAGAGGGACTGCGTCGACAAGTCACGATACTAAAGTAATAGGCCCACTCCGGACGGGGCACTCGAGGAGCGCGACCCCACCGAGGAAAAAAGTATCTGCACATCTCTGTCGAGCTCATAGTGGCTCCTGCAGGCTATAATCAAAATCCACGCTCACTCTCAGAACGGAAGGACTCAAGATCCTCAAACATCTCGCACGATGGTCGGAGTACTCTCAACGACTCAGCTAACAAGCTCTCACGAATCTCGAGACACTAACGAACTCAACCAACTCGTGGCACAAAACACACTGGCTGGAGATACTCCACAGCCGGGACCACCGTCGACTCAACGGTTCCCAAAACGAAACGCCCAACTCGCCACGCTAAACACACAGGCTGGAGATACTCCACAGCCGGGATCGACCCACAACTCAGGGCTAACGAAACTAGTCGGACGACACTCAACGACCCGGGACCACCGTCTACCCAAACGGTTCCCGACAACACTGACCGGAAGATACTCAATGGTCCGGGATCACCGTCTACCCAACGGCTCCCAACAACACTAACACTGGTCTAAACTCAGTTACCAGACTCCACTCGGCCCCCAGGCACGAGTGCAACAATGTGTGACGCCCCACTTCCCAGGGGGTCACCCATCCTAGAACTACTCTAGCTCTAGCACGCTTAACTCTCATAACCTCTTGGATCTTGCTACCATCCAAAATGCTATAGCCGGGTTAAGAGATTTAGTCCTATTATATCATTTATATATAGGACTAATCCAAATTCCGGGGGTGTCACATTCTTCCCCCCTTTAAGCCCTGACGTCCACGTCAGGCTCAAGCACACTCACAAGCACCAGGCGATGTGAGACTCGTCTCGCTAGCTTTAGACGACCTTGTGGGGAGCTGCACTCCACTCACAACGGTCATTAGCCGGGGAGCACCGCTCTACCCGCTATATAACCCTGGCTCAGCCGAGACTCATCTCACATTTCCGGCTGGTGAATGGCTCTGATACCAACTGTGACGCCCCACTTCCCAGGGGGTCACCCATCCTAGAACTACTCTAGCTCTAGCACGCTTAACTCTCATAACCTCTTGGATCTTGCTACCATCCAAAATGCTATAGCCGGGTTAAGAGATTTAGTCCTATTATATCATTTATATATAGGACTAATCCAAATTCCGGGGGTGTCACACAATGTCCCACAATAACCTGACTACTCGGTCCACTACCCGGGCGAGAAAAAAATAAGTCCAGAAAATATGCAAGGTGTGGGATGTCTAAAGCATAAAAGAACCTACCCCAAGTGAAGGTTCTCTACCAGTCTGGTTAAACATGCATCATATGACGGGGTGCTAGGTCAAGTTCCAACAATAGCATGTAATTTAACAAAGCATAAATAGAAAATCTCATCTCTCATAAGCATGCTTTCTAACTCCTCTAGCATAATATAAACATATCCATTTAACGTCATGCGAGGCATCAAATCTACCAAAACATGTATAATAAAGTCGGGTAAGCATCAATCCATATGATCTAGGTCATTCCTCATGCTTACATCTCAATCCTAGAGATTGTACATTTAATCATGCATGTTATCAATCACAGTGGGTAACACTCCCTTAGGTAAGCTTTCATTGATCATAATCATGGATATCTAAATCTTGTAAGTTTTTATTAGGCATAACATGAATATCATATCTTGCAATTTTCCAAACAAATACCATTTACCAAGCTTACATCTCAACCATATGTTGGTACACTAACATGCATGCATTCTATCAGATAGAATTAGAGAACCGTCCACCGGTTCTGGAAACGAAGAAACCCACCTGAATCGCTTTCCGCAGGCAAAGCCGAAGTTGGTGAAGTGCGCAGCCACTCGCTATCAAAATCCGCCGAAACTACACCCTCGGTACTCGGTCGCACAAGCCTCTCCTCAAACCAACATCCCAGCCAACAACACAATCAATACCCCAAACAGCATTTACTGTTTTGCAAGCCAGCACAGAAAAGGGGATTTTTCACCTGCGTGCGGTCCTCCGAAAAATCCAGAAAAATCACGGCTGCGATCCTCGCGACGAGTAGATGCAAATCGAGTATTTATACTCCTCAATCCGACACCTGTAGGCCAAGATACGCACAAAACATCGCGGTAAGCCAAATGCTCTCACAATCACAAGTCTGCGGAAATCAGTTCCAAAAAGCTTAAACATCACCTTTGAAAAGACCTCCAAAAAATCTGATAAAAATACGGTTGCGTTCCTCTCGAAGCGTAGATGTCGATCGAGTCCTTAAACGTCTCGTTCCGATGCCTGTAGATGGAGAAAACCCAACAATACTCCACCGCTGTCCCAAACCTCGCAGCAGTACAAGGGGTCAAAAGATACCTCGGGAACACTACCAAAAACTCAAAATGGAGTAATGTGATCAACATGGAAATCGAAGGCGTACCTCTCGTGAACCCGTTACCGCAAAAATCGGCTCAAAACTCCATCGGGGTGATCCAGGGGATCTCGCGGAATGAAAAGAGACGGTAGAAGCCCCAACCGAAGGAGCGTCGAAGTGCGTCGCGTCGCAGAAAACGCCGATGCCACGGCCTCTAAAAATTCCCAAGATCCATCGGAGAGTAGAGGACACAGTGGCGAAGTGCTCTGCTAAAAAGGGGGGCTCCAGAAATCCAAAAATCCTGCACAAAAGGCACCCACTGCCTATTTATAGGCTAAAATCCCGCACAAAAGGCACCTTCCATAAACTGACGGTAATATCCAGCCAAGCCCATAAAACTGCGGACCTCTGATACCGTCGTCGGTCGGGGCCAATCCCGGACTGCCTCAATCTTCGCCGGGTCTATAGCCACTCCTGCGGCCGAAATCACGTGGCCCAAAAAGACAACCTCCCGAAGCCAAAATTCGCACTTAGATAACTTGGCATACAACTTCCTCTCTCTCAGAAGTTGCAGCACAATCCTCAAGTCCTCCTCGTGCTCCACATCGCTCCGGGAATAAACCAGGATATCATCAATAAAAACAACGACGAACCGATCCAGGTATGGTCGAAAAATCCTGTTCATTAAATCCATAAAAGCAGCAGGGGCATTTGTCAATCCAAAAGGCATGACGGTGAACTCATAATGCCCGTACCGCGTCCTGAATGCCGTCTTTGGGATGTCCTCGACCTTCACCTTCATGGTGGTAACCAGACTGTAAGTCAATCTTGGAGAAGACACAAGACCCTTGTAGCTGATTAAATAAGTCATCGATGCACGACAAAGGGTACTTGTTCTTGATGGTCACTTTATTCAGCTCTCGATAATCAACACACAGTCGAAGTGAACCATCCTTCTTCTTCACAAATAGCACCGGCGCTCCCCAAGGCGATACACTTGGTCTCACAAAGCCTTTGCCCACTAAATCCTGAAGTTACGCCTTTAACTCTCGCAGCTCAGCCGGTGCCATTCGGTAAGGAGCCTTAGAGATTGGCGCAGTTCCTGGGACTACGTCAATAAAAAACTCAACCTCCCTACCCGGCGGCATACGAATCAGCTCTGGAGGAAACACATCCGGGAACTCGTGGACAATAGGGATATCCGCGAGTCCCGGTGCCGCCATAGGCTCCTTAACCACAGACGCCAAAAAGGCCATGCATCCACTGCGCGTCATCTGCCTCGCACGAGAGGTCGAAACTACTGAGGCAAAGAAAGCACTCTGGCACCCTCTACACAAACATCTCCTGGCCTGGCTCGCTAAAGGTCACCATTCTTGCGGCGCAATCAATTGCCGTGAAATAGCGAGCCAGCCAAACATCCCAAGTACTATATCAAAATCTCACAGCTGATACAGGACCATCAGGTCCGCTGGCAAAATCCATGACTCGGTCTGCATCGGGCAGGACCGTTAACACTCCTCCACGTGCAAAGTGTGATCGGGAAACTGAACCTCTCGTGCACGTGGTAAAAGCCCTACCTCTAACCCATGCGATGATGCAACAGATCTACCAAAAAGAATGCGATGATCGTATAACAATAAGACATGAATCCAAATGCCAGAAATAAATCATACTTGCCACCACACAGTCAGCCGTAGCAGAATCCCCCGCCTGCGCTAAGCCGCCCTGATCACTCAACATCGGCTGTCTCTCGCCAGAAAGGTGTGGAGGCAAAACTCGGTCTGCCTGGAGACCTGTCGATGAAGCTCCCGGTCACAGCTGGGAAGTGGTAGGAACAGATGCCGAAATCGGTGCTGCGCGTACCGACAGAGGGCACGAAACCCGAAAATGTCCAAACAGGCCACAAAGATAGCAACGTCCCGGCCGCTGATCACAAGTACTGACGAAGTGCTGACCTCCACAAATACTGCACGTACCTGCCTTATAGGGCTGCCACTGCCGCCTCTGTAGTCGTGATCGCGACCCCTGCTGGGACCCGGTAGGGGCCAATGCTGGAGAAGGTTCTACCAAGGTCCGAAAGGGGCACGTAGCTCGGATGTGGCCTGGCTGCCCACATCGGAAGCATCGACCCTCCCTCAAGCCACAAGTATCAGATGGATGCTGCTCTCTACAGAAAACGCACCGGGCCAACGCTCGAGACCGTAGAGACTGCGGTTGCGGTGGCCTCTGAAATCCACCAGGTCCTCGTCGATCAAGACGCCCACGGCCAGGAGGCTGGGGCCGCGGGGGTCATGATGATCTCCCCGAACTGGCCGGTCCATTATCATCGGGGGCTGGGCGTTTCCTGTCTGGACATTGCTCTGAAGCCCCGGCCCCCTCGCCAACCGCCAAGTCACCCCGCTGCGCCAGTAACTGCTCCAGGCGCTGGTCCTGACGAAAGCTCCTCGCCACCAACTGGGTCTCCAAAGCCCGCAGTTCTCCCAACTCGGCGGATACCGCCTGCTCAGACTCCTCGGAAGGTGCGGGGGTACCCCGGGTGGGCGAACGACGACGCGGAGACATCCTGCCACAGGAAATCAAAAATCAGTAACAAAACCCCACAAGACCCAATCTAGCGAAAGTCAAAGACATCCCCCTATTTCTGCAACTTTATGTTGTCTGCAGCCAACATAATTGTTCAACAGAAATAGGATATGTCGATCCCTCTTCACTCACTAGAAGAGTCAACTAACCAAAATTACCGACTTTCGCAAAATATCACGCCACTCACGCCCTATCTTCCTAGGGTCTGCCAAAAGTCTAGGGTTTCCTAAGTCCCAACTGACCTATCCCTAAGCTCTGATACCAAACTAATCTGTCACGCCCCGGGTGTAAACCAGAACCCGGGCCCGTCCACAGATCCGCCGTGCACACAGAATTTCCCGTGTACACGAAGCGCTGGTAACCTGCTCAGATATAAAAGATATAGATAAAGGAGCATAAAACATAGCTAAAATAAAACTACTACATCTCAGACTACAGCTGGAAAGTAAATGCATAATAAAAACTCTCAAAATACAAGTGTCTCTCCCAGCTCACCAAAATAGGTACAAACAGCTGGCAAGAGCCAGGCCCAAAATAACTGCAACTATCTGAGAAAAGAAAGGGGTACAACTGATACACGACTAAGCTCGAAGTCGGGGTAGACAAGCTATCTAGTCAGCGATCTGCTTACCTCGGTCTGCCCGAGACGGCCCTGCAACTCCCACAGAAGACTCTGCAAAACAAAGGGGGAAAAGAAGAGAAAAACAATGGGGGTGAGAACTACTATAAAGAACAGTAGCCTCCCCTAGTGGGAAAACCTCAAACTCTGACGTGCCCACTAGGACTACTAGAGGCAAAAAGGAAAAGCAGTAGTAAGCTATAAAGGCTACTGATAAGGAAAAACTATCACTACCATGCCTCTAAATGCAGTATAAAAAAAGATGACCGTATGAATGAATCAGAAGACCGTATCTGTCCAAATAACCCAATCATGTGCCACCAGTAGAACTGGCATTGCCTGCTCAGCGGAATCTGCACACATGGCTCGAAACCGCGGGATCGGCCCACATGGCTCGCATCCCAAAGTAAGTAACAGATCTGCATCTCTAACCGTCCGATCGCACACTCCGGAGTGGCACTCGAGGGGAGCGACCCACACGAGTAAAATAGCTCTGTAACAAGTATCTCTGTATAGCAGGACTTTGATCATGACTATGATCAAAGTGGAAAACTCTGTCCACTAAAGAAACCCCGATCCCCCAATCTGGTAGAATAGCGCTCAATAAGCGGGAAACTCTATCCACTAGAGTAATCTGATACCCAATCTGATGCATAAGTAAAACATCCGGTCAACCGCCCAATGTCCGCGGTCGCCGCGACACCCTACAAGTCCAAAACTGATAAAGTAATCAACAGCTGGCTAACCGCCCAATGTCCGCGGTGGCCACAATGCCCCACGATCTATAATAGAGTCTAATCTGACCCTGACTCGATGGCCTCGACTACACTATCCCATACCCCTGCTCTAACTCGAGTAACGTGCAACTGAATAGAAAGGAGAACAGCTAAACATGGTTTCTCCTAAGTCATTTCCCAATAAGATAGTGCAGCAGTAAATAGTGGCCTAACTAGATGTCCAATCAAGCATGCAATTGTCCTGTACTTAATAAAATAAATGCAATTGTCCGCGAAATAAAGCATGCTGGCAACAAATCATCACATTGGCCCAAGTACCCTATGTACTAGTAAATCATGCATACTATCCACAAAGTTACTAATAGAGCCTTCTATCTCTCAAGTGATATTACCACTCTAATTCACTGATGTCATTAGTAAGCAAATACTAACATATATCCCATCTATCTCACATAAGCATGCAAATATTATTCAAGGGGTGTAATTAGCTTCCTAACATAGAAAACACTCCAATAAGCCTAGTGGGTAGTCAAAAGTAGGAGATTCACAACAACACCCACCTCGAGCGCTAAATCCTGGTCCCCAAAGGTGAAGTCCACGCTCGGCTAAAACAATCTCCACAACACTGCACAACATTCCCCAAAGGAAAAGAATACATAAATTAATCATACAAAGCTCCAAATTCTGTCCATAACATTACAGCCCAAAGTTTCCCTGTTTTCACCTGCGAAAAATGCCCAGAAAAATCCAAGATAAATACTGTCACGATCCTCGCGACGAACCCGTCGAAACGACTACCTGCACGCTCAAAACCGAGTTTCCTACGCTGAGATATAAATTCGGCAAGGGAAACACCCCAATACAAACAGTACAGAAATTCTGTACCAAAGGGCTACAGTAAAAGGAGATTTTTACCTTCGAGAAAAATCCAGAAAATTTTGAGAAAAATCCAGGACATTTTCTGCGAAATGTAGATGAAAAATTCCTTTTGAATCGCCTCGATCCATCGCCTGTGCGCAAAGATACAGCTAGAACACCGCAGTGCTGTCCAAAAATCCGCGAAGAAAAATAGGTCAAATGGAAGCTCGGAAAACTCCAAGGTCAGCACGGAAAACGAAAAAACTCAAAACACAGAAGTTGGAGTCCTACCTGTCGAGAGTCCAACGGCGCGAGAATCGCCTAAATCGGAGGTCGGGGTGAGCCGGGGAAATCCGCGCACAGAAAAGGGGCGAAGCGGGTCGCCGGTGAACAAGCGTCGCGTCGCACCGTAAAATCGCAAACCTTGGGATGCGTGCCCCTAAAAATCCCAAGGATTCTCAGTGAAATGTGGATCAAGTAGAGGAAGAAAAACCCAAGAGAAATCCCTGTGAAAAGCCGCTCAGAAAAAGAGCTAAGTGACCCCAAAGTCCCCTATTTATAGGCCCAGCCCGCAAGCAGCTTTGGGCCGGATTCGGGCGCAACTTCCGGGCGCCCGAATCCGCCAAGCAGGTCGCACCGATCCCGTCCGACGCGCCCGAAATGCTGTGGTGATGCCACGTGTCCCTGCAACAGGAAACAGCGATGCAAGGGCCTCCGCCGCGCGCCACGCGTCCCTCACGATCAAAGGCGGTAGGTACGGCCCGCCAATGGCGGGCCGACACGTGGCCGCACTCGAGTGCGGCCGACAGCACGCTTGGCGCCTCTGCGCCCGCGCCGTCCCGAGGCGCCCCTCCACGCACACCGTGGACCGCGCCTTCGTGAGCCAGCCAATGCCAGGCCACTCTTCCCCCGTGGACCGAGCTGCGTGAGCCGGCCAATGACAGGCCGCCACGTGGCTCAGGCCGGTCCACAGTCACCTTGTGGGGACCCGAAATCCCCACTTAAGAGATTACAGTCGGATTAGTGGCCTTTGGGTGTGTTTGTGCGCGTGTCGGGCCCAAGAAATAGATTTGTGGTGCAAATTGGGATTTAGTTTGCATCACTGGAGGCCTGCGTGGTGTGTCTGTGGTGTTTGTGCGCAATTTGGACACAAGTGATGGACTTCGGGCTTAAAAAGGGATCACGTGGGAAATTGGAGGACCCGTCGAGTGTTTAGAAGTGGTTTCGCGCGACACGGATGTCTAATTTGGACTCAGGGCGAAGTTTGGATAAAAGATCACCTCTCCGGATGCCTTCGGAATTTTTAGAGTTGGAATTTGGCAAATCGGACTTAAGAATTGGACCCAGCGTGAAAATCGGAGCAAGTGGGCTTTCGGCAATTTTTTGGATGAGAATTTGGAGAATCGGACATCGTTTTTTGATTCAGCGCGCAAAATCGTTGAGAATGGACTATTTACTTGCTTTTTTCGGAGCCCGGGTGATGCGCGCGTTTTTCGAGGCAAGTGCGTGTTTTTTTCGAGACGGCACGGAAATCGAGGCGTCGGCGCGCGGCTCGGAGCGCGGCGGCATGCTGCGCGAGGCACGCAGCAGGCGCGCTGGCGCGCGCTGGGGAAGCGCGCTTCCGACGCGGGTCGAGCGGGGGCCGCCACGTGGCGGGCCCCCACTGGCCCTCCCCGCGGTCGCGACGGCGCGCGCCCGTGTGGCGCCCGGGGTGTCCCGCGCCTGCGCGGGCGCGGTGTCAGGCGCCCGTGTGGCGCGCGGGCTGCGCGCCCGCGTGGCGCGCTTGGGTGCGCGCCACGTGGCGCACGGGGCGCGCGCGTGGACCCGGTGCACGCGCCCCGGCTTGGTGGACCGCCGGCTTTGGCTCCCCATTGGTCGGTGCATCGTGGACCCGGATCCGTGGACCACCCTCCCTCCTCTTTTTCTTCTTCTTCTTTCTTCTCCCCCGCGCCATTTCTCTTCTTCTTTTCCTTTTCTTCTCCAACCGAGCGCGAGAGGGAGAGTGAGAGAGGGGAGTTCGTAGGGTGCGGCGGCGCGTCGGCGACCTCGTGGAGCGCGCAAGGCGTTCCTTTTAGCCAGATCGGCGAGCGGCGCAGTCGAGGTAGGTCCCGCGCGTTGTTTTTGCGGTCTTTTTGGCACAGTTTTGGGGCGTTCTTCTGGACATTGGATTGACCCCTTGTTCTTATCTGTGTTAGGGACCGTATTTTTTTACTGCTCCGTTTTGCTTGCGGACTCCGGCGGCGTGCTCCGTTTTGCGTGCGGACTCCGTTTTGCGCACGGATTTCGGCACCGTGCTCTATTTTGCGTGCGGATTTCGGCACTGTGCTCCGTTTTGCGTGCGGACTCCGTTTTGCGCGCAGATTTCGGCACCGTGCTCCGTTTTGCGTGCGGACTCTGGCGGCGTGCTCCGTTTTGCGTGCGGACTCCGCTTTGCGTGCCGATTTTGACACCGTGCTCCGTTTTGCGTGCGGACTCCGGCGGCGTGCACCGTTTTGCGTGCGGACTCCGTTTTGCGTGCAGACTCCATTTTGCGTGCGGACTCCGGCACCGTGCTCCGTTTTGCATGCGGACTCCGGCGGCATGCTCCGTTTTGCGTGCGGACTCCGGCGGCGTGCTCCGTTTTGCGTGCGGACTCCGGTGGAGGAAGGAATCGCGTGGAGGCCAATTGCAAGTGTCTACGAGCAATTGGTGGCTTACCGAGGTGGGTTGGTTTTTATCTCCAAGTCTGCGGACTTCTCTCTAATTCTATTATGATAGGATTTTGCATGCTAGTTTAAGTGTTTCATTGGAACTTTGACTAGCACCCCCGTCATATGTTGCATGTGTTTAACCAGACCAATAGAGAATCTTAATCTGGGCTAGGTTCTTTTATACTTTAGACATCCCACACATTGCATTCCTTTCTGGACATAGAGTTCCTCGCCCAAGTAGTGGGCCGAGTGGACAGGATATTGTGGGACAGGTGTTGCACTCGGGCCTGGGGGCTGAGTGGGGTCTGGTGGCTGTGTTAGGCCAGTGTTAGTGTTTTGGGAACCGTTTTGGGTAAATGGTGGTCCCGGGTCTTTGGTCTTTTCTCTGTTGGTTCGTCACCACCATGTTGTGTTCGTGGTGCACATGTGTTATCAGGACCTTGAACCCAGAATGTTTTTGGACACTCATGATTTTAGTAAACCAGTATTTTTCCTTCCGAATTTCTAGGGGCGTCGGAGCCTGTTCTTGTTTGATTGGGCGTCGGCATCAACCCTTGGGAGTTCGGAAAATAAACTTGTTTTTAACTGATCTTTCAAGAACTAAAATCTATAAAAGTTAGTTTTCTCAATTCAAGACGGTTTTCAAAAAGGGCAATTTTATCCTCACCCCAAGGGGGTTGAGTGGAAATGATATTTTATAATAAAGGTCATCTTTCTCCTAAATTTTCCTCACCCGACCGGGGTGAGGGATCTGGGTTCTAAGGGCTGATTTCATTCTTGGGTCGAAAACAACGGGAGGCTACGCCTATAGCTTGTTCTTGTTTGATTGGGGTCATAGGTATTAGTTTCCCGGGGTTTTCGGACCCTTCGCGGTTCTGGCTGTTGAGCATCTCCAGCCCGTGAGTATTGTGTGTTGAGATGGTTTCCCACTTTAACCGAGAGGGGCCGAACCCCTGAACGGTAAAGGATCGAGAACTTCGATAGGCTGAGCCTAGAGTCTGTTCTTGTTTGATTGGGGTTCTAGGCACCGGTCTAACGGGATTCTCGGACCTTTGCCGCGTCAGTCGGTTCTTCTCGCCTACAAGTGGGGTGTCGTTGTGGAAGCCGTTTGGAGTGACGGCGGTCCCAGCTGTGTTGTACCTTATTTTAGTGGGTTAGTGTTGTGAGATCGAGTCGTGGAGGTTTCCCGACTTAGCCATGGGTTATGCATTATCAGATTGAGTCGTTGAGGGTTCTCCGACATAGCTTTGAGATTTTGTGGGCGTTTCTTGATCGAGTCGTGGAGTCTTTCTCCGACTGAGTTATGCTAGTTGAGCATTGAGTACCGATCTGTTTGATCGAGGATTATAGCCTGCTGAGCCTGGCATTTTATGCCAGTTATGAGATACTTGAGATACTTGAGATACTTGAGTTCGTTGGGGTCGCTCCCCACGAGCTACGCCCCGGGTGCGATGATGATACCGAGCCTGACGAGGCTGCGATGATGCGACTAGTTGATACACTAGAGTTCGCTTGAGATTGTGATAGTCCTTGAGGGACACCCTATGTAAGTCCGTTCCTCCGGGATGTGCGGCAGTAGATGAGCGCAGGTTTGTTTGACTGGTCCAAAGTGGGACAGTCACTGAGATTGGGAGACTTTGAGAGAGTGATGGCATAGCATGTGTCTTAGTGAGTTTTCCATTGAGCATAGTACTTGACATATTGTCAGTAGTGAGTGGATGCATACCATCATCTGTGTTCTTTTCCCTATTGAGCATAGTAGATAGAGGCATGATAGCTGTTGATACTTATCCAGCTTTGTTTTCCTATCACAGTCTTTTTCTGTTATCTTATGCCTCTAGTAGACTTAGTGGGCAGACCGTGGGTCTTGGAGTCGGTACCCACTGAGAACTACTGTAGGATGTAGTTCTCACACCCTCTGTCGGTGACAGGTTGCTGAGGCTTTTTCTTCCGTTCCTGCCCGAGCTGGCTTGACGGACCGAGGACAGGGAGTCACGAGATAGTTTCCTACCAGCATAGTTCCTTTAGAGTGAGGTAGATGTACCCTTTTTATATTTTGAGAGTTTCTTGTTGAGAGACCTTTGTTGTGAGGTATAGAGTTGTATTTTATTTTACAGTTTGAGAGACTGATGTAGTGAGAATATTTTTGTATTGAGAGCTTGTACACTGATGTATTTATTGGCGATATCTCCCTTTTGAGTTTTGTATCAGAGGACTTTTCTTACGATCGTATTTGGGAGATGGATATTGTTTTATTTTCAGTTGTACAGTGTTTGGACTTCAGTTTTTCAGTAGTTTACTTTCAGCTCTGAGATCTGTATACTGTAGTTGATTCTTTTTGCAGGTTAGACGCTTCGTCTATACAGGGTTTCCATATGGGCGGCGGATCTGTTGGCGAGCCCGGGTCGCAGTTTCGACGCCGGGGCGTGACACACCTCCCATGCACCGAAGATCCCCGAAAACTTCCGGAAGCCCGTTTTTGGTCGTCTGGACTCCGAATTTAACAAGCAAATAGCCGTTTTCAAGCGTTTTTTCGCGCTGAATCCAAATCCAACCTCGGTTTGGCCCATAACCTTTTCTAAAATTCGGCAAATGCAGCCGAAGGCCAAATCAGCTAACAATATCTCACAGGGTCCATCTGTGGCATCTCTTGGATGCACCATGGGCCAGACACACCAACACTAGGTGTTCTATACAGTGGATTCATCGGAAAGGTTGCTTGGGAATCAGGACCACTACACCGTTCTTGTTTGATTAGGGCGAAGGCACTAGTCCTTCAGGGTTTGGAAAATAAAACCTGTCTTTAACTGATTTTCATAAAGAACTAAACTTATTAAAATTGGGTTTCCGCAAATCAAGATAATTTTCTAAAAAGAAGTTACTTTTATCCTCACCCAGAGAGCGGTCGAGTGAAAATAGTTTTCAAAAACAAATGTCATCTTTTTATATAAACCTCCTCACCCCGACGAGAGTTCGGATGATCTGGGTTCTAAGGGTTGCCTCCTTATTTGGGGCGAGAGCTACAGGAGGTTGAGTCTGGAACCTATTCTTGTTTGATTGGGGTTGTAGGCATCACTTTTCTGGAATTCTCGATCCCAGCCGATGAGTGTTCCGGCCAAGATGGTTAGTTATTTTGGGTTTGCGAGTTTTCCGATCTATTTGATCGGGGTCTTTGATTACAGCCTGCATGTGCTACAGTTCTGGTTCTTGATTTATGCACTGTTGTTTTTCCTCAGTGAGGTCGCTCCCCTTGAGTGCCGCTCCGGATGCGATGGTATATTGGTTTACGCCCTACGTAATTCCTGCCCAGTGAGTGGAGGTGGTTGTAGATGAGCGTATATTAGTCCATTGGGACACCCTACGTAATTCCTGCCCAGCAATGGGAGATAGTTGTAGGTGAGCACAGGCTAGACTGGCCTTTTTCGCAGTCTTTATGATTGGGTCGATTGGGTACCTCGAGTTATAGTGGTTGCATATCATCATATGTTTCACCCATTGAGCATCGTAGATAGAGGCATGATAGCTGTAGATTTCTTTTCAGCTTATCTATTCTTATTTACAGTATTTCTATTATCTTATGCCTCTAGTAGACTTAGCGGGCAGACTGTTGGGCTTGGAGACGGTACCCACTGAGAACTATTGATTGATGTAGTTCTCACACCCTCTATTGGTGACAGTTTTGCATAGGCTTTCCTTCCGTCCCTACTTCAGTTGGCTCGACAAATCGAGGTGAGGGAGTCACGAGATAGATCCTACCAGTGTTGTTCATTTCGGTGAGATAGATGTACCAACCCGGATTGTGGGTTTATACTATACACTAATGTATCTTTATTGTTTTAGTTTACCTCCCTTTTTGGATTCATAGATGTTATATAGGAGGATTCAATTTGTACTTTGATTCAGTGGACCAGATTATTGTATTATTATTTTTGGGAGATGGATATTATACCTTTATTCCAGTTGTACACTAGTTTGGATTTTTATTACAGCTGTTATTTTCAGCTCTGATTAGATGCTACCTTTTGCAGGTTGGACGCTTCGCCTATGCGGGGATTCCCGTATAGGTAGCAGATCTGTTGCCGAGCCCGGGTCGCAGTTTCGACCCTGGGGCATGACAACGACACTGGGGTGCGGGGCAGGCGGCAGCTTCCTCCACGCACGTGCGTGCACGCGTGCTGGCGGTGGCTACTGCGGGGAAGGGGTGCCCGGATCTGGAGGTGGAGAGCCCGATTCCTGCCTCCACGGCTCCGGTGACAGCAGCGACGACAGTGGCTCCGGTCTCTAGGGCGTACGGATGAGGAAGGGGATGGGATTTGTTTAAGGGAAAAAGATTAGAGGAAATAGGGTTTTCTTTGGGATTTAAAAATCCCTAATCCTATTTAAAAAAATTTTGTAAAAATTTCCCTTACGTCCCAGATCCACTTATACTCATCCAAAATTCCAAAATATGAAATTTGAACTCCTATAACTCAAAAAATGTGCCAAAAGCTGAAACGCCTCAAGATGACTGATTTCGCGAATCTCGATGGATAAAATGCCACAACTGTTTCCCAATTTACCGAAATCCAAATTTTCAGTCCGATAATCTCGCAAAACGTGCAGATCCGGGAGATCCGGATATCGGATTTGAAATCCGATCATACCATCGCGTTCAGTTCGTCGACGCCATCAAAGTGACAAAGTTTTTTTTTGAAGATCTCACTATATTAAAAAGTTGGTCATTTTTCGAAGAAAAACCTGATTCATGCGATTTTTTCGTCGAACTCCATTTTCACGCTTTTCGGTGCAACCAACACAGCGAATTCAAAAACGGACTTGACCACTCACTCCAAAGCTGATTCACTAATAAACCAGTGATGAAATTTTTGAAAATTTAATCCTCAAAAAGCTTAAATTAATATCCTCTTAGATTTCCATAATAAATTCCGAACTTTATTTAAATTCTGAAATCAAAATTTACGGTTCCCTATACACGCATCCTAAAGTGGAGCCCGTTGAACGCGATTTTTGCAAATTCAGACTCGGGCATCCTTACGAAGCATCGGTTTCGTGCCATCTTGAAACGGTTGAGGTATTCCTCCACCGTCTCCCCGACATTCTGCCGATACGATGCTATATCGGCTACCGATAGTTCGGGCACAGCCCAATAGAACTGCTCATGGAACTTGGCCTCTAACTCGTCCCAATCCTAGATGGAATTATGAGGCAGGCTCTTGTACCACGAGAACGTCATTTTGGTTAACGACGTGCTGAATAGCCTCATATTTAAGAATGGGTTCGCAGCCGCCTCTCGGCATTGGGCCATGAACTGAGTAATCTGCTCGATTGTATTCTCAGATTCTTCGCCTGAGAATTTATCGAACTTCGGCATCTTCCAATTGGCCGGATACAAGTGGTCCGTATCTATATAGGCAGGATACAGAGACCTGAATACTGGCCGAATTGCCGGCCTGGCCTCTGTGCCGAAGGAATTTCGGATGATCTCCTCCATCTGGGCGTGGATCTCGGCGCGCCCTACCTGAGGTACCAGGTCTACCGGTTGCGCCGGTGGAGGTGGCGGCCCGCAATGGCCTGCCTAGTTCTGAGAAGGCCCCTGGGTAGGGACCTTCCCGTTGTTCCTGCCCCCAGCCTAAGGCTGGAAGACCAGCGGTGGGGGAGGCAGATGAGTCCCCCAGTAGTTCTCCGGTTGGTGGCCAATATTCTGCCCCATCGGCCTCACTCCCATCTGCTACGAGATCGTCTGCTATTGTACTGACCACAGCAGCGGCGCCACTTGATAAGTAACCGCCGGCGGTACAACTCCTTGTGGTTGCACGGTCGGCATTGCCGGCGCCATCGGAATCGATTACGTCGGCAACAACTGGAGTAGTGTAGAGGCGAACCCTCCATTATACGGGTCATTTCGGGCTAGAAGCTGCATGATTCGCGTCGTATTCTCGTTCGAGGCCGATACCGCAGCCAATACTGAATCCAGGTGAGCGCCTTACGCCTGGCTATTTCTTTCGAGAGACAATTGGGTCCTCTCGAAAGACTCTAACATTCAGGCCATTTGCCCGAATAATTCTGACAGGTCGGCTCTTGGGGTGCCGACCTCGCGCTAGTCTCAGGAATCTCCGGTAACATCGGTGGCGGTTTATCCGCATGTCCGGTGCTACTGGACTGGTTGTTCCCCGAGGGTCTGGGAACGACTCTATTTCTGAGACTCAAGCCATTGTCTTCTAACATTTTAATCGGTAGAACGAAGGTAAAAGTTTACCTGAGGGTCCCACCGTGTGTGCCTAAAAGATTGTTGGGGCCGAAATGCGCCGCTGACCGTTGACCTGGCTCGGTCCGCTATCAGCCTCCGAATTGACCCTCTGGTTGTGATGCGCCGCGTGCCAAATGATTGGGCCGAGGAGGGATCTGCTCGGCCGAGTTTTTCTCAATCAAACTCTCACAGAGTTCGGCCTAGAGAAGTCGAACTGAGATTTGGAGACAGGAAATAACACGGCCGAAAGCCTATTGAAAGTTGTATTGCTTGAGGAAGGGGTTACAAGGAACGGTTACAAGTACGACTACTCCTAAAAAAGTTGTAAGGAAAGCTGTATAAAAAGCGGTAAATACTGGTATGAAGGTCTAATCTAGGAAAGCGGTAAGAAAAACTATAAACTTAGTCTAGAAAAGCTGTAAATGCAGGAATTGAAGGTATGGAAAAGCATGGGTGGTCACTGGCTTACGAGGTTGCAGACCCTCTTTTTCTTCGATAGTTCGATTATTTATACTCGCTCAAACCGGATGTACGATCGTCATTTTGGGTAATCAGCGTAACTTAGGGAGAGTCATCGAGTATTTCTCAACTACTTCCTTTTGAGTTGATCTTTCTCAGTTGGATAGTAGCTTTCCGTCTATGTTCACCCCCGAGATTGGCGTGCCGAGGCGATCCTCGACGCTTTCCGATACCGGGCGCTGCTTGCTATTTTGGGCTTAGTTACGCGATTCGCGCTTCAAATCTCGTGCCCTCTTTTTCCAGGATCCTTCATTTGGCGGCTCGATCAGCCGATAGTTGATCCTGATTTCGTTTCTTAATATCATTCGGCTGAGACGGTTTAATAGTTCACCTTCGGCTAAGGTCGGTCTTGGTCGAAACGCGACTTTCTTTTCATCAACTATTTCTTCTATCAACTATTACCCTTAGTCGATGGTATGCGCCACGTGTTGCCTCCTAACTTATTTCCACATTGCGATAATTTTGACCGCAACAGTAATAAAAACTTGCCGAGGCAGGAAATCAAACTACCATCCATTTACTACATCAGAAATTCCACTACCAACTATGTTGATAGTCAACTATATCAGTAGCGGAGACACAAATGAAGCTCAATGTCTAAATCATGAAACTACATTAAAAGTTTAAAACCAATAAGATTCTCTCTTATACATCATCAAACTTGCCAACTATAAGATCCTTAGATATAGTACTTCTTAAAACCAATATGTACAATATGTACGAAACCTTAAACAAAGTTAAATTATGTATGGGCCTGCATAGTTTTCACACATTTTTATTCTTAAACAGTCCGAGAATATCCAAACTATATATTGACTTCCTTTGGCCTCGTTTTCATTCCTTTGTTTTTCTTTTAGTTGAAGGAAAACTCAAACTTTTGAGTTTTGAATTTATTTGTTCTTATATTTAATATTTATTTATTATTTATTATTATTTATTATTTTTATATATATTTTTATTTTTTTTGGTCAAAAGAAAATCCAACGTAAATTTTTTTCATTCCGTTTCTTTCAAACGTTCGACTCTCCCTCATCCCTATATATTTTCTCTCCTTGCAGAGATATAGAAATTAAAAATATTAAAAGAAAAAAATTTATCTTGTTTTTATTTTTCACTATATTTTACATTTTTTTTATTTACTTGATATTAAAAGAATCACCATCAATCTATGCGTGATTTTATATTTTTTTTATTTACTTGATATTAAAAGAATCACCGTCAAGCGTGCTCGGAAGAGGAAGAATTTTGGTTGTATCTCGATTAATTCTGCACGAAAAACGAGAATATATTTTAAAACAGTGCCCATACTTTCGAATCTATCAAATTTTTAAAATTTTTCAGACTTATCTTTAAGTTTAATTTTATCTTAATTAAATTTTAATTATAATTTGATTTAATAGTACTTGTGTGTGTGTGTATATACTAACATTTTTGAGCTTCAATTTTGTATAATTCAATACATTGGCTGAAAAACTTTTCACTTCATGTCATACTAGGTTAGTTTGTAAAGTATCTGACCCATATTGAATGATTTTTTCTGTACAAAAATTAAAATAGCAAAACAAAAAAGAAAGAACAGAAAATTTGATTACATTTTCCCTTTTTTTTATTTTCTTTTTCTTAATTATTTTTGCCAAATAAATATTTTGATGCAAAAATTATAAGTAATCCACCATTTACCCTTAAACAATTTTATGTCGAAATTTTCGATACCAACGAAACAAGGCCTTAACATTTTTATTTACGTTACGCCATTTAAAATTTTCAATAAATGGCATGTTTGGTCCTCAAATTATGAATCAGGTAATATTTTGATTCTCAAAATTTAATTTATTATAATTTTTTGTGAAAACTTTTAAATTTATTGTAATTAAATCCCACAACATGGTTAAATATTGACAAATTGATAATGCAGAAGTGATGTGAAAGTAATGTGATTAATGATGCAATAATAATTAAGATGTTATATTCCCTTTACATTAAAAAGCATCAATATTTGATCAATTAAATTGAATTGTAAGACTTGATTGCTAATTCTGAAAGTTCGTACCAGAAATTACAATAAATTCAAATTTTAAGGACCAGACATGTCTTATAGTTTGAGGATAATTTAATTCTAATATTTTTTACAACGATGAGAACACCTATTTAGAGGTGTAAAATAGGTCGGGCAACCCATCGGCTTAAGGCATAACACAGACACTACAGGTCAACCCAGCCTAGCAATCTTTCTAGCCGTGCTTGGTCTACTTCTAGGAGCTCTAAACCTAAACCTTAAAACACTATCGACTTGACATGGCAAAGCCCGAAACGAGCCTAGGTTGAATCGGACCGGGAGGGCGGCCCATGGCCAGACACATCCTAACAAGTATAGGCCATGCCTACCGAGCAGAGAGGGTTGCCGGCAGCCTGACTTATTTCGGCCCGTGCGGGCCATGCCTACCGTGCCAACACTTGTCGACCCCCAAGACTTGGCTATTGCCTTAAACCCTAGGGCCTAATAGGTTTTGGGAGAAGGCCCTTCTTCTAAGGACTCTTCTCTTATCCCCCATGCCTACTGGACGGAGAGGGTGGCCCGCAGCCTAACTTATTCTGGCCCTATTGCCGACCCCTAAGGCCCGAATATTGCCTTAGATCTTAGAACTTGGTAATCTTTGGAAGAAGGCCCTTCTTCTAAGGATTCTTTTCTTATCCCAAGGTCTATACGGCAGATCTTGAAAGAAGAAGTATGCCATTAGCAAACCTTTAGAGGTGAATTTTGGTCCAAATATTTTTAATATTCTAAACTTTTGTAAATTTTTTAAAAAATTCTTAAAATTTTTGTTATTTATAAATATTCTTGTAAATTTTAATTTTTTTTTATCAAAATAGCAATTTAAAGATAAGAATTTTGATCTTTTTATATTTTTAAATTGTATATATTTTTAAAAAAAAAAAAATTAAATAGTAAAGGGCGATCCAGAACACGACTCGGCCCGGTACTTCCCGTGCCATCAGTGCTAGGAGGCGGTGCAGTGTCGCGAGGCCGA
This sequence comes from Tillandsia leiboldiana, assembly GCA_029204045.2. NCBI lineage: Eukaryota > Viridiplantae > Streptophyta > Magnoliopsida > Poales > Bromeliaceae > Tillandsia > Tillandsia leiboldiana. The sequence continues at coordinate 8,714,313 of CM055060.1, forward strand.
GAGATCCGACCAGACACGGTCCGACTTGAATTTAGAGCTTGCATCAATTCCCGGCCTTATTTAGCTTGGGTAAATGTAGCCCTTTCCGGCCTGACACGGCCTTCATTACATAGCTGGGGTGAGTGTGGCCCTTGCCGGCCTGACAGCCTTCATTACACCCGAACACTCATTGCTCCAACCTAGTTTAAACATCTTAGACATACTTATTCAATTCATCATTCAAAGTATATTAAAATAATCTAAAAGTTAATCCAAACTAGCTAGTGTAATCTTAACATATGCCTAATCTAGGTGTACACGGTTGTGCGTCATAAAACGGTACAATTTAGAATAATGCATGAAATTAATCAGAAACAGCTCGCAAGATATAACTTGTAGTAACTAATATCTTTCGAGATACAGTAAATCGAGAAGTCTTTAAATAAAAGGGTCCGTCGCCGGGTAAATTAACAAAGGGAGAAAATTAATTCACCAGAATTAACAAAGGGAGAACATTAAATTCACCAGACTAAGCACTGCTCGAGAAGTTTACGACCCGAATAATTATCATCTTTCCAGAGACACATTTACATATTTGAAACAGAAAAAGAAGAAAATACAAGGACGAGGAAAAGAGAATGTAGTAATACTATTTTTTCTTTTTATTATAACTATACAGAAATCAAATATAATTTTCAAGGCTTTTCAGAGAAGTTCGAAGTCAGAGTCTCCACCGGCACGCCAACTCCCAGATCCCTCAGAAGAGACGACTTTGCCTTGAGGCAACCGTTGAGTAGGTAAACTATAATCATCCGAAGAAGCAGAAGCAGGTTTTCTCCTTAACGCATCCCGTCTAATGGAGGAACTAAGAGAATGCACTTTTGTCTCCTCTCCCAAAAGTGAATCCATGTATTCCTCCATCACAACAATATTCTCCCCAACATTTTCACTGCACGATAGATCATCAGTGCTATGCAGTCTTCTAATCTCGCTCAGGACATCCACATCAGAAGGTATCTCAGACCATTGCCCAATGCTTTGTTCAGATGTTGTCTTGGTGAGCGGTTGAGCCTTTGAAGACCGCATCTCCGACCATTGACCAATGCTTTGTTCAGATGTGGTCTTGGTGAGTGGTAGAGCATTTGAAGATTGGCTGTTCTCTTGTCGAACGCTGCTTTCCCTACAGGTCGTGCCAGATGAGCTCTCTGTCTCGGAATTATGAGATTGTGAATCTGGCCTATTCTGCATATCCTTCATGATCACATGCATAGAGTCCGCTACCTGAGAATAAACTTATCATTAAAATCCAGGATCAAACCGCCAAAAGACAACCTCGACAAGCATACATATAAAGGAGCGGCCATGTTCATTAGAGATCATTGTGCATATATTCACATAACTTCCGACGTTAGAAATTTATAACAAACACAAGAAAACAGAAACAAAAGCTGCAACCATGAGCACAAATAAGCAGCACAAGCACAATGATAACATGTGTTGGATTAGCTTTCGCTTGCTGATTGCAGCGTAGGATTTGAACTTTCAGGATATTTTTGGATGATAAAACATTATATTTACCATCCCTTCATGGAAACTCAAGTGGTATTTGTTAGTTGGTAGCTGGCATCTAAAGGGAAGTGAAAAATGTCTATAAATAAATGAAAGGAATAAGAAACCCTAACTTGCACAAATAGAACTTGCACAAATAGGACAAATTTTTGTGTTGGAGTTGTAACGCCCCAATAGTCCCACATCAAATGGGAAAAAGATTCTGATTGGATATATGAGACCACACACGCTATTAACAATAACTGGACTTAAGCATTTTCGGCTGTGGTTTGGGCCCAACAAGTTATTATTGCTAGTGGATTGAGTCATTACAAATGATATAAGAGACGAACACCATCGTTATAAATGGTATCAGAGACGAATACCAGCTGGAAGTGTGAGAGCTAAGTGCTATGTGGGACAATGCTACATCATGGATTTGGTGGGAGCCACCTCTTGAACCCGCAGGAGCCACCTCTAGAATCTCACATCACCTGGTAATTCTGATCTATTTTATATTTGTGATCTGGTTTGGACCAGGCGAGGACGTCAGGGTCTAAACGGAGGGAGTCTATAATGCCCCAATAGTCCCACATCAGATGGTAAAAAAATTCTGATTGGATATATGAGACCACACACGCTATTAACAATAGCTGGGCTTAAGCATTTTGGGTTGTGGTTTGGGCCCAACGAATTATTATTGCTAACGGGTCGGGTCGTTACAATAGCAGAACCTAGTATCCCAAAACTTCAGGATTGCTAAAAATACACAATTTACTAGCAGTCGAAGTTCTATGCAACAAGTAGAGGAAATCCTCATTCAAATCTATCTTCATACAACTTGTTCCAACAACCAAGGCTGTAAGCTATTTGCGAAGTCTTAGGTCTTGTTTTTTTAGTCTGATATTTTATCATTTTTTCCCTCACAAAATTCTGCAATTGAATGCAGCGAAAAATGGTACAACTGTTTGCAATAACATCTACGAGATTAGTTTGGCAAATGAAATTAAATTTTGTAGTAACCCTTGTTTCACTTCTTTGTTTTCTTTAATAAAGATGAGTTTGCAAGCAAACCAACCATACGAGTATAGATAAGTTCACCTGCAAGCACATTCAATACCGTAGGATTTTGAGTTGAAAAAAAATTCATAATCGTAGCTAAACAAGGCATTAATATTTTGAATTTTCTGGCTAGTAAATTCCCCATAGATGGTGATTTCTTATATCCCAATTAATATGGATTACGTGATCTCAGTTGCTGGTCATCTTCTTATGCCTTTGAATGAAAAAAAACCCCTTGCAACAGGATGAAGACAAGTACAGGCATCCAAAAAAGTCATAAGCAATTAATGGCAAGAATCTGGAACAACAATAATAAAACTCTAAAATCAATTCTAGATTTCTTGAATGTTGATCAATTAGCTTCTGTGCAGCCAAATGTAGCTTACAAAATAATCTCCTATATGCATATCAATTGAGAATTTTTCTATTTATATTATCTATCAAATCACATGTACAGAATGCAGCATCCAAACAGAGAAAGCCGCAAATAATTCACATACTTATCAAACAGCTTTTCTGGGACCTGATTCTGGATTTTGGCTGATAGCCACTGACAAGTGATAACCATTGTAAATCTTTAACAGATATAGACATGATAGGATATGATTCAACCAAGGAATAAAGTGCCGTGGCACGGGGGCGTGCCGTTGTCCGCCTGGCACGGTACGGTACCGGCACGCTTCCGTGCCGACACGTGACACGCTTGCGTGCCGATGGATACGCATGACCTCTCAGTGGCACGCTCTGGCACGTTTTTTTTATTGTTTTTTTTGTTCCTAATAAACTTTTATAATGTTATTTTGAAAGATTTAGTTAAATAATTATGAATATTGACTATATATAGCTTACTATACTAATCAATTAATATAGTGGTAAGCTTTTTTAAATGTAAAAAAAAATTATACCTCATAGAGAATAGAAATTAAAATATAATAATAAAATTTACTAGTAAAATTCATTTAAGAAAGTTAGAAAAAAAACAACATACTGAAAAAGAACAACATGAGCAATAAATTATATGACAAATAAATTAAACAAATTTAAGTATCAATTGATTTAATTTAACTTTTAATTTTATTAGTATTTTTAATTTTTTAAATTAAAAAACAAAATCTTTAAAGTAAAAATTATTTTTATTGCAAATCTTATATAAAATACTAGATCTATCCAAAATAATTATAAATTTAACTATATAATAATTAAATCAAATATATCTATTTCAACTTTTTATAAACAACAGATAAAAAATTATCTAATTTTATATATTTTTTAAAAAAACTTTACAAATTAAAAATATTCAAATAAAAAAAAACTACGTGGGGATACAAAGGCCAATCCCCAAAAAAAAAATCACAAAAAAAAAATATCGAATGAAGAACATAAGGACTTATCAAAAAAAAAAAAATCTACCAAAAAAAAAAAAAAAATGAGAGACACAAAACCTACCAAATAAATAAATAAATAAATCTTCAAAAAAAAAAAAAACTCAAAAAAAAAAACAATCAAAACTACTTTGAGTGAGAGAGAGAAAGAGAGAGAGAGAGAGAGGGAGGAGGAGGGGGCGGCATAAAAAAAAACAAAAAAAAAAGAAAAAAAAAAAAACGGCACGGGCGGAACATGCCGCCCGTGCCTCGCGATACCCATGAGGGTATCGCGCTGTCTCGCGCGATACCCTCGCGGGTATCGCGGCACGAGGGGGTGCTGTGGCACCCCCCCTGTACCGTGCCCCCATATTGGGGGCACGGGTGGCACTTGAAACCCTGGATTCAACTACAATTGATCGTCATGTCATATCAGTTACAAGATACTTGATCATATTCACAATATAGGTCTAACTCTCGTTCCCACTATTCCACAAAGCCTACTGGATAAAATTCCAACAAGAGAAATCAAGTGAGGTTCAAGCAATGTTAGCAGGTTATTCTCTTCAATTCCCATATAATAATATCAATAAGTCAGATATCCTTAATGAAAAAGCTACAAGCGTGTGTGTGAACACTGCACAGTTACTAAGTTAATAGACTACAATAAGAAATATCTTGGTTATTCTAGATTTACAAGAATTATTTAACTTACCAAATATGTGTGACAATCTTGAAGAGCTAAAACTGACCAATGTGCCACCTAGGCATTGTTTGGTAAGGTAACAAGGCCTGGAATAAGGCTGTGTTCCAGCCTTGTTCCACAAATACGTTTGGTTATGGATGAGAACAGTAGTTCTCATCTCCCTGAAACAAGCTGGTATAAGGCTGGAACTACTGTTCCAGCCTTTTTCCTGGAATAAACTTGTTCCCACTTGAAAATAAGCTTAATTAAAGTAAATATAAATTTAATTATTATATTAACTCTTTAATTAATCAAATATTTTGACTAATTTAATTATTTTATTAACTAATTATCTAACTATTAGATAATTAACTAATTAATTTATTAATTTTTTAATTATTAAATTATTTGTAGTTAATTAAATTATTTATTAACAATACTCATTATTGTTAATTATTTTATCAATTAATATGTAGGATTATCTAGCAATAATTAATTAAATGAGTTAAATTATTATTTAATTAATATTTTTATGTCAATTAATTGGATAAAATATTATTATTTTAAAATTATAATTACTCTTATTCTCACTATTCCAATCTAACTATCCAAACGCTATTTTTTTTATTTCTGGAAACAACCCAATTTTCATCCAAATACAAAATTGGTCTTATTTTTGCTTGTTCCTGAACTTATACCTTTCTCTGAAATAAGCAGCTCTAACTTATACCTAAACCAAACACAGCCTTAGGGTATACGCGGCCTGATTGGTGCTTCGGCAAATATGCTATTTAAGCATATTAGTTTGAAGAAGACTGAAGAACTTTTTCATCAAAATCTCTGAACATCTTCCTGCTGAAACAAGAAGCAAAGCTCATTTTCGCTTCCCGCTCCAGCAAAAAACTTTAAACCTTTAGTTTGCCAAACACAAATTTTTCTTTTCTTAAATAGATAAGCCGGTCCCGAAGCCAAGTCAAAAGGCACTTACTTTTGGTAGACAAACGTTGATGCTTCATGCACTCTGTTGGTCCAATCAAACCAAGCTATCTACCATATAATCTAGTTACATATTTCCCTAAGACCATGTGTTTGCAATAGTCTTATCTTCGCAAAATAAGACAGTTGTCAAGGATAGCCTGATTCAATCAAGTTACTGCTAGCAATCAAACCATCCAAGTTAAAAAGATGCTGCTAGAATGAGGTGTCTTAGATGTGCAGTGTTTGAAAAGGCGCAAGGCGTAAAAGCCTTTTGGAACCTAGGCGCAAGGCACACCGCGAGGGGCACGCCTCAAGGAGGTGAGACACACTTCTAATAAAAATTAAATACTCTTAACAAGCCTAGTTTAAATTAATATTTTACATTTAAAAAATTTTATAATAGTCATACAAAAATAAAATAACTATAAAAAAAAATAAAGAAATCACATGTATAAATATTCTCAAACTAAAAAAAAAAAAATTATGTTTCAACTTTCAACTTAAAAACGCTTGCTGCCTTATTGCCATTGGGGAAAGAAAGAACGACTAAGAAAAAAAAAAAGAAAGAAAAGGTTCAAATTAGGAGTTTTTTTTTTCAATCCCTTAAAATTTAGAATATATATTGAAAAAATTTAAGATCCGAAAATCTAAACCCTATACCCATTAAATTTAAATATCACGAGGTGCGTCTGAAGCGTGCGCCTTATGCCCTGAGGCGCTGAGGGCGCCGAGGCGCGCGCCTCATGCCTTGAGGCGCTGAGGCCGGCGCCTCGCGCCTAGGCGCGCACCTCATGCGCGCCTTTTCAAACACCGTAGATGAGACTGGCCAAAGTTTGCTTCGGGGGCCAACTTTGAGACTGGCCAAAGTTTTCAATGTCTTAGACGAGATTTGAATTCAAACCAAACTGTTATCCATAAATACCTTGTTTTTGAGACCTTAGACAGTCAAAAGTTACAAATGAGACAGCACGAGAGTATATAACGTAAAGATCAAAGGTGCTAGCAGCTATTTATTACATCAGTGCAGTTTTCCAATCAAAAAGATGCTTAATTGCCTGATTTGGCAGTAATGACGACTACAGAACCACAGAACCATATCCATAATCTACTGATGTGCATGAAGACAACTGGGATTTAAGAATTAAGCTATTAGAACTCCAGTCTTAACTATATAAGAGTAAGCACTTTCCACAGTAAAGTAAAACAAACAGGAAGATTGCTCATGAAAGATTAAATATCAGAAGGTAAATTTAATATCCTCTTCAGCCACCTTATCTCTTACCTTTCTTTTCATACCTAGAACAAGCTAGTGGAACTAGGAGAACTTGTGATCATCAGCTACATGCAACCCCAATTCCTCATACCTCACAACTTTACCTTAATCAAACTAATAGCTAGAAGAATTACTAAAGAAGGTACAGATACATCATATAAATCCCGTTTCCCCATTGAATCTGTGAGTCCCTCATTATAGCCTAACTTGAAGCCAAGGATTTAAGTATCCATCGGCACGGGCCGTATCTACCGTACCGTACCGTGCCAACAAGATACCGGTACGATACAGCTCCCGTGCCGATGGCACAGTTCAAAACCTTTTTTTCTTAAAATTACTAAGTAATTTTCTTCATAAAGTTCAAAATATTTGATAAAGATACATAATAAGCAATTAAAAAATTTTGTTGCTAAAGAAATTAAATATTTCATGCCATTATGTGTCGGCACGCATGTATTTTTTGTGACCGGCACTCATCGGCACGGCTCGGCACGCACCGTGACGTACCGTGCCGGCAAGTTTTCGGCACGACCCCATGCCACGGCATTTAAATCCTTGCTTGAAGCTACTCCTGCCTCATAGTGAATGTCTTAGCTATTAGTCCTACATTTTTGTATATTTTCTCACATCTTCCTGAGTAGTGAGAACCATATCAGTACTGTGTAATTTTTGGGACACTGTTTTCTGAGCAAGAAATGTTTGAGATTAAGACCAAAACAGTTACATTGACTGATGAAGGACCAAAAGAAGAAGAAAGACAGCTATTTCATATAATAAGATCAACTGTTGAAGAATTAGCCAATCATGGCAAAGGAAAAGACAACAAAAGTTATACATGCAAAAACAATGAATAGAAGTGTGTTATAGTTGAAAAGGGCCATAGAGAATCCTTAATAAGTTAATAAATGATGATAATATACAGTATCATTTGTGCAGAAGGATGATGAGCAAGATGCAGCTAGATAAGGGACAATAGATACTGCAAGAAAAACAAACATGAAGTTTTATGCATTTAAAAGAGAATTAACAGATAGAAATATTCATTTCGATAAAATCAAGGAACAGATATTCAAATGATAGAATTGATAAGAGTTATTCTGTACACTAAGGAGCTTGAACTGCAAACACGAATCACAAGATAAACAACCAGTAAAGGTAATCCACCGTATTGAATGAATCATAACTTTCAAAGATTCAATAATCTAGTGACTCAACATGAAATTAGATCAAAATTATGAGTCAGTGAAAAATAAAAGTGGTAGAGCAAACAACATTACAAAAGATTTTAAAATTAATGATCACCTTGAAGAACTAGGAGTATCAAAAACAAAAGAGAAGAGAAAAACTTCATTCTTTGCAGCAGAGTTGTTATTCTGTCATGAACTAACAATACTGTACCATAATATACTGATGCTATAAGGAATCAAAGCCATCAATCTAAGACAAATTGACACAGAAATGAATCAAGATGTTTGGAACTTCATCAAGTGACAAAAATTAGAGATAAGAGTCGTTGAAAATTGATTAAATAAAAATGGAATAAATTTGAACAATGATATCTCCATTAGAAACTTCATAGGAGTATACACGTAAAACGCCTAATCACATCTAGAATTAACATTTGAAGTCAAGAATAATAAATCTAACAATATATGGATCACTCTAAATCACTCTAATCCAAACAATAACCAAAAAGTTATAGCAAATTTAATCTATTGCTCTAAATAAAATGCTAGAAATTTTGCATTTAATCCTGATTTTAGTTCTAACAGCGTCAAATCCTCATTATTCTCCATTTGAGCTTAGTCATATTCACTGGATCCAGAAAAAGAGTTTCGACCATATGAATCTTATTAAAATTGGGACTAAAATGGTTGTGCTTGTCTCCTTTGCCCCTCCTCCGAAGAGGATTTGACATGGGGGAGACTTCATTTCTTCCCCTTCCCCCATTCCCAACCTCCTTCCTTTTCAATACTATCACTTTTTACCCTCTCTCTCTCTCTCTCTCTCTCTCTCTCTCCCCCTTCCCCCATTCCCAACCTCCTTCCTTTTCAATATTATCACGTTTTACCCTCTCTCTCGAGTCAACACTGCCGATTTGAAGTTGGCCTTTAGTTTATTTCTTTTCGAAGTAATGCAGGTGTTGTTTGATAGGTTGTTCGCGTCCGCTGTGGTAAATTCTAGCAATAGGAATCTCAAACACCCACGGGTCGTCAAGGATAGAGGTAGATTTGCCATCTCCAAGTTGTTTGATCAAGCCATCTTTCATTTTCAAAACCATCTCCGGATTTCTGACCGCGAAGAAGCGAAGTCAAAAGCATCAAGACGTGCCGGAGACGTCTCTTATTCCTAAACAGGTTCCCAAACGTATGAAGATTCCGGTCTTTAGTAGCCCTTCCCGATTGCCTTTTCTTCTTATTGGAATGGGACCTCCTCGTCTTCGCTTTTTTATCATTCGATTACTTGCTTCTTGAAGTGGTGGTTGGAGAAGCCTTTTTTCCGGTTCTGGTTTCATTCAAGAGAATAGTATTGAGTTTGCCGGATGCCTATCAGCCATTATCAAGAAAGAAATAAATAGATGTCATGCACGTAAGCTAGTGGTTGATGCGTATTTCAACCCCCTTTTTTTCCACATAGCCTTAAGGGGTTGCTATTGATGGGTTGGGATATAAGATGTCTGATGAAGGACCTGATTTATTTTGGTGTTTGATGTGTGTATTGTCTACTATTGGGTTTGTTTGGATTTTATTTAGTAGTTTTTTGCTGCATCCTTTGGTTGTCGTTTTAGTTAAGGTAGGGATTTATGCCTTGTTCACATCATTTTCACCTTTTTTACATTTTGGACTTGTTCCAGGTCTTCTGAAGTTGGTACTATTTTGAGTGGGCCTATTTGGATAAGTAGTGGTACTTGATTTCCCTATTTAGCTAGGTTAGATTTCTAGAGCTAGGTTCTTTTAACACTTGAGGGCTTGTTTGCCTCTCAGTTTAGGAGACTGCTCATGTTATAAAGTGGCTAATGTATCAAGCTTTAGTTAATATTTGCCTATGGGCTTTCTCTTGAAAAAAAAAAAAAGAGTAAAATTGTGCCTACGTGATAACTATTTGGCTTCTAGCCAACCAATCATTATGTTTTCTAAGATAAAAATATTAATCATGTTGTAATACAAAATTAATTTTTCAATTGGATTACATAAAGATATTTCCGTAACACTTTCAAAGATATATATGAAATTCAAATTTGACAGGGCTATATATCTAAACAGATGATCTTTGCTGCTTTAATGTGTAAAAGTCTCCAAAGAAAGATGAGAAATTATTGCTTGCACCTGATGATTGACATTCAAGAAAATCTCATACACCACACCCTTAAAACTCTATCATAGAGCCTCAGAATTAGAGTCTAACTTGTAGCATATATACTATAATAATCAAAAGGCCTACATATCAAAAATCATATATTTTGAACATCATTTCTTATTAATCGGACAATGGCCCTTTTTATGCCAATGATTTTTGGGACTATCTGATGCCTAGGTAATAGATTTTTAAAAAAAAAAAAAAAAAAATTATACAAAGACTATAGATATTGTAGATGACATCTATTGAATTAGACATTGACACATTAATCATTAAATATTAGGAGTGGTGCATAAGGTGCATGGATACACTCGCCGCAGGCAATAATTTCTCAAAGTATGTGCTGAGATATTAGTACAGGGAAATCATTGCTTGGACCTGGTCTATTATAGACCAATCTAGTAAATCTCAATCCTTCAATTCAAAATAAAATGAAATTTAGAATAGCTATGCGTGAACTACAAACATCTAAGGTATTTTTACCTATTAAAACTCACAACTTTTTAACAGTTATTTGTCATTTGAAGAGTAGTTGTTTTTTTAACACCATTAATTTTGGGAGTAGTTTTGTTCCAAAAAGTGGCCTATGCAGCTGCATATGCGATTCCGACCGCATATACAATATGCGTTGTAGTATGCGGTCACAGCGCATATGCGGCATTTTTTTTTTGTTTAAATGGGATTGAAGCGCAATGTTGAATGAGATTGCTTGGTTAGTGATTATATACATATGACTATTTCCACACAACTTTAGTTAATACTAATGCATTTATTTCCACACAAGTTTAGCTAAAAATAATGCATATAAATGCAATTATCTTTATATAAATATAACCTAACTATTTCTCTTCTTATTTTGAGAGGTATTATTCCTAATATATCTAATAAGTATGTTTATAAATATTGGTCAATAATTTTGTAGTTGCCAAATGCTATTATACTAGATTTTTTTTTAAGTGTTTGTCTGTTGAATGATGTGAATGACAGTTTATTGAAAAATCATTATTCTTCATAAAAGTTTAGGCCTCATCCGGTATCATATTTGTTTTTGTTTTTCAAAATACAATTTTTTTATATAAAAATATGTAGGAGTGGATAGTGGATTGTTTGCAATTCTTTCATCCAAGGAGTTTATTTGACAACTTTTTTTGCTTCCGATTTTTTTTTTAAACAAGTTATCATCTATCACTTAGCCAGATTTATTGTCAGCTAACCAACTATAATAACAAAAAAAAAGCCTTTTCTCCATCGCATCAAATTATATAGAATTAGTGTTAAAAAAAAAAATGACAACGACGCCATACGAGGACCTAGAATAACGCTTTTCAAAACATTGATTTTTGTTCGACATTTTTATAGTTTTGCATCGAAATTCTATTTATTTCTCTATATTTATTGAAGAGTAAATTGCTGATTATTAATTTAGTGATACATATGTGCATATGAGATCTGTCGCTTGAAATTAATTATTTCAATTTGTGAACTCTGAATTGCTACTTTAGTTATTTAGCTTCATTAAGAAGCATTTATATGTATTTTCAATACCTATAAATATTTTTAATATTTTAATAGCTAGACTACATATGCGCCCACATATCACATATGCACTATACGTGTGATGATCCGGATCTCCGCAGAGCTTTTGCAGTGTGTTCAGTGGCTTCTGGAGGCCTTTGTTATCGGAAGGAGATGGTTGTGCGCAAATCGGACCTCAGGATTGGACCCAGCGCAAAAATTGGATCAAGTTTGCCTATCCGGATGCCTTCGACGAATTTTAGAAGTCGATTTTGGCAAAACGGACATCGGATTTGGACTCAGCACGCGAAAACGATGAAAATCGACTATTTACTTGCATTTTTGGGGATCCGGATGCCCTAAAACGGATTTTTGGGCTCAAGTTACTGTTCCGGCAACGGGGCAGCGCCGGCGGGCGGCGGGCAGCGCCGGAGCGCGGTGGCGCGGGCAGGCACAGGGCCGCGGGCAGGCGCGGGCAGGCGCGCGGGCAGGCGCAGGCAGCAAACGGATAGGGTGTGCCACGTGGCAACACTCTATTGGTCGGGGCCGATCGCGCTGTCGGCGGGCGGTTGGATAAGGGCTGCCACGTGGCAGCCTCTGATTGGCCGGGCGGCGGGTGCGAAAGACCCGGCGCAAAGACCGCGCGCATGGACTGCACTGTGGACCGCGCATCCAGGTGGGTTGTATTTCTTCCAAAATTAGCAGACGACGTACTAATTCTATGTTATTGATGCAAGCATGATAGAATTAGTAAATCGATTATTTCTTGTGATAACTAAATATTGGAACCTTGAAAAGCACCCGGTCATATGTTTGCATGTATTTAACCAGACTAGTAGAAAATCCTCACATGGGCCAATTTCTTTCATGTTCTAGATTTCCCACACTCTGTATTATTTATTCCCTGGACTTAGAGTTTCTCCTCGCCCGGTTAGCGGGCCAAGTGGTCGGAATTTCTTTTAGTGTAGGCCGAGTGGAGTCTGATAGCTGTGGCTAGTCTTGTTCTGGTGTCGGGAGCCGTTTGAGTAAACGGTGGTCCCGAATTGTCAAGTTTTTCTCTGATATTTTTGTCGTCACTGTGTTCGTGGCAGTAGTGTACTGGTGATAACAGGACCCTGAACCCAGACTGTTTTGGACACACATATGATTTCAGTAAATCGATGTTTTATTTCCGAATTTCGAAGGGTCGCCGGAGCCTGTTCTTGTTTGATTGGGTGAAGGCATTAGCCCTTCGGGGTTTGGAAAATAAAACTAGTTTTAACTTATTTTCTTAAAGAATAAAAATTCATTAAATTGGGATTCTTAAATAAAAATGGTTTTCGATAATAACTGTCATCTTTTCTTGCAAACTTCCTCACCCGAGAGGGTTTGAGTGATCTGGGTTCAAGGGGCTGTTTTCTTATTTTTGGGACGAAAGCTACGGGAGCTGTGCCTAGAACCTGTTCTTGTTTGATAGGGTTGTAGGTGCTAGTCTCCCGGAACTTTCGAACGCTGATTGGTTTCCTCCGAATGTTTTACCGAGGGAGTTGATTTCCCGAACGGTAAGGGTCGAGAACTTCGAAAGGCGGAGCCTGAAGTCTGTTCTTGTTTGATTGGGGTTCTAGATACCCGCCTATCGGGATTCCCGAACCCTTATGGTATCGATCCGTTCTGTGTCATCTGTGAGTTGGATGTTCTGTTTTGAGAGCCGTTTGGGGTTGACGGTGGTCCCGTGCTGTGGAGTGTCTTCGGTTGATGTTGGTAGTGTTGGGTTATTGTTGTCGATCTGATTGATCGTGGATTTTGACTATAGCCTGCATGAGCCGTTGAGCTCGACAGAAATGCGCGGATACTTTCCTCGGTGGGGTCGCTCCTCTTGAGTGCCGCTCCGGAGTTGGGCCTGCTACTTTGCTATCGCGACTTGTCGACGCAGTCCGTGTGGGACGCCCTACGTAAGTCCAGTCCTCCATGGATGTAATGGCAGTAGGTGGGCGCAGGTTTGACTGGAACCTATGTGGCAGTCAGTGTGATTGGGTTGATTGAGTATATTGGGTTAGAGTCGATACATCATTTTCATCTGTATCACCCATTGAGCATTGTAGATAGAGGCATGATAGCTGTAGATATCTTTCCGGCTTATCTTTTCATTATTTCAGTTTTTCTGTTATCTTATGTCTCTAGTAGGCTTAGTGGTCAAACCGTTGGTCTTGGAGACGGTACCCACTGAGAACTACATGACGGTGTAGTTCTCACACCCTTTGTTGGTGACAGATTTTCCAGAGGCATCTACCCCTGTTCCTATTCCTGTTGCTGCACCTGCTGATCGAGGTAAGGGAGTCGCGAGCTAGTTCCCTACCCGTCCTTGAAGTATAGTTGTACCCCTTTTTTTGAGCTTTGTAGTACAGTCTGCTGGATTATTGTAGGTAGTTACTTTTGAGGATTTTATTTTGAGAGACTTATGTATTGTGAGGTTCAGATCTGTACTATTTGGAGTTATACTTTTATATTTCAGTAGTTTATTTTACAGCTATGATATTTGGATAGTTGTAGTATTATCTTTTGTAGGTTAGACGTTTCGTCTATGCAGGGCTTCCCGTATGGGCGGCGGATCTGTTAGCAAGCCCGGGTCACAGTTTCGACTCCGGGGCGTGACAATACGGTGGGTAACCGCATGGATATCGCATTCCGCTTTTCGGAACACAATGATACCTAGGCAATACGCTTCTAAACCCAACATTCTTTCATAAAAGAGTATTTAAAAATTATAAATCACATCTGATAATTTATATTACTCCAAAGAGATTTGATAGGACTTTAGTGTGGTAAGTATATTACCAAAAGAAACTTAAGTATAAAAGGAAATTATTAAGGACTTGAAAAAAGTGAGCTGCATAATAATGTTCCACTTTGTTGTTACTAAAATGAAAAAACTAGCTAGCAAAAAAAATGTGCTATAAAACCAGAGACAAATTTACATAATAATGTCCTAATAAAGATTGGGTAACATAAGATCTCTTTTATTTGGCATGCATCTAAACATAAATAACCTTCCAAGTTGAAAATTTTGGAACAACAATTGCCTAACAAATTTTACAATTTCTGACTGACCACTACATAAATAGAAATTTTAAGGAGAACAAAAGGAAAAGGGACAAATGTAAGGACAGTTAAGGTGGTGACCAACTGATTAGTCCTATAGTTAATTTTCATCTGAAGTTCCTACCACCAAATAGGGTTGAATTGCACATCGCCACAATTATGCTATTGGCCATTCCATTCACATTTGCTATAAAACAAATCATAGTGAAGAATGTGCAGAATTTTTATCTAGATTAGTTTAGGTCACATGCAGAGCATGTCTAATAGATACCAAGGATTTTGGACAAGGACAAATGTAGAAATATGTTCGCCAAAATTGGGTAAGATCAGGGAATAATTGGTCTAACTAAAACATTAAGGAACCAAATTGTAAATGTATTAGAAGTTGCTAAGACTGACAGAAACAATTATTCAACAAGAAAATAATAGTCAAAAAATATTTACATCCAAACATGAAAGAAACTCTAACCTGATGGCCCAATAACAGCTCTGAATCATGTTCATTCAGCTGTGGATGCAATAGGGTGAAATAAACCTTCCAGAAAGAATCTTCACTCATATAAGAAGGGCAAAGTCTAATCCGCAGATCAGCTAAATCCGGCACTAAACGTTCAACAGCTGCAATATGCTCTCTTTGAATGTGAGACATTTCAAAATCTGCATAGCACAATTTCGATATGAAAACTCATAGCTATTTTACATCGTATTGTTAAATACAATCATCATAAGAAGTAAGGACATGTTTGGTTCAAAATGGGAATCAAAATCGGAATAGACCCGAATGGAAAACGGAATGATGAATCTCTTAATTTGTTTGGTTCACAATAGGATTTGGAATCGGAATCAACTTATTATTATTATTTTGGTTAAGAAAAATTTAATCTACTATCTAAATTCATAATCAAAATTTAAATTCAAAATGGGATTCATAATTAAAATTTAAATTTGCAGTTTAAATTTAAGTTACTATATCTAATTTCAAATATCGAACTTATATTGAAATTGAATTTTAAATTTAAAAATTTAAAAAAAATTGAATTTTATTTAAATTCAAATTTCAAATTATAATTTAATCTAAATTTAGAGTAGAGCTTATATACTTTTAAAAGCACAAGCTCAACGATGCTTGTGAATTTTTTACCATTGGATTTGTATTGAGATCCGTGCTATTGTACTTTCTCTTTCTCTCTCTTTAGTTGACTTTACAATAGCACAAATCTCAATACAAATCCAATGGTAAAAAATTCACAAGTATAGTTGGGCTTGTACTTTTAAAAGTATATAAGCTCTACTCCTAAAAATATATATATTGAATTTAAATAATTATTATTGAAAAAAAAAGAGTTCTTTTCTCAATCCTTCCGGAATTAAAATTGACCCCCACCTCCATGTTGGGAGTCATTTTGGAGGGATTCGATTCCTCCCAGAATGGGAATCGCAATGCTAATCCTTCAAACCAAGCACCAACAATAAAAATAGCTCATTCCGATTCTCATTTCAAGCCTTGAATCGAAAATTGGTTCGGGTATAAGCGAAAATTGGTTATTGCGGGAATAGGTATAAATTCAGGTACAAGCAGGAACTAAAAAAATTTTGTGTTTGGTTGAGTATAAGAGTTGTACCGGGGATAAGAAAAATTGTGTTTGGTATGATTTTAAAAATTTAATTTAAGATATTTATTAAAAAAAAATTATTAAAATTTATATTTTACTTATATATAAAAAAAATTGTTAAAAATTTTTGGTTTTCGAAACTTTATAAATTTTTAAAAATTCAAAATTTTGTATATAAAAATTGGTACAAATTTTAAAATTTTAAAAATTTGGTATAAATTTATTAAAAATTAAAGTTAAAAATTATAAAAGCTATAAAATTTAAAAATTCTCTAAAATTAAAAATTTATAAATGTTAAAAATTTTAATTTTAATTGTCTCAAAAAATTACAAAAAGTGGAAGCAAAAATTTTAATTTTTAAATTTGTATAAATTTAAAAATACGTATAAATTTTAAAATTTTAAAAGTAATAAATTTTAAAAAAAACAAAAAAAAAAAATTTTACATTTATTAAAAAGTAAAGTTAAAATTTTTAAAATAAAAAAAATTAAATTTTAAATTTTATAAATTTAAATATCTTTAAATTTAAAATTTTTTAATTTAAAAAAAAGAAAAGAAAAAAGAAGGTGGAACAAGGTTGGGAACACCCAAGTGGGGGAACAGCTATTCCCCCCCTTAGCGGGTTATCCCGGGATAACCCGATAAGGGGGGCAACAGCTGTTCCCCCCCTCTCTTTTTCTGTTTGGGGATAAAGTGGGGGATAACCCCCTTATCCGGGGATAAGGTGGGGGATAACCCCCTTATCCCCTCCTTATCCCCGTACCCAAACACTGCCTAAAAGTCGTTCACAAATGATGGATTCAATAAGCAATAAAAGAGATACAATTGCAGTGTCACCATAATTGTCATGTTGATAGTAAATAAAATTTAGGCTAAATTACAAAAAGCCCACTTGCACTTTAGCCCCAGTCTCAATTAACCCCTGCATTAAAATTTGCATTGATTACCACCCTACATTTTGTGATCATCTCAAATAGATCCAAAAAATTTGACAACTCGGCAAATTAGCTATAAAACTTCACTAAAATGAGTTGGCATATCACACTATTCCACATCTCAACATATATCCAATTTGCAACTCAAAAAATATATAAAAAAATTAGATAAAGGAGATCTATTTTGCTAACACTTATCAAAGTTGATAGTTTTTTTAGCAATTTATTCAATTTTTATGATTCTATTGCATGACTTATAGATAACTTTATCTGCAAAGTTGATTTTACAAAGTTTTATAGTTGAATTCAACAATTATCCCAAATAGCTAGATCTATTTGAGAAAATGACAGTGTAGGGAGGTTATTGATATTATTTTTTATGCAAAGCGTAATTGAGACAAGCGTTAAAGCGCAAGGGAGATTTTATAATTTCGCCTAAAATTTAACTGAATCAGAAGAATACATCCTTTAACTTCAAAAACCTCATCTCTTGCTGAAAATTCAAATAAGTTAGTCATCGCATGGTAATATATATATATCTACTTTAGGTGAGAGACTAAAAAAAAAAAAAAACCTTCTTAACATCCTTTGTTATATACTTCCTCCATTTGTAGATGCCACTCATACTGCGAGTGGCTACTAGAATTGTTAATATGACAATACAGTTATGAACATGTATTTAATTCATTACAACACAAGATGACGACCTGACCCGCAATAGCACAAAGCATTTTGTACTATTAAGATTTTTACCGTTGGATCTACCCCTTTGACTATTTTCACCCTTTAAATCATACTATTTTTCGAATCACCCATTAAATCATAGGAGACCACTATCATCCTAACCACACATTCCTTCATCCAAGGACCTAAAACTTAATAGCACAAATGACTTGGTGCTATTAATAGTATAGTAGCCTAATTCATATATATATATATATATATATATATATATATATATATATATATATATATAGTTGGACTGGGCTACTATTAGTAGCAAAATCTCATTGTTGCTACCGAATTGTTTTTTATAATGGAGCTTTCAAAACGACGATCAGTACCGTTAAATATGATCTAAACCATTTAAACTATCTGAAAATCAAATTTCATCCTTTTTCGTTATTCTTTTCTTGTCCATCAAGTGGACACAAAATGAACGGTTGAAAATGAATATCCTTCAAAAAGTGATAATAGGAGTCTTGTAATCAAGATCGAGAGTATAGATCTTGTTTTAAATAGTTTAAAAAAATTTCTAACCAATATTCAATCAATTTAGATTTCTTTACACCGTTAAACAAGCAAACATCTCATATCTACCATTAAAATTACAAATTTTGCAACCCTTTGATCATTAGGTCAATGATGTCGAAAAGATTTGAAATTTGATTTCTAGATAGTTCCAGTGGTCTAGATCATGTTCAACGGTGCCGATCATCGATTCGGAGGCTCCATCATCAAAAAAAAATCAGTAGTAACAATGGGATTTTGCTACTAATAGTAGCCCAGTCCAACTCTCTCTATATCTATATATATATATAGAGTCCGGCTACTATGCTTGTACAAGCACCAAGCAATTAGTGCTTGTAAGCCAAAGGCTAAAAACCTACAAGCACCAATGACTTGGTACTTTTAAAAGCATAGGAACTCAATTCTCTCTCTCTCTCTCTCTCTCACTATATATATATATATATATATATATATATATAGAGAGAGAGAGAGAGAGAGAGAGAGAGAGAGTAGAGCTTATATACTTTTAAAAGCACAAGCCAAACCATGCTTGTGAATTTTTTACCATTAGATTTGCATTGAGATTTGTGTAATTGTACTTTCTTTTTCTCTCTCTTTAGTTGACTTTACAATTGCACAAATCTCAATGCAAATCCAATGGTAAAAAATTCACAAGCATGGTTTGGCTTGTGCTTTTGAAAGTATATAAGCTCTACTCTATATATATATATATATATATATATATATATATATATATATATATATATATATATATATATATATATATATATATATATATATATAACTAGGCTACTATGCTATTGATAGCACCAAGTCATTGGTGTTAGGTTTTTTACCCTTAGATTAAGGGATGTGCGGTTAGAATGATAGTGGGCCCCTAGGGTTTAGTGGGTGGTTGTGGAAATAGTATGATCTAAGGGATTGAAATGATCAAAGGGTTAGATCTAACGGTGGAAAACTTGGTAGCACCAAGTGCTTGGTGCTATCGATAGCATAGTAGTATTACTATGCTATCGATAGCACCAAGCACTTGGTGCTACCAAGCACTTGGTGCTAGGTAGATCTAACGGTGGAAAACTTGGTAGCACCAAGTGCTTGGTGCTATCGATAGCGTAGTAGTATTACTACGCTATCGATAGCACCAAGCACTTGGTGCCTACGCTATCGATAGCACCAAGCACTTGGTGCTACCAAGTTTTCCACCGTTAGATCTACTCCTTAGATCATATTATTTCCACCCCTTAGATCATACTATTTCCACAACCACCCACTAAACTCTAGGGGCCCACTATCATCCTAACCGTACATCCCTTAATCCAAGGATCAAAAAACCTAATAGCACTAATGACTTGGTGATATCGATAGCATAGTAGACTAGTTCTATATATATATATATATATATATATATATATATATATATATATATATATATATATATATATATATATAGAGAGAGAGAGAGAGAGAGAGAGAGAGAGAGAGAGAGAGAGAGTAGAGCTTATATGCTTTCAAAAGTACAAGCCCAATTATACTTGTGAATTTTTTACCATTGGATTTGTATTGAGATCCGTGCTATTGTACTTTCTCTTTCTCTCTCTTTAGTTGACTTTACAATAGCACAAACCTCAATGCAAAACCAATGGTAAAAAATTCACAAGCATAGTTGAGCTTGTACTTTTAAAAGTATATAAGCTCTACTATATATATATATATATATATATATATATATATATAATGTAAGATAACAAATATTTTGTCTTTTTAATGAATACATACTAATTTTTTTGGATAATAAAAATAAATTATGTATGATAGAGAATTTCTTTCCTTAAAATATATGAACTATCAATGACAAATTTATTAACTTCCATTCGTATGAGAAATAAAATAATATTTTAATAAAATTATTTATTTATATATGATAAATATATATTATTATACTAATAATATTATGTTTTATTAGCTGTATTAATGCTGTGTCAATGTCCGTGACGCCTAGGGCCCAAACCACCAAACCAAAATATTTAAATCTAATTATTATTACTAAGGTTCCCGATCCTTATATACCCAACTATAATTCCTTTCCTATCCGATGTGGGACTATTTGGGTGTTACACAACATGATAGTGAGGGGGAAAATTAACAACCAAAAAGCATAAGGGCTTTTTTCTCCAATAGACTTGAAAAGAATTTAGATATGTAAATCATAAAAAATACACATTTTTATCTCATCATTTAGAGCAGGTGGTAAGACTAGTCAGTAAGGATTATAAAGAACCAATGTGGGACAGCCTAGATGCTTAGGCAGCTGCCTATGGCTACATTAACCACTAGGAGAGAAAAAAAATTTCTCCAACAATATTTTACTAGGGAAAGAGAGGATAAAAACTGTGTTGCTTCACTCTTCATGCGCATTTTACTGAAAGAATTTTGCAGTTTAGAGGGGAATAAATTAAGGAGAAATGCAAATTACATAAAATCTGACACAAGACAATTAGAAGAATATACATAAAGAGAAAGGAGAAAAAGAAATAAGGCACTTGATCCAGAAAACAGAAGTTTCTTTCACATAACATATCAAATTCCCACCCTATCTTTGATCGAATCTCCTAAAAGTCCCTCTTGAAGTTGTCAAACAAGAGTATAAGACATCTAGGACTCAATTCTTTTCGAAAATTCAAAAAGATAGGAATACTTTCCTAGATAATCTTATCAAACCATCAACGGAAGCCTTACTTGGACATGTGCACAGAAATAGCCAACCAGCTTGGGAATTTTTATCTCACTCGCAGCAAATTCCTATTTGTAGACTCCAACTAAATCAAGATGCTTCTAGACAACCAACAAGAAAAACAAATAAAAAAAAACTAGCACACAATCCCCCAATATTCAACAAATAGACCCAGATTTGATACATTCCAGAGATGATTTTTCTCTTTAGTTTCTTATACAGCAGCTGTCAGGCCTCTTTTCAATATGTTATCATGAATAAAAATGCAGCTAAGAAAGATTTAGCCCTGCTATTTCTTCTTTGTTTCTCTCTTCTATGCATGGATTTGTTGTGATTGGCTCCCACACTCCATCTTGTTCTTCCTATCCTCCACTATCATATCTCAACCATCCATCATCCTCGTTTAGCTTGCTTAATTGGAGCAGCTTCTGCTGTCTTTCTATACTAAGCAGACCTATCTGGGAGCATTTTTCGGCTGAATCTTGTGAATCGCTGGCTCTTATCAAATAAGGATTGTTTTAATGGACAATTTTGGTTGCCGCTGCTCCTTTTTCCAGTCCAATTACAGTGCACACTTCATAGCCTAGACTTCTAAGGTATTATTTAACCCATAATGATCAGATTTGATCATTTGGAGTCCATTTCTCTTGCAACACCTTTTATATAAACTTTGGCGGTATTGTGACAACACTAATATTAATTTTTCTTGTTTTTCATCGGTCTTGGTTCTGATTTCTACTTAACGCTCAAATTTATTTTAGATTTAGTATTGAGCTCTCTTCCACTGTTTATTTTGCACCCTCTATATTTTGGGCTGCAGTTAAATTTAGAAAGCACTCCTGGCATTATCAGGATTTCACAAATACTGCTTTGAACCACCTGACATTCAAAATTCTATGTTTAACCTGGCCCCCCTTCCATCATTGTTCCGTAAGAATATGATACATTGGTATCTAATAAACCTGGCCATATACGAGACAGTGGGTTGGGACAGAATATTATCCGAGCGAAGAGCTTGGAAATCTTTTTCATCAGATAAGATGAGCCCGCATAGCCAAAATATCCTGTTTCCAATACAAGGAAATCAAATTTGGAGAGAAGAGGCAAGCCATAGCATCATCAGACATAGAAAAGATGGGAGTAGGCATAAAAAATAGTCAATGCTTGTTCTTACTTATAAGGCAAACTATTCAACAGTGATGGAAGAGGGGGACTTCTATAATTCAATCTATTCATGTTTCAAGTCCATCCGATTAAACTTACTATTGAAAATCAAAGAATTACGAGAATTATTATGTGAAAAAAAAAAAAGAAAAAAAAAAGAAGTAAGAAACATCAACAATTCTATAAAACCAAACCCTAAGAGCAAGTGATTACCATCCTCGGCCGGCAGGGGGAACTCCAGGAAAGACTCGGGCAAGTTGGCGAGATCGCGGACGAAGTCCACCACCTCATCGGACACCCCGACGTCGCTCCGCTCCGTCGCGCGAGCATCCGGGGCGGCGGCACCGTCCCACTCAGCGGGGCCGCGGATGGCGGAGGAGAACAGCGAGAGGCCACCGCGCAGGGTCCCGCTGAGCTCGGCGAGATCGCTGAAGATCCCGGCGATCAGCCGCGACGGCGGCGGCGGCCGCGGCGCAGGCGACGGGGAGCGGCGCGGGGTTGAGGGCGGGGAGTCGGTGAACGAGGCGGGCGCAAGGAGCGGGTGGAGGAAGCAGGCGATGTCGAGGAGGTGGCGCCCGAGCTCGGAGAGGTCGTTACGGACGCCGCGGAGCCCTCGAGCCATGATTTTTTTTTTTTTCTTGTCTTTTTTTCTTTAAAAAAAATATGTTTCTGATTTAGGGTTTCAACGAAGCAGCAGGCGGAGAAGAGGAGCAGGAGGAGAGAGTTCCATATTATAGGAAGGATGAGGAAATCGGGGATTGCTACTGATTAGGGCGGATGATTGCGTGGTTTTTTTAAAAAAATTAAAAATAAAAAATTGTGGGATATTTATTATTATTATTTTATTATTATTATTATACGATGTCCGATGAAAGCGGGGTTAATTAATGTCGCGCTTTCAGGTGACTCACCCGACACCGGGTGCGTCGCACTCGAGCCTCGGCGCTACTGAGATCAGCCGGACGTCCACGTTATTGATCGTACGGTTCTATTCCAATCGGCCAAAATTACACAACATTCTCCCAATTATTACGCAGTTTATGTTTAGTTATTAAATGTTAATTTATTATTTTTTAATTTTAAACTATTAAATGGATTATAATTCTTCTGTTGCATTATGCCAGTTTTTTTAAAAAAGTAATCTAATAAAATTTTAAAATTAACTAAATAATTCTCTAAAAAAAAAAGTAGTTGGCCAAATAGCTCCACTTTTGCAAAGTTAGAGCTACCGTGGACATAAGTAAAAGACGGTGAATAATTCATCGTCTTCAAAAGACGGTGAAGGTAAAAGACGGTGAATAATTTATCGTCTTCAAAAAAACGGTGAACGATTCACCGTCTTCTAAAATTTCTACTAAGGTGATGAATAACTCACGGCCTTACCGAAGGCGGTGAATCATTCACCGCTAAGTGTATCCCACACCCTCCCCTCTAACAACTTTAAGTTGAAGCACCCTCCCCTCGTTCCTAAGTAAACAACTTTAAGTTGAAAGAGAGGTGGAGAGAAAAACGATAAATGATTTCACTATCTTCATGAAAAATGATAAATCATTCGTCGTGTTTTGTCACGTCCTGAAACTGCTAATTAGGCCAGTAGAATCTAGCAAATTTAATTTGAATTTTTAATTAAATTTTGATTCTGAAATTTTTCTAAATTTTTCGATATTTAATCACTTTTTGGGTAATATCGCTTAACGGAAACAAAATCCGATGAAACGAAAACGCCACTTGAATGATTTAATAGTGCTGAATCTAGTGGTAATGTTAGTTTCTGATTTGAGGATCTTAGGCTCGAGAACTAGACATTTTTCGGTGAGTCGCTAATCGATAAATTTTGGAGTTTTCGTTAAAATCTATATATTTTATGTGTAGATTTGCGTGCAACTTGACGGGGAAAGGTCTTTCTGCGATATTTATCTGCTGGAAAATCTCTATATTTTAAAATTTTAAAGTTGGAGGGACTTATGTGTAATTTTGTATATACGAGGTCTATAAATAATAGGCTAAATTACAGAAAACCTCCCTGTAATATCCCGCTTTTTCACTTTGCCTTCCTGTCTTTTAAAAGCCTATATTTTGCCCCCTCGTAATTACCGAAATATGCATTTACCCCCGTCGTCACGATTCCGTGAGTGAGCCGTCAGTTTTTTAAAAAATATTATTGGATATACCCAAAATACCCTTCAAAAATGGAGGAAAAAAAGTCTAAACCCCTTTCTCTTTCCTCCATTACTTTTTCCCTCCAATATAAGGTAAGGGCATTTTCGTCAATTTACCTCCTCCGTTAACGCCGTTGCCCCCTAAAGACAATTCGGTAATTACGAGGGGGCAAAATGTAGGCTTTTAAAAGACATGGGGGTAAAGTGAAAAAGCGGGATATTACAAGAGGGTTTTCTGTAATTTAGCCTAAATAATATGTTAAAGTTGGGATTTTTGAAAAAATTCAGAACAAGAAAGCCCTAACCGTCGACTACGCGTTCCTCGTGATCTTCCCCGCCGAGTCTAGCATCTCCAACCACTTCTCCGGCGAGTTTTCACGCGATCTTCTCTCTTTCTCTTTTCTTTCTCTCTTTTCTTCTTGATCTTCTTACATCCGAGAGGAAGAGAGGGGGAAGGAAGGCCTTGGCTTCACCTTGCCGTTCCGAGGAGACCAAGGGAACTCACCAGATCGCTACTGCACCACCGTTGTTGCTGCTTGGTCACAGACTGCAACAAGCAAACCGCGTG
Source organism: Tillandsia leiboldiana (assembly GCA_029204045.2). Lineage (NCBI taxonomy): Eukaryota > Viridiplantae > Streptophyta > Magnoliopsida > Poales > Bromeliaceae > Tillandsia > Tillandsia leiboldiana. Next base: position 8,739,571 of record CM055060.1, read on the forward strand.
TGGGTTGCAAGTCGGGTCCAGGCCGCATGACTCCACAGCTCCTCCTGTGCCGCCTCCCAACACTGGCAAGGGCCTTCTCCAACATCCTCAGGTCGGTCTTGGTCCCTTCTTGCTTCGGCGTGAAGCTTAGACCAGCCGAAGACCGAGTAGTAGGCTAATCGGATCTTAGATTCGGTTGGAGTTGGAGCACGGTTCAGTATCAGGCCTTCCAACATCCTGGCATTTTTCGGGACAGCGAGCACAGTGATTCTTGGTCTTCTTGAACTTCGGGGCTCACTTCGCATCGATTCTTGGTGGGCGTGGCATCCTCGTTGCGATCGTCGACTCCGAAAGGCATCAAACGGGCGATCGGGTTAATCTAAAATCATCTCGGGTGATTGGTTGTGCCCCAGACAGCGAACACAGGTTTCAGAGCGTTGTGATCGTCGAGCATGCACATTTGGTTTGATTCGAAAACTCTAAATCATCTGTATGATCCCTTAACTATTAGTTTATGCATTTTAAATTGGTAAGTTTGGGGCTTGGTGGGTGTTTTGGGACTTGGGTGCAATCCTACACTGTGTGTCACTATCAGTTGGGATCAACGGACTAGATGTTCGAGATCTGGGCACCTTACGGAACAGAAAATGATTTTCGATGCAATTTTTGATAAAATCTTGATCGAAAAGTTGTGTTTTTGGTTTAAACTTTATGGTTTTGGATTTAGTTTGATCGAAGGCCGTCCTAAAGCCTTGTTGGTTGCGTTTAAAGATGTTCCATGGGTTTAGTGACAACGATCGGACTCCGATGATTTCTGGAGTTCAAACTAGGGGTTTTCGGGGATCCGACGGGTTTATTTTTGAGTCTTTTGGCTTTGGTACGCATCTATTAGTGTGTGGTTGTCTCGATACCCAAAGGTGAGTATTATGGGACGGCAAGGGAAAGCCGGTGAATTTTGGAAGTATTTTGGGACACTTCGGGGCAAAATCGAACCCTAAAACGTAGAAATCGGACGTTTTAGTGCGCGACTTTGGGTGACGCAGGTTGATATCGTTTGTAGTAGTGGAGTGGCTTTAATTGCTGGAATTTTAGGTGGTAGGATACCTTTAATTGTAGCACTAAAGTAATTGGTTGGTTTTGGGACAAATTGGGCATCTCGGGAACCGAATCGGTAAAGTTTCGAAATTTTGATTTTTCATTTCGGCGCACTATTTGTGTGGCTGTCCCAACAGCTTTAAATTTTATATTTGGAACAGCGGGTGACGTATGTTGGGTATTGGACTTACTTCGGGGCGTCCCGTGGGTTGGGGTGACAATTTGACAAGTCGATGCGGTAAGTCGGGAGTTCTACGATGATTCTCGTTGAGATCCGTAACTCCAATATTATTTGTGAGATTATCAATGTGTTAGGTTCACAGGTTGAGATAATTAGCAGATTGGACTTATTGAAGGTCCGTGCTTGGACAAGGAGCGCGATCAAGAAAGGGGTCGGTGACTCGAGGTTTGATCGATTGAGGTAGGTACTCCATGCTGATAGTCGATGAGCTTGTATCATCTTATTTTCTCTCATATGTCGATTTTATCTTCTCTTTATCTCTATCATTGTCTTGCATATAGACAGGCTAGTTTGACATAGATGGTGGTTATTATTTATTTAAACATATCTAGATCTTTAGGTTCGAGGGGTTGGGCATATGGCATATGGCATTCTATACAACCTACGTGGTCACGGTTTGGCTTCGGCCGAGGTTATCGGCTTCATGACGAAAACTTTATTAGTCACATCGCTTGAGGGTATTCATGGTCACCGAGTCGGTTTAGGCACCGACGAGGGGTGTGCTTATCCGGATGGATCGTCTTTATGGCGCATGGGTCAGGTCGGTGCGAGAATATGACAGGCAGTGCCTGAGGTCGACAAGCCGATGGTAGGTTGTGGTATATCTGTCATGCCCCAGGGGCGAAACTGCGATCCGGGCTCGCCAACAGATCCGCCGCCCATACAGAAAGCCCCGTATGGACGAAGCGTCTAACCTGCAAAAGATAAAACTACGACTATACAAATATCAGAGCTGTAAAATAAACTACTGAAACATAAATGTACAACTCTAAATAGTACAGATCTGAACCTCACAATACATAAGTCTCTCAAAAATAAAACTCTCAAAGTAACTATCTACTATAATCCAGCAGACTGTACTGCAAAGCTCCAAAAAGGGTACCACTATACTCCAAGGACGGGTTGGGAACTAGCTCGCGACTCCCTCACCTCGAACTGTTGTCTCCGCTCGAACAGAAGCCGGAACAGCTACCTCGGAAAAACCTGTCACCACAGCGGGTGTGAGAACTACACCGTCACGTAGTTCTCAGTGGGTACCGCCACCAAGCCCGACGGTCTGCCCACTAAGTCTACTAGAGGCATAAGATAACATGAAAACTGATATAATGTAAAGATAAGCTGGAAAGAAATCTACAGCTATCATGCCTCTATCTATAATTCTCAAAGGGTGATACAGATGAAAATGATGCATCGACTCTAACCCAATATACACAATCAACCCAATCACAGTGACTGCCACATGGGGTCCAGTCAAACCTGCGCCTACCTACTGCCATTACATCCACGGAGGACTGGACTTACGTAGGGCGTCCGTGACTGCCAAAACTAGCCCAGCCAGAGGGACTGCGTCGACAAGTCGCGATAGCAAAGTAACAGGCCCAGCTCCGGAGTGGCACTCGAGGGGCGCGACTCCACCGAGGAAAGTATCCGCGCATCTCTGTCGAGCTCAATATGGCTCATGCATGCTATAGTCCAAATCCACGATCAACAAGATCGACAATAACCAACATCACATCTCTAACTCACTAGCTGGAAATACTCAACAGCCGGGACCACCGTCAACCCGACGGCTCCCACAACAGGACATCAACTCAACATGCAAACTCACTAGTTGGGTATACTCCACAGCCGACAACAATGAAGGGTCCAAAAACTCCGAAAGACTAGAACCTACAACCCAAATCAAACAAGAACAGGCTCTAGGCATAGCCTCTCGTTGTTCTCGACCCAAAAAAGGAACAGCCCTTAGAACCCAGATCACTCGAACCCTCCCGGGTGAGAAAGTTTATAGGAAAATGTGATATTTCTTACTAAAAACCATTTTCACTCGAACCCCCTCGGGGTGAGGACTAAAAATAGTTCCTTTTTCTTTTTATAAAAACCATCTTGATTTGAGAAAACTCATTTTAATAATTTTTAGCTCTTTTTAGGAAAATCAGTTAAAAAACAAGTTTTATTCCCAAACCCCGAAGGGCTAATGCCTTCGCCCAATCAGTCAAGAACAGACTCCGGCAACCCTTCGATGTTTGGAAGAAAAATATTGGTTGACTAAAATCATGTGTGTCCAAAAAGATTCTGGGTTCAAGGTCCTGCTATCACTGGTACACCACTACCACGAACACAGTTCTACCAGACTCCACTCTGCCCCCAAGCACGAGTGTAACATGCATCCTACACTAAACTCGGTGGCGACAACAAATCGGAGAATATCCGACGACCCGGGACCACCGCTTGCCCAAACGGTTCCGTACACAGGCACAACACTAGCCATGGCTACTAGACTCCACTCGGCCCCCAAGCATGAGTGCAACATGCATCCCACACTATCCTGATCACTCGGCCCACTACCCGGGCGAGGAAAAGCTCTATGTCCAAAAAAAAAGGAATGCAAAGGGTGGAAACTAGAACATAAAAGAACCTAGCCCAAGTGAGAGTTTTCTAGTAGTCTGGTTAAATACATGCAATCATATGTCAGGGTGCCAGTCAAATCTCATAACTCTATAAGCATCATGATACAATAATAATAGCACCTATTCTAGTATGCTGAAAGCTACAATACTAGAATTAATGGAAAGTCCGCAGTTTTGGAGAAAATTCAAACCAACCCACCTAGATGCGCGCATCGGTCCGGAGTGCAAATGAGCCGAAAATGGACGTGCTCAATCCTCAGGTTCCCACGGTTCCAACGAACAAAAAAACACCCAAAAACTTCTCCCGGTCACTGAGATACAAGTCAAACACCGCGGTAAGCCCAAATCACCCCAAAGAGTAACTTCGCTGCAAGTCTGTCCACAAAATAGTAAAATACCTTCTGTGAGATGCCCTCCAAAAATTCCAAGAAAAATACGGATGCGATTCTCGCGAAGTGTAGATAGAAATTAAGTCCTTAAACACCAAATTTCGCCACCCGTAGGCCAAGAAAATGCAAGATCACTCCTCCACTATCCAGAAAAATGTCACAGAAAAATGGGGTCTGAAGAAGCTCCGAAAAACCCCATAAAAATCCAAAACAGAGAGGAATGGTAAACATAGAAATCGAAGGCCTACCTCTCGTGGAAACGTCACCATAAGAATCGGCAAAAAACTCCAAGAACTCAGCTCGGGGGAGCCCGCGGACTAAGAGTCGATGGAAAAGATCGGTGTCGAAGAAACGTCGAAGCTCGCGAGGTCGGGGGGAAAAAAAATGAAACGATGTTCAAAAATCCTCAAAATCCCGCAAAAAAGAAGAAGACTCGAAGAAGAAAACCCCTGTCGAAGATGGCCCCAAAAACAGATCTGAAAACCCTCAAAAGAAGCCCAATAGGGGCTATTTATAGAGAAAATACCAAAAAGGAAGTCAATTCGGGTCAAGAGCATTTTTGGGCGCCTGGATCCGACCCGCACAGCTCCCGAACACACGGCGATCATCTGCGTGCTCCCACCGAGCGCCCGAATCAACCGGATGCTGCCACGTGTCCCTCCTCCCCGTGCTCTGCGCCCCGCGCACTCGCGGCGGCTGGCACCCGCCAATGGCAGCGTACCACGTGGCCAGGCGCGGTCCACGCGCCGGTCGTTGCACCGGGTCTTCCGGGTCGCTGTCGACCAATCGGAAGGCGCCACGTGGCGCCACCTCGCCAATCGCGGCGTGATTGGTGCGGCCCAGCCAATCAGAGGGCACCACGTGGCTGACGTGCTCGCTCGCTGGTCCCGGTGCACGCGCTAAGGGTCGTGGACCAGCCTGCCCGCGCCCCTGTGCCTACCCGCGCCTGCCCCGCCGCGCTCCGGCGCCTGCCTGCGGCCGTCGGCGCTGCCCGGCCTGCCCGAGCTACAGTAAAAATGCCTGATGTCCGTTTTAGGGCGTCCAAGTCCCGAAAAATACATCCAGATAGCTTATTTTCATCGTTTTTCCACGCTAAATCCAAATTCGATATCCGTTTTGCAAGAATCTGCTTCTAAATTTCGACGAAGGCATCCGGATAGGCAAACTTGATCCTATTTTCGCGTCGAGTACAATCATGAGGTTCGATTTGCACGCACAACGCACTCAATGCACTAAAATAGGTGTTTCCTCCCCGCCGACAACATAGTCAAAGCACACGGGGTCTCGGGACACCACAATCAGCCTCCCAGGAAGGACGGCAAGAAAGATGAATAAGACTGGGCAATTCAGTGGGTCTTAGGAGATTTTTACAGCTTGAGGAGGCTGGGGCCGCATACAGGCGGCCACGGGGGGCTGGGAGCCCCGCTACATTAGCAGCACCCTCGCTTCGGCTTCAGCCAAAAGGCCGAAGGAGGGCAAATGTATGGGTCGTAGCCGCACCCCTATCAAAACAGGCCCCACGAGAGGCTCAACCCAGCGGTCGGCTACCCTCGAACGGGGTCGAAGCCCCGAGTCTCGTATCACGGAGACAACAGGCGAAGGGTACGGGCGACCCCCTTCACGCCTGACGTTGAATTCCCTTAGCTTACAACGGGGGAGGTGGATGTCACGGCGATATGCCTAGTAGGGCAGCTCCAAATCCAGCTGTGGCCGAGGCCATGGCAGAGGCGAGAGATCCTCAAGGAACACCTGAAGAAAGCGGATCCACCGGCCGAAGGGCCGGCCGAACAGCAACCCACTTCACAAAGGCCGAACTGTTACCAAGGTTCGGCCATGACAAGGACACAAAAGTGCCGGCAGCAGCGAGCCCAAGCCGATGCGAAAAAGGAGTCGATGACGACTTGAGGGCCGCAACCTAGACTAGGCGAAGCACGCTCCATGCTTCGCATATTGGTTCGGCCACGGCAGAACGATTACGAGGCCGAGGGGTCGAGCACACCACCCCGAGGCAAGGCAACCGTACTGCAATCGGCGGCAAAAAAGCTAGCAAGCGTCCATCAGTAGCTGGACTCCAGAATTCGAGCTCTCGAGGCGACAATCTGGCGCAAAGCCAACGCCTCGGGAAATCCCGGTGGACTACCTCCAAGAGAAAGGGATATGGAGGTCCCGACCACTCCTTTGGTGGAAGAGATCGAAGATACCAGCGAAGGAAAATCTCAAGCCGATGAAGGCCAAGATAAACCTGTTTGGGTCATATCGAATAGATTACTGACCCGAGCTCTATTTGGGCTCGAAAGGTAAAGGACGGCCGAGAGGGGCCGGCCAGGAGAAATTTTTTTCGGCTGTCACCTTCAAAGCCGAAAATAGATAAAGGTCACGATTGGTTAGAAGGGCCAATTTCTTAGTAACAAAGCCGGAGTTGTTCCAGCCAGAACACCGCGACGAAAAGGATCGAATGGATGACAGTCGATCCTCGGAACACAGCGGCATTCAACGAAGAGACGGCGAAGGACGGTTTCACCGTAAAATAAAAAGGATCGACACTCATCCCAAATCCCTCGGAAATAGGCAAATATCTTGCCAGGGTACGGGACATCAAGATGTGCGCCAGGTTCCAAACTCCATTTCGGCAATCACCCGAACGGCACGTCAGGTGATTGCCGAGGGGACATTGTTGAGGCCAGAATTTTCTGCCATAGGAGCGAGTGGCACGTGGTGTTAACCATCGGTTGAAAGACATCAGCCGACAGGGGTTTCAGTCAACGAAGAGGGACTCGTGGTTCGAGTGAGACTAGCCCCGAGTACGGAGGCGTGCAACACGCGATGTACTATCGGTTGAAGACATCAGCCGATAGGAGAAGCAGCCGACGTGAAGATTATCACATTGTTCAGGGTCGACTGCGGTTTGAAGGAAAATGTCCGACCACCCCGATCAGACAACGAAGTAGGCAGGGTCAGAATCAACCTTCGGTTGACCAAGCCGAAGAAGGAAAGACCCACATCTTGTTTTAGACCAGTCTTAGGCACGTAGCAGAACAGTACGAGGCGCACGCCATTGGACGAAGACACCAGCCGACAAAAGGACGGGTCAGCCGAAGGGGGGTCCGCGTCCCGAGCAGGACCGAACTCAGTTATGCAAATACACAAGACACGACGAAAGCCATCGGTTGAAGGCACCAGCCGATAGGAGAATCAGCCGACAGGAGAAATGGTCAACAGGGGGATTATCGTCACATCCAGGACCGTCTTTCGGCCGAAGAAAGATATCAGACTGCCTCAGTCAAGCGATGGAAGAGGCGAAGTCAAGGTCAATCCTCAGCTACTCGAAACTGCAGAAGGAAAGATTTTGAACGGAAGGAGTGCGAGATTTGAGCGCGAATCTCGCAATTGACCCGGAACGGTAAGCGACGTCCAGCATTGGAAAGTACCGAGGATTACGTTCTGGCACGATGATCAGGGGGTGAACCTAGACGGGAAACCACTACTAACATGTTGAGGATAATCTACTAATAAGGAAGTGGTTGAGGAATTCACGATAATTTCTCTTTGATTACGCCGATTTCGAAAATTGGCGGTTATACACTTTGGTTCGAAATTGTCACGCCCCGGGGTCGAAACTGCGACCCGGGCTCGCCAACAGATCCGCCGCCCATACGATGAACCCCGTATAGACGAAGCATCAAACCTGCAAAAGGAAAATACTATACTAAACAGATATCAGAGCTGAAGAGTAAAAGCTGAAATAAAATATATACAACTCAAAGTCCTCACCAAAGGTACATAAGTCTCTCAACTATGAAAGAAAAGTACAACTCTATACCTCACTACAAGGGTCTCTCAACAAGAAACTCTCAAAATAACAAGGGTACATCTACTCTCTGGATGACGACTGGTAGGGATCTAGCTTGCGACTCCCTTACCTCGATATGAAGAAGCAGCAGCTGGAGCAGCAGGAATAGGAGCAGAAGTCCCTGGGGAAAAAGACACCACGACGGGTGTGAGAACTACATCCCACAGTAGTTCTCAGTGGGTGCCGCCAACAAGCCCAACGGTCTGCCCACTAAGTCTACTAGAGGCATGATGTAACAAATGAAATACTGAAGGAAAGAGCTGGAAAAAAATAACTCTACAGCTACTATGCCCCTATCTAGATGCTCAAAAAGTGGAACAGATGAAAACATGGTGCATCTACTATCCCTCAACTCAGATCACCCAATCTACCTGACTGCCTCCTCGGGTCTAGTCAAACCTGCGCCTACCTACTGCCGTTACATCTACGGAGGACCAGACTTACGTAGGGCGTCCGTGATTGCCAAAACTGGCCCAGCCAGAGGGACTGCGTCCGTGACTGCCAAAACTTGTCCAGTCAGAGGGACGGCGTCGACAAGTCGCGATACCAAAGTAACAGATCCACCCCAGACGTGGCACTCGAGGGGAGCGACCCCAACGAGGACAAAGGTATCCACGCACTCTGTCGAGCTCAAAGTGGCACTGCAGGCTATAGTCCAAAATCCACGCTCACGCTCAGAACGGAAAGACTCAGGATCCTCAAACATCTCACACAACGGTCGGAGCACTCTCGGCGACTCAGCTGATCAGCTCACTCGAAACCCGAGAACTAGCAAACTCCCTCAACTCACAGCACAAAACACACTGGCTGGAGATACTCCACAGCCGGGATTGACCCACAACTCAGGGCTAACAAAACTGGTCGGACAACACTCAACGACCCGGGACCACCGTCAACTCCAACGGTTCCCAACAACATAACATCAACCCAACCTGCAGACTCACTGACAGGATAAACTCCACAACAGACACAATAAAGGGTCCGGAAACCCCGAAAGACTAGAACCTACAACCCAATCAAACAAGAACAGGCTCTAGGCATAGCCTCTTGTTGTTCTCGTCCCAAAGAAAAAGGCAGCCCTTAGAACCCAGACCACTCGAATCATCTCGAGTGGTTAAATTTATAGAAAAAAAGGTGACATTTCTTACCGAAAGCCATTTGATCTGGAAGAAATCCACGTTTAATGATTTTTAGTTCTTTTTTTAGGAAAACAATTGAAAACAAGTTTTATATCCAAACCTCGAAGAGCTAATGCCTTCGTCCAATTAAACAAGAACAGACTCAGGCGACCCTACGATGCTTGGAAGAAAATATTGGTTGACTAAAATCATACGTGTGTCCAAAAAGGTTCTGGGTTCAAGGTCCTGCTATCACCAATATACAGTTGCCACTAACACAGCGACGACAAATAAAACAAAAAAATAAAACATCTCGGGACCGTCGTCTACCCAAACGGCTCCCGCCACAGATGAACAACCAACTACATCTACCAGACTCCACTCTGCTCCCAAGCACGAGTGTAACATGCATCCCACACTAAAAGAAATCCCGACCACTCGGCCCACTACCCGGGCGAGTAAAACACTAAGTCCAGGAAAGAATAAGAAGTGTGGATGTCTAAAACAGAATAAACCTAGCCCAAGTTGGAGTTTTCTACTAGTCTGGTTACACATGCAGCATATGACGGGGGTGCTAGGTCAAGTTCCAAGATAACTAATACTTTAACAGATGGTAAGAAGCAAAAGATCGCATGATCATCGAATAACTCTAGAAATATCAATTATCACATTCTAGCATGCTACACCTTAAATTCACAAACATGCAAGGTCCTACATCAGTAGAAATACTGTACAGTCCATAGGTATTGAAGACGAGGCCACCCACCTGTGAACGCTAACTGTCCAAGGTTCCACAGCTGAAAATACCCAAGAACAACAGTCTTCAATAATCCTCAACACCAACAGGTTCACAAACACCCGCAAATACCCCTGGGTACAACAAAAAGTCCAAGATTACACATTATTCCAACAAAAACCCAAGTACAACCAATCTGCTAGAACAGTCCCAAAGATGCGCATTTTTCACCTGTAAACAATGCTCCAAAAAATCCCAAAAAAATACGATGATAATTCTCGCGAAGCGTAGATATTAATCGAGTCCTCAAACGTCGAATTCCGATACTCGAGTGCAGAGATATAAATCCGACAAGCCTCCGCTGTCCAGAAATTCACCAGCAAAATAGTGGCTTAGAAATGTCTCGTAAACCGTGCCACAAACTCAGAATCAAGCAAGGTGATCAACACAGAAATCGAAGGCGTACCTCTCGTGAATGTGTTGCAGCAAAAATCGTCTCAAAATTCCATCGGGGTAGCTCAGGGGGTCTCCCACACTGAAAGGCGACGGTAGAAGCCAAAATCCAAGAAACGTCGCAGTGCGCCGCGTCGCAGTGCGCCGCGTCGCAGAAAGCGCGGGTCTCGAGGCCTCCAAAAATTCCGGGCCTCCACCAAAAGATGCGCAACACGAGGAGCTCCAACTTTGCTGAAGGGTCCAATGGCAGAGGGGCTCGGGAAAAGCTTCAAATCGCAGGCCAAAGGGGGCTATTTATAGCCCCAACTCAACAAATCCAGAAATACCCATTGTGTCCCAACTTTCGGGCGCCCAAAACATTCGGGCTGCTACAGTGTACCCAAAATACACCCCAAACCATCAGCGCCCGAATCGCCCCTGGAGCGACACGTGTCCCGGAACAGGCAACAGCGAGCGCAGCCAACCGCGTCGCGCCACGTGTCCTCCCGCTCTGCCGCCGATCCCGGGGTCAACTCCTCGGGATTCGCGCCCACGTGCGCCCGGCCGCGCCCACGCCGCGCCTATGTGCGCGGCCGCGCCGCCCGCGGCCCCGTGTCAGGCACGCATCCCGAGGCACCCGCCGCCAGCCGCGTGGACCGCGCGCTCGTGCACCAGCCAAAGCCATCACGCCACGTGTCCCGCTCCGGTCCACCGTGCACCCGCTCCATTCCGTGGACCGCGCCTCAAGAGCCCGCCACTCACGAGGTGCCACGCGTCCTGCCCCACGGTGCACGCCGGCCTCGTGGACCGCGCGCCTGCCCGCGCCCCCGCGCGCCTGCCCGCGGCCGCTCTGCCGCCTGCCCGAGCCCGCGCCGCCGCGCTCCGCTGCTGCCCGCCGCCGCCGCCGCTCCCGCCGGAGCCGGAACAGTACCAGCAGCCTCGAAATTCGTGCCGGGTCATCCGGGCTCCGAAAAATACAAGTAAATAGCCCATTTCGATCGTTTTCGCGCGCTGAATCCAAATCTGATGTCCGTTTGGCCCAATTCCACTTCTAAAATTTGTCGAAAATTCCCGAAAAAGTGAACTTGATCCATTTTTCGTGCCGGGTCAATTCCTTGGTTCCAATACGCGCACAAAAACCTCAATCACCCAATATGACCCTCCTATTAAGCAATCTTGCTCCCATTTACACCAGGAATCCATATATTGGGCCCGACACGCGCACAAAGACTCCCAGAAGCCACTAATCCATCAATAAACCCTTAAGTGGGGATTCGGGTCCTCACAGAAACTGTATAAATAAGCGAACCATCGAAGGAAAAGGGGTCCGGCAACCTCGTAAGCCTGGTACCACCCCAGCTTCTTCATATCTAGAAGTAGGTTAACTTAATTTTACTGCTTTTATTTACCGCTTTCCTAGTAGTAGGCTTACTTGTAATTTCTATCCCTATCTTCTTCCTTGTATCCCCTTCCCAAGCAATATATTGATTTAATCGGCTCATCAGTCGTGTCATTATTTGTGTTTCTTTATATTTAAAATTATAATCGACTCCTTAGCCGTGTTATTATCTTTGTATCCGGTTCGACTGCTCTAAGTCAAACCCAGGAATCCCTCTCTACCTCTATAAATCCGATTCGGCTACTCTAAGCCGAACGGTCGCGAGAGTTACCAGAGGAGAACTCGGTTGAGCAGATCCCTCCTCGGCCCGATCACTTGATTTGTTGGCACGCGGCGCATTCGACATCTCTGAGGGTCACTCCTAGGGGCCGATCGCGTGAAGCCACTTTTTTGGCACCAAAAGTAGGTAAAAGAAAAAGAATAATACTAAGAAAATAAATTCATGTAAATTTATGTCACAAGAAAATACAAAATACCCAATAAATGATATGACTTCCGGACAATTTTTAAGAACATACATGTGTGCCTGTCTAAGATCACTTGTGTCCATGAGTTCTAGTTTATATTCACCTAACTGATATGGTCGATCTACTATATATTGATTCGCCCTCATAATTTCTCCCAACCCGATTTAATCGTGTCTCGACTCCTTTCAAGTATCTATAACAAAACGTGAGGCATTCTTATGCTATTATCCTTTCAGCTATTGACCCCTCAGGACGAGCTTTATTACGGACATATGATTTCAACCTTCAAAAATTCCTATTAAAGATATTTTTATTTATTAAAAAATTTAATTTGACATAATACAAACAAATTTAAAAAAAAGTACTTAATTTATCTTTCAAATTTATACATCCATTGATATTGCATGGGACCTACAATCTTTGCCTCACTAGTTAGGTGAATGGCCAAATGAACCATTATGTCAAAAAATCTGGGAGGAAATATTTTTTCTAATTTACATAATGTAATAACAACTGAGAGCTCAAGTCTTTCCAAATCCTCCATCTTTAATAACTTCGAGCACAATTCTTGAAAGAAAGTACTAAATTCAATCAAAATAGTAGACACATCCTTTTTTGACAATCCACGAATGGCCAATTGTAGGTGGCGCTACAAAAGACAATGATAAATTATGAGTCTTCATATTTTGAAGTTTATCATCATTCATATTCACACATTTAGAAATATTTGAAGAAAATCCATCAGGAAGCTTCAAATTTTTCAAAAAGTTAAAGAAACTTAGCCTTTCAACCTTTGACATAGTGTAGCATGCTGTCGGAACCTTGTACTTGTACACAATGCAGTATCACTCGCTTTAATAGGTATCGAATATAGCTCTTTTCTTATGCCCATCTCCATCAAGTCCATACGGGCATTCAAGTTATCTTTGCTCTTTTTATCACAATTCATTAATGTGCCAATTAAATTATCACACAAATTTTTTTCGATACGCATGACATCCAAATTATGACGAATTAATAATATATCCCAATATGGCAAATCGTAAAAAATACTCTACTTCCTCCAATTCAAAAAACACTTATTATTTCGAGCACCCCTTCTTTTTTTATTTTCTTTCCCAAATGTATTTCGAGCACCCATTCTCTTTTTATTTTCTTTCCCAAATGTTACTTGCTTAAATTAATTCAACTGCTCTAAAACTTCCGTACCTGATAAAGCCTTATGAGCTAGTCGTGTTTCCTTTTCCCCATAATAATTTTTTATCGTCTCGCCATTTATGACTAGGTGGCAAAAAACGTTGATGACCCAAATAGCAAAACTTCTTTCCATCCCTTAATTAGGAGGAATCAGTGTCCTCGTTACAACAAAGGTATGCTAGTTCTCCTTTTGTGCTCCAACTTGATAGATTGGCATATACTAGAAAATCACTTATGGTTCAAAGTATCACGACACACATTTTGAAATTATTTTTTTTGGATGAATCAAATGTCTCAACCCCGTTTCCCACAACTCCTTCAATTCTTCAATGAGAGATGACATGTATACATCTATATCATTTTCAAGAACCTTTGGAATAGAAATAATTAAGGATATCATAAAAAAATCACTCTTCATGCACATCCATGGAGGCAAGTTGTACGGAGCTAAAACAATAGGCCAAATGCTATAACTGGTACTCATGTTCTCAAATGGATTGAATCCATCTGCTTGATCCAATCGAACATTGCATGGCTAATTGAAAAATTCAGAATGATTTAAATTGAAAGATTTTCAAGCCATGGAATCAACATGATGTCTTAAAACACCGTCATTGGGTGTAAGATCGTTGTGCCACCTCATAACAATAGCTATTTCAGAATTCATGTATAATTGTTGCAATCGAGGAGTTAGAGAAAAATACATCAACAACTTATGTAGAATCTTCTTCTTCTTCTACAATGTTGCATTTTTTCCCCCTTCACCTACTATCCATCTAGACTCACGACAAGTTGGGCATTTAGTGGCATCCTTGAGGCTCTTCTGATAAAGAATGCAATCGTTTTTACAAGCATCAATTTTAATATAGTTGTGAGGACCTGGACCCCCGCAACGTGATTACTGGTTGATCAGCAGCTCCTGGAGGCCTATGTGGCTTGTCAGTGGCGTTTGTGCACCAATTGGACACTAGTGTTGGACTCAGTGTGATTAATGGATCACGAGAGTAGTCTGATGACTCCGTCGAATGCTTAGAAGTGGTTTCGCGCGCAATGGATATTAAAATTGGACTCGGGGCGAAGTTTGGATAAAGGATCACCTATCCGGTTGCCTTCGGGAATTTTTAGAGTTGGAATTTGGCAAATCGGACTTCAGAATTGGACCCGGCGCGGAAATCGGATCAAGTGGGCTATCCGAGGGCATTCGGCAAATTTTCGGATGAGAATTTGGAGAAATGGACATCGTTTTTGGATTCAGCGCGTGAAATCGTTGAGAATGGACTATTTACTTGCTTTTTTCGGAGCCCGGGTGACACGCACGTTTTTCGAGGCGCGTGCGTGATTTCCCAGTCGGCACGGATCCCGAGGTGGTGGCTCGGATCCCGAGGTGGCACGCGGTTCGAGGTGGGGGTACGACGCGGGGGAGGTTGCAGGCGCGCTGGGGAAGCGCGCCTTCAGCGCTGCGGGATCGCGGAGGGGCCGCCACGTGGCATGCCCCCACTGGCGCCCGCGCGGGAGTGGACGCGCTCCCGTGTGGCGGTCGGGTGTCCCGCGCGCGTGTAGCGCGCGGGTGAGGCGCCCGCGTGGCACGCGGGGCGCGCGCCGCGTGGCGCAGGGGTGTGTGCCTGCGCCTGGCGCGCGCGCCCAGGTGCGGTGGACCGCCTGGCAGCGGGCCCTTGGGGCGGTGCACCGTGGACCCGGTCCACGGGAGCCTCCCCTCCTCTCTTTCTTCTCTTCTTCTTCCTTTTCCTCCCCGCGCGCCATTTTCTTCTCCCCTTTTTCTTCTTCTCCAACCGAGCGAGAGAGGGTGAGCGGGAGGGGTTTTGGTGAGGTGCGGCGGTGCGCCGTGGACCTCGCGGAGCGCGCGAGGTGTTCCAATGGGTCGGTTGGGCGGCGCGACGCAGTCGAGGTAGGTCTCGTGCGTTAATTTTGCGGTGTTGTTAGCACAGTTTTGAGGCATCCTTTTGGACATTGGATTTGACCCCTTGCTCTTATCTGTGTTAGGGACCGTGTTTTGGTGCACCGTTTTGCGTGCGGACTCCGGCGGCGTGCACCGATTTGCGTGCGGACTCCGTTTTGCGTGCGGACTCCGGCACCGTGCTCCGTTTTGTATGCGGACTCCGGCGGCGTGCACCGTTTTGCGTGTGGACTCCGTTTTGCGTGCGGACTCTTGCACCGTGCTTCGTTTTGCGTGCGGACTCCGGCGGTGTGCACCGTTTTGCGTGCGGACTCCGTTTTGCGTGCGGACTCCGGCACCGTGCTCCATTTTGCGTGCGGACTCCGACGGCGTGCACCGTTTTGCGTGCGGACTCCGTTTTGCGTGCGGACTCCTGCATCGTGCTCCGTTTTGCGTGCAGATTCGAGGTACGTGCACCGTTTTGCGTGCGGGGTTTTAATAGCGTACATCGTTTTGCGTGCAGGTTTGGTGGCCGCGCATCGTTATGCGCGAGGATTCGTGTGTGCGCACCGTTTTGCGTGCAACTTGGTGTACGAGACTTGGATTGAGGTGTGCCTTTACACTCTTTGGATCTACGCGTTGCAAGGATTACCGTCGTGTTCTTCGGGGAATTTTCTGAGATTCGCCCGAAGGTATACTTCTTTCCCCTTTACTGTGCAGAGTATTACAGTTGTGTTTGTTGTGGACTTTCGCGCTCACCGCGTTGTGGAATTTGTAACTCGGCCTCCGGGACTCGGATTTTGACGTGCAGGTACTTGTTTCGAAGGTATCGACACGAGGAACGCGACAGTATTTTTGGTGGATTTTTCTGAGTCCGTTCTGCAGGTGAAAATTGCACATCTTTGGGGCTGGTTTCAGCAGATGGTGTATACTTGGATATTTTATCATAATGTGTAACTTAGGACCTCTTGCTGTACCCAGGAGGATTCGCGAGTGTTTTCGTAACACTGCTTGGAGCCGAGGTTTGCGCGACATGTACCATGGATACGAGTTCAGCAGATTATGCGTGTGCAAGTGGCCACGCTCTTCACCGACTCCAGGTTGGCCTTGGATTGAGCACTTCAGGTGGGTAAGCTTAATATCAGTAACTGTGTAAGGCAATGATAAGATCTTCATGGATGACTATGTTATGGCGAATATACGCGTACTTGTGGGAATGTCACCCCTCCATGACTGATATCATGCATGTTTAATGTACAACCCATACCTAGCATCGAGAGGAAAAGCTTGAATAATGGCCTAGATCATACAGATTGATATGCTTTGGTAATGATCTTTTAGCATGCCAGGTTGCACATAGTCTTTTATGATATGACTACTCGATGGAGTAGGGGGCTATATCTATGTGCGGGTATTATTATGATCATTCTGTTGATGGACCCTGGATTGTAGACAGGTTTAGCTCTTTAGGGATTCCGGCATGTTGTTTATTCCTAGAGGATTTATTATATGCTTTACCCCCTTTCATTTCCTTGAGGACTTTTGCATGCTTGTATGGTCATCTAGTTAGGCCATCTTTTACTGCTGCACTACATACTGGAACTTGACTTAGGAGAAACCATGCTTTTCATTTTCTCCTTCTTTGTGAGTCAGGCGGTCTATGTTGCTCGGGTGCGAGCAGGGGTCTGGGGGTAGTGTAGCCAGGACATTGGTGTCAAGGACGGGTTGTGCTGGATTGAGGTTGGCAGGGTTTTGCGGCAACCGCGGATATTGGGCGGTTGACCGGATATTTATTTATGTACCAGATTGGGTATCTGATTTTCCTAGTGGACGGAGTTTCCCACTATTTGAGTACTTTCGCATCTGATTGAGGGCCGAGGCCTTCTTTAGTGGTTGAGCTTTCCCACTTTGATCATAGTCATGATCTAGTCCTGCTATATAGAGATACTTGTGATACTGATGACAGAGATACTTTACTCGTGTGGGTCGCTCCCCTCGAGTGCCACTCCGGAGTAGGCTTTAGACCGTGTTGGGTTCCGGTCAGACCGTGTTGGGTTCCGGTCAGACCGTGTTGGGTTCCGGTCATTTGGACAGTGGAGATACTGAGTTCGTGAGATTGATGACAGGGCAGGCAGTACCGGGTTTTATACCGGTTCATTCGATTGGGTTTAATCGGTCAGATACTTTTATTGTTACACTCGTGTCAAGGGGACCGAGTGGAGTCTAGTAGCTGTGTTAGACCAGTGCTAGTGTTGTTGGGAACCGTTTGGGGATTGACGGTGGCCCCAAGGTCATTGTGAGTTGTTGACCATTGTGCGAGAGGCTTGGTGATCTTGAGTTTATCCGTTCTGAGAGAGAGCGTGGACTTCGACTATAGCCTGCATGAGCCATTACTCGATAGCGAGTTAGTCCGTTTGGACGCCCTATGTAATTCCTGCCGGTCCGCGGGAGGTGGTCGTAGGTGGGGCGCAGGTTTGACTGGACCAGATGTGGCAGTCAGCTCGATTGGGTCGATTGTGCACTTCATGTGCTAGTGGTTGCATACCATTCTTTGATTCTCCCATTTTGAGCCTTTAGATAGAGGCATGGTAGCTGTTGAGGGTTTCCAGCTTACTTATTTCAGTCGTTATGACTTGGGTTAGTTTATGTCTCTTGAGTACTTAGTGGGCAGACCGTCGGGTCTGGCGGTGGTACCCACTGAGAACTCCCTTTTTGGTGTAGTTCTCACACCCTTTGGGGGTTTTCCCCCTCATTTTTTCCTTCCTCTCCTTTGTTTTGCAGAGTCTTAGCGGGTGTTGCGGATTCTGCAGTTGTTGTTCGAGGCGAGGGAGTCGCGAGCTATATTCCTACCCGTCGTTGGAGAGTAGCGGTACCCCTTCAGAGGAGATCTTCAGTAGATTAGTTGTTTTATTTTCCTCTTTTGAGAGACTGATGTAGTGAGGATATATTATGTATCGAGAGACTGTACACTGTTGTATTTATTGGAGTTACCTCCCGGTTGGGTTCAGAGCTTGTATTTGAGGATATTGTATTATTATTATTATTTTTGGGAGGCCGACATTGTTGTATTATCTCCAGTTGTACAATGATTGATTTTAGTTATACAGCAGTTTTATTTTATAGCTCTGATATCTGTTTAGCTGTAGTACTTTTCTTGCAGGTAGGGCGCTTCGCCTATGCAGGTTGGCATAGGTGGCGGATCTGTTGGCGAGCCCGGGTCGCAGTTTCGACCCCGGGGCGTGACAATAGTGAAGACCTAATTTTTAATAATATTTTTCATTTCGTAGTATAATTTGAAAATATTTGTATCAGCAGGTAAAAAATCATTAAGAAATTCCAACAACATTGTAACTGATTTGTCTGTCCATCCATTGAGGCATTTCAAATTTAACAAAGTAACCAAAAATTTCAACTTAGAATATTTCTTACATGCACCCAGAATAGGCATCTTGTTCGCATTCTTCTAAAAGACGAAAATAATTTTGTGCATTAATATTAGGATGCTCGTACTCATTTCCTATTTCACTAGTTTCGACATTCCCTTCATGTTCAAACAAGTACTCCACCATTCTCTTGATGTTTTCACGCCTATCGTCACTTGGCATGTTCTCGTGTATCAGTTCATTAGTATCAGACTCATCTGATGATTCACCATGATGATGCCATGTGGTATAAGATTGCGCCACCCAGTTGAAAAATAAATCGACTTTCGCCTCATCGCGTGTCTTAAGTATTACATTATTGCATTTAGTACAAGAGCAACGAATTCTCCTAACATATTTTAGTTGTTGAAAGTATAGTCCAAGAACACATCAATACACATCTCATATTTAATAAGAGATCTATCTTGAATGACCATCCAACTTTTGTCTATTCACATTGTCTTGCTAAAAATGTATTAGTCATTCCTCAAATAAAAATTGTAAATTATTAACAAATTGAAGTGAATAAATATGTCTTCACTAATTTATATTAAACAACACATTAAATTTATAAGGGTAATAGAAAGAAACTAATTTGAGGCTTGAGCAAGAATTTTCATGCTCAAGTACATGACAAGTACAATAACTTGTAATCAATCATATAAAAATATCACATTACTAAAATAGACAATCAAGAATGAACTCATTATCTTCAAGAACTCATTCATTTTCTATTTTTTTCTATTTACTCAATTCAACAATATATAGTAGTAACTCTAACAATATAGAACCTCTAACAATATATAGTAATAACTCAGAAGTATTACAATTGAAGTGTGTGTAAGGTGTACAAAATCTGCTCATTTTTGCAACATTTTTTTTAATGTAGCATAAATCTTATAATAACATGTTCTATCAAATGTTGTTATATGCTATTCAACAAATCAACTACATGTTAAATGCTGCTATTACTAAAACACATACATTTATTCAAGTTCTATCAAATGCGTCACTGTGATAGGCCTAACAAATTATAAAAAAAAAATAACAATTTTAGTGGAGGCAGTTGGCAAAATAAAAACATGGCATCAACTTAGAATAACAAAGCAAAATTCCTTGCTCCTCAATTGATTTTTTTTTTTTCCTTTTTTTTTTTTTTTTTTGACATAGTTAATTGTCAGACAAAATACATAAATAAATTAACATATATTCAAATATATTGTATAACGACTCCAATATTTCTTTACATAACATTCTATTTTTTTTCTAGTAGTAAAAATCATGATTGTACTAAATAAAAATTTAATTAAGCAGTAATGTAAGAGGTGATTGCGGGTATATCAAATTTGATCACCTGTTGTTAATAAATCCTAACGCAGTGTATATAAGCTAGCAGTAATAAGTACGAAAACAAGCTAATTTGATATTGGAAAGTTTAAAAAGAAGCTCCTAAGGATGATAGATAAAAAGTGTCTTCTCTGCTATGCTATACTCTGTCACTTAAAATTGAGCCTAATGCTTTGGGTTCTAATGCTAAGAAATAGAAAGATGTTAAAGAGAGAGGGGGGTAAGAATTGTAAGTAATTATTTTCTGGGAAAGAAAAATCTTCCAGGGAAGGCAGAAAGACCAAAACAATGAACATAATCTTTGATAGAAGAATAAAAGGAATTGCTAATATGTAAAAAATATTTATAAAGTACCCAGATTGCTTTTTCTGGCGGTTTCAAGACAAGAAAAGGTAGCCTATTTTTAGAATTCAAATTTTTTGTCTGGTAATTGATAAGACAATTTTATCAAAAATTTGACCCATTAATTTAACTCAAATTTGATCTTAAATTGCCTAATAAAAATATTTGATTTACCTGACAAGAATAATAAAAGAGCAATTACAATTGCAGCTTTCTTATAAGTATGAGATACGAAATATATTGTGCACTGTGACTAACTCTTATTAATTCCAAATCTTAACATAAACCCCAAAGTGCATAATTAGCATATTAATTGAATCCATCAAGTTATTGGCTTTAGTATTTGGAATGTGTCCAATATCATTGTTCAAACACGAAACTATTTCTTCCAACAAGAAAAAAGAAAACCTCTATAGATTTCCTATGAACATATCTAATGCTCATATAGTTGTTAGATTCTCATTCCACACTTCTCTGCTTCTCTTTGGAACACAAAATTCACATCATGTATAGTGATAAGAAGCAAAAATATGAACACTATATCGATTGAGGAAGAAAAGGAATTCACCGACGAGGAGATCGGCGGCGAGGAGATATGCGGCGAATGGCTCACTGGCGAGGAGAACGACGGTGACAAGCTCGCCGGCGAAGAGATTGACGACGAGGAGATCGACGGTGAGGGGCTCATTGGTGAGGAGATTGGGGGCGAGGGACTCACCAACGAGGAGATCGACGTCGAGGAGAAGAGGGAGAGGGTAGGGATCGAGAGCGGGATTGAGAGAGAATTTTGAGGGAAGTGAGCTTGAGAGGATTTGAGGGGATTTTGATTTTCTAAACAATAGTTTTGATAAAATTTTAAATTTTAAATTTTAAATTTTAATATTAAATATTAAATTTAAACTTTTAACTTTTTGATTTAAAATTTAAAATTTTAATTTTCGGATTACAAATTTCAAATTTTAAAATTTTAAAATTTAAATATTCAATTTTAAAATTTAAATTTCACATTTCAAAATTTAAATTTAAAATTTAAAATTTAAATTTACATTAAAAATTTAAATTTTAAAATTTTTGGTAGCAGTTTTAAATTTTAAAATTTAAGATTTAAAATTTATATATTCAAATTTGAAATTTACATTTCAAATTTGAAATTTAAAATTTAAAATTTAGATTTTTATATTTAAAAAAATAATAAATTTAGATTTAAAAATTTAAATTTTAAATTTTTTGGTGGCAATTTTAAATTTTAAATTTTTGGTTTTAAAATTTAAATATTCAAATTTTAAATTTTAAATTTTAAATTTTGAATCTAAATTTTAAATTTGATTACTTAAAATTTAAATACCATAGAAAATAGTATCACCACGTTAAGTTCCACTATAAATCATAGTTAGTTAATTCGGATTAGGCAAAAATTCGGTTCGAATATAATACAGATAAAATTCGTCTCATAATTTTAAAATTCGTTGAAAAATTCGGTAAAAGAACGGACTTGTTAATTATTCGGATACGTAATTTATACGAAAATTATACGTTCACCAATTGAAAATTCGGAATAAAAAATTCGGCTATTAAATTAATTTTTTTTTTTCTAAATTTATACAATTAGCATAATAAGTTATAATTTTAAGAATATAAAAATAAATAGATACAAAATAAAATAAATTAATTTTAAAAAAATAATAACAAACTATAAAAAAATACTCAAAAAAAAAGAGAATTTTTTTTTTATAAAAACTAGTTAGTAGGTAAAAAAAAAAATTACATTAATTGGGAGCAAATATTAATTTCACTCATAATCTTCAAAACTATGAATTAATATGCAAAATTACAAAATACAAATTTACAAAATCACAACTTACAAGCTGCCGGTGGCGAGGAAGAAGACGAGCGGCACGCCCGAAGGGTTCCGATGGAGAGCGTCTTCGACACGTGGCCCGGAGGGTTCCGATGGCGAGCGGCGCGCGGGCCGGGAGGGGTTCCGATGGTGAGCAGCGCCCCCGGCAAGCGGCGTGGAAGATGAATGATGGAGCACAGAAGAAGTAGAAAAGACTCAAAGAAGGTGGGGTGGGTGGCTGAGTCCCGTGTTTTGCCTGTGAATTATGAATAGTAAATAGTAAATAATGCGAAGGAGTTGAATTTTTTTTTTTTTTCTTGGACAGAGAAGAATGTGTAGGCTGAGTTGTTGGCTGACAGGTTGGTAGTTCTTGGTTCTAGTGCACTGCAGTACGAGTGCATAAAAACATAAAAAGTGAAAAGAGGTGAGGGATTTTGGGTTAATTTTTTGAAATTTTTTTAAAAAGAGAATACGTGAATAATTCACGAATAATAATTTTTGATTAATTTTTTTTCGAATTAATCTGAATTTTTTAAAAAATTTGAAAATCGTCCGTTTAATTCAAATTTTCAATAATTCGCGAATAATTTACGAATAACTAACTATGCTATAAATAACCGCCATCTTATTTTTGCCACTATTATAAATGGATAAATATCTCTTCAATAATTATTTCATTTAAAAAATAAAATAATAATAATAATAATAAATTTCATTCGTGATAAAATTTAATATTGTATAATTTTAAGTGAAATGTTGGAACAATTTTGTTAATATTAAATTTATTATATGATTAAATATAATTATTTTAGATTTGTGATGAATAATTAATATAAATTTATAAATCTAAACCAACCAAATATTATAATTGCTAAAAATTATTTTATTTCTTTTACTTTCGTATATAAAATCATACAATTAAAGTAATATAATGATACCTAAGATAGTAGTATTCAAATGTATATATATATATTTTTATTTTTTTAGAAGAATTAAATATATATATTTTGAAATAATTAGAGATAATACTTTTTTTAAAAAAACTATACATATTTTGCATCTTATTTAATAAGCGATGTGTAAACAATAATCACATCAAATCATTAATAAAAAAAGAAAAAACTAAATGTACACCCCCACCCCATCCTGGAATGGTTGAAATTTATTCCACCCGAGTTGGTGGAAGATGTAGGGAGTGTACAGGTAGCCCTGGCCATAAAAAAAACTCCCCCTATTAAATAAATTACATATTAAATATGCACCTTTTTTTTTTTAATTTTATTTTTTTATTGTACAAATTCATATTTCAACTTGGTTAGTCGGATGGCGCTGCTGTGCCACGCGGCGCCCATCGGACCGTCCCCAAATTAGCCCGATTTGAGGACTGCGGCCACCAAATTTTAGTCCCGCCGCCGCCGCCGCCTTGGCTCGAGCTCTCTTTTCCTCTCCCTCTCACTCTCCCCCGGCGCCTGCGAGCCCCGCCATGTCCTCCTCGAAGCCGGATAACCCTCCTCCTCCGGCCGCCGCCGCCGCCGCAGCATCAATCTCGGAGGCCGACAACGGCTCCGGAAGCGGCGGCATCAGCAAGAAGCAGGCGAAGAAGGAGGCCAAGAAGGCGGAGAAGGCGCAGCGGCAGCAGAGCTCGGCGGATCAGGCGGCGGAGGCAGACTCCTCCTCCTCGTTAGACGATCCCCTGTCGTCCCACTACGGCGACGTGGCCGTGGAGGAGATCCAGTCCAAGGCCGTGAGCGGCCGCGAGTGGACGGAGGTGGGCGATCTGGGCGCCGAGAAGGCCGAGCGGACCGTCCTGATCCGCGGGGCGGCGCAGGCCATCCGGCCGGTGAGCAAGAAGATGGCGTTCCTGGTGCTGCGCCAGGCCATGAGCACCGTCCAGTGCGTCCTCGTCGCCGACGCCCGCCATGTCAGCCCCCCCATGGTCAAGTTCGCCACGGCCCTCAGCAAGGAGTCCATCCTCGACGTCGAGGGCGTCGTCTCCGTCCCCAACCAACCCATCAAGGGCACCACCCAGCAGGTATTAGGGTTTGATCCTTCTTCCTCTGCTTCAGTAGGTTCTTCTTGATTCTGCTTCTTCCTCTGCTATAGTTTCTTGTGGACTTAGGTGGTGGTGGTGGTGGTTATGAGTTTGCTAGTTAGATAATTAAGAGTTACAGTGTTTGGATTGACTGCTACATATATATTTTTTAATTTTTCGTATTCGTTTTATTTGGTTGTTTAACGTTTGCTTATTGTTACATTTCTCTGGTTATAGTTTTATATGCAGTGCTGTTCGTAGTCTTTCACTATGGGTAATGTGAGTTGTTTGGTTATATGAGCGAGAATGCTTGTCATTCTTTCTTCAGGTGGAAGTTCAAGTTCGAAAGCTCTACTGTATCAATAGAGCAATACCAAACCTTCCCATTAACATTGAGGATGCTGCAAGAAGTGAGACGGAGTTTGAAAAAGCTGAGCTTGTAAGTTTTCATACACATTTATTTATTTATTTATTTATAGTGCCTTCCTTCCTCCTTGAGCAACTAATGATTTGTGAGCTAGTTGTCCTACTGCTATGACTTTGGAGAAGCTCAAGAACTTTGTTAGTTTGATAGATTTCTAATTGTTGACTCAATTGATTTGAGTAGGACGCATGCCAAGATATATCAATTTTATTTACTTGTAAGTAATAATTGGAAGATAATCAGTTGTAAATTTGACAAAATCTGTTGCGCAGACAGGAGAGCAGCTTGTTCGTGTTGGGCAGGACACACGTTTAAACAACAGGGTCCTTGACTTACGCACTCCTGCAAACCAGGCAATTTTTCGCATTCAATGCCAAGTTGAACATGTAAGTGTGGTCTTCTAAGCAGATTTTAGCGTTTTATAGCTTTTCTATTTATGTAGCACATTATTAGCTGCTATATTTGTTAACTCGGATTGAAGTATTTACATCTTCGGCAGTTCTTACGGTGTCTCTTGTATGTTTCTTTACCTTAGTTGATGTTGGTCTATTAGTCCATGGAAAGGAAATCATCTTGTGAGGGTATGGTGCAGATATTCAAAGAATTTTTGCTATCAAAGGACTTTGTTGGGATTCACACACCAAAATTGATCTCTGGATCAAGCGAGGGAGGTGCTGCTGTATTCAAGTTGGACTACAAAGGTCAACCTGCTTGCTTGGCACAATCACCTCAGCTTTGTAAGCAAATGGCAATATGCGGTGGGTTTGGGCGAGTATTCGAAGTTGGTCCTGTATTTAGAGCTGAAGACTCCTACACACACAGGCACCTTTGCGAATTTGTAGGACTTGATGTTGAGATGGAGATTAAGGAACATTATTTTGAGGTAACATACAATTTTTTATTTTATTTTATTTCTTGCTGTTCACTCTATAACTCATTCAGCATATTAACTTGTCTAATATCTTCAATTTGCGTATACAGGTTTGTGACATCGTAGATAGATTGTTCGTGGAAATGTTTGACCATTTGAGTAAGAATTGCAAGAGGGAACTTGAAGCAATCAATAGGCAGTATCCCTTTGAGCCGCTGAAGGTAGAAAACATTGCTCTCTATACACGTTAAATGAAATGAGACTACTAAAGTAATTAAGGAAATGATGTGTGTTGCAGTGCTCATTACCTTTCCAATTTCTGATTTATGATTTGCCTTGCAGTATTTGTCAAAAACGCTGCGACTTACTTATGAAGAGGGCATTCAGATGTTGAAGGTGGATATCTTTTTACTTAAATGACTATTCTCTATTTTTAATAAGCATGTAAATAAAATTTTATGTCGACTTTTATGCCACGTTTGTGGTATTGGATGTGAACATTTGGTAATTTTTCTTCTCTAGCTGTAGTAGTTTAAAGCTAATAGGCAAGCCCAAGATTTGTTTTATGCTGGATTGTAAAATTAGTAGTCTTTTACATCAATTTCTGTATGATAAATACAGCAATCTTTTCGTGATTGTTATTATTCGGTACTTGTAAGTGGATTGGTAAATGTCTTGCACAAAGATTGCTCCATGCATTTACAAAGATTGCTCCATGCATTTGAACTATAGTAACTTAGCATAGTAGACTTTTGTAGATACAGTAGCATACTGATAAGTGGATATGACAACTTTCCAATGACTATTTATTATTTTATGACTGATAAAATTGCTGTTTCATGATTTGCTTATGTTTGTGTTGTAGAGATATATCATAAACTAATGCATATGGCTTGTCTAAGCCATGCTGTTTAACCTGCCTTGGTTCATATGATATTATTGTAATTGAGTAGACATGTCATTAGAAACACTCGAACTATTTCCAAAGTATAGAAATTCACTTGTGCACACCTTATAATAAATTAGTGTTACTGTGGAAGCCAGTTTTTTAAGATCACTTCTTAAATTTACCATTTATCATATCTTTCAAACAAAAGTTAATGCAAAAGCTTTGATTTTTGTAGGTAACTTTGTTTGTTGTGCACAGTAATATGCAAGAGCATTGTAGCATGCTAGAATATAAGTGCTGAAGTTCTTTCGAAAGGTTTACTATTCATAATTAAATCTCTTGGTTAACAAATAGAAGATAAAGTTGATGATTCCTTTGCTGTACTTACAAAAGTTATTAAGTTCCAACATAAGGATTTGATCCTATAGTGCTAAGCAGAATTTATGCTTCAAAGAAAATAATATATATATATATATATATATATATATATATATATATATATATATATATATATATATATATATATATATATAGAACTAGGCTAGAGAACTATTAATAGCACCAAGTCATTGGTGTTATTAGCTTTTCGGCCCTTGGATGAAGGGATGTGCGGTTAGGATGATAGTGATCCCCTAGGGTTTAGTGGGTGGTTGGTGGAATAGTATGATCTAAGGGGTAGAAATGGTCAAAGGGGTAGATCTAGTTCCATAGTATTTGGTGGAAAAATCTATCTCTTTGATATGATACATAGCAACAGAATTTAGGGGGTCAAATGGTTGCTAAAATGTATATGTAATATCTTTTAATGCCATTTTGACTTGCAATGTCAGGAAGCTGGAACAGAAATTGAGCCCATGGGAGACCTCAATACGGAAGCTGAGAAAAAATTGGGTTCGCTTGTTCGTCAGAAGTAAGTGCCTTCTTCCAATATTCATTCCCTTCCATCTGTGAAACTGTTAGAATGCCTTTCATTGTATTTTTCTTATTTATTTGCAGATATGACACCGACTTTTATATCCTTTGTCGGTATCCTTTGGCTGTGAGACCATTCTACACCATGCCTTGCTATGATGACCCGGTTTATACTAACTCATTCGATGTCTTTATTCGAGGTCAGTAAGAAAACTCTGTTTGTTAAACTAATAAAGGGGATTGAAGAGGGGTTCTCCTCTACTTTTCACATCGATGACGTGTTTGGAATTTCACTTTACGATTATGCTGCGCTTCAGTTATTTTATGTCTACATTTTGTAAAGTTTGAATTTGAGCGGGCATTTTGTAAATTATGGGAACCTCAAGATCTAATAAGTTATGTTAATATCTAGAGGAAGGTGAATAGGTATGTAGGTCAAAAATTACAAATCTCGATGCAATAAAAATAAATGCAAAAAATAAAATCAACACACCTAGATTTAATGTGGAAAAACTCCAACCAAGAGTAAAAAACCCACGGGATCAATCACGCGATGACAATCCATTAAAAAATAAAAAATTATAAGGTAATTACTAACTCCATGGACTCATATCTCTCTTTTATCTTCTTTGGATCTCTCACTCCAACAGCTACTCCACGCCCATGTTCGAATCCACAAATGGCACGTCCCGAACCCACCAAACGTTCACACTTCGAATTAACACATTTCCTATTTTATTTGTATGGTGTTTCGGCAAGTTTATATCCAACTGTTGAGCTGTTGATGCTCTAAACTCAAATTTTTTGAGGACACAAATTTGACATTGATTGGACTTTAAAAGTTTTTTTTTTTTTTTTTCAATATACTAAATGATGGTGTGATACATTTTAATCAAATAGTAGAGAATTTTCCGTGTCAAGATAGCTCTGAAATAGTCATAGATAGACCCTTATTAAGAAAAGATGAGATTACATCTGGAGAATTTATGAGAATTCGCCTAGCTGGCGTAAGGGCATGCAATTAAATTTATATTTTTTAGTGAAAGTGGTGAATTTTTGTCGTACGTCACTCTATCTTTGATCTCTGAGTTTTTCTTATCCACTATTTATCTTTTGTGGCTCTCTTACTCTATTCACTATCATTACAAAATAAGGCTTTCACACTGAAATGACCTTAGATACATTATGTCCTTAGTCGCATACTTCGGTCTGTGTGTCTCTATAGGTACTTGATATGACTGAAGCTTGTGCTTCTGTAGCTGAAGCAGATGTACTTTTATATCTCTTTTCCATTGTTAGTTCTTTTCGTGTTTTTTGGTTAATTAAGAAAAATCTAATTGTTATTGTTATTTATTATCTGAAGACTAATGGCAATAACAGTTACAATGGTCTTTGTATTGAGCATAATGGTCAAAGGAACAGGGAAATTTGATTTTGAATCAAGCATAATCTAGGACAGTTTCTTCCTCAATTATGTCTTGATTTTCAGTCTAGCACATTTTACAACTTGGTTTCAAATTATCTCGTCTGTAAATTTGCTTCAAGAAATATCTAATTGATTGGGAATTACGTAGTCTTCTGGCATGATCTGACTTTTTTTGGTTTCTTGTAGGTGAGGAGATAATTTCTGGGGCTCAAAGAATACACACACCTGAATTATTGACTAAGCGTGCAGAGGCATGTGGAATCGATGTGAAGACAATATCAACATACATTGACTCCTTCAAGTATGAGTTCTACTTTTGCTATCAAATCTTTCTAATTGATTCATTTCTTTGTGTGAGGACAACATTGTTTATAAAGAAGTCTCAGTGTAATTTGTCTGCAATATGGCACTCACAGTTTTGATTGAGCACTAGACATATCATGATTCTGAGTAAGTATTATTTAGAATTAGAAATACTCTTCATGATATTATTGAGGGTTAGGATGAATGTTTGCCATGAAGAAATGCAACTTAAAAGAGATCACTGAAATGTTCTCTAGCAAAATCAGTATATTAGAAGAACAACATCTGTAATATTCAGCGTTCATTGGCTTACAAAGATTAAAATAGCAGGAAACTTTGATGATAGAGATTGTAGCTTTTCCTTGCCAGTGTAGAATCAGTTTTCGTCGAAATTTTGTTTTCACCATCATTGTTTCTTTAGGTTGATCAATTGCTTTATAATCAGTGTAACTTTTCCTTGCCAGTGTAGAATCAGTTTTCGTCAATATTTTCTTTCCACCATCATTGTTTCTTTAGGTTGATCAATTGCTTTATAATCAGCAGATTGAGGTCTGGGGATGTTAGTATAATAGGAGAAAATAAACAATAAGTTCTAGCTTAAAAAAAGAAAGAAAAGAGAACTGTTGTCTTTTATCTAAGGTGGTATGCATACTGTTTAATGTAATATATATGAATAAATCCTTAACATTCATGAGGATGGGGACGGTAACTATATTCCAGCCGTATTTTTCCTTCTTATTTCATTTTTAATAATTGAAAAGGAAGTTTTTCCTTTTTCCTGTACTAAAGGTAATGTTTTGTTGTTGAAATTCACAGGTATGGTGCTCCTCCACATGGTGGGTTCGGCGTGGGCTTGGAGAGAGTGGTTATGCTTTTCTGTGCCCTCAACAACATAAGGAAAACATCGATGTTTCCTCGCGACCCACAGAGGCTAGTCCCTTAAACAAGTCCTTTTGTTGCATCCCGACTCAAAGAGAAGCTTTTTTTTTTTTTTTGCCCTCAATTTGAAATTTGAATCACTCCCACTAGTCAACTTTGGAGGTTGACATGGATACTGGTGTGTTGCTTGCTGGCTTCTGTGAGAAATTGATAGTGTTAAAAATAAAATTAAAAAAACACTATTCTCTGTCAGCTTAAACTTTTAGAGAAAATGATTGTGTAAAAAATTTTCAGTCCAGACATGAGGGGGAGTGCTGAATATTAATATTAAAAATGTCGGTCTCTTTCGGTTTTAAGTTTTTGGAGAATATGATTGTTTTGTATTATTTATCATGATAGCGTAGCAGGAGATAATAAGTTTGAGTCATGTTAGATTTTTAACATAATTAATCTTTCTTTATTTAATTAAAGTCCATGTCTAGTCATCTAAACTAATCTAAGAGTGTTCAATTTCATTTTCTTTGTTCTTGTTTTTGTTTATTTAATTTAAGAACTTTATCGTAGTATTTAAGATTGTGAATCGCCTGCGCTTGGCTTGATCTGCAAGTGTAAATGTGGGTAGTGGTACTTCTTTTGCCACATCGAAGTTAGAGCACTTCAACTGATGGATGATTCACCCTTGTTACCTATAATTTAGAGTATTTAAACCAAGAATTTAAGTACCGTGGTGCGGAATCTTATTGAAAATTTGTTAACATGATGCGTGTCGAGCCGTGCCGATGAGTGTTGGCATAAAAAATATATGTGTGATGATATATAATGGCATGAAATATTTATTTTTTTTAGCAATAAAATTTTTTAATAATTTATTATGTATTTTTATTAAATATTTTAAATTTTATTAAATTATTTAATAATTTTTTAAAAAAAGAGTTTTGAGTTGTGCCATCGGTACAGAGAATGTATCGTGTCGATATCTTGTTGGCATGATACAGTACGATAAATACGATCCGTACCGATGAATAATTAGATTCTCGATTTAAACCGTCTAAAAACTAAACTAAAATTTGTGGGTTTTTGAGCTCTTTCTGTTTAAGTAAATTGAATATTTTGATGGAAGGAGCTTCTTTGGCTGGATAGTTTAGAATAATCAAAGTTAAATTTGGTTTTAGTTTGTTGGATTATCTTAAAATTTTCTTTTTCGGTTAAATCACAAAAAAAATTATTTTTGGCTTGGGTTATGTTTGGTTGCCCAATAGAGGCTGGAGTTAAACAAATCATCTTTGTAAAGGTTATTGTTAGAAAAGTGACCTTTGAGTTTGATTGGTTTCATTGGTTATAAAGTAAGAAATAAAAAAAATATAGTTTTGTGGTTGTGATTGTTTGATTATATATAAAGGAGTGAAAATATGAGCAAAGCAATTTATGCTAATAATTTAAATTAAAAATTTAACTTTAAATTTATATTTAGAATATAAAAGTAATTGGAATTAAATTCAAGTTGCAATTCAAATTGAACAATTGAATTCATAATTGGAATTCAAAGTTGAAACTGAAACTCATTATTGAAATTAAATTCAAAATGCAAACATAAATTCGAATTCAAATCTTAATCTTAAAATTAAAATTTTGAATCGAATTTCAATCAAATAATTTGAATTTATAGTTTGGAACAATTTGAATTCAAATTTCATGATGAAGTTCCTAGCCAAAATAATTTGATTCAAATTAATATTTAAATATTTTATTTAAAATTGAAAATTAGAATTCAAATTTAAATAAAAATTATATTTAGAATTTATATTTAAATATAAATTCACTAATTTGAATTTACAAAATATGTTGAATTTGAATTTATAAATAAAGTTCAGAATTAAAATTAAAATTAAAATTCAACTTTAAAGTAAATCGATATTTAGGCGAAGACTCCGAAAATTCAAAAATTTGAATTATAGAAAATAAAAAAAAATATATAAATTAGAATTTCAGATTTGAAAATTCCAGAGTATTGTTAAGGATTTTAGTTTTGGCGTATTTCGTGAAAGTGTTTAAGTCTTCAAGATTGAAGATGAAGAAGCTTGGATCATATATCTCAATCTCGAGAAAAAAGAATTCAAAAAGATCAGGTAAGTTTAACTAAACATTATTGGTGATCTGAATACTTCTTATAATGTAGAAACACTTGGATGGATTTTTAATCGCATAAAAATAAAAAACTGGACAAGTTATATGTTCAGGATCCGGAACAGGGGACTACAGTCCGGACCCCGAACGTTGGTTGGTTCATGCACAAATCCAGTCCTGAACATCCCTGTTTTGTTCCGGACCCCGAACGTGGATTTTGCTGAAACTGTATGAACAGTCCGGACCGTGAGATTTTGTTCCGGACCCCGAACGTGGAGTTTGCTGAAACTGCATGAACAGTCCGGACCGTAGGATTTCGTTCCGGACCCCGAACCTTGTTTTTTCAGGAATTCTCTGAAAAACAACGACAGTCCTGAACGAGTCTAATCCGGTCCGGACCGTCGTGCGGGAAAAATTCTGTTACAATCAGTTTTTGATTCTTATCCTCTTCCAATGGTTTCTAACCTATAAGTAAACCATAATTCTATCTTTTAGGGTAATCCACAATAAGTTTTATACTCCGGGAAATGACGGAAAAATATTAACGGAGAAAAACTTATAGATCCACATATAGAGAAGAAAGGAAATAACTAGATTTAATTCTATGTTTCTTCATCTATATTAATTAATTTGATTCTAGGTTTTCATACTCAGATTTTGAGTAGAATCAAATTAATGAATACTTAGATGGCATTTCCGATCTATCTTTGATCTAAGTATTCGGCGGATCATGACCACCAACAAAACAACGATTTTTTCCAAAATCGGCGCGTGGATTCGCGTGGCCTTGTGGATTCAAGGTGCAACCGCTCTCGTGGATTCGGAGCGAGGTACGTTCGTGTGATCGAGACGTACTACTTGGTGGAGACCTTGGATTCGGTCAGACGTCGTGGATTCGACGTTGGACGCCGTGGATTCGGCGTTGGATGCAAATCGTGGATTCGAGGCGCGTTGCGGAGCGAGCGGAGAAGATCAACTCGGAGCGTATGGAAAAAGGATGAGTCGTCTGTGAGTGCGTTATATCACCTTTGTACGTGTTTAATCTTAGTTGATTTCACCGTGTTATCGGTCTCGTGGTTTTTTACTCCTGTGATGGAGTTTTTCACGTAAAAATCTTGCGTGTTATTTTTCATTTTCGCATTGGGTTTTTATTACGCAAAGATTTTTGAGTGTTTATCGTTTACACCTATTCACCCCCCCTCTAGGTGGTTTTTCCCCTATTTAGATCCTTATTATAAGTATAACCCAACAATTGGTATCAGAGCGGGAATAGGGTTGTAAACAATGGTTGAAGATGGAAACATCAACAGAGCCCCGTTGTTCGATGGAACAAACTATGCCTACTGGAAAGTACGGATGAAAGCCTTTTTAATTTCCATCGACGAACGGGTGTGGCAATCTATCGAGTTAGGATGGTCAAATCCAACTGAAGTTATTGTTGATGTTCACACCATCAAACCTAGGTCGAAATGGACCAAGGAAGAGATTGACTCATCTTCTTACAATGGCAAAGGAATTAACGCCTTATTTAATGCTTTGTCACAAACTCAGTTCTCTCGCGTCTCGGCATGTGAGACTGCGAAAGAAATCTGGGATGTTCTACAAGTTACACATGAGGGAACAAACCTTGTGAAGATTCAAAAACTGCAAATGCTTACGAGCAAGTTTGACTCTATTTTCATGGCAGAAAATGAATCGTTCACAGATTACTATACACGATTGCAAGACATCGTGAATACATGTGCTAACTTGGGAGAGAAAATTCCAGAATTTAAAGTTGTAAGAAAGATTTTAAGGACTCTTCCTGAAAGATTTCGTTCCAAGGTTACGGCCATTGAAACTATTAAACACCCGGACGAAATCCGTGTAGAAGAATTAGTTGGTGCACTTCAAACATATGAAATGACATTTCCTACTAACTATTCTTCTGGAAAAGCATCTTCTTCTAAGTCTTCAGGTTTTGCGTTGAAAACAACAAAAGAAGAAGACGCGGATTCATCCTCCTCAGACGATGACGAGAACATATCTATGGAGGACTTTGAGAAGCAACTTGCTCTCTTGACAAGAAAATTTCGCTGAAACTTTCGAAGGGGTAATTCAAGTAAAACTTCATCGTTCATAAAGTCGAAGAAAGGCAAAGATTTTTCAAGCCACAAGTCAAGAAAGCAAGAGAGTTTTTCAAAGGATAAGAAAAGCTCAGAGGGACAAGTCCAATGCTTCAAGTGCCGAGGGTGCGGCCATATCTCAACGGAGTGTCCCAATAAGAATCCGTCAAAGAAGAAAGCGATGCAAGCCGTCACTTGGGATGACACCTCAACGTCAAATGAGTCATCTTCCAGTGATGAAGAGAATAACGCAACGACGTTCCACACGTCCACAACTTCACCTTTCGTGTGCTTTATGGCAAGTACATCCGATTCCTTGTCCAACTCCTCCCAAGTTGAAAAGAATGCAACGGACAACGAATCGAGTAATTCCGAAGGTGAAGACTTTGCTTTTGCCTACTATAAACTCTTAAGGGATTCAAAGAAATTGGCAAAGCAAAACAAGGGTTTGAGAGGGAGATTGCAGGATCTCGAAGAAGAAGTAAAAAGGGCAAGTTCTCTCTCAAACGGTCTTGAAGTGGAAAGGGATAACTTGATCAAAGTAAATGTTTCACTTCAAGAGAAAAATGAGCATTTCGAGAAGGAACACGTAAAAATGGTTGATAAAGCAAGTTACTTCTTGAAGCTCTACTCCGAGGCCCGTCAAGAAAAAATGGAAATGACGAAGACCATTTTCCAACTTAAGGATGATTTAAAGCGATTTTCTTCGGGAAGGAGCAAGTTGGATAAGATGCTTGGTCTTGGTCAAACAAACCGTTTCGGCCTTGGATACAATCGAACTGGAGATAGTACTAGTTCGGTTGGGACAGTTTTTGTGCCCCAGTCGGTAACTCCTCCTCCGACGACGGAATTCACTGCAATCAACGACAACAACCTTACCTCACCTACTTCGGGATCGTCAAGTATAAAGGTATGTTTTCGTTGTTGTTATGCAGGGCACATACGAAGAAATTGCAAGATTGAAGCGAAACGAACAAATCAAGCGCCTCTTGCAACAACTACCAATGAGTTCACTCCCCGGAAATCAAAGAAGGATTTTTCAAAAGAAAAGAACATTGGTAGTACATTAAACAAGACGATGACGTCAAGAAAAAGCGATGAATCAATCAAGACGCTTTCACCTAGGAGAATAACTTCACATACATTGTCAACGCAGTCCAAAAAGGTTTGGGTGCGCAAAGGTGAAATCTTCCCTTGTCTTGTTGTTCATACTTCTTTACATGCTTATGACAACTCGTCTTGGTATCTGGATAGTGGATGTTCCTGTCACATGACCGGTGACAAAAACAGTTTTCAAACTTTAGAGAAAATCTCCGGAGGACATGTTGTTTTCGGAGACGGCCGTTCTTCCAAAATTATTGGAAAAGGAACAATCGCTATTCCAGAAGGCCCGGTTTTTAACAATGTCTTATTTGTTGAAGGCCTAAAGACTAACCTCATTAGTATAAGTCAACTTTGTGATAATGGTTTCTCAGTTAATTTTTCATCTGTAGAATGTATTGTAACTGATAAGGACCATGTATTCTTTTTGAAAGGGGTTAGATCAGAAAATAATTGCTATGTTGTTTCAAACAAAATTTCTGAAAATTGTAACCTAGTTTCTTTGGATAACGAAACTCTTTGGCATGAAAGACTAGGTCACATAAATTTTAAAGAACTAGCAAGGATTTCAAATAAAGACGTGGTTAAGGGGGTTCCTAAACTTTCTTTTAAAGATAACATTGTGTGTGGAGGTTGTCAAAAGGGAAAACAATCAAGGGTTGCACACAATAACTTGAACCACGTTGGTACCAATCGGCCATTAGAATTACTGCACATGGACTTAATGGGGCCGACTCGTCAACCATCTTTGGGAGGTAAATGGTACATTTTTCTTTTGGTTGATGATTTCTCTAGATATTCATGGGTAACATTTTTAAAAGAGAAAGCGGATACTTTCGACTCTTTTCATGAGTTTGTCATCGTATTATGATTGAAAGAAATGAAAAGATCGTTCGTGTTCGAAGTGATAGAGGTGGAGAATTCATTAATTCTAAATTCATTGATTTTTGCACTTCCAATGGCATAAAACATGAATTCTCAGCACCCTATACACCTCAACAGAATGGTGTAGTCGAGCGCAAAAACAGGGTTGTTCAAGAGATGGCGCGTGTGATGCTTCATAGCCGGAAACTCCCGTTACATTTTTGGGCTGAAGCTGTGAACACCGCCGTCTATGTAATTAATCGAGTGTATTTGCGCCCGGGAACTTTAAATACACCATATGAGCTGTGGTTTTGTAGAAAACCGAATATCAAATATTTTCGTATCTTTGGGAGTCGTTGTTATATTTTGCGTGATCGCGAAAATCTTGGTAAATTCGACTCTCGAAGTGACGAAGGGATTTTCATGGGTTATTCTATAAACAGTAGAGCATATCGGGTATTTAACTTGGAATCTAAAACGATGGTAGAATCTATTAATGTTAAAGTAGATGAAGCTTTTCATTTTGTATCTAATAAATCTACCCCTGATATGTCTCTAGATGATGATACTCCTGTAAATGCATCTTCTCATAATAACTCTTTTGATAAAGTTGATGCATCTAATGGTTCTTCTAGTTTATCTGATGTGCAGGAATCATCACATGTACCTCCGAGTACTCCGTTACCTCAAACGCTACGGATGTCACGCCCCGAGTTTAAAAATCAGGTCTGAAATTTTTTTTTTTTTTTTGATTAAATCAGAGTTTGCAAAACAGGCGTAACAGACCGCCACACATATAGGAAACTCTCTATTCCGCGAACAGAGACTCCCCTATATATGCACGGCTAGGCTAGTAATCAGCGACAGATATCCCAGTACAACTACTAATCTAGTCAGCAGGAATAATCAAAATTAAGTTATTACATCATCAGTTTTAAATGTCTAAATCAAGATAAACTGGAATGAAATGCGGAAAGTAAATGTCTGCAGAAGTCATCGATATATAATGCTCATGGGGACAGCTCTATCGTAATCGGCTCACTGGATCGTCCCGACATCTCACCACCCGACGGACCTACAACAGTCACCCGAGGGTGTGAGATACACCGGAGTGTATCCCAGTGGGCACGACGAGCCGAGAAATAGCTAATCGTACCTACTGGGTACTAAAATCTGCGGATAGTAAAGATCTGTAGGAAAAGCTGGAAACATAGATGTCTACTAATAATCAGAAATAAAACTGCAGGTAAGTATGCTGAACAATCAGGGTATCTCAGAGATAACTATCATGAAAACTGTAGCGCATGCAGGCCGGAAATCAAAGTCAACTACAAGGATCATGTATAAAGAACTACGAATGATACAAGCATGTCTACAGATAATAGTGCTGGAACAACTGAGCAACAGTACGAGTAAAAGTAATGCGTCAAAGGTAGAAAACCAAATATCCAATCATGTGCCAATATTGGTCTCAGAGAACCTCAGGCAATGCCACTGTTCGGCACCTTTTTCGGCTGACATAACCTTGTCGAGGGCTCACGGGTCTATCATCAGACCACTTTATCGGTAAAGAACAATCTCCACGGGGAGCTACCCCGGCCATGTTCGTGAAGTACAGCAGTGCATGGCAAGTCATAATGATCAATCTCACGGTCTAGTGACCGGGTAGTCGGCAACATGCCGAGATCCCAACAGGGAATCATCTGTCTATATCTATCCATCGGAATCAATCAATCATGCATATCGAGTAGTGTCTATCAATCGGGATCAATCAATCATGCATATCGAGTGGTATCTATCAATCAGGATCAATCAATCATGCATATCAATAATATCTCGAATAACATCTCAATGACAGGAATCAACAGGTGTCATCTAATCATGCAAATCTATATATATCAATCAATCAGGATCAGTCAGGAATAATCAGGGATCATGTAGATAATAATCGGCTGACCGTGAACAAACAATCACATGTATAAGTCTAATCGAGTCGATGTCAAACAGGAGAATCATGACGTGTCAAACGCGATTAACATATATCAGATAAGTCCTATAGATATAATCATCAGGGCAAATCAAAAACAGGTGTCCGACTGGACTAAAGCAACCAGAGGGCCGAATAGATCAAGCCCGGACCGAAGCTAACCCACCTGGATGAAGGCAGGCTCTCGAACTCCCGCGCAGCTACTGGGAGACTGGTGCTGTTTAAAGAGAGTTCATACATCAACTTTTGCATTTTGGTCCACAATGTATTTAAAATTGCATAAATACCTATTAGATAACTACTGTTTTGGCTCGTTCGTGAAATCCGGGAATCCAAAATTGACGCCGTAAGTTTCAGCGTGTCACATTTGATGCGACAGACCCCGTGCTCACAACCTTGGGTCAACGCGAAACCCCAGAGCAAAGTTAGCTCTTTAACTCGCTATGTTGAATACACTGTTTTGCCATGATCTTAACATCTAGAAGTCCAGAAACTTCGCGGCGAGTTTCCACGCGTTCGTTACGGCGAGACCAAGGTCGTGAGCACGGGGTCTGTCGCATCAAATGTGACACGCTGAAACTTACGGCGTCAATTTTGGATTCCCGGATTTCACGAACGAGCCAAAACAGTAGTTATCTAATAGGTATTTATGCAATTTTAAATACATTGTGGACCAAAATGCAAAAGTTGATGTATGAACTCTCTTTAAACAGCACCAGTCTCCCAGTAGCTGCGCGGGAGTTCGAGAGTCTGCCTTCATCCAGGTGGGTTAGCTTCGGTCCGGGCTTGATCTATTCGGCCCTCTGGTTGCTTTAGTCCAGTCGGACACCTGTTTTTGATTTGCCCTGATGATTATATCTATAGGACTTATCTGATATATGTTAATCGCGTTTGACACGTCATGATTCTCCTGTTTGACATCGACTCGATTAGACTTATACATGTGATTGTTTGTTCACGGTCAGCCGATTATTATCTACATGATCCCTGATTATTCCTGACTGATCCTGATTGATTGATATATATATATTTGCATGATTAGATGATGGGAGAGTTCCTAAGGACTAGAGGAGCTCATCTGGGCGGTTTTCCGGTGCCGGGGATCGCCGGCCAGGCGCGGCGGCGAAGCTCGGTTGAAGCTCCAAAACCCGTTAATGGCGGATTCCGGCCAACTAGCTCCGGGCCGGAGCAACTTGGACCGAAAGGGTCCACTCGGTGCCAGGAGTCTTCTGGTGGAGTTGGCCGGCGGTGGGAGGCAGCGGCGGCGCCGGACGGCCGTGCTCGGCCAAGGTTGAAGAAAACCCGAATCTAGGGCACACTCGATTGGCCCTGATCTTGATCCGATGAGGGTCAGACTTCGGGGAGGTGTTGCAGCCGTCAAGTGGATGAGATTTAACGGTGCTGATCTTTGGTTGGACGGCCGGATCACGGCGGCGCACTAGATTGGCCTGGAAGGCAATTAATCCGGTGACAGCGCTCCCGCCGGCGATCGGGACGGCGGCAGCGGCCCGGCCTGCACCAGGATGATCTCCTCGACGTCAGAAGCACATTGGCCAAGCCCAAATGCCGAAACTAACTCAAAAGTTCCAAGAACTTACCTTCACCGGAGTTATGGAAGGAGATGATGCCTCCCGCGGCGGCACAGGGCGGCGGCCGACGTCGGATCACCCCGGGCTCGGCTGCGGGCTCACCGAGGATACCTCAGAGAAGAACTTGATCGATTTGAGTCCCTCTCCACACCCTCCTCACCAACGACCGAGAGCAAGGTGTTATTGAAGCCTTACTCTCCGGCGACGTGGGGCGGCGGCCGGTGCGGGGAAACTCCGGGGAACACGGCAGAGAGGGGGAGGTCTGTTGCAGGGTTGCGGCTAGGCTGAGGGCATTAGGGTTTCTTGAAAACCCCAGCTCGGGCATGCTTGTATATATAGCATTATGCCATTTTGCATTTCAGCCCTTCAAGCAATGTTATTTGCTGATAGGTCCTCCACAGCAGCTTTATCTCACACTTAAGTCCGTCTCCAATGCTGTGGCACGCAAAACGAGGTAAGTTATATAGGGTTTCATGTGCAAAAGTCATATTTTTCGCCCTATTTCACGCTTTTCGAGGCGATCCGGTCGCCGAAACGGAAAATGGACTGCGCCATGACGTCCGGCTCGACGAGACCTATCAGGTAGCGATCTCTGATTTTCGCGAAACTGCCCGGATAAAATCTCGGTCCATAATAACTGTGTCAAAATACAGTTTTCACGCTTTTCGAGATTCCAGAGTCGTCAAACAGAATTTTTGACTGCGTCATTACGTTCAGAACATCAAAAATAGCTGGAATTGACTATTCGAACCACTATATTAGGAGTCCAGATAGTAGATTGGCCAACGTTGGCGCGAAGGGGACTCGAAAATAGGGCTTACTGTTCACTTGTACCCGCGACTTAAGTCGCGGGTCCCGCCGGCTTCAACGCCGATTTCTGGGAGATCCGACCGTCAGATCTGAACAAGTTCAATATGGTTTTCACTCAGTTCGACGAGACGATCTCACTCGTGGTCTCGGATCTTCGAGATCAGGCTCGGATTGAAAGATGATATTTCTGGCCCATTAATTGTGCAATTTACACTGCAGAAAAGGGGCAATTTGGCTACTTGTGCTTTTCATGATCCAAATTCAACTTGACTTTTTATTATTCTCCTTTTTATTTATTTATAAAAATTCGAATTCTTACAACGGATCTCCAAGGATCATCCGGAATCGAACATTATTGGAGACCCACAAGAAGGAGTCAGGACTCGGAGACAGTTGGTTTGTGGAGTCGCATGTTACGTCTCCATGGTAGAACCAAAGAACGTCGATGAAGCTCTTCAGGATGACTACTGGATTGAAGCAATGCAGGAATAGCTCCATCAGTTGGAAAGAAACAAAGTCTGGGAACTAACGAAGCCACCGAAGCAACACAATGTGATTGGTACTAAATGGATTTTCAACAATAAGAAAAACGAGGATGGTACCATCATCAGGAACAAAGCACGTCTAGTTGCTCAGGGCTATTCACAAATAGAAGGTATAGACTTTGATGAGACGTTCGCCCCAGTTGCTCGACTCGAGTCGATTCGTATTTTGTTCGCGATTGCTTGTCATTTTAAAATCAAACTCTTTCAAATGGACGTTAAGAGCGCGTTTTTAAATGAGTTTTTGAACGAGGAAGTTTATGTGGCTCAACCGAAAGGTTTTGTAGACTATAAACAATCTAACCATGTTTTTCGTTTGAAAAAGGCTCTTTACGGTCTAAAACAAGCACCGCGAGCGTGGTACGAAAGGTTAACAAAGCACCTATTGGAAAAGGGCTATACTCGAGGGGGAGCAGACCGGACTCTCTTTGTGAAGCATTATCAGGATAACTTCATTGTGGCACAAATCTATGTCGATGACATTGTATTTGGTGCAACTAGAGACAATGATGCTTCTAAATTCGCTGAAACCATGGAAAGCGAATTTGAGATGTCTATGATGGGGGAATTGACATATTTTCTTGGATTGCAAGTGAAACAAAATGAAGAAGGCATCCATTTGTGCCAATCCAAGTATGCAAGGGAGTTGGTGAAGAAATTCGATTTAGAAAACTCTAAAGATTTTCCGACTCCAATAGGAACTAGCAATAAAGGATTAGGAAGTGAATCTCTTAGTGAAAGTGTAGATGAGAAGCTTTATCGTAGCATGATTGGAAGTCTACTCTCCTCACGGCTAGTCGCCCGGATATATCCTTTAGTGTTGGGATCTGCGCGAGATATCAATCAGCACCAAAGGAGGTTCACATGAAAGCGGTGAAAAGGATCATCCGGTACGTCAAAGGAACACTGAATTTCAGAATTTGGTATCCTATGGGAACAACGCTTGACATTATAGGATATTCAGATGCCGATTGGGCAGGATCTGTGGATGATCGGAAAAGTACGAGTGGTGCATGTTTTTATCTTGGCCACTGCCTTGTTGCATGGCATAGTAAAAAGCAAAACTGCATAGCACTCTCGACTGCCGAAGCAGAATATATCTCAGCGGGTAGTTGTTCAACTCAACTCATTTGGATGAAAAGCATGTTGAGCGACTTCCGAATTTCAGCAACTTCGGTAACTATTCTTTGTGACAACACAAGTGCTATAAATATTTCTAAAAATCATGTGTTGCACTCGAGAACAAAACACATTGAACTTAGATATCATTTTCTAAGAGAGCTAGTTGAATCAAATTTACTTCAAATTTTCTATATTTCAACTGAGGATCAATTAGCTGACATTTTAATAAAACCTTTGGATCAAAAATGGTTTATTCATTTACGTAAAGCAATTGGAATGCTTTCCTTGAAATAACACTTTTTGAAATCATTGCTTAGGTTAGGTTTTGTTTTGTGTTTTTGTTCCTTATCTATGTTTGTACATAGAACATTAATTGAGCATATGTAATTGACTTTACTTGCATCCTTTCATATATTTAGAAATTTATTATGCTCTGGATATCATAATAATTCATTTGATGCAATGATCATTTATGTCAATTAAGTCATCTTTAATTGATCAAAGTCAATTTCTCTCTCATATGATCTCTTGGTATAGTTTTTATCATATTTGAAAATTGAGTTAAGTATGAAACTCGAGATCAATTTTTGGTTGAATACCTTATATCTTAAATAATTGATAACCAATTGAGGGGGAGTTTGTTAAAATATTTATGCTCATAAGATGTGGAAAGAGTTACATCCCAATGAGGAGTGTGAAAACTACCACCACATGGAGGAAAGAGCTACCACCTCGGTCGTCCGAGTACTGGGTGCAGCTACCACATGTATACCAAGCATGGTTTTTCAAGTTGATAAGATAAAATGCTTTTTGGAATACTTGACTCTGTCAAATTCCAAGGTTGGTATAAGGCGGGGATTTTATTGATTAGATATATTATCTAACTTATTTTGGATTTCAAACATCTATTGATCTTGATACTTCATTTTCTTTACTATGTTAATGATTTGATAAACACATTACTCATAAAATCATGATAGATGTCATTGAACTTGTTCAACTTTAAAGGTTTTAATTTTTATAAATTTTCATTTCATTACTTGGATATTATTGATAGATTTAGTATAATCTATTTCTTTTGATGTGAAATGATGACTTTTGTTTAAAGTTGACATGCAAAAGTGCTTACATACTTTTTTTGGATTTTCTGGAATTTTCCAAAATTTTTCTGAAGAAAAAGTTTGGAGCCGATCCGGACCGAAATATCCGTTCCGGATCCCGAACGCAGGAATTTTCTGCGGGTAGCCGTTCCGGACTGGATTCTTGATCCGTTCCGGACCGCGGCTAGGGTTTTATAAGAAACAAAAGGGATTTGATTTCTTTTTACAACAATCTTTTGTTTCCAAGTCTCCAGAGCTTCTCTCTCTAGAAACCAACCAATTTGGAGCCTTTCCAACTCGAGTTCTTCGGATTAAAGTAAGTTTCTTTGATCAAAATTTCATTTTTCCACTATTTTGCATTGTTCTTCATAAACGTGAGTGGAAATCATGGGTGGAATTCAATTCTAGATGGTTTTTGGTCAAATTTCTTTTGAAATAAGAACTCTGAGTAGATTAGTTTTGATTATATGCTAGGTATTCTCTTGATTAACGGATTTTTGAGCTTCGATTTCTGAAAATTCGGTTTTAGGACATATAATAAGAATTTTTGAAAATCATGGGATTGATCTATTTTTAAAATTCTTTTTGCGAAACTAATTTGATTCCTAGTCTCTCTACACGATAATGATTGTTTAGGTACAATTTTTCAAATTTTTGAAAATAAATAATTTTTTCGTGTTCTTGAGTTCGTGCTCGCAGGTTTCTCTCGAAATAGCAACAATGGTGTTTTCATTAATCATAGTTCTTCTTGTTGCCATGGTTCACACTAGAGCAACGAACAAATTGAAGAGAGCGAAGAAAACTCTACGAAAAGGTGAGTTTGTTCTCGTTAACGACTCTGAGACGGAATCTGATAAGGAAGATGTGAACTGGGATGAATTGATGGATGATGAAACAACGCCCGTTAAGTCAAAAGGGAAGTCCCTGGTTCACCAGAGGGAAAGACAACACCTACTGCTGTGGAAAAAGGCAAAGCACCAATGCCATCATTGTGACGCCCCACTTCCCAGGGGGTCACCCATCCTAGAACTACTCTAGCTCTAGCACGCTTAACTCTCATGTTCCTCTTGGATTTTGCTACCATCCAAAATGCTATAGCCGGGTTAGAGATTTAGTCCTATTATATCATTTATATATAGGACTAATCCAAATTCCGGGGGTATCACATTCTTCCCCCCTTTAAGCCCTGACGTCCACGTCAGGCTCAAGCACACTCACAAGCACCAGGCGATGTGAGACTCGTCTCGCTAGCCTTAGCCGACCTTGTGGGGAGGTGCACTCCACCCACAACGGTCATTAGCCGGGGAGCCTCCCTCTACCCGCTATATAACCCTGGCTCAGCCGAGACTCATCTCACATTTCCGGCTGGTGAATGGCTCTGATACCAACTGTGACGCCCCACTTCCCAGGGAGTCACCCATCCTAGAACTACTCTAGCTCTAGCACGCTTAACTCTCATGTTCCTCTTGGATTTTGCTACCATCCAAAATACTATAGCCGGGTTAGAGATTTAGTCCTATTATATCATTTATATATAGGACTAATCCAAATTCTGGGGGTATCACAATCATCCTCTATCTCGATGAAAAGAAAGAGACTAGCTGGACGGTTAGGACGTGCACGGGGGGTTGAAATTAACGAACCAATAGCTCCTGATTCACCACCCCGTAAGGAACAAGTATCTATTAATACTGACCGTCTGAGGGCTTTTGA
The DNA here is from genome assembly GCA_029204045.2 of Tillandsia leiboldiana. Lineage (NCBI taxonomy): Eukaryota > Viridiplantae > Streptophyta > Magnoliopsida > Poales > Bromeliaceae > Tillandsia > Tillandsia leiboldiana. The sequence goes on from CM055060.1 coordinate 8,784,520, forward strand.
AAATCGTGAATGCATTGGCGAAAGACATGTTAACATTGGGGCTCTTCGAGACCACTCCCCGGAGTTTGGTAATCTGATTGAACAAGCCGATCTTCTTCAAGTGTGCAGATTCCTAGAAATACTTGGATACTGTTTGCATCGGGTAAGGACCTTCTACACAAATGCACGGCACCTTCAAGAAAATGAAGACGGTCCAATGGAGTTTTATACGAACGTCCAAGGGACGACTTAAAATAACTCCACAATTGATTGGCGAAGTCTTAGGGATGCAATCTAGCAGGTTAGGGATAAACTACTTAAAAGGAAGGAGTTTAACGAATATGATGTGGCAAACTGTTGTAAGCGGAATATGTTTGGAGGAAACTCAGTCAACGGGCAATTCTATCAAGTCCAAAGAACTTCGACTTGAGTACCGGTTCCTCAACTTCATCACATGTTACAATATTCTTCCAAACATGCAGACGAAGTTTTAAGATGGGATCGAATACTGTTCTTATATCTCTTAGGGCATCCGTCAGAAGCAGTGGGGTTAAATATCAATATTCCATACATCATTTGGAATAGGATGACAAGGTATGTCGAGCATCCTCATCCCACGGAAAGACTACCATTTCCATTGATCATAATGAGGATTTTGAAGAAATTCCAGGTTGATATCAGCTCGACAACTTATCAACACTGTTTAGGTATGATTAATGAGTCAACAGTTGTTAAGTCTTTCCATAAACTGCCTTATGCCACCCCAACTCCTCAGCGCACGACGAAACCCTCCGTCCGCACTTCTGCGTCACCTTCACGACAAGTACCTATGTCGGATGATGAAGCGTCTGTTACTTCGATCTATAAGGAGCAACAACGTTTATCGTTTGAACAAGAGCAAATAACTAAAGAGCAGAAGCGAATTTCTGATGAACTTGAACTCATCACAGCAGCCCAGATCACCTTGACAAAGAAGTTCACGTCAATGACTAAGTTGGTCAAGAAGATGTTTTCGAAGATGGGCTGTAGTAGCTCTGAGGACTCAGAGTCCGACGATTGATTCTTTTTAATTTTCTTTTTTTGCAGGTTTTTTAGTCTTAGTTCTTACATTTTCTCTTTGAACTTTTACCTCTCCTTTTAATTTTGTAATTTTGGCTACTTTAGTGACAAAAAGGGGGAGAGAGATATGAACAATGATGAACAATGGTTATAATGGTTTGTGAGAACTTTGAACTTTGAACCCTGGAAGGTAAGTATCAAAACAACTTTTGGTTTTGTATTGTGATTGCATGCATGCCTCGACTAACTATTTGACTAACTATTTGGGCATGTATTATTACTAACAAGTTGTTTGATTACTAACAAATTTATGACATTTGGATTTTAATGCTTAGAAGATATGTCTATCTCTGATTGATATCTTAATACATATCTGAGTTCATAAATGTCATGGTGAGTATAAACTCTATCTCTCTGTTTGGTTTTTTGAATGCTAAACATTCTTGAGGTATCTAACGATCTTTTTGTCAAGAATTACTTCTTTTTGCAGAGAGTACAGATGTCTAAGTCTAGAGTCTGTTTTAGGAGTTTATCTCATATATTTAGGTTATTTGGATCTCAAATGTAAATTTTTGTTGTATGCTGATAGCAACAAAAATATCTTTTTAAATTTTCTTAAGTGGATCTATGTTTTGTCACGAAACCGCCAAAGGGGGAGATTGTTAAGGATTTTAGTTTTGGCGTATTTCGTAAAAGTGTTTAAGTCTTGAAGATTGAAGATGAAGAAGCTTGGATCATATACCTCAATCTCGAGAAAAAAGAATTCAAAAAGATCAGGTAAGTTTAACTAAACATTATTGGTGATCTGAATACTTCTTATAATGTAGAAACACTTGGATGGATTTTTAATCGCATAAAAATCAAAAACTGGACAAGTTATATGTTCAGGATCCGGAACATGGGACTACAGTCCGGACCCCGAACGTTGGTTGGTTCATGCACAAATCCAGTCCTGAACATCCCTGTTTTGTTTCGGACCCCGAACGTGGATTTTGCTGAAACTGCATGAACAGTCCGGACCGTGAGATTTTGTTCCGGACCCTGAACGTGGAGTTTGCTGAAATTGCATGAACAGTCCGGACCGTAGGATTTCGTTCCGGACCCCGAACCTTGTTTTTTCATGAATTCTCTGAAAAACAACGACAGTCCTGAAAGAGCCTAATCCGGTCCGGACCGTCGTGCGGGAAAAATTCTGTTACAATCAGTTTTTGATTCTTATCCTCTTCCAATGGTTTCTAACCTATAAGTAAACCCTAATTCTATCTTTTAGGGTAATCCACAATAAGTTTTATACTCCGGGAAATGACAGAAAAATATTAACGGAGAAAAACATATAGATCCACATATAGAGAAGAAAGGAAATAACTAGATTTAATTCTATGTTTCTTCATCTATATTAATTAATTTGATTCTAGGTTTTCATACTCAGATTTTGAGTAAAATCAAATTAATGAATACTTAGATGGCATTTCCGATCTATCTTTGATCTAAGTATTCGGCGGATCATCACCACCAACAAAACAACGATTTTCCCCAAAATCGGCGCGTGGATTCGCGTGGCCTTGTGGATTCAAGGTGCAACCGCTATCGTGGATTCGGAGCGAGGTACGTTCGTGTGATCGAGACGTACTACTTGGTGGAGACCGTGGATTCGGTCAGACGTCGTGGATTCGACGTTGGACGCCGTAGATTCGGCGTTGGATGCAAATCGTGGATTCGAGGCGCGTTGCGGAGCGAGCGGAGAAGATGAACTCAGAGCGTATGGAAAAAGGATGAGTCGTCTGTGAGTGCGTTATATCACCTTTGTACGTGTTTAATCTTAGTTGATTTCACCGTGTTATCGGTCCCGTGGTTTTTTACTCCTGTGATGGAGTTTTCCACGTAAAAATCTTGCGTGTTATTTTTCATTTCCGCATTGGGTTTTTATTACGCAAAGATTTTTGAGTGTTTATCGTTTACACCTATTCACCCCCCCCTCTAGGTGGTTTTTCCCCTATTTAGATCCTTATTATAAGTATAACCCAACAAGTATTACACAAGAAGGGTTGGAAATAGAGTTTCGTCGTTATGAATTTAAAATTTTGCAACTTACCGATTTGCAAAATTTGACAACTATTTCTTAGTTATGTTAACGGTCAGTGGCACAAGAAAGCCAGAAATATGTCCCCTTTTTATCGATTAGTTAAACTTGTATTAATTCTTCTAATTTTAACTGCAACTACTGAATGAATATTTTTTACTACGAATACTACCAAAATCGATCTCCAGAATAAGACATTCTCACTAATTCTTTGATCGTGTATATTGTAAAAGAAATTGCCGAGACATTTACTATTGACTCAATCATTGATAGATTTCGCGACTCGAAATCAATCCGAGACTGGTTTCGGATAGCATGTGATGTCTCGGACGTTGTGCTGCTATCCGGGGGCCGTTGGTGTCCAAAACCGGAGCCACAACCGATGAACCCACGCGACAATTACACTATCGCTGTGATTTATTGCAAAATAGGCAATTTGAAGAGCACAAGAGGAGTTTTGGGTGTACCATGCACGATTGTCAGAGGATTGGAGGTTGCCGGGAGTGCTGGAATGCGAAAATAGCGTACTGCTGTCCAAATTCCAAGAATCGGACAGCAACCGTGTCGCCGGAACAATTCACCGTCGGATCGGGGTTCGTGCCAATTCCGGGCAATCCGGATGGTGACACAGTGCTTAGCGAAGTGATGGACGATGATCCGGACGCATGACGACGTTACTTGGACGATCGCGACGAGAAATTGGTAGGCTCGGGTCCGCTGTAAGCTGTAAACATCAAAGAGGCAGGCTATTGTCCAGGGGCTAGGGCAGCCCGGATTCGGGCGTGCACGACAGCTTTAGGGTGCCCGGACCACAAGGAAGAAGGAAGGGCTTGCGGCACTGGCCAGGCGCGACGCGGGTAGTGCGCAGGCGCGGCGCAGGCAGCGTGCGGGCGCACATGGGCCGGATCGGGCACGACCCAGCAGGGTGCGGGTTAGGGCTGGCTTAACATGGGTGTCATGACGCAGCAAGGCGCTTGGGCGGCGTGCAGGCGCGGGTAGGGTTGGCGCGGGCGCGTCACAGCCCGCACGTGGCAGCGGTTAGGACACGGATCACGCGCCCTCAGACATTTGGAGTTTGAGTAAACACTGAACAAGAAAAGCTGGAGATACTCTACAGCTACCATGCCTTTATCTAAATGCTCAATGGGTGATACAAATGAAAAGATATGCAACTACTCGCACCCAAGGTGCTCAATCGACCCAATCGAACTGACTGCCTCATAGGGTCCAGTCAAGCTTGCGCCTACCTATTGCCAGTACATCCACGGAGGACTGGACTTACGTAGGGCGTCTGTGACTGCCAAAACAGGCCCAGCCAGAAGGACTGCGTCCGTGACTGCCTAAAAAAGGCCGAGCCAGAGGGACAGCATCGACAAGTCGCGATATAAAAGTAATAGGCCCACTCCGGACGGGGCACTCGAGGGGCGCGACCCTACCGAGGAAAAAGGTATCCGCGCATCTCTGTCGAGCTCAAAGGGGCTCATGTAGGCTATAGTCAAAATCCACGTTCACTCTCAGAACGGAAGGACTCAAGATCCTCAAACATCTCGCACGACGGTCGGAGTACTCTCGACGACTCAGCTAACCAGCTCTCACGAATCTCGAGATACTAACGAACTCAACCAACTCGTGGCGCTAAACATACAGGCTGGAGATACTCCACAGCCGGGATCGACCCACAACTCAGGGCTAACAAAACTGGTCGGACGACACTCAATGATCTGGGACCACCGTCAACCCTAATGGTTCCCAACGACACTGACCTGAAGATACTCGACGGCCCAGGACCACTGTGATGACCCGGATCTTCATTGGGAGTTTATGGCTTGATCAGTGGCTTCTGGAGGACTATCTTGGGAGATGGGAGTGTTTGGGTGTGTATCGGACTCAAGAAATGGACTCAGTGTGTTGAATGGATCCCGAGTGTATTCGAATACCCCCGTCAAATTTTGGAAGGAGTTTTGTGCAAAACGGAGGCCGTATTTGGATTCAGCGTGGAAAAACGATGGAAATCAGCTATTTACTTGTATTTTTCTGAGTTCGGATGCCCAAAAACGGATACCTGAAAGATTCTGGTGCATTTTGGTGCATGGGGGAGCCGTGGACCGGCCGGAGGGACACGTGGGAGCCGCGGATTGGCTGGCGCACACGTCCCGGTCCACGGAGTGGAGCGCTGGTGCAGTGGACCTGTCACGCCTCGGAGGTTTAGGAATAAGCGGAAAAGCGTATACTTTTTTTTTCTTGAAAACGACCTCGCTTACCGGTGCGTGTCAGACCCGCCACATATGCAAATTCACTCTATAAACGGACAGAGTCTTCTCTGCATATGCACGGCGTCGCATTCACAACATCATTCTTTAACCACACAGTCACATCGAATACATTGATAGAGAGTAATACTTTTATCCATAAACTAAAGTTTTCCAAAGTATTTTCGCGAGTCTCATTTGGGCGGCTACATCTTTTGAAAGGATAAATCCAGAGGTTTACAAAGTAGTGCCCACACGACACTTGGTTTTGGAAAGAATTTTCGAAACCCTTTTGTTTGGTATAAAACATGCCGCATATAAGTCCATAAAAGTATATCAAGTTCACATTATTAAAATAACTATCAATCCAACATCCATAATGTTCCACATCCAAGCAATTGAAACTTAATAGTTAATCAGGAAAGGAGACGAGATAACCCAAAGCAAGAACGATGAAATAAAGCCTCATATGGCTAATGTCCTCTAGACGCCGCCTCACCATCGTCCCGGCTACTACACCTAGTCGGACCTGTCACAGTGTGGGAAAGTCAGTGACAAATAAAGTAGATGAGTAAAGCAATAAAAAGTATTGTTAAGACAAACCGAATACACCGGAACCTTTCGCTTTCCCCCTCATGAGTCACCGTATCCTTTGATTTAATTACATAACACCTGTCGGAAGGTCTAAAGACCCCCTCGTGAACGATCACTTTGCTCGCGTATTGCTTTTAACCCCTCCACGGTGCTAGTGCTGCACCTATAGCAACCGTGAGGGGTCCCCACTCGACACCTTTACCTTCGTGGGGTACACGGGTCAACATACCACAATTCCGAAAAAGTACACCCAATCGGTGGCCAAACCGCCGGTGTGCGTGTAAGCATCTAAGAGCATAATAGCCGAAACCGGCGTGTAATAATCACCGCGACATTCAGTCGCCACAGTTAACAATGAAAGAACGGGAAATACTCATGCGATGGGTTTAAATAGTTAATACAATTCATCTACTTTATTATACCTGTCATAACGATAACATACATCAACTTATTGCGAGAGTACCCACCTTGTTGCGCGAAGATCGGGACACCTTGAACCTTGACACCCTCCCGTTCGGCGCCTGGACCTAAAGAAGTCCCCCAAAAGAATGATAAGTCAAACTTGACGCACCATGCCGCAAAACGAGACCCAAAACCCGACGACGCAACAAAAATCCAGTAGCGGTGTGTTCACGACGCACGACGGCTCCCCGCGCGGCATCCACTCGCGCGACGCCTATCCATGCGGACGATGCCGCCCGCGGGCGCCCCGCGCGGCACGAGGCCGCGCGGCGCGCGCGCCCGCGGGTGGCGCCCGTGCGATGCTGCCCGCGCGGCGCCCGTGCGATGCTGCCAGCGCGGCGCCGCCGCCCGCGGGTCCCCCGCGCGGCATGAGGCCGCGCGGCGCGCATGTCCGCGGGTTGCGCTCGCGCGGTGCCACCGCCCGCGGGTGCCCCGCACGGCATGAAGCCGCGCGGCGCGCATGCCCGCGGGTGGTGCCCGTGCGGTGCTGCCCGCGCGGCGCCGCCACCCTAGGGTGCCCCGCGCGGCGCGCATGCCCGCGGGTGGCGCCCGCGCGGTGCCTGCCCGCGCGGCGCCACCGCCCGCGGGTGCCCCGAGCGGCATGAAGCCGCGCGGCGCGCACGCCCGCGGGTGCCCCACGCGGCACGGGGCCGCGCGGCGCGCGCCCGCAGGTGGCACCCGCGCGGCGCCTACCCACGCGGACTCCGCCGCCCGCGGTCCGGTTTGTGCGCCCGTGGTCGCACGGCGGCGGCGACGATGACGGCGATGACGAAGAAGACGCCAAAAAGACAAGAAACCCTAGAAAAATACAATAAACCAAATCCACTCACCGTTTCCGACGGGGGAAGACGATCCGATTGTACTCCCGTTTCAAACACGTCGATCGGGGTGTTCAGACTCCTTCGCCTTCTCCCTCTCTTCACTTTTTCCTCCGGTTAGGGTTCTGTTCTTTTCTTTTCTCTCTCGATCTCTCCGGCTAGGGTTTCTCTTTTGCGAAAAGTGGGATTTTTTTCCCCTCGTACGTACGAATAAATCCCACATATAATGTTTATTAACGAATAACTAATTAATTGATTAATTAATTATACGAGATAAACCCATATCTTCCTTGAAAAGCGTGCGGGATATTCTGCACGGATTCTGATGCGCGCTAAGTCACCGCAACCCTAAAAACCCTATTCCGGGAGATCCCAAGGTCGGATTTCAGATCTGATCGCATCGTCGGTCATCGTTTTTCGAGCCCTTTCACAGAAAAATATCCGTGTAGCACATCGACCAACTTAAGAAAACTCGATAATTCAGCTTTCCTAAAAGAAGTACTTTATTAACAGGAGGGTAAAATATTACTAGAAAAGTCATGTCATTACAGGACCAGGCGGTGGGCCACGTGGCGGCCCCAGATTGGTAGGCGCAGCGGGCTCGGTTCACGGGAGAGCGCGAGGTGTACGGTGGACCGGAGCGGGACACGTGGCAGCTGTCCATTGGTTCGGTGCTGTGGGCGCGGCGCACGCGAGGGTGCGCGGGCAGGCCGGGCAGGTGTGCGGGCAGGCGCGAGGTGTGCGGGCTGGTGGTGTGCGACGTGGCGGCTTCCCATTGGCGGTACATAGGACACATGGCGGTTTCTGATTCGGCAGGTGCACGGGGTGTGTGCACCGGGCGCAGCGGACCCGGGGGGGTTGACACATGGCGCGCGGGGATTGGGCGCGTCACTGTGCGCGTACGGGGGGCAGGTGGCGTGGCAAGCGACGGTTGGCAGGGTGGCGGCTGGCGTGGCGGCCACGGCGCCGACGTGGCGCACGCGTGCGCCATGTGGCGGCCCGCCATTGGCGGGCGCCACCCACCTCGTTGACCAGGGTGGGCCACGCGGCAGGACGGGAGCGGCTGGATCGGCTGTCCGCTGTTCGGGGACACGTGGCCCAATCTGGTGAATTCGGGCGCTGGATGGAGGACCCGGATCGGCGCATTGTTTGCGCCCGAAACATTTCGGGCGCCCGAAAGTTGGGACACAGTGGGTATTTTCTGAATTGTTTGGTTGGGCCTATAAATAGGCCCAGTGCAGCCCCGTTCTTGGATTTTCTGGCCTGTTTCTCTCAGAGGTTTCTTTAGGGGACTTCTTCCTCTGCTTGTCCTACACCCCATGGAGGATTTCTGGAATTTTTGGAGGCCTCGGCATTTGCGTTATCTGCAATTCGGCGCACTGCGACGATTCTCTTACATTGGGTTTTTCCGTCGCTATTCAGTCTGAGAGCTCCCCTGGGCTACCCCGATGGAATTTTTTGGCGATTTTCATGGCAGCGTGTTCTAGAGAGGTAAGGCTTCGTTTTCCGTGTTAATTGTTTCATCTCATTTTGGATTTTTGGCATGGTTCATGAGGCACCTTTTGACCCTATTTTTCTGTGGTGACTTTTTGGACAGCGGGGACTTATTTGATTTATATCTCGGCCTACGGGCATCGGAACAGGGCGAGTAAATACTCGATTTGGATTTACTCGTCGCGGGGAACACAGTGGTGATTTTTCTATGATTTTTGGAGGTTGCTGCGAAGGTGATAATCCCACTTTTCTGGACAGAATGCTACAGGATTTTTGTTTGTGGGAAGTTTTGAGCACGCGGGGGTGTTTTTATTATAACTTGACCTACAGGTATCGGATCGGAACGTGCGAGTACTCGTTTCGATCGGCTTGACGCGACGATCGCAGCGGTTATTTTTCTAGATTTTTCTGAGTTCATCTCATAGGTGAAATTTAGCCATTTTTGGGACTAGTTGTTGGACAGCGGGTTATTATGCATTTATGGATTAATTGTATGCCGTTTGGATTACCGTTCAGTGTGCCGTGTTTACCTGAAGTGAGGGCGTATTTGGGCTGTGCTTCGCGTGCTCTGCGATCGAGGTGGGTGGTTGTTGCATACCTCAACTTCTGACTTGCTCACTAAGTTTATTAGAGAATTCCCCACTTGGACTATGCGATTGATTACCATGCATGATCGAATGATATAATTGTGAGCCTAGAATGTGAGATTAATTTTGTGAACATAGCATGTTGGAACATTATTATTGGGATATTTTGATAGTGATAATTAACATATCATGTTAGCACATAGATTTTATGAAACTTGGTTAAATAGATTAATTGTTGGGACATGATGGCATATCCATGTGCGGGTACCACTTTGGTGATTTATTATGGATCAGGGATTGTTTACATGTGTAGTTGGCTGGTGATTTTAGCATGATGATTATATCTATGCGGATTGATTATTTGATACACATGTGGAACTGTTATTTGATTCACTTTCTTTCATCTTGCCTGAGGACATTTGCATGCTTGTATGGACATCTAGATAGTCCACTATTTATTGCTGCACTATCGTATTGGGACTTGACTTAGGAGAAACCATGATTGTTTCCTTTCTCCTTCTCATTTAGACTTTTGAGTCTGGTTGCTCGGGTTCGAGCAGGGGTTTGGGATAGTATAGCGGGGACCTTGGGGTCGGGGGCAGGTGGTATTTGATTATGGGTATTGCGGCTACCGCGGATAGTAGGCGGTTGACCGGATATTGATTATTTTTACCCAATTGTGGATTGGGGGTTGTTGCGGCGACCGCGAATATTGGGCGGTTGACCGGAGGTTACTGGTGCATCAGATTGGGTATCAGATTTCTTTAGTGGATGGATTTTTCCACTTTGATCAGAGTCGTGATCCAGTCCTGCTTTTATGATACTTGTTACAGACATGCTTTCCTCGTGTGGGTAGCTCCCCTCGAGTTCCCCTCCGGAGGCTGGGGTCAGATAATTATTGAGTTTTTGCCACCACATCGGCGCGGTTATTGCCCGATGATGAGGGCGGCGGCAGGCAGTACCAGTTTTTACTGGTGGATAGATTGGGTTACTGATGCATACATACAGTCTTTCCTTTCGGTATTGCATTTAGAGGCATGTTAGTGGTGGTTTTCCTTTTTTCAGCAGTTCTGTTTACAGCTTTACCACTTACCTTCTTCCTTGCCTCTGGTAGACTTAGTGGGTACGCCGGAGTTCGAGGCTTTACCCACAGGGGGACGCTACTGGTTTACTAATGGTTCTCACCCCCATGGTTGTTTCTCTCTTTTCTTCCTCTATTTTGCAGAGTTTTCTGCGGGAGTTGCTGGTCTTTCGGTCGTTGTTTGAGGTGAGGGAGTCACGACTAGATCCTTATCGCCCGAGGAGTGTAGCTGTATCCCCTGGTTGGAGATTCCTTGTAGCTGTCAGCTGGATTTTTATTGTTTACTTTGAGAGGGATCTTCTGTATTGTGAGAGACTGATGTACTACAGTTTTAGTTTATCTCCCTTTTTGGAGTTTGAGAGATGTTGTATTGAAGGTATTGTATGAGGACTATCTGTATTTGAGGAGATGGATGTTGTACTTTATTTCGTGTTGTACAGTGATTGGATTTTATTTTACAACATTTTATTTCCGCTCTGATATTTGCGTAGCTATAATACTATCTTTTGCAGGTTAGACGCTTCGCCTATGCGGGGTTATGCATAGGTGGCGGATCTGTTGGCGAGCCCGGGTTGCAGTTTCGACCTCGGGGCGTGACAACCACCGTCTACCCAAACGGCTCGCAACAACACTAGCACAGGTCTAATCTCAGCTACCAGACTCCACTCAGCCCCTAGGCACGAGTGCAATAATGTCCCACAGTAACCTGACCACTCGGCCCACTACCCGGGCGAGGAAAATCTATGTCCAGGAAAAGATGCAAAGTGTGGGATGTCTAAAGCATAAAAGAACCTAGCCCAAGTGAAGGTTCTCTACTAGTTTGGTTTCAACATGCATAATATGACGGGGTGCTAGGTCAAGTTCCAATAATAGCATTTAAATAAACTGAATCATAAGCAGGGAACATTAACAGATATGATCACCAAAATCAATCAGAATAAGCCTCATCTCCCTAAATATGCTCTCAACTAGCATATGCAACCATTAAATATATATAATATCTCGAAAGTACCCAACATGTACAATAAATCATGTCAGCCTCAATCCACATGAATAATACCATTCGTATGCTTACATCTCAATCTTATAGGTTGTACATTAAATTGTGCATGCTATCAATCACATAGTGTAATGCTTCCCTTAGGTGAGCTTTCATTGATCATAATCATGGATATCTAAATCTCGCAAGTTTCATTAGGCATAACATGAATATCATATCTTGCAATTCCTCAGACAAATACCATTTACCAAGCTCACCTATCAACGACATATTAGTACACTAAACATGCATGCATTCTAACAAATAGAATTAGAGAACCGTCCACTGGTTCTGGAGACGAAGCAAACTACCTGAATCGCTTTCCGCAGGCAAAGCTGAAGTCGGTGAAGTGCGCAGTCACTCACTAACAAAATCCGCCGAAACTGCACCCACGGTACTCAGGTGTAGTGGCCCTGGTTCCCATGCAACGTTCTTCCGATGAATCCACTGTTAGAACACCTAGTGTTGGTGTATCTGGCCCATGGTGCATCAATGGGATGCCACAGATGGACCCTGTGAGATATTGTTAGCTGTGTTGGCTTTCGGCTAGGTTTGCCGAAATTTCTGAAAAGAATTAGGCAAAACAGAGGTTGGAAATGGATTCAGCACGGAAAAATGCTTGAAATCGGCTATTTGCTTGTTTGATTCTGAGTCCGGATGCCCAAAAACAGGCTCCCGGAAGTTTTTCGCGTGTTTCGGTGCATGGGGGGAGCCGTGGACCAGCCTGTGCCACGTGGCAGCCTCTGATTGGGCCGGCGCATGAGGCCCGGTCCACAGAGCTTTGGCGCTGGTGCATGGACCGGCGCCTGGACACGTGGCGGCTCCTCATTGGCGGGCTCACGCAGCTCGGTCCACGGGGGCGCGCGGTTGGTGCAGTGGACCGGGGAGGGCCACGTGGCGGCTCGTGGTTGGTCGGTCCTTGCGCACCTGGCGTACGCGACGCGGCAACGTGCCATGTGGCAGGCGCCGGTTGGCGGGTCAACGCACGCGCGACAGCGCGTGGACCGCGCTGGGCGCGGCGCACGATGGACCCGCCGGGCCACGTGTCGCCCGGTGAGTGGCGGGCGCAGCGACCCGGGTGGGCCGCCGTGAACCGCGGCCCGTGGTCCCCGCCGTGGACCGCGCTACCACGTGGCGCGCCTTGATTGGTGGGCGCATGTGCGCCAGGCGCGGGGAGCGCGGGCTGGACGCGTGGCGGCCCGTGGTTGATTCGGGCGCGCACAGTGTTGGGCCGGGCCCAACACTGTAGCCGCCCGAATCACTTCGGGCGCCCGGTTTTGGGCCCAAAAAGCCCAATGCTTGACTTTTTTTTTGGCTTTTCCGGGTGAGGCCTATAAATAGGCCCCTTGGGCCTCACCTTAGAGCCTTTTTTCCGTGGGTTTTAGCCTTGGTGTTCTTCACCAAAGATCCTTCTCTTCCTCTTGTGCACCTTTCGGTGGAAGCTCAGATTTTTTGGAGGCCGCGACGACGACGACTTCTGCATCGTAGTGCGGAGCGACGATTTACTATTGGAGGCCCATTTTCGTCGCACTTCAGTCTGGGAGGTCTGTAGGGCTACCCCGACGATATTTTTGGAAGATTTCTGCGGCGACGGTTTCATGAGAGGTAGATCTACAAATTTCGTGTTGGTCACTTTTTCCAGATTTGAGCTTTTACTGGGGCTTTGGATACATTTTTAACCCGCTTTGCGGCTGATGGACTATTTGGACAGCACCGTCTTGTCGGATTTTTATCTCTGCATCCGGACATCGGAATTCGACGTTTTAGGACTCTATCGACATCTACTCGTCGCGATAATCGCCGTAATATTTTTATTGGAATTTTTGGAAATTTTTTTATAGGTGAAAATTTCGAATTAAGAGGACTGTTCACCACAGATTTTTGTAAACTTGGAATTTTGTGGAATTTAAGTGTAATGTTGGGATGTATTTTGTACCCAGGATGTATTGAGCACTGCTACTGTACTGTTGGCTTGGTGGATGTACTGTTATATCTGTTTCTGGGCATTCTCAGTTGTACGACTCCGGACTGTTAGCACGTTCAGGTGGGTGACTTTGCTTTCAAGATCTATGGACTGTGTACTAATTCTATGTATGTAGAATCATGCATGATAGCGATTGGACATGGTAGCGTGTTAGAAATTGAATGTTAGTACTCTTGTATATCAGTTGATGAATCTTATGATCTTATTGAGATTCCTACATCTTGTTAATTATTGAAATATTGGAACTTGACCTAGCGCCCTCGCCGTATGCTGCATGTTCAGCCAGACTGTAGAAAACTCCAACTTGGGCTAGGTTTTCATTGCTCTAGACATTCCCACATCACTATACTTCATTTCACTCTGGACTTAGCTTTTCCTCGCCCGGGTTGTGGGCCGAGAGGTCGGGTGGTTGTGGGATGCATTTACACTCGTGTCTGGGGACCGAGTGGAGTTGATAGCAGTCTGTAGATCAGGTTTCTTTGGGAGAGTGACAGTGGTTACAGATCTGGGTTCTTAGGAGCTGTCTGAGTGACAGTGAGTCTCGGCTGTGTAGATTCCAGCCTATGAGTGAGACAGTGTTTTGCTGGTTTTAGCCGATCTTGTTGATCGAGGATTTGGATCTTAGCCTGCATGAGCCACATTTGAGCTCGACAGAGATGCGCGGATACTTTGCTCGGTGGGGTCGCGCCCCTCGAGTGCCACTCCGGAGTTGGGCCTGTTACTTCTATCGCGACTTGTCGACGCATTATCCCTCTAGCTGAGCCAGTTTTGACAGTCACGGACACCGTCCTTCTGGCTGAGCCAGTTTTGGCAGTCATGGACGCCCTACGTAAGTCCGGTCCTCCGGGATGTAACGGCAGTAGGTTGGCGCAGGTTTGACTGGACCCGATGTGGCAGTCAGTTTAGATTGGGTGATCAGAGATGAGAGTTAGTTGTGGCATCATGTTCTTTCTGTTCCACTCTTTGAGCATCTAGATAGAGGCATAGTAGCTGTAGAGTTACTTTTCCCCAGCTTTTCTTACAGCACTGCATATGTTACTTTATGCCTCTAGTAGACTTAGTGGGCAGACCGTCGGGCTTGTTGGTGGCACCCACTGAGAACTACTGTAGGATGTAGTTCTCACACCCGTCGTGGTGTCTTCTCCCCAGGGACTTCTGCTCCGGTTCCTGCTGCTCCAGTTGCTGATCCTGCTCCTTCAGACCGAGGTAAGGGAGTCGCGAGATAGATCCCTTCCTGTCATCCTCTGCTGAGAGAGAGAGTAGATGTACCCCTTACCACTTTTTGAGAGCTTTATGTTGAGTGACTCTTGTTGTGAGGTATCGAGTTGTACCTTTCTTTTACTGCAGTAGACATAGACTTTTGTTTTTGGTGAGGTTGGTTTGTATATTTTGGAGCTGTAGTTGTATTTTATATCTTTTATTTCAGCTTTTACTTTTTCAGCTCTGATATCTGTTAGTATAGATGATTCTTTTGCAGGTTAGTCGCTACGTCTATACGGGGCTTCCCGTGTGGGCGGCGAATCTGTTGGCGAGCCCGGGTCGCAGTTTCGACCCCGGGGCGTGACAGATTAGAGTGGTATCAGAGCCTAGGATGTAGGTCTTTGAGGACTTAGGAACCCTAGGCTTGTGGTTGGACCCTAGGATGACTCACGTGAGAGCCGTGATTTTAGCGAGAGTCCCGATTGGGTTTCTAACTCTCCCGAGCGGATTGGGATGAGTGATTGACATGTCTTCCTTCAGTGGCAACTATGTTGGCTGCAGACAACATAGTACTATGGGAAGGGGGACATGCCTTTTTACTTTCGCTAGATTGGGTCGAGAGTTGATTTGGGTTCTGATTGTTCGTTCTGTTCCTCTGGTGAGTGATGCCTCCGCGACGCATGATGTCGACGCGTTCGCAGCCTTCTTCCTCTGAGCTCGAGCAGGAGGACTCGCGGCAGGGACAGCAGAGAGAGGTTCAGGAGCTTCGTGCCCAGATGGCACAGTTGTTTGAGGCTGTTCGGCGTCAGGAGGAGACATCACAGCGCCAGGAGGAGGCCTTGGGTCGGTTGTTGCTCATGATGGAGCAGAGGGCACAGCCGGTGGTAGCACCCCCTGAGAGTTCGCCTGTGCCTTCTTCGCCAGTTGTGGCGCCCCTTGTTGTTCAGACTGCACCGGCAGTTCTTGTTGAGCCGGTTTCTTGCAGACCACCGTCTGGGTCGACGGGGCCTTTGACTTCAGCTGAGCAGCGTGAGGTGGTGGATCTGTTGATGAGGTTTCGCCAGTTCGATCCACCTCGTTTTTCTGGTATGAGTGCAGAGCCGTGGGAGGCCGAGTCTTAGATCACGGCCATGGAGCGTCATTTCGAGAGCTTATTTATTGAGGAGAGGTTTCGAGTTCTCTTGGCTAATCATTTCTTGGAGAGCAACGCCGAGGCATGGTGGCGGCGTGTGCGACCTGCTGGTCCGCCTGGGACGCAGCTTCTCTCTTGGGCAGAGTTCCGCAGTATGCTTCTTGGGGCATTCTTTCCAAAGAGTGTTCGTCAGAGACTGGAGGAGCAGCTGAAGAATCTCCGCCAGGGAGATAGGCCCGTGCATATGTACATCGTTGATTTCAATCAGCTGTTGGCTTGTTTGCCCTATGTGGCCAGAGATGAGACCCACCGGATTTATATGTTTGAGAGAGGATTGCGCCGGGACATCTATCAGTTCGTTCGCTCCCGTAGATTACAGACTTTGGAGGCCTCGATGGAGCAGGCTTTATATGTTGAGTGTGGAGAGGCAGTGATGGAGGAGGGGCAGTCGAGTCGACAGGGACCCCGAGACCTCCACGTTTCCACTCTCAGGGTCGTGGGTATCAGGGGCGGCAGAGATCAGGAGCATCTCGTCAGTCTCGGCAACAGCAGCCTTTGTAGCCGCAGCAGACCTCGCGGCATCCGCGCCCTGACCGTTGTATCATTTGTGGAGGACCGCACCCACCGACCCAGTGCCCTCAGAGGCAGGGCCGTTGTTTCTGTAGCGGGCAGACCGGTCACTTTCAGAGTTCGTGCCCCAGAGCCGGTCATCCAGCTCCTTCCTCAGCTTCAGCACCTTCTGTTCCTCATCGGTCGGCAGGACCTTCTGCGGCCTATGGCAGGCCAGATTTTGCTTCATCGTCCTCGCGACAGTCAGAGCGACGTCCCCCCAGCGCCGAGCGGTCGAGTCTATGCCGCTCAGGTTGAGGATGCTACAGCAGCAGAGCATGTCGTCGCAGGTATTATTTTGATTTCTGCAGTTCGTACTCGTGCTCTTTTTGATACTGGTGCATCGCATTCATTTATCAGTAGAGCATTTGCATCCCTACATGGTATAGAGGTAGTTTCTTTATCGCATGCATTAGAGGTTCAGATTCCAGATCATGTCTTGCATGTCGAGGAGTATTGTAGGGATTGCCCTGTGCAGTTGGAATCCTGGGTTTTGCCGGCAGACTTGCTTGTCTTGCGGCAGCTCCAGGATTTCGATGTTGTTCTTGGTATGGATTGGTTGTCACGGTATTTTGCTACCATAGACTGCAGAGAGAGGACGGTGACCCTCCGCGAGCTGGGACAGGAGGAGTTTGTTTTTAGAGGCCGTCAGAGCTCCTTATTTGCGGTGACGATTTCTTCGGCGAGGGCTAGGCGGATGATGAGTAGAGGCTGCACCGCTTTCTTGGCGACGGTTGTGGAGGTGCCTACGGCGGCACTGGGACTCGAGGATATTCCTGTGGTCCGCGAGTTCCTAGATGTGTTTCCCCCTGAGTTGACGACTATGCCGCCGGAGAGGGAGATAGAGTTTGTGATTGATGTGGTACCTGGAACCGCATCAATCTCATAGGCACCTTATAGGATGGCACCTGCCGAGTTGAGGGAGTTGAAGGCCCAGCTTCAGGATCTGATGGACAGGGGCTTTGTTAGGCCCAGTGTTTCTCCGTGGGGAGCGCCAGTGTTATTTGTGAAGAAGAAGGATGGGTCGCTTCGTTTGTGTGGGCTTTTGAGAAGACGACACGTGGAGAGGGGATATTTTGTGTGTTGGGTGGGGAGGGGGGGATGATGGAAATTATATGGCATAAAATATTAAACCAATACATACCAATATTCAGGATCATAAATAAAACTGTAAAATAACTTACAGAGCGCCATCGCGAAAATTCTTGATTAAACAGCGGAAGCAAGAAATTCGGTTGCAATACTAAACCGTACCGACCGAACTAGGTAATCTGGTTTCTCCTCCTTTCTCAGGCACTCTTCCGTATGGTGTGAATTTAATGGATAATCTTACCAGAATGCACATGAGTAGGTGGCAGGACCAGTACCCCATTATATAGATTCCAGATCGACTTCCCATCAAAGTCTGATTAGGATTCTATTTAATTTAAATAGATGGGAAAGGGATAAGATATACCATATCAAGTAATTCTATATCTTTTAGGATTGACCTTATCTATAGTAAATCCAAATTTAAATATAATTAATTATGCCATATATATGGAAATCCTAACAATCTCCCACTTGGCTTATATTAATTATATTTCATGAACGGATTTCTATATTCCAAACTTTATTGCGCATTATTGGAAACTTTATGGTCAAATACCTTAGAACTCACTTGATCCTTAACTCAAACTAAAAGACTACAATGATAGGAACTATGGCGGTCCACCTCTCTATATTGAAATTTTCCTTCCATAATTACAATATCATCTTCATCTCCTAGCCAAGCACTTTATATGGCACAACTTTATGAATGAACTAAACTATATGTCCATTCGTTAACAGACAAAGCTTTATGTCTATTAAACGGTCCAATACAGCTGCATCAAAATTGTAACTTTATTGAAAAAAGATAAAAATAATGTCAGAATCTTATACATCAAAAGAACTCATTAGACCCATGCTACAAACATGATCTTTATATGACCCAGGTGCTAGCCCCTTGGTCATTGGGTCTGCAACCATACACTTGGTACTGATGTATTCAATTCTAACATATCCTTCATTTATCTTTTCTCTCACAACAAGATACTTGGTGTCCAAGTGTTTACACCCCGTCGTAATCTTGTTGTTATTGGCAAAGGAAACTGCAGCTAAACTATCACAGAAAATCTTTATTGGACGAGCCATGGAGTCCACAATCTTTAAGTCTGTGATAAAATTCCTAAGCCAAATAGCCTGTGATGTGGTCTCATAACATGCAATGTACTCTGCAGCCATGGTCGAAGGAGCAGTAATACTTTGTTTGCTGCTCTTCCATGAAATCGCTCCACCAGCAAGCAGAAAAAAAATATACCCAGTTGTAGACTTTCTGGTATCTGGGCATCCCGCAAAATCAGAGTCTGAATATCCGATCAGCTCCAAATGATATGATCTCCTGTATATCAGCATATGATCCAAAGTACCCTTCAAATGCCTCATAACTTTCTTAGCAGCCTTCCAATGCTCCATACCTGGATTACTTTGATACCTGCCAAGCAATCCAACGGCAAAAGCAATATCCGGACGTGTGCACGTCTGTGCATATATAAGACTACCAACTGCAGAGGCATATGGTATGGTTTTCATCTGTTCAATTTCTAATTGGTTCTTGGGACACTGAAAAGCATTAAGCTTATCCCCTTTCTGAACGGGAGCAACACTCGGTTTACAATTATGCATTTCAAAATTTTCCAAAACTTTCTTTATGTAGGCCTTTTGAGATAGACCGAGTAAACCTTTATGTCTATCTCTTTTAATTTCAATACCAAGAACATATGAGGCCTCACCTAAATCTTTCATTTCAAAATTTTGGAAAAGAAATTCTTTAGTGTCATGCAATAGTCCGAGATCATTACTGGTAAGCAAAATATCATCAACATAAAGAACTAAGAAAATTATTTTACTCCCACTAACCTTCGGATATATACATTGATCAACAATGTTTTCTTTAAAACCAAAGGTTAAAACAGTTTGTTTAAACTTTAAGTACCATTGTCGGGAGGCCTGTTTTAGTCCATATATTGATTTCTTTAATTTGCATACCAAGTGCTTCTTTTCTTTTTGTGAGAATCCTTCAGGTTGACTCATATATACCTCTTCATGAAGATCTCCATTTAAAAAAGCAGTTTTTACATCCATCTGGTATAGCTCGAGATCGTAATGAGCAACCAGAGCCATAATCACACGGAAAGATTCCTTTCTCGATACCGGAGAGAAAGTCTCTTTATAATCAATGCCTTCTTTCTGAGTAAACCCTTTTGCCACAAGACGGGCCTTGTATTTCTCTATGTTACCTTTGGAGTCCCATTTGATTTTATAAACCCACTTGCATCCTACAGGTTTAACTCCTATAGGTAACTCAACAAGATCCCATACCTTATTGTGGTTCATGGATTCAATCTCATCTTTCATGGCATTGTACCATTCTGTTGCATTACTGCTATTTATGGCTTCGGAAAAACTAAGAGGATCATCAAAGTTCTGACCATTCTCATAAAGATAGACAATATAATCGCTAAACATAGCCGGTCTTCTCTGTCTTGAGGATCTTCTTAAATCTATCTGATCATCCACTTGTAAATCTTGATGTGGATTATCAATGATAGGTTCACCTTCACTTTGTGGTTCCAAAATAACTTGTTGTTCTACTGGAACTGGAACCATCAAATTATTAGGAACAATAATGGGTATATTCTGTACAGAATCTAAATGCTCTTGAATTTCATCAAATTCAACGAATCGAGGTTCAGAGCTCCCACTAACTGTTTCATCCTCAATAAACCGTGTTGTTTTAGTTTCTGTAATCTTTATAGGAAGTGATGGACAGTAAAACTTATACCCTTTGGACCTTTCTGAATAACCAATAAAATATCCTGAAATGGTTCGAGGATCTAATTTCTTTATTTGTGGGTCATACAATTTGGCCTCAGCTTGACAACCCCATGTATGAAAATGTCTTAAACTGGGTTTCCTACCTGTCCAAATCTCAAAAGGAGTCTTAGTGACAGCCCTAGTAGGGACCCGATTAAGAATATATATGGCAGTTTTGAGCGCCTCACCCCACAATGATATCGGAAGGGTAGAATTACTGATCATACTCCTGAGCATATCAATTAATGTGCGATTCCTTCTTTCAGCAACACCATTCTGCTCAGGTGTGCCTGGCATGGTGTACTGTGGAACAATCCCGCACTGCTCTAGAAACTTAGCGAAAGGCCCAGGAACTTGGCCTTTATCTGTCTGTCTACCAAAATATTTATCACCCCTATCTGATCTGACCACTTTTATCTTTCTCTCGAGTTGATTCTCTACTTCAGCCTTATATGCCTTAAAGGCATCTAATGCTTCAGATTTCTCTTTAAGCAAGTAAAGATAGCCATATCGAGAGTAGTCATCAGTAAATGTGATAAAATATTTATGGCCAGTAAACGTAAGAGGGAGAGGTCCGCATATATCCGTATGAATCAGCTCTAATGTTCCATCATACCTTTTGGCACCTTTAGAGGAGGTTTTGGTCTGCTTTCCCTTTATGCAGTCCACACACGTTCCAAAATCAGAGAAGTCAAGATCATCCAAAATTCCTTCTCTAATTAACCTTTGGATTCTCTGTTTCGATATGTGTCCCAACCTCCTATGCCATAACATGAATGACTTTTCATTATTAATGCCACGTTTTGATCCAATATTTCCGTGCATGGTAAGAAGGATTTCACTATACGAATGATCTAAAGATACTTTATATAGATTATTTTCCAAAACACCAGAGCCAACTATCTCAGATTTGTAGGATAACGAAAAAACTTTATTATCAAAATTGAAACTATATCCCAAACCAACAAGTTTCGAAATAGAAATTAAATTCTTTGAAAAATTTGGAACATAAAAAGTATCACTTAGATCCAAAACATAACCACCAGAAAGAACTAATCTAAATGTTCCTACAAATTTAACTTTAGTTGGATTTCCTTCAGCAGTATAGATAGTGGCTTCATCTTTATTGGGTTTCTTGCGGTTTAG
This sequence comes from Tillandsia leiboldiana, assembly GCA_029204045.2. NCBI lineage: Eukaryota > Viridiplantae > Streptophyta > Magnoliopsida > Poales > Bromeliaceae > Tillandsia > Tillandsia leiboldiana. The sequence continues at coordinate 8,805,930 of CM055060.1, forward strand.
AAATCCCTGCACGGAATTCGCCACATGGCATGTGGCACCAGAGTCAATCCACTAAGTATTAGATGGAACAGAAACTAAATGCAACTCATGCATCAAAACCAGAAACTTACCTTTCTTCTGGAGCCATTTCTGATACTTTAGACAGTCTTTCTTTATATGACCCTTTTTCTTGCAAAAGAAGCACTTGGGAGTCCAATTACTTGATTGGCTTTGTGAACCAGACATGACTTCCAAGTTCTTCTTTTTCGAGCCATTCTTGCATTTACCATTCTTAGTACGCTTTATTTGTCCCTTGTGAGAAACAAAGTCAACTGTATTTTGTTTTTCTTGTATCAATCTGCCTTCCTCTTGCACACACATAGTCAACAATTCATTGATTGACCATTTATCCTTATGTGTGTTATAAGAGATCTGAAATGGTCCATATTCAGATGGTAAGGAGTTCAAAATAAAGTGCACTAAGAATGAATCAGAGATGGTTACTTCAAGTGCAGTGAGCTGCGCTGCAATATCTCGCATTTCCATAATGTGCTCGCGAATCGAGCCATTTCCGGAGTACTTCATGGAAGACAGTTTATTCATTAGGATACTTGCCAAAGCTTTACTGGAGCTTACAAACTGTTGCTCCACAGCATTTAAGAAATCGCGGGCTGTCTTACATTCAGGAATAGAGTTCCGAATGTTTTTACCGACACGCGCCTTCATCAGCATCAAACTAAGTCGATTAGAGCGCTCCCACTTTTCCAAAGATGCTGTTTGGATTGGCATACTTTGATCTGTAAGAGGAAGAGGTTTTTCCTCTCTCAGAGCCAAATCGAGATCCATACACCCTAATGTAAGCATAATCTGTTCTTTCCACTCCGAGTAATTAGAACCATTAAGCATAGGAACAGAATCACCAATAGGGACAAAGGATGAAGTCATAGCTGAAAAATAAAATGCATGTCTTTATTAATAAGAAACCACATCATAATATTCCACACCAAAATTAGAAAAATATAATTTATATGACATCACAACACCTCCTTTGGGAGCAGAATTATGAGCATAAATATTTTTCTTTCTTTCTTTATGCATATACTTTATATGACATCATAACCCCTCCTTTGGGAGCAGAGTTACGAGCATAAATATGCAATTTCTTTATCAGAAATTAATTTAGACTTTCTGTAGATCGTGATAATTTCAAGTTTCCCATATGAAGAAATTGTCAGCTTTGGCCAGGCAAATTTCTCCAAACGAGTTACAAGAAAATTACTATCCTACACCACCCATATACCTTTATGTCTAGAATCATACTAAACAAAAATAATAGGGTGCAATTTTTACATGCACTTCTTTAAAGCGATTAATTCACTATTTCTTCTGAACGAGACCGCTTTGGCTTGCACCCGAACAGTTGAAACAATAAATTAATTTGACTTAGTGCCGTATAATTAACATGAAAATTATCCAAAAGAACACTACTTTAAAGTAAATTAATTTATTATTCTTTAGTTAGGGCCGCTTTGGCTTGCACCTAATTAATCGAAATAATAAATTAATTTAACTTAGCGTCTAGATTTAAATAATCTTACAATAATTATGATTATTTAATTTTCATGTTATGTTTGATCAAAATAACACTTTATGATATACATAAGTATAGATGCAATAATTTAAAATATAATATTGCAATCATAAAATTTATGTATATCCATATTTCATCATAAATATCAGATAAAAGAATTTATGATAAATTAATATTGTATGCAAAATTTAAATCCTTATGTGAACGGATTCTTTATGTTCACAATACTTTATTAACTCATGAATCGAAATAAGATGAATTAATAAACATAATAATTAAAAAAAAACTTTATGAATTCGGAACAAATAAATAAGTTTTTAATAACTTCAGATCAATCTTGATCTGTGTGGACAAGTGGTTGGTGCATTGTGAACTTATGTGAGAGCAAGGGCTTGGTTCGGGTTGAACCAGCAAACCTGGGCTGCATCTAGGGCAAGCCCTGTGATCCTGGCATTATCCAGAGATGGTTTGATATAGAAAGTTTTGTCTGGAAATATGTGGATTCAAAGATGAGTCATAACCAAGCCTTAATGCAATAATTGATTAAAAACAGTGTTAGGGTCTGTTTGGAAAATTGTAAAAGTGTACTCCTGGGTATTTTGGGGTCACTGAACGCGATGCTCGCGTTAAAAACAGAGTTGGAAGTCTCGGAGAAACAAAAATGCAAAAAGGGCTATGTTAGAGGAGAGTTTTATGACCCGAAGTTTTCCTCGGGTTCCGTGCTGCCGCAAATTGGTGAGCACGGTGTTCAGCATGATAAATGTCACCTGCTGGAAGTGACGGTTCGTTAAAATGAATTTCCAGTAAAAAGAACGAGCGAAAACAGTGCTAAAAAGAGGTTTTAAGTTGATTTGAAACTGTTAGATTAAAAGTTAAGTTAATTCCTGAACAATATGTTTAATTCAGGTCTGTTCGATCTACATCTGGTTTTCAAGTGATCTGTTGATACAAATAGTCGCCTGCGATATATCAGGTGGGTTTAACTTCGGTCCGAGATCTTTTCGGCCCTCGGTGTACGGTATTGGTTGGACTCCTGTTTTTGGTAACCTAGTTTATCTTGAGCCTGTCTGCCTTTGGTTGCAATATATATTGCTGTTAGTTGCTTTGACTGATTGGCCATTTCGTAGTTGCACTCCTATGCTTGATTATTATATTGATCTACCAATGCTTGAGCCTGCCCTTCCTTTGATTCAGTTATTTGCTACGTCATACCTGCTTTATGCCTGATTATGATCTTCTTTAGTGATCTTTACCATATCTGCTGATTAGTTGTTTCCAGTGGTTATATTATTGCTCTACATATTGCCATGCCTGTTTGGTCATCTGATAGTTGAGCTACGCCTGTTATCAGTTCTATTCTGCCTTACATGATTATTCTTAGTGCATCTGGTATTTATATCTTATCTTGGAACATTTCCATGGTTGATGAGTAAGCCTGTTTGTCCTGTCGATCAAATGATACACTGCTGAGCACATAGATTTGTTTAACTGATGTTTTTACCGAGCTTCGTAGGGTCGCCGGAGTCTGTTCTTGTTTGATAGGACAAAGGCAATTGCTCTGCGAGGTTTGGAAACCCAAGCTTCGTAGTGTCGCCTGAGTCTGTTCTTGTTTGATAGGACGAAGGCAATGCTCTTCGGGGTGTGGACTTTTCAAAATAGTTTTCTTAAAAATATGTGTTTAAGTTTTGTATTATTTGGTTGGTCTGCATGATTGAGTTGTGTTTTTCGGTTGAGCTTATGCTGAGTTGAGATTTGCCTTGGTCTTGCATATGAGTTGAGATTCAGTTGATTTGGTTATTGCATCCCAGTGGGGATTTCCCGGCTTGTTGCCGATTACCCGGTCAGTGGACCGCCAGTTTGAGCATTTGCACATGATTCGCCCGCACCGTTGTTCTTCACGTACACTAGCGGACTGATCCCCCGTAGCGGTGTACTTTACCGGTAAAGTGGTTAGCTGAGGCAACCCGTGACCCTAGTTTGGGGAATGTCAACCAGGTTGTGCCAAGTGGGCAGCCTTGCCTGAGGTCTTGAGAAGGCCAATATGGTAGCTTGTGATTGGGTCTTTGTGTTTTCATCTATTTGATGCATGTGTTGTTAAGTTGCTTTAACATGATTTTTTTGATTCTTTGATCTGGCTTCTAGTTATCTACCTATATTGCTGATTGTCCTAATTCCTTGATGCCTTGATTATAATCTCATTGTTATATTGCTGATTGTCCTAACTCCTTGATGCCTTGATTATAGTTTCATTGTTATCTTGCTGATTGTCCTAACTCCTTGATGCGTTGATTATCCTAATACATGTTTGTCCTGTTTTAAATTCTGGTAAAATTATCTACCATGCTCGTGCCCAGATTATAAGTTTTGCTTTCTTTACAGCACCAGTTATATATCTGCTTTACCCTAACCCCTGATTATTACTATCCTCTAGTATTGTATACCAGTAGGTACGATCTGCTATTTCTCGGCTCGTCGTGCCCACTGGGATACACTCCGGTGTGTCTCACACCCTCGGGTGACTGTTTTTCAGGCCGAGCGGGTGCTGGGATGTCGGGACGTGTTGGTGAGATTCCGTGTTAGATGTTGACCCTGGACAGCCGAAAGTTCATGTATTATTTGATGTTAAAGGAAAGAGTTGTAATTCAGATGTAAATAATTGTAAAGTTAATTGTAACTTTTGCATGTAGTTGTACGTAGTTAGTACTCTGATGATTGTTGCCAAGCTAGCCGTGCATATATAGAAAAGGCTCAATTCCATTGGGGATTGGGACTCTTCTATATATGTGGCGGTCTGTCATTGCCCTGGTTGTTTTTGCAACTCTGATTTAAAAAAAAAAAAAAAAAAAAATTTATACACTAGTTTTTGGACTCGGGGCGTGACAGATTAGATGGTATCAGAGAAATAGGAATACGATGTCTAGGTTTGGCTAGGAACGAACTCTAGGATGACTTGTGGTCACGAGAGAGCGCGGGGTTTCGGAATAGTGGTTTGGAACTTAGATGTGTTTCGTATTCGGGTTTTGAGAATCGTTGTTAGTGAAGAGTAGTCGCGGTCATGGTTTCGACCGTGGGATTGATGTTTCAGTGGAGCCAGAGGGCTCAGATCCGTACTTGTGGTTCAAAGATTGACCCCGTAATGGTAGTGACATTTGGTAAAGGTTATATTATCGACATAGAGACTGTGTAGGAAGGTATGTGATGTACCTTCAGATGTGAGTTGTGTCCCCAACTAGTGGTTGGCGATAGATCTATGGTATTTCGCCTTTCTTTTGGTAAGCACGTTGGCGGCCGACAACGTACTTCCGAAAGAACCGAGAAATACTCTGCCCTGTAAACGGGGAATATTCAGATTGGGTCTAAATGAGTAATCTGAGAGTTGTCAATATTATGTGACTGATTGTCACTACTGTGAACCTATTAGAGGCGTAATAGTGGATTAGTTAAGTTTAAGTTTCGGGGACGAAACTTCTTAAAGTGGTGAGTGATGTAGTAACCATGATTTTAAAATCCAGAATTCAGGTTTAAATAATTTTCAGAATTATTTAAATAGCAAAAATTAGTAGATAGTAGTGCAACAGTGGCCCTAAAATGTCGACTTTTGATCGGGGTCTGATCTGGAAAATCCGAGATCACCATTGCGATCGTCTCGTCGAAACATAGAAGTTTTATATTCATATGTTTTCGATCCGACGGTCGGATCTTCCAGAAATCAGAAATCAAAAAACGGGCCCCGCGACTTAAAGTGAATAGTAACCCTCGGTTTTTAATCCCTCGCTTTCACTAATGGCCGAACCACTATCTAGAGTTTTAACCTAGAGGTATGAGTAATGGATCCTAGCTATTTTCGACGTTCTGAGCGCAATGGCACTGACGGATTTCGCGTTTGGCGACCCGGGTGCATCGAAGTGCGTGCCACACGCTATATTGAGTCGAACTTTATGGAACGACTTTTAATCCGGGCGTCGAACGAACCAAACAAACACGCTACCTGACAGGTCTCGACGAGCCGGACGTCGTGGCGAAGTCCGCTTCGCAAAACGGCGACCGGATTGTCTCGAAATGCGTGAAAGGTGCCGAAAAAGCGGGTATTTTTGAAGAAACCTTAATATTTTATGTATCAAAATTAACAAGCTTAATTCACTAAGGTTCTGAATGCAATTGTGAGCTACAGCTGGGTCCTTAAGGCTTAGGGTTTCTTGTACAAGGGTTATTTTGCAAAATTGCAAAATCTAGCATTTATGCAAAGGTGTCTCTTGGTCTGCCCGTGGAGGTTACACGAGGTGGCTCTTGGGATTTCCTAACTCCCAAGAGTTATTCCTCATAAGCCTCGGATGCTGGGGTGGCCGAGGGAGATCACCCCATTGAAAAAAAAAAATCCGAGTGAGAGAGAAGGGTGAGGATTGGAGAGAAGTTGCTCCAACTAGGGTTCCTGGACTTCTGGGAGTTCTTCTGCTTCCAGGTGAGCAAACCCGAGCTTGCTGGAGGCTGCGCGTGGCCGTGGAGAGAACCGGCTTCTTCCTCATCTTCTCCAACTCCGGCGAGGTGAGTCCTATTGATCCAATGGTTTTTCAGACCCAAGACCTTTGGAAGTATCTTCCCTATAGCCTAAGGATTATTTCCAGACCACCCATGAAATGGGAAAAGCTCCGGTTGGCCGGCGGCCAAGTTGCACCGCCGGAGCTCCGCCCCGAGCTTTCTTTGCTTACGGCGATTTTTAATGAAAAGTAAAGTGATGGTCTTCTTCCTATTGACCTGTTCTTGCTTCCCTCCAAATTTGGAGTGTTTTGATGCTGTGTGGAGGTGGTGCGGAAGTGCCCTAGTTTGGGGAAGATGACCCCTTCGGCCGAGCTTGTTGCTCCGGCGCCGGCGAGGCTTCCCACCGCCGGCCACATGTACAGGAAGCTTTATTGGGTCGAGGGGTATCCACCCATGCTTTTGCATGGCAACCATGCAGCCCGAAATGGTGGGTGCCATGGTTGACCCGAGTTTGAGGCCGTTAATGGCGGCCGGCCGTCCGGCGATCTCCGACGACAGGGACATGGCCAGAGCTTCTCAAAAGCTTGCTAGAAAGCTTGTGGTGCTGTTCTTTGCACCTTAAAGCGGACAATAGCAAAGTTGCCATTGTTGAAGAAAGCTCGAAATGGAGCTTTGCTCCACCGCCGTCGCCGCCGTGTTTTGTTGCCGGCCACTGGCACAGAAAGTTTTCTTGAGTGATTTAGCACCTAGTTGGCCAAGTCATTTGATCCCAGATGCCTTAGGTTGCTGGTCACGAATTTCAAAGCAATGGAGTCATCTTTTCCACCTTGCCCGCAGCCAACCATGGGTGCAAAGATGCCCCAGGCTTGCAGGAGTTGTAGAGGAAGTTATGTGGAAACTTTCCTTCCAAGTTTGAGGGCTTAAGGTGCAGAATTGGCTGAGAACCAACTCGGGGAAGTTGTTGTGAAGCTTTGTATATATGGTGCATGCCAAGTGTTTGAGGAAATGTCTCAAAGAACTTCGAGGCAGAATTAAGCTTCAAGTTGTATATCAAACTTACTCAGGAAGGTCCCCTGAGCTTGATGCTCACTTCAGATCAATCTTGATCTGTGTGGACAAGTGGTTGGTGCATTGTGAACTTATGTGAGAGCAAGGGCTTGGTTCGGGTTGAACCAGCAAACCTGGGCTGCATCTAGGGCAAGCCCTGTGATCCTGGCATTATCCAGAGATGGTTTGATATAGAAAGTTTTGTCTGGAAATATGTGGATTCAAAGATGAGTCATAACCAAGCCTTAATGCAATAATTGATTAAAACAGTGTTAGGGTCTGTTTGGAAAATTGTAAAAGTGTACTCCTGGGTATTTTGGGGTCACTGAACGCGATGCTCGCGTTAAAAACAGAGTTGGAAGTCTCGGAGAAACAAAAATGCAAAAAGGGCTATGTTAGAGGAGAGTTTTATGACCCGAAGTTTTCCTCGGGTTCCGTGCTGCCGCAAATTGGTGAGCACGGTGTTCAGCATGATAAATGTCACCTGCTGGAAGTGACGGTTCGTTAAAATGAATTTCCAGTAAAAAGAACGAGCGAAAACAGTGCTAAAAAGAGGTTTTAAGTTGATTTGAAACTGTTAGATTAAAAGTTAAGTTAATTCCTGAACAATATGTTTAATTCAGGTCTGTTCGATCTACATCTGGTTTTCAAGTGATCTGTTGATACAAATAGTCGCCTGCGATATATCAGGTGGGTTTAACTTCGGTCCGAGATCTTTTCGGCCCTCGGTGTACGGTATTGGTTGGACTCCTGTTTTTGGTAACCTAGTTTATCTTGAGCCTGTCTGCCTTTGGTTGCAATATATATTGCTGTTAGTTGCTTTGACTGATTGGCCATTTCGTAGTTGCACTCCTATGCTTGATTATTATATTGATCTACCAATGCTTGAGCCTGCCCTTCCTTTGATTCAGTTATTTGCTACGTCATACCTGCTTTATGCCTGATTATGATCTTCTTTAGTGATCTTTACCATATCTGCTGATTAGTTGTTTCCAGTGGTTATATTATTGCTCTACATATTGCCATGCCTGTTTGGTCATCTGATAGTTGAGCTACGCCTGTTATCAGTTCTATTCTGCCTTACATGATTATTCTTAGTGCATCTGGTATTTATATCTTATCTTGGAACATTTCCATGGTTGATGAGTAAGCCTGTTTGTCCTGTCGATCAAATGATACACTGCTGAGCACATAGATTTGTTTAACTGATGTTTTTACCGAGCTTCGTAGGGTCGCCGGAGTCTGTTCTTGTTTGATAGGACAAAGGCAATTGCTCTGCGAGGTTTGGAAACCCAAGCTTCGTAGTGTCGCCTGAGTCTGTTCTTGTTTGATAGGACGAAGGCAATGCTCTTCGGGGTGTGGACTTTTCAAAATAGTTTTCTTAAAAATATGTGTTTAAGTTTTGTATTATTTGGTTGGTCTGCATGATTGAGTTGTGTTTTTCGGTTGAGCTTATGCTGAGTTGAGATTTGCCTTGGTCTTGCATATGAGTTGAGATTCAGTTGATTTGGTTATTGCATCCCAGTGGGGATTTCCCGGCTTGTTGCCGATTACCCGGTCAGTGGACCGCCAGTTTGAGCATTTGCACATGATTCGCCCGCACCGTTGTTCTTCACGTACACTAGCGGACTGATCCCCCGTAGCGGTGTACTTTACCGGTAAAGTGGTTAGCTGAGGCAACCCGTGACCCTAGTTTGGGGAATGTCAACCAGGTGGTGCCAAGTGGGCAGCCTTGCCTGAGGTCTTGAGAAGGCCAATATGGTAGCTTGTGATTGGGTCTTTGTGTTTTCATCTATTTGATGCATGTGTTGTTAAGTTGCTTTAACATGATTTTTTTGATTCTTTGATCTGGCTTCTAGTTATCTACCTATATTGCTGATTGTCCTAATTCCTTGATGCCTTGATTATAATCTCATTGTTATATTGCTGATTGTCCTAACTCCTTGATGCCTTGATTATAGTTTCATTGTTATCTTGCTGATTGTCCTAACTCCTTGATGCGTTGATTATCCTAATACATGTTTGTCCTGTTTTAAATTCTGGTAAAATTATCTACCATGCTCGTGCCCAGATTATAAGTTTTGCTTTCTTTACAGCACCAGTTATATATCTGCTTTACCCTAACCCCTGATTATTACTATCCTCTAGTATTGTATACCAGTAGGTACGATCTGCTATTTCTCGGCTCGTCGTGCCCACTGGGATACACTCCGGTGTGTCTCACACCCTCGGGTGACTGTTTTTCAGGCCGAGCGGGTGCTGGGATGTCGGGACGTGTTGGTGAGATTCCGTGTTAGATGTTGACCCTGGACAGCCGAAAGTTCATGTATTATTTGATGTTAAAGGAAAGAGTTGTAATTCAGATGTAAATAATTGTAAAGTTAATTGTAACTTTTGCATGTAGTTGTACGTAGTTAGTACTCTGATGATTGTTGCCAAGCTAGCCGTGCATATATAGAAAAGGCTCAATTCCATTGGGGATTGGGACTCTTCTATATATGTGGCGGTCTGTCATTGCCCTGGTTGTTTTTGCAACTCTGATTTAAAAAAAAAAAAAAAAAAATTTATACACTAGTTTTTGGACTCGGGGCGTGACAAGTTACAAGAAAATTACTATCCTACACCACCCATATACCTTTATGTCTAGAATCATACTAAACAAAAATAATAGGGTGCAATTTTTACATGCACTTCTTTAAAGCGATTAATTCACTATTTCTTCTGAACGAGACCGCTTTGGCTTGCACCCGAACAGTTGAAACAATAAATTAATTTGACTTAGTGCCGTATAATTAACATGAAAATTATCCAAAAGAACACTACTTTAAAGTAAATTAATTTATTATTCTTTAGTTAGGGCCGCTTTGGCTTGCACCTAATTAATCGAAATAATAAATTAATTTAACTTAGCGTCTAGATTTAAATAATCTTACAATAATTATGATTATTTAATTTTCATGTTATGTTTGATCAAAATAACACTTTATGATATACATAAGTATAGATGCAATAATTTAAAATATAATATTGCAATCATAAAATTTATGTATATCCATATTTCATCATAAATATCAGATAAAAGAATTTATGATAAATTAATATTGTATGCAAAATTTAAATCCTTATGTGAACGGATTCTTTATGTTCACAATACTTTATTAACTCATGAATCGAAATAAGATGAATTAATAAACATAATAATTAAAAAAAAACTTTATGAATTCGGAACAAATAAATAAGTTTTTAATAACAGATTAAAGTCCAATTAAAGAAAGATAGCCACAATCGTAAGAATTATATTGCCTCGGACCCAAAAAAAAAAAAAAGGCACAAACCACAAATTTATTTTTCTTCAATTAATTAGATTTTATTCAAAACAACTCATAGAGTCCCAAAATTACGACAAACCAAAATGATGCAGTGGTGTCGTACTGTAAGGTCACACATAAACAAAACCGAGTGGCCTTATGACGTCTTTTTCAAAATTGGGAAACTAAGAAATAACGATATCCAAATTAAAAAAAAGAAAAATAAAGCACATCAACAACAATAAGATGGCCTTTAACAAATCATACGACGTGGCAATATTTCAAGAAAATCTTGACTATATATAATTAGATTCAAAGTCTAAAATCCGTTTTTTTTTTTTAAAAAAATCATCATTATTCAATTCAATTTAATAAAGCATACAATATTAAATTTATCTAACTGGCTCTGATACCAATTGATGGAAATTATATGGCATAAAATATTAAACCAATACATACCAATATTCAGGATCATAAATAAAACTGTAAAATAACTTACAGAGCGTCATCGCGAAAATTCTTGATTAAACAGCGGAAGCAAGAAATTCGGTTGCAATACTAAACCGTACCGACCGAACTAGGTAATCTGGTTTCTCCTCCTTTCTCAGGCACTCTTCTGTATGGTGTGAATTTAATGGATAATCTTACCAGAATGCACATGAGTAGGTGGCAGGACCAGCACCCTTTATATAGATTCCAGATCGACTTCCCATCAAAGTCTGATTAGGATTCTATTTAATTTAAATAGATGGGAAATGGATAAGATATACCATATCAAGTAATTCTATATCTTTTAGGATTGACCTTATCTATAGTAAATCTAAATTTAAATATAATTAATTATGCCATATATATGGAAATCCTAACAGGGGAAGCCCATGTGCAGAGGAGAGCGGAGTGAGGAGAAGATGACACGTCGGCAGACACTCCATGTGCAAACACATGAATAGAAAGTAGTAGAAGGTAGAGGAATGAAGGGGCGCGTGTGCAAATGCGGGCAAAGAGAGAAAACAGAGGAAATTGAAAGAGGACGCACGGAGCAAGGGACGCACGCCATGTCGGCTCGGGATGCCTTGGAAGGCTCTACGCGGGCTCGGAAGAACTGAAAATTTATATTTTTTATTGATATAATAAGATAAGATAAGAATAGAATAGATTTGAGTATCTTTCTTACTCTACACATATAATAAGATAAGATAAGAATAGAATAGATTTGAGTATCTTTGTTTAATGCTACATGACACGCTACTCGGCTGCTAAAAGTTGACGGCCTATTTCCAAGGTCGGATCATCAACCTACTACGGCAGTCTTTTCATCAAGTACAGACCAAAAAAGTTGCAGCCTGCATCCAAATCCACTACGTGGCAAGGTCACAATACTTGTCCGCCCACCACATATTCTATTTCCCACGTCTTCCGGCCCTTGTCCTAACCAAACCGCGTTCTTCCGGAGCAGCCATCTCCATCTCCATCTCCATCTCCATCTCCCCTACCGACCAGCGGTCAAATCCGTTAGCTCTGGATGATCGTGTGCTTGATCGTAAGAAGGGAGAAGATGTTGGTTTGATGTGCGAAGAGCTAGGGTTTTTGTTTGAGGAGCTGGTGTTTTGTTTGTGATTTCGTTGATGAGTTTTAATTATTGACAACAAGTTTTGCGCCTCGCGGTGTTTCCGATCCACACCCCTGCGGAGCATAAGAACTTTTCCGGTTAGTATAGTTTATAGGTGAATTGATATCTTTGGAATTTTATGCTCTTTTTGTGCTTTCATTATGAATGAATCTGTTTGTTTGTGCTATGAAGTCCAAAGAGCTTTGAAAATCTGAATTCAATTTGGGTTCAGTTGCTCTCTTCGCTCGTAATATCTTTGCATCGTAATTAAAATGAAATTATATAAATTGATTTGCAAGATTCAGAGTTACTTGTGAACTTTTGAGAAGCTATTGTCTTACATCCTACTCGTCTCCTTATTTCATCTCTTAGCTTCATCACCATGGGCATATTTCGGATATTGATAAGATTCTAGGTTAAAGTAGAGAAAATTACAGGATTATTTGATACTTATGTTAAATTGTTAAATTAGGAAAAACTTTTACTTCGCGAGAGTCGACAGAAGTGTAGCATGCCTTTGTCATCACCTAAAATCATTCCGTGGAATTCTAATGATCATTTTGTTGGACGCATATGGGTGCAAAGTTATCCACCTAATGTTTGCGCATATCCGACCCGACCAATTTAGTTAAAACCCTTGACATGACAACATTAGCTTCGCGCCTTCTCATCGTTGTGGGGATAATTGAGCACTGTTGGATACTTGTTTTGAATGACTTTGATGACATATTGTCCCTGTATATATTCTTATTGATGTAACCTGAACTCCAAAATTAAGTAAATCACTTAATGAGATTTGAGCAATCAACTGAGGTTACATGAAGTTGATGGTACAAAATGAAACTTGGCCCATAGTTTCGAGACTTTCTACATACTCAATCTTGCATTGCAGATTAGAGCTATTTGGTCTATTGGCTGTTCGTCAAAGCATTTGGGAAAGATAAAAGAATAATGCAAGGCACCTAAAACTAATTGAGCAAAAGAAGAGACACGCAATGCCACCGGTTATATTAAAGTTTTTCATCTTCTGAAAGATAATTCTTCTATCATACACATCTATCTTCTTGTTTTTACTAACAATATGCAAAAATCGTCCATCAAAAGAACGATCTGAAATCTTTGGATTCCGTACTCTTCAATGGTAAAAATTGTTTTTTTCTCGATCTAGTTAACAGCTGAGAAACATTAAGAGAAAAGAGTTTTTTCTGTTAAGTAAATGAGAACAGTACCTGAGATCTTAGTCATTTGAAGGTGACTACAAGTCTGTGGCATAATTAGCATGGGATATGGATTATCCTGCCAACTGAAGATGGCTTAATAAAGTGAGAAGCCAGCCTCTTTTTTCATTGTGAAATGCATATTCATTTCACACTGTTACTTATTTAGCTCTCTATTGGTATTATCTTTTCTACAAAAACGGCCTGAATTGAGAGATTTAGTTTGGTCTGCTTGACTCCACGATGTTTTGATAATAATTTTTTTAAAACCTAATCAGATTAGTATATTGTGTTTAGCTTTCTTTATATCTTGGCTTTTAAGGACGATAGTGTTGATCTTAATTTTAGCAACATCAAAATGCGGCCCATAGTGGGAAAACTGAAAAGTAAGCAGATTAAAATTTGTGACGCAGTTTATCCAAACAGGTACAAGTGTCATTCAAAATTGTCAATAAGATAGCATTATTCTTCTTTGTCTCTTTCCAACATATTAGAGTTGTCTCTTTCTTATTGGCCGATCTAGCACTCTGGGTAGCTTTTTCTTTCGTTTTGAATCTTTTGGTACATCCTGATTCGCTGATTGATTCCAAGCTCATAAGTTGGTTTATAATGAGTACTCTTCATGAATTTGTTCGGCATCACTTCTGCTGCTACTGCACTTGTTGTCTTTTTCCCTTGATTGTAAAGATGATTATCATGGCTTTCTTTGTGTCCCTTTTTGCAGAGAACCTGCTTAAGAGGATCAAACAGAGGAGCAAACAGAGGAGCAAGAGCGACGTCATAATCCTAGTTCAGAGTTGGATCATGTTATGTTAGCGATATCAGGAATGTTTTTCCTATGCTTCAGTTTATTATGTCCTTGTTTTCATTCCAAAAGGAAAGATGCAAGCGAGGATCCTGTTCTAGCGAACGATATGAATTCAAGTAAGTTCATTACTAGATTGTAAATATCACATCATGACTGGGATATTTAATTCTGGTTAGGCATTATTTATAATTTTTTAGGGACGTAGGTTACTGAAAACTCTTTTATGTGATTTTTTTTTTTTCCTTCTTAACCATGTAATACCATTATCAGCCTTTTCTATTGCACATGACAATCTTTCTGTTGTCAATTTATTAAATTGTTTTGCTCAATGCATCCAGTCCTGATTCTGGATATTCGTGAAATCAAATATTGTCTGCATTTGATTTCTTATTTTCCTTGTTTCTCACACAGTATCAGTTGCTTCACTATACTTAAATAAATATTTTATAAGGAAGCAAGGTTCTTAGTTAACTAACATGAGGTTTCCCTAAATGTGACATGAAGTACCTTATAATATGTAATTCATTAACTTTCTTTACTCAGAATCCTTGCTTTAATTAGGATCACTTGTTGCTCTACAGTAAATTTGAATATTGCCAATTATTACTGGTGCATATTTATAATAGGAGTGATGTATTGTAGTTATAGCTCAGCCCTCAAATCATCCCGCCTCAGTTGAGTATATAAACCACATAAATCCTTGAAATATGTCAATATCTGTTGATTGATTGATAAAAAGATCTATGCAACTGCCTGTGTTGTAATTTTTGGGACGACGTAAGTGGATAATCTATTGATAGTATGGGTTGTTGAGAACTCGGATCAATACCTCTCATTTAGTTACAAACGAGGGATAATCTCTTCTCCTTGTATGCTGAAGGCATAACTACTCCCTCTTTTCAAATGGGCTAGTTGAGCTTTCAAGTTTTAAACCTTTGAATCTCTCTTTGCTTTGGCCCTTCTAAACTACATGATCTTAACATATCATGCACAATCTCGCTAAATCCTAGATGACAGGTAATGCTTAACAAAAGTGGTACTGAATGTAAGGGAAATGGCTGCTCAAAATTTCTGTTTCGAAGATGGTATCATAAACTCATTTGAGACTTGGGAAATCCTTAAAACACTCAAGAAGTATGGCTCTAATCAAATGAAGTTGGTCAGTGTTATTACTATATGTTTATTTGTCCATATTTCTAAGGGACATTGAAGTTGATTTTGATGCTTCTCTCTCCAAAAAAGAAGAAGAAGAAGAAGAAGAAGATGTTGATTTTGATGCTTTTAAGATCAATATTGCGGGTGTCGAAGACAAGATTTAGCTTCTACAAGCAATATTTAACCCAGAATAAGTATTGCTTAACCGAATATTTAGAAGCAAATATCAGTAAATACTAAATAGCCATGCAACAATCAACTTATGTTTTCGCTAGCTTACGTGGCATCCAAATACTTATTAACGCTTTAAGTCTCCAATTCTTCGTATGTAACATATCCTAGTTGTGGAATAAACAAGCGAAATGTCTTGGCATTAGTGCCTACATATTTATCGAAACTTTCTTTTTCCCTATTTGTGTATTTTTTTTGCCTACATATTTATCAAAACTTTCTTTTTCCCTATCTATGTTTTTTTTTTTTTGAAAGAAGTTATAAAAATTTGCTCTTCACATAATTAATGTACAATTTGCACATGTATCAAAACTTCGCATACATGTTTTTTCTACGTTCTAGAGGTTTGGTTGCATCTTTCTATTGAAGGTAGGCTTGTTAACAGAGTAAAGAGATAATTACATTCAACAACTTGAGTAAATTTAAGATGAACGATCAGAGTGTGCTCCTCTTTAGGTATTTCCTCTGGGATTTCTTACTTGGAAACAGAAACTTTTAGTTTTGCCTTACATATTCTTTTGTAATGAGTTATTGATCCCTGCGGAGGGAAAAAAACATTTGGAGACAATTAGAAGAACATGGACCTAAAATTGTTTGCGGGTAGGAGTTTTGGAATTTTAAAGAAGTGGCTATTAGTTTCAATATTTCTTCACTCTTCTCAAATTAGCTTACAGTGGAATCTTCTCATGAACTCAGCAGTAAACTACTTTCGTTTAAGCATTATATTTGTGTATTTGACCACAATTTCTGCTGTATATGGAACATCCTTGACAGTGTAGTGTTGATTCTGCTGTTGCAGTGGGTTCTTCGGAAATGAGATCGGATTCAGATAGAACGCCTAGAATTTCATTTCGAGTACCACCAAGTCCTATATATTCCCCGTCTCCCCGATCAAGGGCTATGGGCCCATTGCATCTAACTCTTGAGCAGATTACTAAAATCACTCAGAATTTTTCTCCTGCTCTAAAAGTGGGTGAAGGTGCTTTCGGTATTGTCTACAAGGGTGAGTTCCCAGATGGTCAGGTTGTTGCTATTAAGAGAGGAAGGCAGGTAATATTTAATTCCTCTTCCAACATTTTCTGAGACTTGCCTAATTCTATTTATAGCTTAACATAATTTTTTATCAAAGAAATGCTTTTGCTGTTAAATACCAACCTTAGTAACATAAGAAGATTCTTTTTCTTCTTAGCTCACCCTTTCTACCATGATAGATATGCTATGATTTATTTGCAGATACTTCACTGAACCACATCATCCAACCTTTATTTAAAAGTTCATCAACCTTTTTCCTGAATACTAGTTACAAAATAACAAGTTGTTACGTAGATTGATTTGTAAACGAGAAAACAAAATTGCAATGAAAATGATATCATGTCTGAACATATTATGGGAGTTCAGTGAGATAACAGGTGAAGCCAGCATAGTAACTTAGTGGAAATGCTTATAACAGATGCTACTATTGAATCTTTAAAGGGGATAATGAAGAATCGAGATGAGAAAAGTTAGTTTGGTTTGTAGAAATTGATTGTAAAACAAAATAAGGAGAGCCTAAATGATCAAAACTATAAAGAATTACAGTTTTAAAAAAGTGCCTAAATGATCAAAACTAAACATAATTATAGTTTAAGCAAATGCTGATCAACAAATACTTCATACTTAACAGAGTGTAAAGTAGGTTTAAGAGGAGCAGGTGAGACAACATAAAAATTTGAATTAGTAAAGCTTGGTTCCCATCAATTTACTGTTTTTCTATACATATCATGTTGTGAATTAGTCCTCAAAGGGCTACTTTATTATAAAATTTTTGGATTAAGTTAGTTGCTACACAACCTAAATTTACAAACTCTTTCATTTATTTTTATTAGTGAGCTGTGTGTAGTGTTTGAAATGCGCCTCAGCGCCTAGGTGTGAGGCCCAGGCCTCAGCGCCTCAGCAAACCTAAGTATGCTTGCTGAGGCGTGCTGTCACGGACTTAAGCTTTTCGCCTAGCAAAAGCCCGTGCGGCGCCCGTCTTCCTGCTCGAAGAGGGCAAGCCTTGCTCTCTATTTGCTAGCCTGGACCTTCGCGCCCTACGACTAAATGCAAAAGTAGAGAAAAGAGAAAAGAGTAGTGGTTCCGCAGAAAAAACTAAGTACACTCTTTACTTAGAAAATAACTCTACAAGATACAACTCTCTCTTGCTCTTGTTGAACAACTCACACTTGTTCCCCTTTTGCCTTAGCCAACTCCCCTATTTATAGGCTTATGTACAACTCACACACTAGCCTACATTTACAAGCCATGACCCTTGGCATCCCCATGACCCTTGGCATTCCATTGGCATTAATGGTGGACTCTTGGCATTCTCATGACATTAATGGTGGTGGTTGCAAGTCTCTTCACCTCCCAAATGTCTCTTTGCCTCCCATAAATGTGGTTGGGCTAGCTTGACAAGCCCAAGTCGGTTTGGGCTAGGAACTTAGACTAGAATTTTCTAAGTCCCTAACAGTGCGCCCAGGTTATGAGGTGCGCCTCATTATATTCAAGTTTAATAGCAATTTGGGTTTAGGTTATTAGGTTCTCAGGGTCTCACATTTTATCTTTATATATTAGCCCATTAAGGGAATTAAAGAAGCCCTAAAAAGAACCCCAAAAAGAACCCTAAAAAGACCCCATTCTCTCCCTCTCGTATTCTCCCACCTCCCATCTCTCTCCAACATTAACCAGCAGCAGTGACAAGCAGCAGGTAGCAGTGGCTACAAGCAGCAGTGGTAGCAAGCAATGGCAGCAGCGGCAGCACACAGCAGCATGTGACCTCTATACTCCAGATCTTCTATTTTGAACCCTTTTTTTAGTTATTTTTTATGGGATTTGATGTTTTGGTGAGGTTTTTTTTTTCATTTTTTAGCCTATTTTTTCTCTTTTTGTTTAGTTGCACATATGTAATTCCTTCTTTGCGTTCTTTGTTCCATTCTTCTCTTAGATTTTCTTTTCAAACTCTTTGTGAATTTAATTTTTCTAATCTTACAATTTTATTCTTAATTTGTTGTTCTCTACTTTTAATTGACTTTTTTTTATGTAGAAAATTAAATTAAGCTATACTTATCATGAATGCTTTATTTTTATTATATTTATGCCCCACCTTCTTGAGGCATGAGCCTTGCGGTGCGTCTCGCGCCTAGACTCCAGAAGGTCTTTGCGCCTCATTGCGTCTCATGCCTTTTCAAACACTAATGCCTGTTTGCTGAAGAGTCTTGCTTTTTTTTTTTAGAATGTTTTTGGCTATTTTAATGTTTGTACCTTTAACTTATTGTCAGGAATATTGTGCTTCTTTACGAGCTGAATTTAGCAATGAGGTTGCACTGCTTACCACAATCGAGCATAGGAATTTAGTCAGGTTATTGGGTTACGTCGATGAAGGAAATGAACGCCTTATTGTTGCTGAATATGTCCCAAATGGCAATCTTAGGGAACATTTGGATGGTAACTTTGTAAATCACTAATTTATTGTATTAAGGTAACTTATGGAGAATTATAGAATATGCCCACTTACCTGGCAGGTCAGCGTGGGAATATTCTGGACTTCAGTCAACGGCTGGAAATAGCCATTGATGTTGCTCATGGATTGACTTATCTCCATCTATATGCAGGTGAGTTTTCTCGATATATTTTGCATAAATTCGTGATAAATTTGTCAAAAAAAACCTATGATTCATTAAAGTTTTCAACTTAGATGTTAGTTGTACACTAGCGGATGTTTGACAAAATCCTATGTTGGGGTAAAAAAAAAAAATTATATAAAAAAAAGGGGAAAAGATTATGGTTGGTCCGTATATTTCTAAGCTCAAAATTTTTAACATATTAATAGGTCATTTGTGAACACAAGCTTAGGCCATTTGTGAACACAAGCTTATGGATCTCATTAAAGTTCCGTCAATTTTTTTTGTCTACCAAATCAGTCGGATCCTATTTTTCTACCCAGCGGGCCTTACATTATAGTCAATTTCTTGTTTAAAGATTCAATTTCAAAAATTATGTTCAAATTGAATTTTGAATTTTGAATTTTGAATTATGAATTATGAATTTTCAACCAAATTTCAAAACATCTCTCAACAGGTTTATCCAAACTCATATTTCATTCATATTTCATTCGAAATTTAAATTTGCAACCAAATTTCAAAATATCTCTTAAATTCCACCTGTACCCAAATTTAAATTTTGAATCCAACCGAAATTCCTCATGCGTCAATTATCTCAAACACACTTATCCAAATATTCAACCACATTTTAAAATATCTCTCAATTGACTTACCCAAACTTGCCTATATCCTGTTTTGAACTTTTGAATCCGAGCAAATTCCCTCGTTCGTTAACCGTTCAATTTTGAAATTTGAACATATTCAATTTCGAAATTTAAAAATTAAAATTTAAATACAACCATACTTCCTCAAATTTGAACATAACCGTTCAATTTTAAAATTTGAACATATTCAATTTTGAAATTTGAAATTTGAAATTTAAATACAACCATACTTCCTCAAATTTGAACATAACCGTTCAATTTTGAAATTTGAACATATTCAATTTTGAAATTTGAAATTTAAAATTTAAATACAACCATACTTCCTCAAATTTGAACATAACCGTTCAATTTTGAAATTTGAACATAATCGGTCAATTTTAAAATTCGAACATATTCAATTTTGAATTTTGAAATTTGAAATTTGAAATTTGTTTGAACCATACTTCCTCAATATATTGAAATTTGAACATATTCAATTTTGAAATTTGAAATTTAAATATAACCACATTCCCGCAATATTGAAATTTGAACATAACCTTTCAATTTTAAAATTCGAACATATTCAATTTAAAATTTGAAATTTGAAATTTGAATATAACAATTTCCCCAACGTATTCAAATTTGAACCACGTATTTTCCTCAGCGAACCCATATTTCTACACACGTTTTTTCCTGAACGAATCCATATTTTTACGCAAGTTTTTCCCTCAACAAACCCTCACAGCACACACGCTTTTCCCTTAGCTAACCCCAACAAATCCCACGCGACCTCTCTCACATTCAATATACCAACCCACTCCCACTATACTATAAATAGGGAAAGTAGAAAGGAGAAAAGCCACCAAAACCTCCCAGATTCCACCACATATACCACAACGCAATATCCCACAAAAAAATAACAACCTCCTCAATTCTCCCACACACCGTACGTTTCCAATTCCCCAATTACATTTGGACAGCTTCAATTCTCGTACCTTCGACTTCCTCATCACCTCACCATTT
The DNA here is from genome assembly GCA_029204045.2 of Tillandsia leiboldiana. Taxonomy (NCBI): domain Eukaryota; kingdom Viridiplantae; phylum Streptophyta; class Magnoliopsida; order Poales; family Bromeliaceae; genus Tillandsia; species Tillandsia leiboldiana. The sequence goes on from CM055060.1 coordinate 8,826,635, forward strand.
ACGACCGTATTGTATCTTCTCAGGCGTACTCTCTCAGGTAATATATAAAAAAAAAAAAGAATATTTTACCAAAGACTCCATTTGAATCTTGTTTGAAATCGATTATGGATTCAAAGAAATTTCTGTTTGTTTCGATATCCCCTTTTATTTTATTTGGGGTCCGAAGAAAATCCCCTAATCTTATCTTGGGGTTCGAAGAAATCTTTTTTTTAAAAAAAATTTGGGGTCTGAAGAAATTCCCGTTATTTTATTTTGATTTGGGATCCGAATAATTTGGGGTCCCCGTTATATTCTTCTTTTTTTTTTTATATTACCTGAGAGAGTACGCCTGAGAAGATACGATATGGTCGGAAATGGTGAGATACGATATGGTCGGAAATGGTGAGGTGGTGAGGAAGTCGAAGGTACGAGAATTGAAGCTGTCCAAATGTAATTGGGGAATTGGAAACGTACGGTGTGTGGGAGAATTGGGGAGGTTATTTTTTTGTGGGATATTGCGTTGTGGTATATGTGGTGGAATCTGGGAGGTTTTGATGGGATTGCGTTGTTCTCCTTCAGACAAAAAAAATTTCCCTATTTATAGTGGGTTAGCTAAGGGGAAAAACGTGTGTGGGAATATGGGTTCGTTGAGGAAAATACTTGGTTCAAATTTGAATACGTTGGGGAAATTGTTATATTCAAATTTTAAATTTCAAATTTTAAATTGAATATGTTCGAATTTTAAAATTGAAAGGTTATGTTCAAATTTCAATATTGCGGGAATGTCGTTATATTTAAATTTCAAAATTGAATATGTTCAAATTTCAATATGTTGAGGAAGTATGGTTCAAACAAATTTCAAATTTCAAATTTCAAAATTCAAAATTGAATATGTTCGAATTTTAAAATTGACCGATTATGTTCAAATTTCAATGTGTTCAAATTTCAAAATTGAATAGTTATGTTCAAATTTGAGGAAGTATGGCTGAATTTAAATTTTAAATTTCAAATTTCAAAATTGAATATGTTCAAATTTCAAAATTGAACGGTTATGTTCAAATTTGAAAAAGTATGGTTGTATTTAAATTTCAATTTTCAAAATTGAATAGGTTCAAATTTTAAAATTGAACAGTTATGTTCAAATTTGAGGAAGTATGGTTGTATTTAAATTTTAATTTTCAAATTTCGAAATTGAATATGTTCAAATTTCAAAATTGAACGGTTAACGAACGAGGGAATTTGCTCGGATTCAAAAGTTCAAAACAGGATATTGGCAAATTTGGGTAAGTCAATTGAGAGATATTTTAAAATGTGGTTGAAGATTTGGATAAGTGCGTTTGAGATAATTGACGCATGTAGAATTTCGGTTGGATTCAAAATTTAAATTTGGGTACAGGTGGCGTTTGAGAGATATTTTGAAATTTGGTTGAAAATTTAAATTTCGAATGAAATATGAGTTTGGATAAGCCTGTTGAGAGATGTTTTGAAATTTGGTTGAAAATTCAAAATTCAATTTGAACATAATTTTTGAAATTGAATCTTTAAACAAGAAGTTGACTATAATGTAAGGCCCGCTGGGCAAAAAAAATAGGATCCGACTGATTTGGTAGACAAAAAAATTGGCGGGACTTTGATGAGACACATGAGCTTGTGTTCACAAATGACCTATTAATATGTTAAAAATTTTGAGTTTAGAAATATACGGATCAACCATAATTTTTTCCCCCTTTTTTTTTTATATAATTTTTTTTTTTTACCCCAACATCCTGATGTAGTTATTTTTCGACATATTTTTAGTATGACAAGAATGCTATCCTGTAGAATATATTTGGCAGCTATTGTATAGTTATCTTCTGGATCTGCTCCTTTCTGTTCCCTTTCCCTTTAAACTGCATATTGTTTTTGCTCGTTGAGATTTTCTATCCTTTCAACCTTTTCTTTTGCACTGATCTCAGTTCAAGACTCTTTATTTATGACTTTGTTAGTACTACCCTTTTAGAATCAGTACTTAAATTTTAGGGAAAACTTTAAAAAGCGCCCCCTCCCCCTGTGGTACAGGCAAATTTACTACCTTTTGGTTCAAAGTGTAGCACTTTACTATCCTGTAGTTTTTGTTTTTTATGTTCCATAAGGACCTTCCATTAAATAGGGTAGCAAAACACTAAATTTTATGAACTACGGGTTACAAAGTGCTAAATTTAACGAATTGCAGGGCAATAAAGTGCAAATCACAAGATAGTAAAATACTTCATTTTATTGCACAGCAGGTTTGTATGGAAAATGAAAACAAAACCACAGGTAGCAGAGTACTACACTTTGAACCATAGGGTAGTAAATTGCAAATATTCTAGGCCACATCACATGGGGGCTTTTCAAAGTTTTATATTTTTATAGTTTATGTATTCTATCTACTTGCTAAAATTCATCTAAGCAGACACTATTTACTTTCTTCATCTAGAAAGTAAGGACATCTATATCATATGATTTCTACGAGTGTAACATGCACTGATTAGAAACATGAAACTTCCTTCGGTCCCGATTCAATATTATAAAACCATGCAATTGTACAAATCATTATTCTGATGTGGAAAACTTTAACAGTATGACTTATCTTAAAAGTTCATATTCTCATAATTTAAGTGTCTTTACGAACTCTTTTCTCCATGTTGGTACTACATTGCTCACCGTGGACTTTTCTTTCACCTATATGAAAGTGGTCATAGACAGTGTGCCCCTTGTTTTTCTTAATCTATGTAGGGAGATCCAAAGTCTGTGCTTTTGATGTTCTCTTACTACATCCATTTTCTTTTTTGTGCATCCAGAAAAACCCATAATTCACCGCGATGTGAAGTCATCAAACATTCTACTAACAAAGAGCTTGAGAGCCAAAGTGGCTGATTTTGGGTTCGCCCGAACTGGCCCAACTGAGATAGACCAGTCGCATGTTAAGGCCAGTGTTAAAGGAACATTCGGGTATCTCGACCCTGAATACATGAGGACGTACCATCTCACACCTAAGAGCGATGTGTTCTCTTTCGGTATACTACTACTTGAGATTCTCACTGCACGTCGACCTGTAGACACGAACACGAGGGAAAGTCTTGATGAAAGGGTTACCGTCCGATGGGTAAAGCATCATTGATGAAATTGAAGATCTAAGATTTTACTTGTATGAAAGGTTTTGTTGTGGGTTTTAATATTTAAAATCTTTTTTGCTCCTGTTTTTGCTGCAGGCCTTCAATAAATATAACCAAGGGAAAATAAGAGAAATCTTGGACCCTAGGTTACAAGAAGTGGTAGATGAGGAGGTACTGAAGAAGATTTTTGGTTTGGCATTCCAATGCGCAGCTCCAACCCGTCATGATAGACCGGCGATGAAAGAAGTCAGTGAACAGCTTTGGGAGATAAGGAAGGAGTATGGGAAGAGCCGTAGAAGAGAAGATGCAGTTTGCTGATTTTAAATAAAAGAAAAAACTAATCTGACAATAGAAGCATTGGTCATTTGATCTGGAAGAAGCTCAGCATTCTTAGGCTTTGTTGTGACTACGTGTCCATAAGCGATCGCATTGATGCTTTAATGCCCTCAAAAAACTTGAGAGCACTTTGAACCTTTGCTGCTCTGACGCTAAAATGTAGAGTTGGGAACCTCCGTCGGAGAAGTATTCAATAGAATACTTCTGCAGTAGAATCTCCGCTTCTCGGGAACCTCCACTAGAGAAGTGGAGCTTTGAAGTATTTCTCAAGGGAGCTCTTAAGCATTAAAATTTCATGTGGGGAATGCATTTCCATAATAGGCCATAGTCTAGATTGTCTGCAAAGTTTTTGTACATTTTTGTGAAGAATGGAACCTTCATTAATGTAAAATCCTGTTAGTTGATGATATCATGATAGAGTGTTTCTTGCAGCTAAAGCATTGAAGAAATTTTTGTTATTGACCCGTCTACAATGTGCATGTGATTGGTGTATATATACACCATTGCCCTCTTTAGTGGAACTTTAATCTCTTTGAAAGAAATGAGAAGTAAGAGAGCAAACTTCAAATTGGCCCCATGTGTTTTAGTGTAATTCACTTTTGCCACTATAATTCAAAATATTATACTTAGCTATTTTCTAAGTTTATTTTTGTTTTATCGTTCAGACTTGACATAAAATGGGATAGCAAAGTGATATCTTTTTCAAATGATAGGATAATGTAAATAGCATTTTATTATCCTATAATTTATATTTACCATTTTGTGGTTTATAAAAAATAACACTTTGCTATCATGTTTATTGTGAGAAATATTCTGGTATTGTTTTTCATAAATAATAAAAATATTGTGATGGATAAAGAATAAAAAAGTAATTTTATTTATTAACAGGTTAACGGATAACTTTATAAAAAAGATATTTTCGTAATTAAATATCACAAAAAAAAAATATTAATTAAAATACTTTCCTAGCTATTAATTTAAAAAATTTTAGAATTACAATTTAGGCATTAATTTAAAGAGTTTAAATTAAAAAATTTTAGAATTACAATTTAGACATTAATTTAAGGAGTTTAATTTAAAAATTTTAGAATTACAATTTAGACATTAATTTAAAGATTTTTAGAATTACAATTTAGATATTAATTTAAAGAGTTTAATTTAAAGAGTTACAATTTAGGTATTAATTTAAAGAGTTTAAATTAAAAAAATTTAGAATTATAATTTAGGTATTAATTTAAAAAATTTTAGAATTACAATTTAGACATTAATTTAAAGAGTTTAATTTAAAAATTTTGGAATTATAATTTAGACATTAATTTAAAGATTTTTAGAATTACAATTTAGATATTAATTTAAAGAGTTTAATTTAAAGAGTTTTAGAATTACAATTTAGGTATTAATTTAAAGAGTTTAAATTAAAAAAATTTAGAATTATAATTTAGGCATTAATTTAAAAAAATTTAGAATTACAATTTAGTCATTAATTTAAAAAGTTTAATTTTAAAAATTTTAGAATTACGATTTAGACATTATTTTAAAGAGTTTTGGAATTCCAAAAATAAAAACTCTCACTAAATTGAAAATTTTAAAATTTATAATATTTATAAAAATAAAAATTTTCAAAATAGAGATAAAATTACTTAATTATTCCTAAATAAAAAGATCAAAATAATTTTGTTTTGGGGTACCTGGTTGTGATCTGCTATTGTAGATCACAACTTAAAAATAATTAAATATGAACCGTTGAACCGGTATGAATGAATGAACGGTAATTAAAAAAAGAAAAAAGAAAAAAGACATGAGTATGGCTCGTTTATTGTCGGGTTCTTATTGTGAAATAAAAATTAAATTATGGGATGATTAAGTACAATGGTTTGAACGACAGGTGTAAATTGAAGTTTATCCAAAAAAAGAATTGATAAAATAAGGGAGTAAACTCTTCACACTTTTTTTTTTTTTTTTTGAGATATACTAGTATTGCTCCTATCCAGTACGAAATCAAAATTTTAACTTTAGGGGACCAAAAATATATTATACAAAATATATTAAATTTTAAACATTATTAATAAACAATTATATATAAGTAATTTTTTTGTTCATTAGCTTTCGAGTTTTAATATATATTTTTTTAGAAAAAGAATAAAATATAGTTATATTTACCATTAAAATAATAATATTTTAGATATTTATAAAAAAAATTATTTAAAAAAATTAAGTATTAAAATTTAGTATAATTTGCAAATCAAGTATTACGATATATCAAAAATTAAGTATTAAGATTTTTCATAATACGTTTGAGTCAATTAAATTTATATATATATTTAGTGGCCCACAAAATAATATTATTTTTTTTAAAAAAAAAATATTTTGGTCCCTAAAATTTACACTATTTTTATTTTTTTTAATAACTTAATAATGGACTGATATATAATTTTAAACATTTTTTGAGGTCCATAACTACTGTAGGTCTCCACGTAGCTTTGTCCCTGCTCTTATCCAAAATGAAAGGAAAGATACTAAGCTAACAAGATCTAGTGTGCTAAATGGGCTTCTTCTTTTTCCACCAAATGAGGTCTGTTGCTTATATACTCTCAAAAAGTTTTCCACTTTTTTATTTAACCCTCTTAGAAGTCTAATGTTAAAAATATACTTTTAACAATCTAAATTCTTTCAAATATATTTCTAAAATTAAATTTTGTTAGTGAATTATTACCCACCATCATTATCTCTGTAAAATTATTATTTTACCATTTCAAATATACCATTCTACTGTCACCAAATTTTTTATTTGTCCTTACATTAGGAACAAAAAACTACTTTAATTTTTGTCTTTTCAAGTATACCTTTTTACCGTTACCAATTTTTCTTATTTGCCCTCAAATTAGAGGCAAAATAGATATTTTAATTTTTTTAACTCTGGTAAAATTTTAATCCAGATTTAATTCGAGATAACTTAACGATTTATCACGCCCCGAACCCGAAACGTAATAGACACGGCGTACCTGCTAGATAAGCAAATACGCAAAACTACATAACCAAATAGAGAAGAGACATAACGATAATCACAGGAAAAACTATTGAATCCAAAAAATCATAAATTTGAGGTAACAATAAAATTAAGATCAGAATCAAACTAATTCTCACAACTGAAAAACTAAAGTCTACAACGAACTACTAAAGAAATGTTTGGTTCAGCATATACCACAAATAACAAAAATGCGATGTACGAAGAAAAACAACGAAGCAGAAGCAAATAAATTAGATACTAGTTATGAAGCCTAATTAATCACATCTAAATACATTATATATAAAAAGATAAAAGGGAACGACTCAAACGGCGACTGTCTTGTGTTCACTCGAACCCGGGCCTACCCGGCAAAACAATCCCGATACCTAGATAAGCAACCATATACCATATTTGTCAGATTAAACATACAACGACATAAATAACAAAAGTTCTGAAATAAATTAATTTAAGTGACTAGTCTATCATTTGCAAAATTTCAGAAAATAGAGATTATCAAATAATAAAGTAATCTTCTTTTGTAAATCAAACGAAATTAAAATAAATAAGTCTTCGGTAACTAACTATTTGTCAGATTAAACATACAACGACATAAATAACAAAATTCTGAAATAAATTAATTTAAGTGACTAGTCTATCATTTGCAAAATTTCAGAAAGTAGAGATTATCAAATAATAAAGTAATCTTCTTTTGTACATCAAACGAAATTAAAATAAATAAGTCTTCGGTAACTAACTATATAGAGTGACTGGTTGGCGAAATCCAGAAATACTCGTAGGCGTAAAATAAAACAGAGACACCCAAAAGTGCATATACAGAACGGAGGCCCTCAAAAAACACGAATACAAAACAGAGATGCTGATAGGTGCAGGCACCCGAAGGCGCAATACAGAGTCGAAACTAACTTCTATAACAGAGCACATATCGACATGACCAACATTAGTATAGCAGAATATCAATAGATTTATAATTTAAAATACTTATCCAATCACTAATTTACAGAACAAATTGTCAAATTTCGAAAATATTATACTAACAGGAAACGCCAATCAAAGTTCAAACTCAATTTTCACATGTAATAATATGCTTAGCCCTTAATTATAAAATCTATAAAATAGAAATTTTTTATAATCAAAATATTTTTCTATACTATATTGTAAAAGAAACTAAAGGGTGTCCGGTCGCTTACCTTAAACGTAACTTCTAAGGTGAGAAGCAATCTGGTTGAAAATGCACAGAGAATCAATCACCGAAACCCAAATTTAAAATTACGAATCTCTATAAACTACTAAAAGAATAAATACAAAATAAACATAAAACACAAAATATTAATCTAGTGAATGGAATCTAAAATAACAAACAACAAACATCACAAGTACAAAATAAGAAATTAACAATCACAAACTTACTAGTTTCCGATTGAGTCTTCAAAAAGAAAATAAACCCATCAAATACAAAACTAACTATTCCTACCAAGTATGAATAGAAAGAAGTGATGTACAAAACAACCAATTCAAATAGGTTCACAAAGGTTAACAATATTGGTTACAAATACTAACAAATAGGTTTAAATCGAGCAAGAAACAAGTTTAGAATGATAACTAAATGAAAACTTAACTATCAATCAAGAAAAGGTAGAACTCTAAGAATTAAACCATTCAAAAGAGTAAGATAATATGAATAGAATTTAAATATTAAATGAAGGTTATGGTGCTCGAAAAGAAAAATTTTCAAATATTAAAACATAGGTTTACAATCAAAAATTAGATGAGATCAACATTATGAGTAAAATGACACATGCCTTCTTTTAGGCATTTTGTCGAACAGTTGATAGGTAATTTGAAAAGCATGCCGAATGTAGAGAAATTGCACAACTAAATCTCATAGAGAATAAAGAGAAAAATAATAATACAATCAACAATGATTTTAAATTGATATAAATTAGATTTTAAAGATTTAAATTCTAATAATCAAGAGATGAACATTCCAAAAATTCACGTAACCAAGAATAAAAAAAAAAATGGATGTTCTCAAGATTTGGTAAAGAGACGAAAATGAAGGGAAAAAGACCTCTTCAAGGATGAAAATGACGACGTTGACGATGAGATCCCGTCGACGATGAACCAAAGATGTCAATTGCACTTGAGAGGGGTGGCGGCGCGGCCACAGACGACGGCGACAACGATGGAGGATGATCCAACGAAAGTGGCACACTTGCACGTGCAAGAGGGAGAGGTGCGACCTAAGAGAGAAAATAGTTCGTGGAAGGGAGAAAGAGATACGAATCGTTGGAAAGAGACTTAGGGATTTAACTAGTATAAAATGCCGCCAAATCCCTCAACTTTTAATATTTACAAATAGGTCCAATTTTAAAGAAAAAGACTCAAACAAATAAAATAATAGTATGAGGTGTTACATCCTCCCGCACTAAAAAAAAGTTTGGTTCTCTAAATTGAACATACCTTAGCTCTCAAAAGAGTTGAGGGTGTTTTGCTCTTATCTACTCCTCGAGCTCCCAAGTAGCCTACCCTCGGAATGGTTGCTCCACTGAACTTTAATATAAGGAATGGTCTATCTTCTCAAAATTTGCTCTTTTCGATCTACGATACACACTGGCTGCTCATCATAAGATAGATCCTTTCTAAGCTGCAAAAGTTCCTGCTCCACCACATGGCTCGGATCATGGACATACTTCCTCAACATAGATATGTGGAAGACATTGTGTACTCCAGCTAAGTATAGCGGCAAAGCAAGTCTATATGCTACATCGCCAATTCTTTCAAGTATATCAAAAGGCCCCCACATAATGAGAGTTAAGCTTCCCACGGATTCCAAAGCGCAAAATACCTTTGAATGCAACACTTTTAGAAAAGCATGATCTCCAACTTCAAATTCAAGTTGTCGTCTACAATTGTCAGCGTAGCTCTTCCGTCGACTCTGAGGTTCTCCTTAATCAGATGAACCTTTTTAATAGTTCGCTGGACGATCTCTGAACCAAATAGTTTTCTTTCACCAACATCATCCCGTCATAGAGGAGACCTACATTTCTTTCCATATAAAGCTTCAAAATGAGCCATTTGTATGCTAGCTTAGAAGCTATTATTGTAGGCGAACTCGACCAATGGTAGGTAATGATGCCAAGAGCCTCTCATGTCAATAACACAAGCTCGTAACATGTCTTCTAAAATTTGGACTATCCTCTCTGACTTGCCATCTGTTTGCGGATGGAAGGCGGTACTGAAGTCCAGTGGTTCCCAAAACTTTATGCAATCCTCTCTAAAAGTGAGCCATAAATTTTGAGTCACGATTAGACACGATCGAAACTGGAACACCATGCAAATGTACTATTTGTGCAATATAAAGCTCCACTAGTTTCTCCAAAGTCATACCCGTTTTTATAACTAGAAAGTGCGCCGACTTAGTCATTATGTCGACTATCACCCAAACTGCATCGTTGTTTTTCTCACGTCTTGGTAGAATAGTAGCAAAATCCATTGTTATTCTTTTTCATTTCCACTCAGAAATCGGAAGGGGTTGAAGTAAGACAGATGGTCTCTACTTGTCGACTTTTACACGCTGGCAAGTCAAACACTCAGCCACAAATTCTACAATTTTGCTTTTCATGCTACTCCACTAGAAGACGTCCTTCAAATCTCTATACATTTTGGTTCTTTCAGGATGCACTGAATATCCTGAATAGCTTCCTTCAAGATTTCATTTTTGAGATCGGAATTCCTAGGAACACATAACCAGTCCCTGAACCTCAAAGAGCCATCTTCGTGGACCCTAAACTCCAATTGTGCTCCCGATTCCACTAACTGTTGAGTCTTCTGAAGATGTAGGTCACTTGTCTGAGCGGACTTGATCTTATTAATCAATATAGGGTAAAATTGTAGATTTGTCAATTGAGCTTCAGACCCATGGATGCGAATTTTTATGTCGAGCCGTCTGAGGTCCTAAAAAATATATCGTTGAGAAGTTATCAGTGTCATAATGTTCCGTGTTGATTTTCTGCTGCAAGCATCGACTACAACATTAGCTTTGCCTAGATGGTACTTGATGTCACGCCCCAAGGTCGAAACTGCGACCCGGGCTCGCCAACAGATCCGCTGCCTATACAGAACCCCGCATCGGCGAAGCGTCTAACCTGCAAAGAAAAATATACTACAGCTAAACAGATATCAGAGCTGTAAAATAAAAAGCTGTAAAACTCCATCAAACACTGTACAACTGGATAAAAAGCTGTAAAACTCTATCAAACACTGTACAACTGAAAATAAAGATACAATATCCATCTCCAAAAAAATCAACATACAATATCCTCAGATACAAAACCCAGAACTCAACAGGGAGGGTAACCTGAAATAATACGTCAGTGTACAGGCTCACAGTACAAGTCATATCCTCACTACAATAGTCTCTCAAAAGAAGAAATAAAACTAATCTACTGACTGTACTACAAGTCTCCAATGTGGGAGTACAGCTACTCTCCAAAGTCAGGTAGGGATCTAGCTCGCGACTCCCTCGCCTCAAACAGCAACAGCAGAATCAGCATCTCCCACAGATGACTCTGCAAAACAAAGAAAAGGAAAGAAAAAGGAAGGGGAGAACCCCCAACGGGTGTGAGAACTACATCAACACGTAGTTCTCAGTGGGTACCGCCACCAAGCCCGACGGTCTGCCCACTAAGTCTACTAGAGGCATAAGATAACAACGCAGTAAAAACTGAACCAGAAAAGCTGGAGATATTCTACAGCTACCATGCCTCTAACTAAATGCTCAATAGGTGGTACAGATGAAAATATATGCAACTACTCGCACCCAAGGTGCTCAATCGACCCAATTGAACTGACTGCCTCTTAGGGTCCAGTCAAGCTGCGCCCACCTATTGCCACACATCCACAAGAGGACGGGACTTACGTAGGGCGTCCGTGACTGCCAAAACTGGCCCAGCCAGAGGGACTGCGTCGACAAGTTGCGATACGAAAGTAACAGACCCACTCCGGACGGGGCACTCGAGGGGCGCGACCCAACCGAGGAAAAAGGTATCCACGCATCTCTGTCGAGCTCAAAGTGGCTCATGCAGGCTATAATCAAAATCCACGCTCTCTCAGAACGGAAGGACTCAAGATCCTCTAACATCTCGCACGTCGGTCGGAGTACTCTCGACAACTCAGCTAACCAGCTCTCACGAATCTCAAGACACAAACGAAACACCCAACTCGCCACGCTAAACACACAGGCTGGAGATACTCCACAACCGGGATCGACCCACAACTCAGGGCTAACAAAACTGGTCGGAGGACATCAACGACCCGGGACCACCGTCAACCCAAACGGTTCCCAACAACACTGACCGGAAGATACTCGACGGCCCGGGACCACCATCTACCCAAACGGCTCCCAACAACACTAGCACAGGTTTAAACTCAGCTACCAAACTCCACTTAGCCCCCAGGCACGAGTGTAACAATGTCCCACAGAAACCTGACCACTCGGCCCACTACCCGAGCGAGGAAAATCTATGTCCAGGAAAAGATGCAAAGTGTGGGATGTCTAAGGCATAAAAAAACCTAGCCCAAGTGAAGGTTCTCTACTAGTCTGGTTAAACATACAACATATGACGGGGTGCTAGGTCAAGTTCCAACAATAGCATGTAATTAAACAAAGTATACATAGAAAATCCTCATCTCTCATAAGCATGCTTCCTGTCTCCTTTAGCGTGAAATAAACATATCCATCTAGCAATCAATCAAAAAGGGGTAACATTCCCAAGGTAAGCTTCTACTAATCATCATCATGACATCCCCTATCGCAATTCTCATAAACATAATATGGATATTATTCATTCAATTCTCAAATAAATACTGATACTAAGCTTACCACTCTATCACATACATAGGTACACTAGCATGCGATTATTCTATCAGATAGAATTAGAGAACCGTCCACCGGTTCTGGAGACGAAACAACCCACCTGAATCGCTTTCCGCAGGCAAAGCCGAAGTTGGTGAAGTGCATAGCCACTTGCTAACAAAATCTGCCAGAACCGCACCCTCGGCACACAGTCGTACAAGCCTCTGCTCAACCCAACATCACAGCCAACAATCAATCAACACCAAAAATAGCCCTCGTTGTTTTTACCAACCAGCACAGAAAAAGGGGATTTTCACCTGCGTGCGGTCCTTCGAAAAATTCAGAAAAATCACCGTTGTGATCCTCGCGACGAGTAGATACAAATCGAATACTTATACACCTTATTCCGACACCTGTAGGCCAAGAAACAATTAGAACATCGCCGAAAGCCAAAACCTTCACGAACACAAGCCTGCAGAAAATCAGTCCCAAAGAAGCTTAATTATCACCTTCGAAGAGTCCTCCAAAAATTCCGATAAAAATACGGGTACGTTCCTCTCGAAGCGTAGATGTCGATCGAGTCCTCATACGTCTCGTTCCGATGCCCGTAAACCGAGAAATCCCAACAATACTCCACCGCTGTCCAAAACCTCACAGTGGTACAAGGGGTCAAAAGATACCTCGGGAACCGTGCCAAAACCCAAAATAAGGCGAAGGGATCAACACGGAAATCGAAGGCGTACCTCTCGTGAACACGCTGCCGCAAAAATCAGCTCAAAAGTCCATCGGGATAGCTCAGGGGGTCTCGCGCATTGAAATGCGACGGTAGAAGCCAAAATCCAAGAAGCATCGCAGTGCACCGCGTCGCAGAAAATGCCGATGCCGCGGCCTCCAAAATATTCGGGAATCCATCAAAGGGTGGAGGAGAAGGAGAGGAAGAACTTCTCTTAAGGGTGCCACAGCAGGGGAACTCGGGAAAAAGCTCGAAAGAACGGCCAAAGGGGGCTATATATAGCCAAAAAAAACAAATCAAAAAATACCTCATGGTCCCCACATTCGGGCGCCCGAAATAGATTCGGGCGCCCAAAATAGATTCGGGCGCAAACAGTGCCCTGATCTGAGCCGTCCATCCAGCGCCCGGATCCACTAGGATGTGCCACGTGGCCCCCGCACAGCAAACAGCTAAAGCAGCCAACCCGCTCGAGACACGTGGCGGAGCCCCGCGCTGCTCCACCCGTATCAACGCCACGGTCGGCGCGCCCACGTGCGCACACGCCGTCCTGCCGGCGCCCACGCGGTGCACGCAGCCCGAGGCACCTACCGCACCCACTCCGTGGACCGCGCCCAGTGCACCGTCCAACCAAAAGTTGCTACGTGTCCAACCGCACCAATAGGAAGACGCCACGTGGCACACCACCCACGCTGCACCGCATACCGCGCCTGCTCCGCTCCTCGCGTGGACCGAGCGCACATGGACCGGCCAACCAACGACCGCCACGTGGCCCCGCCCCAGTCCATGCACCCGGCCGCGCGACCCCGTGGACGGCGCCTACTGCGCCGGCCAACCGGGAGCTGCCACGCGTCCAACCCCGGTGCATGCCTCGCCCCGTGGACCGCGCGGTCCGCACCTCTGCCCGAGCCGCTGCCCGCGGCTGCGCCGCCACGCTCCGCCGCCTGCCCGTCGCCGCCAGCGCTGCCCCGGCTGCCAGAACAGTTCCCCAAGCCTCGAAATCCGTGTTTGGGCATCCGGGCTCCGAAAAACTCAAGTAAATAGTCCATTTCTATCGTTTTCACGCACTGAGTCCAAATCCGATGTCCGTTTTGCCCAATTCCACTTCTAAAATTTGCCGGAAGCATCCAGAAAGGTATTCTTATTCTAAATTTCGCGCTGAGTCTAATCCTGAGGTCCGATTCGCGCGCAAACACCTCTAACACAAAACAAAGGCCTCCAGAAGTTGCCAGACACTACAAAAGCTCTGTGGAGATATGAGCCATCACACTTGATGGTCACATCATAGTCTTACAATAACTCTAGCCATCTCCTCTGTCTCATATTCAACTCCTTTTGTGTGAAGATGTACTTAAAACTTTTATGATCAGTAAAAATTTCACAAGGTTCACCGTAGAGATATTGCTCCAAATTTTCTATGAAAAAATTACAGCCGCCGACTCTAGGTCGTGAGACGGGTAGTTCTCTTCGAAAGGCTTCAGTTGTCGCAAAGCGTAAGCAATCACCTTGTCATTTTGCATTAGGACGCATCTCAACCCTTTCTTCGAGGCATCACTATAAATAGTGAATCACTTGCCGCTAACAGGCAAGGTAAAGATAGGTGCTTATACTAGACGCTTCTTCAACTCCGTAAAGCTTTGTTCACATTCATTCGACCACTGAAACTCAACTCCTTTTCGGGTCAAGTGAGTCAAAAGTGCAGCAAGGCAAAGAAAACTCTCTACAAATCTTCTATAGTATCTTGCCAAATTCACGAAACTCGAAATCTCAGTGACGCTGCTTGGTCTCGGCCAGTTCTCTACTACCTCTACCTTCTTAGAATCCGCCAAAATACTTTCCTTAGACACAATATGTCCGAGAAAGAAAACGCTTTGCAACCAAAATTCACACTTATTAAATTTGGCAAAAAGCTTCCTTTGTCGAAGAGTCCAGAACTATCCTGAGATGTTTCACATGCTCGGCTGGACTGTTAGAACACACCATAATGCCGTCTATGAAGACTATTACGAACTTATCCAAAAAAGGTTTGAAAACTCTATTCATCAAAATCAATGAAAGTGGTTGGAGCATTACTTAATCCAAAAGGCATTACCAGAAACTCATAATGCCCATAACGAGTGTGAAAGACAGTCTTCGGTATATCTTTTACTTTGATCTTCAGCTGATGGTATCCTGATCATAGATCAATCTTGGAGAAGACCTCTGCACAAAGGTGATCGAATAAGTCATCGATTCTCGGCAAGGGGTACTGATTTTTCACAGTCATTCTATTAAGCTCGCGGTAATCGATACATAGCATTATATTATCATCCTTCTTCTTGACAAAAAGCACTGGAGCGCCGTAAGGAGAGACACTGAGTCTAATGAATCCTTTATCTAGAAGTTTCTGAAGTTACACTTACAATTCCTTGAGCTCAACTGGTGACATCCGGTAAGGCTTCTTAGAAATAGGATTGGTTCCCGAAGCTAAATCGATAAAAAATTCGATCTCCCTATCCAGAGGTAGACCAAAAATGTCCTCGGAAAAAACATCTAGAAATTCATTCACTACCGAGATGTCTTCTAATCTCGAAGTGTTTGAATTCAGATCATTCACCAAGGCCACAAATCCAGCACAACCACTCCTTAGGAGACGAGTAGCCTGTAAGAAAGAAATGATCGAAGGTGGGGTATAAGCTTGTCACGCCCCGGGAGCCATTTTAAAGCGGAAATAGCTGGATTTTTTTTTAAAAAAAGATCTCCCGTTCTGGCACGTGCACATACCCGCCATATATACAGGATATCTCGGTACACACGGACAGAGCCTCCCATGTATATGCACGGCGTCGCAATCACAAATACATCAACCACATTTCATTCACATACACAGTGCGAATATATAAATAAATCATTCATTTGAAAACTGAGCCCACGCGGCGCATCATAAGTTTGAAAGGATAAATCCAAAGGGTTTAAAAACAGTGCCCACACGACACTCCGTTTTCAAAAAATATTTTCGCAAATCCTTTTCATATTTTAAAAGCCCCGCGTCCACATGACGCATCCATAAATCCACATACTGAAAATATAGTTCCTCAAAGTATGTTTACTTAATAGAAATACATGACCATCTCAACATCCACATCATCCACAATAACCTGTCTACATGCATAATATCCGACCAAAAAGGAAATAACCAACAAGAAAAGAAAGAAAAATAGTAACCTGATTGAGGATAAACCTACATCTCACTAGGTAGCGTTCTCACCACCATCTTGATCCCCACCCCTAACCAAACCTGTCACATAGTGGGAGTCAGTAACAAAGATATGATAAGATAAAGAATGACAACTAAAACATAGCACAAGCAAAGTACTGTAGTAGTAAAAGAGCACCAAACCGCATCTCAAATACCGAAAATCGTACTGCTACCAAAAATGTCCCATAAGTAATACCACATCACTGTCATCCAACATGCCACCATGTCGGTCCACTGGCCTCAGGCACTGTACTCCACCATACCGCCATGTCGGTCCACAGACCTCAGGCACTAACATAATCCCGCTCAAAAAACCGGTGCAAACAACCCCAATCGCATAAGCCGCGATACTGCGATGTCCGCAGGAGGGCTCCCACCACGCAAGTCGCCGCATAGGGATCACGGGTCAATCAGACCACCTCTCCGAAAAAGTACACCCATACGGTGGCCAAACCGCTGGTGTGCTTGAAAAGCGCCAAGAGCATGACGATCACATAACCACGTATGAAACTCTTCTGCGACAATCAGTCGCCTAAGTGATGTATATCAAAACCGAAACCTCATCCTGCGACGAACAGTCGCCAACGTGATGAATAGAAGAAACCGACCCACCGGTTAAATATGATACTAACGAAAATCTATCCAAAAATGTCCTTTGCTCTATCACTATATGACATATATTATTTAATTACTGAAAAGTGCACTTTTCCTGCTTATGCCGCCCAACGGTCGGATAAGCTACACAATATCTGTGTTCAGTGCACACCCTTCGGTAAAAAAAATGTATCATAATATACTACGTCGTCACAATAACCGCGACCGACGACCATCCTACTGACACACACTAGTCATGAGAAAATAATAATAATAAAAATGAGCAAGGTCAGATGTTACCGATTTGCCAGAGTTCCTGACTTCAGATCGGGGTACCCACCTCTACCAGAAGGTCATCCTGAGTATGTGACTCCTCTACAAATTCCTGTAAATCACCCGGACCTACCCAAGGACCACAAATAACACATCTAGTTTTTCATTAAACGGCAATTTAGTGGTCCCGACCACTGCCAAAATTTTCTTTGATCCAATTTACCAGAACCACCTCCCGGATTTTGAATAATCGCATCGATCATTTTACCGATCATAAATATAACAACGACTATGCCGTTGTTCTGATAAGGACAAACGGTCCAAAAAGTCTTTTACCGCGACATTCATTCATCCGGATATCAAAATACACATCATAACACCCGTAATATTTTCTAATATAATAAACCATGAAAATATATCAATTTATGCGATAAAGGGGTTCTAAGGATGTATCCACCTAAATCGGCGAACCATCTACTCTAATAATGCTCCCGATAAAAAACCGAACCTGCAAAAGATCTAACGAGTCAAAACCAGACTCAACAATCCGAGCTCACTCATCCCCGGATCCCAACATTATTGAAAAGATCGGTTCCCCAAACCGACTCCCAGAGTCCACCGGAATTACCCAGAAAAACTTCAAACAAATCTAATAAGTCACCCGCTATCCCAAAACACACTAAAATAGGTGCCCGGACAGCAAATACTACCCAATAAGAGAAACCGTGTAAAAACACAAAACTATGCGGAAAAGGGGTTTTACAGGTGTACCGTAGTCAACAGACGATGCCCCGGCGATGACAAAAAAGACCGAAACGAAAAACGATGTACCGCTGTGTCCCGGAACACCGAACCGACGAACCCTCGCGTCAAAACCCCTCCGGTTGCGAAAAATCGTCCTCCAATGCGGTCCGCCAGTCCCCGACGACGACCTGACAAAAAACGGATCGTCGGACGGCAAACCGAGCCTCTACCATCACTACGTCGACGACCGTGACGAAAGACGGCTAGGCAGACCCACGAACGTCCACCCCTGAAACCAATTCCGTCAAACGAGACCAACTCCGTCAAGCAAACCAACCCCGTCAAGCAAGACAACTCCGTCAAGCACGATCAACTCCGTCAAGGAAAACAACTCCGTCAAGTAAGACAACTCCATCAAGCACGATCAACTCCGTCAAGCAAAACTGCACCGTCAAGCGAAACAACTCCGTCAAGCGAGACAGCACGGGTGCAAGGTTAGGAGAGCAGCGGCGCGGCGTAGGCTGCATGAGCGGCAGCGCAGGCTGCCCAAACGACGCGGCGCAAACTGCACGAGCGGCGGCGCAGGCTGCCCAAGCGGCGCAGGCAGCGAGGGTGTGCGGCGCAGGCTGCAAGGGCACGCGAGGCGCGGCTACAGGGGCGCACGCGGCACAAGGCGTGTAATAGCACAAACATTTTAGTTTTGATTTTTTGAAATAAAGTTAGTCTTTTGGTTTATTCTTGGTTGGTCTTGTGTTGTTAGTATCGTAACTATGTAGAGCTTGTTGAACGGAGAACGACAGTGCGATCGGATTGAAAATCCGACTTACGGATCTTCCGAAAAGACGTTTTTTAAGTTAGCGGGTTCGAAAAAATAAGTTTTGAAATTTTCAACACCCGCTAAGGCTTATCGGTGAATCGAAATCTGTGCTAGCGGTTATGGGGCATTTCAGAAGTTTGGCACGCTTACTGAGGAATGACCGATGAAAATCTTTATAAATATCATGGTTTTTGGAAATTTCATACGTACAAAGAAAATAAAGGAGAAAACCCTAATTTTTGTTTTATTCCCCAAAAAGATTTTTTAAAATATTGAATTTTTCTTCCTCCTCGTTGTGCGTGCCGGAGACCGAAATAAAAAACATCGCCATCGTCGGAGACCGAAACCGGAAACACCATCGTCGCCGGAGATCGGAGTCGCACCGTCTTCCCCATCGGAGCAAGGTCGGTTTTCGTTCCCTTCGTCTTGTTAGCTTTCGTTGTTGGGTTTTGTCCGTTTCGTTGGGTTTACCGTCGAAGCAGGGAGGTGGGTGGCAGAGATGTTGAGCAGAGTCATACGGCGGTCGTTGACGGGATTCGGCTGTCGCCACTTGATGCCCTAGCCGCGCCGCCGCCGGGATGCCCGAGCCACTGCCGCACGCATGCTACCAGGCGCGCTGCTGCCCGCGCGCTGCCAGGCGGCTGCCCGCGTGCCGCTGAGACCGCTGCTGCCGTGCGCGCCGCTGCTGGGCGCTGCGGGGTGTCGTCTGTTGCACACGGTACACTGGTCCGGGTGTTTTTCTGGAGGCGTAGGAGAGCCACGAGCATTGTCAGTCGTTCTGTTAGAGGTAGGTACCCCGATCCGAATAGGAGAACCCCGTTGAATGGGTTTTTGATTCAACCCTTCTCGTTTTCTCTATTTTTTGGTTGGCGATATTTGTTTTGATAATAGGATACAGACCTGATCACGGATAGTGTGACGGAATGATACACCAAATAGAACAAAGATTCGTTTGATTAACCATTTTCATCGTTTATTGTTATTTGCCACACTTGGGTGACTGATTGTCGCGGGAGAGCTTTGTACATGGTTATGTGATCGCTATGCTCATGGCGATTTTACGCACACCGGCGGTTTGACCACCACATCGGTGTTCTTTTTCGGAGAGGTGGTCTGTTTGACCCGTGATCCCTATGCGGCGATTTACGTGAGCGGACCCTTGCGGACATTGCGGTATCGCGACCATTGCGATAAGGCTTGTATTGCACCGATTTGATGAGCGGGATTATTTTTATGCCTTAGGTCGCTGGACCAAGATGGCGGGTACATTTGGATTCCTTAATTCGGGGTCCAAATGGTAGCGGTATGGAGATATGGGTGATCCGATTTACGGTTTGGTGTTCTCTTTTATTTATTGCACTTTATATAACAGTCAACATTATAATTATGTTATTCTGTTATCCTGGTTTATGTCACTGACTCCCACTGTGTGACAGGTTCAGTCAAGGGTGGGGAGCAGGACGAAGGTGAGACCATACCTAGGAAGTGATAGTGTTTCTACAAGTCTGATGATACTCTTTTACTTTTCCATTTTGGATATTTCATCGTAATCATATTTTTTACATGTGGGTTGAGATATTATGGATGATGTGGATAATTGGACGGACTTGTGTTTTTGCTGGTTAGTTAGTTACATACTTTTTGAAACTATGTTTGGTTTCTGTTTCTTTTGGATGCATCCGGTGGACGCGGGCTTTTTTTAATAATAAAAATGATTTGCAAAAATGATTTTTGAAAGCTGAGTGTCGTGTGAGCACTGTTTTTAAACCTTGTGGATTTATCCTTTCAAATTACATATGCCGAGTGGGCGTGGTTTTCCCTGTTAATGTTATTTTAAACATTGTTACTCTGAGTATGAAAAATGTATATGGTTGATGTATTCTGTAATTGTGACGCCGTACATATATAAGGGAGACTCTGTTCGTTTGTATAGAGAGATCTTACATATGTGGCGGGTCTGTGCACGTACCAGAACGGGAGAAAAAAAAGTTTCCTAAAAATCAGGCAGTTTCCACTTTTAAATAGCTCCCGGGGCGTGACAGATTAAGATGGTATTAGAGTGAAACGACGTCAACCACGGTAAATAGTTTTAAAATTTGTATCCAACATCCACGGTATACAATATTACATGCGGTTGACCGATGAAATAACCAAAACTTTAGATACGTGAGAGCATGGGGTAGATTGGGATTTAGATTCTGGTATAGTTCGGTTGTTGTGTTGTGTATGTTCTGGTTTAACTCTATAATTTGTGTCCACAGATTATGGCCCGTACTAGGTCGTCGACCGATGGCGGGAAGGGGGGGGAGGTGGGGGGATGGAGTGAGGTCGACAGCTACGGAGACTTCTTTGGCTGCCGAAAATCAGTTAGTTTGGCAGCAGGTACAGGATATGGCAGGGCAACTGTCGGCGCTCACTGCTCTAGTACAGCGGATAGCGCAACAGACGGATACACTGGCTATTATTGCCCAGACTCCATCTCCGGAGCCGGATGTACCTGTGGCAGATCCACCGGCAACAGGTGGTATTGATGCGGCTACTCCCACTTAGACTACTACAACGGGGGTGTCGCAGGCTCAGGCGACGGTACCCTCAGATGCTCCTTCGCCAGTGTCCCCGGGACCTACGTCGGGGGCTACTGCCGGGGACCCTGTGAGGGAGACCGTGATAGCACCCTTCCCTACCTTGTCCACTGCCATCGCTGGAGGGGATCCTACCTTGCGCACGGAGAGGGCAAGGGTTAGGGCTAATTTGGCGGAGTTTCGGAAGTACAACCCGCCGATTTTTTAAGAAAAGATGACCGACCCATGGGTCGTAGAAAAGTGGGTGGACACAATGGAGAAGCTCTTTGAGGATCTATTGATGGAGGAGGACGAGCAGGTTCCCTTGGCAATACACATTTTTGACGGAACCGCCCGTATATGGTGAAAGACAGTGCGACCTACCCCTTCCACTGGCACTGCTTTCCCTCCATGGACTACTTTAAGGGAGATGCTGTTCGGGGATTTTTTTTCCGACAGCGTCAACCTACAGCTGGAGGATGATCTGAAATTCCGTGCTGTGATGGAGTATCAGCGGGAGTTTGTGAGATTGGCTAATTGCGTTCCCTTCGTCATAAGGGACGAATCTCATAAGGCCCATCTTTTTGTGGATGGTTTGAGGAGTGACATATTCCGGCTGGTTCAGTCAGCTGATTTGAAAACTTTTCAACAGGTGGTCGACAGGGCCACTTTGGTGGAGCATGGGGCGGTGGTTACCCGTGCCCGGCAAGAAGGCTTCGACCGCAACAAGGATAAGAAGCGGTCACAAACTTACCCTGAAGATGGACAAACCGGTGGCGGCCGACCACCCAAGCATCCTCGGTCACAGCAAAAGGGAAGGAACACACAGTCGAGTGGACAGAAGCCGGGGGACCGACCATGCATTATCTGTGGCGGGGCGCACATGGTGACAGCTTGTACCCATAGGCACGACTATTATTTCTGGTATGGCAAGTAGGGGCATTTCAGATCTAATTGCCCTATGAACACGGGGACGACAACGTCGGCAGCCTCTACACCATCACCGCAGTGCCAGGGCCGTGGGAGGTCTCATTCTATATCGACTGGACGCCCTTCGACACCACGACATGAGGAGAGGGCACCGCAGCAGTCTGGTGGCAGAGTCTACTCTATGGCACAGCAGGGAGCGGATCCACCGGAGGACGTGGTCGCAGATATTACTTTACTTTTTGACATTCGTGCTAGGACATTATTTGATACTGGAGCATCCCATTCGTACATATCGCGTACCTTTGCTCGTACCCACGGTTTTGAGGAGAGTCCCCTTCCTGGAGCACTGACGATCCAGACCCCGAGGTCACCCATTGATGCTGATTCTTTTATCCCTTTCTGCCTAGCGATATTGGGTAGACGGGTCTGCCCGGGGGATCTGGTGGTTATTCCTATCAGGGAGTTTGATGTGGTGCTTGACATGGATTGGCTTACCAGGCACTATGCGGTAATTGATTGTGAGAAGCGTCAGGTGTATCTACAGGAACTTGGATATCCGGAGTTTGTTTACCTTGCGTGTAAAAGCACCTTCTTCTCCATGCTTGTTTCCGCATCTTGTGCGAGAAGAATGATTGTTGGTGGATGTGTGGCTTACTTGTCCTCGGTGGATGTAATCACGCGGCCTTCCCCATCGCTTGCAGATATTCCGGTAGTAAGAAATTTTTCTGATGTTTTTCCTGTGAAGTTGCCGGGGATGCCTCCCGACAGGGAGATTGAGTTTTCGATTGAGCTTATTCCCGGCACTTCCCCTATTACGAAAGCACCTTACCGGATGGCATTTGCGGAATTGAGGGAACTCAATGCACAACTCGGGGATTTGCTGGCCAAGGGTTTTATTAGGCCGAGTGTATCACCTTGGGGTGCACACGTACAGTTTGTGCGGAAGAAGGATGGCAGTTTGAGATAGTGTATTGACTACCGGGAACTAAATAAGGTCACAGTAAAGAATAAGTACCTTTTACCTCGGATTGATGACTTGTTCGATCAACTACAAGGTGCGATGGTGTTTTCAAAAATCGACTTGCAGTCTGGCTATAATCAACTCAGGATCAAGGGTGTGGATGTCCCTAAAACGGCGTTCTGAACTCGATATGGTCATTACGAGTTCACGGTTATGCCATTTGAACTTACGAATGCCCCAGCCGTGTTCATGGACATGATGAACAGGGTATTCAGACCTTATTTGGATCAGTTCGTGGTGATCTTTATTGACGATATTCTGATCTACTCGCGTAGCGATAAGGACCATGAGGGTCATTTGCAGGTTGTGCTACAGACTTTCAGGGATCATGGACTTTTTGCCAAACTCAAAAAGTGTGAGTTTTTGCTTCACGAGGTATCCTTCTTAGGGCACGTAATTTCAGCACCGGGAATTGTAGTGGATTCTAAGAAGGTGGAGTCGGTGGTTGACTGGCCACGACCGACTACTGTTACTGAGGTTCGTAATTTTCTGGGTTTGACTGGGTATTACAGGCGGTTTGTGGAGGGATTCTCTAAAATTGCCACTACACTTAATAAGTTGACCCGAAAGGAAGAGAAGTTTGTTTGGACGTCTCAGTGTCAGGAGAGTTTTGAAGAACTCAATGGTAGATTGACTCGAACGCCTATTTTAGCACTACCAAGGCCGGGAGAGGATTATGTGGTGTATTGCGATGCGTCGCGGATTGACCTTGGATGTGTCTTGATGCAGCAGGATAAAGTTAGTGCTTATGCGTCAAGGCAGCTCAAGGATTACGAGTGAAACTACCCTACCCATAATCTCGAGCTAGCGGCGGTTGTTTTTGCCCTAAAACTTTGGAGACATTATCTTTATGGGGCGCATTGTGAGGTGTTCACGGACCACCAGAGCCTGAAGTACTTGTTCACTCAGAAGGAATTGAACCTATGGCAGATGCGTTGGTTGGAGCTTCTGAAGGACTACGATTTGTTAATCCAGTATCATCCGAGAAAGGTAAACATTGTGATGACCCGGATCCCCGCTGAGCTTTTGCAGTGTGTTCGACAACCTTTGGAGGTTTGTTTTGGGTAATAGAGTTGGTTGTGCGCAAATCGGACCTCAAAATTGGACCCAGCGCAAAATTTGGATTAAGAATAACTGTCCGGATGCATTCGACAAATTTTAGAAGTGGAATTTGGCAAAACAGACGTCGGATTTGGATTCAGCGCGCGAAAACGATAAAAATTGCCTATTTACTTGTATTTTTCGGAGCTCGGACGCCCGAAAACGAATTTCGAGGCATATGTTTACTATTTCGGCCGGCGGGCAGCGCCTGCGGCGACGGGCAGACGGCGGAGCGCGGCGGCGCGGGCGTGAGCAGGCGCGGCGCCCGAGTAGGCTGGTCCACGGCCAGGCGCGTGCACTGGGACCAGGGAAAAGGTGCACCGCCACGTGGCAGCACCCGATTGGTCGGGCTTCGGCGGCGGGGGCGGGGGCGGCGCCACGTGGCAGCTCGTGATTGGCCGACAAGATCCGGCAGACCCGGCGCGTAGACCGGGGGCGTGGACCACGTGGGACACGTGGCATGTTTTCATTGGCGGGCGCAGCCGCCAGGCGTGCACCGGGCGAATGGAGCAAGAGTGTGGACACGTGGCGCGATCCTATGGATTCGGGCGCTCTGCGTGGATGGCTGAGATCGAGCCATGTGGATTCGGGCGCCACTGTGCGGATTCAGGCGCCCGAATCCGGCCCATTGACCCAAAATCCAAGTCTTCATGGAATTCAGCCTATAAATATAACCTTGTGCATGCATTTTGAGGGCCTTCTGGAGATCCGATTTGGGAGCCATTTTCGACAGTGAATTCCTTTTCGAGTCTTCTACACTTTTTGGGGTTTTGGAGAAATTTTGGAGATCATTTAATATTTTTTCCTACTAGATCTCGAGAGTCGCGACGTTTCTTCGGCATCGGTCTTTTCCGTTGGCTCGTCGTCTGTTTGCTCCCGTGATCTGATCTTTTGGAGTTTTTCGCCGATTTTTGCGACAGCGTTTCCGCGACAGGTAGGCCTTTGATTTTCATATTCATCGCTCTTCTCTGTTTTGAGTTTTTATGGGAGCTCCTGCAGTATCTTTAGATCCCATTTTTCTGCGACACTTTTCTGGATACCGAAGAAGTAATCTTACATTTTCTCGGGCTACGGTTGTCGGAACTGGAAGTTTAAGGACTTGATTTCTATCTACACTTTGCGAGGATCACAATCGTATTTTTATTAGAATTTTTGGAGGGCATCTTACAGGAGGTAATTTTCTATTTTGTGGACAGATGTGCGTTAAGATTACTGTTTTGAGTGATTTGACCTTACCACGATGATCGGCTTATATCTCAGCGACCGGGAGGAGTTTTCTGATGGTTTTTGGTGCGTTGGAATCGTGGCAACGTGAGGATCATGCACGGTAAATTTCAGCTCTTTGGGATTCTAGACTGACACGTGCATCCAGGTGGATTGGATTTTTCTCCAAATCGACGAACTGTTTTATAATTCTATCTATAGCGGACATACATGAAAGATAATTGTTATATGTTGTTTGGGTTACATGCATGGCATAGTTGGAAATTTATTCATAGTTCAGAGTATACGCATGGCATAATTGGAAACTTATTTATAGTTCAGGATACATGCATGGCATAGTTGGGGACTTAATTACTGATCGGGGTATATGCATGTTATGGTTGGGGATTCATTTTTGTGAGGATGTAAGCATGCTAGAGTTAGCATTCTGGGTATAGGTTATATTGTATTTTCAATTATGAAACCTTGACTAGCACCCCGTCATATATTTGCATGTCTAACCAGACTTGTAGAAAACTCTTCTTGGGTTAGTTCTCTTATGTTATAGTCTTCCTACACATTGCATATTTATTCTCTCCTGTACTTAGAGTTTTCTCCTCGCCCGGGTAGTGGGCCGAGTGGTCGGGACAGTGTAGGATGCATGTTGCACTCGTACCAGGGGTCGAGTGGAGTCTGGTGGTTGAGGTTAGTTTGGTACTAGTGTCGGGAGTCGTTTGGGATGACGGTGATTTCGGGTTGTTGGGATTTCTTCTGTTGGGTTCATTGTCGTTGAGTTGTGACAGTCGTGATCTTGTGATAGCATGACCTTGAACCCAGAAATACTTTTGGATACACATAATTTTTGGTAAACTGATATTTCCTTCCAAGCTTCAAGGGGCGCCGGAGCCTGTTCTTGTATGATTAAGGCTAAGGCAATAGTCTTTCGAAACTTGGGAAAATAAAACTGTTTTTGACCGAATTTCTTATAAACTAAAAAGGTATTAAAATTGGGGTTTTCCTCCAATTAAGATGGTTTTCTAAAAAGGAAATTACTTTTTGTTCTCCCCCAGAGAGGGGTCGAGTGAAATGGTTTTAAGAAACAAATGTCATCTTTTTATATATAAATCTCCTCGCCCTAACAAGGGTTCGAGTGATCTGGGTTTCAAGGACTGCCTCCTTTTTGGGGCGGGAGCTACGGGCGACTGTGCCTATAACCTGTTCTTGTTTGATTGGGGTTGCAGGCGTCAGTTCCCCGAAATTCCCGATCCCTGTGTTATTAGTCAGTTGGGTTAGATGTTGGGCCGATGGGTGTTCCGATCCCTGTGTTATTGGTCAGTTGGGTTAGATGTTGGGCCGATGGGTGTTCCGGTCCTGTGTTATTGGTCGGTTGGGTTAGATGTTGAGCCATTAGGGATTCTAGCTGGGGTGGTTAGCTGTTTTGGGTTGCGAGTTCTCCTATCTGTTCGATCGTGGTTTCGATTATAGTCTGCATGTGCTACAGATGTGATACTTGGTTCCACGTTGTTTTTCCTCAGTGGGGTCGCTCTTCCTGAGTTGCCGCTCCGGATGCGAGGTGGTTGAAGGTTTGAGCAGACTTGACTAACATCATCGGCAGACATTACAGTTCGGTTGTTTTGAGCACCTCGAGTTAGAGTGGTTGCATATCATCTGTTTCACCTGCCCATTGAGCATTGTAGATAGAAGCATTATAGCTGCAGTTTCCTTTCCAGCTGTTTTATTCTTATTTACATTATTCATGTTATCTTATGCCTCTAGTAGACTTAGTGGGCAGACCGTAGGGTTGGAGACGGTACCCACTGAGAACTATGTGACGGTGTAGTTCTCACACCCTCTGTTGGTGATAGTTTTGCATAGGCTTTCCTTTTCATCCCTGCTTCGGTTGGCTCGATGGATCTTGGTGAGGGAGTCGCGTAATAGATCCCTACCAGTGTTGTCTTATTGGTGAGATAGATGTACCAACCCGGACTATGGGTATTACTGTACACTGATGTGTTTATGTCTTTAGTTTACCTCCCCTTTTGGACTCATAGTTGATGTATAGGGAGATCTCTACTTATATTTTGTTTATGTAGACCTGAGTATTGTATTATCATCTTGGGAGGTGGATAGTTTACTTTTTTTTTCAGTGGTACAGTGGTTTCAGATTTTATTACTGACAGTTATTTTGAGCTCTGATATCTGTACACTTGGTAGTGGCTGTTCTTTTTCAGGTAGGACGATTCGCCTATGCAGGGTTTTCCGTATAGGTGGCGGATCTGTTGACAAACCCGGGTCGCAGTTTCGATGCCGGGGCGTGACAAACGTAGTAGCCGACGCTCTAAGTAGGAAAGACCAGATTGAGGGGCTAGCAGTCGGGGCGGTTACCCAACAGGATGGGTTAATCGCGGCGTTCCAACAGATGAGGTTGAAGGTTGTGCCTAAGGGCACGGTGGCACGACTGTTGGCCCTAGTGGTCAAGCCGACTTTGCTTGAGAGGATATTAGAAGGTCAGAGGACGGACACACAGTTACAGCGTTTGAGGAGCAGGATCACTTCTGACCAGGAGGGACTTTTCTGTCGGGGCAGACGACACACTTCAGTTTTGGGGTCGTCTATGTCTACCTAATCGATCGGATCTAAAGAAAGAGATTTTGATAGAGGCACATTGCTCCCCATATAGTCTATCCTGGAGGGATGAAGATGTACAAGGACCTAAAACATACCTTCTGGTGGCCCAAGCTAAAGGAAGACGTGACACGATTCGTGGCGCATTGTCTGGTTTGTCAGTAGGTTAAAGCTGAGCACAAGCGGCCAGCAAAAAAGTTGCACCCACTTCTGGTACCTGAGTGGAAGTGGGAGCGGATCACTATGGACTTTGTTACCGGCCTTCCACGATCGCAGCATGGTCATGATGCGGTTTGGGTCATGGTGGATCGGTTAACGAAGTCGGCTCATTTCCTGCCTATACACACGACGTGGTCACGGGATCGACTGGCGCAGTTGTATATCGATGAGATTGTGAGGTTGCATGGGGTTCCAGCGTCGATCACTTCCGACAGGGACACAGGTTCGTGTCGAACTTTTGGCAGAGTTTGTAATAGCACAAACTTTTAGCTTTAATTTTTGGAATAAAATTAGTTTTTAGGTTATTCTTGTTGGTCTTGTGTTGTTTGTACCGTATCATAGTAGAGCTCGTTAAACGGAGAACGGCGGTGCGATCGGATTGAAAATCCGACTTACGAATCTCCCGGAATGACATTTTTAAGTTAGCGAGTCCGAAAAGTAAGTTTTAGAATTTTCTATACCCGCTAAGGCTTATCGGAGCATCGAAATCCGTACTAGCAGTTATAGGACGTTTTGAAAGTTTGACACGCTTATTGAGGAATGACCGGTGAAAATCTTTACAAATATCAAGGGTTTGGGAATTTCATACGTATACAAGAAAATAAGAGAAAAACCTAATTTCGGTTACTTTTCCCCAAAAAGGAATTTTAAAAGATCGAATTTCTTCTTCTTCTTCATTGTGCGTGCCGGAGACCGAGATCGAAAATGTCGCCATCACCGGAGACCGAAACCGAAAACATCATCGTCGTCGGAGATCGGAGTCGCACCGTCTTCCCCGTCGGAGCAAAGGTCGGTATTCGTTTCCTTCGTTTTGTTCGTTTCGTTTTTCGTGTGTTTCCTTTGTTTCGTCGTGGTTACCGTCGGAGTGGAGAAGTAGTTGGCGGAGTTTCTTGGCGGTCGACGACGGAGGATTCGGTCGCGTCGTCAAATGCCCTAGCCGCGCTGTCGGATGCCCTAGCCGCGCCGCTAGATGCCTAGCCGCGTCGCCGCGCCCACACTACCCAGGGGCCGCCCGAGCCGCGTCCTGCCAGGCCACCGCCTGCCCGAACTGCAAGGCGCTGATGGGCCGCGCCTTGCTAGGCGCCGCCCGCGCGCGCACCGCCAGGCCGCGCGCTGCCAGGAGGGGCGCCGCTAGGCTGCGCGCTGTCAAGGGCGGGAGCCGCTAGGCCCGCGGGCGCCGCCTGCTGACCGCCCGCGCGTCGCTAAGGGCGCTACCGCGTGCTCTGCCAGGCGCGCCGCCACTTGGCACTGCATGCACCTGCGCGCACGCCGCCTTGCGGGACAGCCGCGCCGTTGCCAACCCTGCATCGCGCTACTGCCTGGCCGAACCTTCCTGTCGCCAACCGTCGCGCCGCGCGCTGCTGACAATATTAAGGATTTTGTTTTGGCGTATTTCGTGAAAGTGTTTAAGTCTTGAAGATTGAAGATGAAGAAGCTTGGATCATATACCTCAATCTCAAGAAAGAAGAATTCAAAAGGATCAGGTAAGTTTAACTAAACAATCTTGGTGATCCGAATACTTCTTATAATGTAGAAACACCTGGATGGGTTTTTAATCGCATAAAAATCAAAAACTGGACATGTTATATGTTCAGGATCCGGATCAGAGTACTACAATCCGGACCCCGAACATAGGTTAGTTCATGCGCAAATCCAGTCCGGAACACATCTTGCTCAGTCCAGACCCCGAACGTGGATTTTGCAGAAACTGCATAAACAGTCCGGACCGTGGGATTTCAGTCCGGACCCTGAACGTGGTTTTTGCAGAAACTGCATGAACAGTCCGGACCGTGGGATTTCAGTCCGGACCCCGAACGTGGTACTTCTGGAAAAGTTCTGTTTAATGACGACAGTCCGGGTCGCATTATTTCAGTCCGGACTGTCGACCCGAAAATTTCCAGATAAGGTTAGTTTTTGATTCTTATCTTCTTCCAATAGTTTCTAACCTATAAGTAAACCCTAATTCTTTCTTTTAGGGTAATCCACGATAAGTTTTATACTCCAGGAAATGACGGAAAAATATTAACGGAGAAAAAACTTATAGATCCACATATAGAGAAGAAAGGAAATAACTAGATTTAATTCTATGTTTCTTCATCTATATTAATTAATTTGATTCTAGGTTTTCATACTCAGATTTTGAGTAGAATCAAATTAATGAATATTTAGATGGCATTTCCGATCTATCTTTGATCTAAGTATTCGGCGGATCATCACCACCAACAAAACAACGATTTTCTCCAAAATCAGCGCGTGGATTCGCGTGGCCTTGTGGATTCAAGGTGCTACCGCTCTCGTGGATTCAGAGCGAGGTACGTTCGTGTGATCGAGACGTACTACTGGGTGGAGACCGTGGATTCGGTCAGACGTCGTGGACTCGACGTTGGACGTCGTGGATTCGGCGTTGGACGCAAATCGTGGATTCGAGGCGCGTTGCAGAGCGAGCGGAGAAGATCAACTCGGAGCGTATGGAAAAAGATTGAGTCGTCTGTGAGTGCGTTATATCACCTTTGTACGTGTTATAATCTTAGTTGATTTCACCGTGTTATCGGTCCCGTGATTTTTTACTCCTGTAATGGAGTTTTTCACGTAAAAATCTTGCGTGTTATTTTTCATTTCCGCATTGAGTTTTATTACGCAAAGATTTTTGAGTGTTTATCGTTTACACCTATTCACCCCCCTCTAGGTGTTTTTTCCCCTATTTAGATCCATATTAGACATAACCCAACAATTGGTATCAGAGCGGGAATAGGGTTGTAAACAATGGTTGAAGGTGGAAACATCAACAAACCCTCGTTCTTCGATGGAACAAACTATGCCTACTGGAAAGTACGGATGAAAGCATTTTTAATTTCCATCGACGAACGGGTGTGGCAATCAATCGAGTTAGGATGGTCAAATCCAGCTGAAATTATTGCTGATGTTCGCACCGTCAAACCTAGGTCGAAATGGACCAAGGAAGAGATTGACTCATCTTCTTAAAATGGCAACGGAATTAACGTCTTATTTAATGCTTTGTCGCAAACTGAGTTCTCTCGCGTCTCGGCATGTGAGACTGCGAAAGAAATCTGGGATGTTCTACAAGTTACACATGAGGGAACAAACCTTGTGAAGATTCAAAAACTGCAAATGCTTACGAGCAAGTTTGACTCTATTTTCATGGCAGAAAACGAATCTTTCACAGATTACTATACGCGATTACAAGACATCGTGAACACATGTGCTAACTTGGGAGAGAAAATTCTAGAATTTAAAGTTGTAAGAAAGATTTTAAGGACTCTTCCTGAAAGATTTCGTTCCAAGGTTACGGCCATTGAAACTATTAAACACCCGGACGAAATCCGTGTAGAAGAATTAGTTGGTGCACTTCAAACATATGAAATGACATTTCCTACTAACTATTCTTCTAAGTCTTCAGGTTTTGCATTGAAAACAACAAAAGAAGAAGACGCGGATTCATCCTCCTCAGACGATGACGAGAACCTATCTATGGAGGATTTTGAGAAGCAACTTGATCTCTTGACGAGAAAATTTCGCCGAAATTTTCGAAGGGATAATTCAAGTAAAACTTCATCCTTCGTAAAGTCGAAGAAAGGCAAAGGTTCTTCAAGCTACAAGTCAAGAAAGCAAGAGAGTTTTTCAAAGAATAAGAAAAGCTCAGAGGGACAAATCCAATGCTTCAAGTGTCGAGGCTACGGCCATATCTCAACGGAGTGTCCCAATAAGAATCCGTCGAAGAAGAAGCGATGCAAGCCGTCACTTGGGATGACACCTCAATGTCAAATGAGTCATCTTCCAGTGATGAAGAAAACAACGCAACGGCGTTCCACGCGTCCACAACTTCACCTTTCGTGTGCTTAATGGCAAGTACATCCGATTCCTTGTCCAACTCCTACCAAGTTGAAAAGAATGCAACGGACAACGAATCGAGTAATTCCGAAGGTGAAGACTTTGCTTTTGCCTACCATAAACTTTTAAAGGATTCAAAGAAACTGGCAAAGCAAAACAAGGGTTTGAGAGGGAGATTGCAGGATCTCGAAGAAGTAAAAAAGACAACTTCTCTCTCAAACGTTCTTGAAGTGGAAAGAGATAACTTGATCAAAGTAAATGTTTCCCTTCAAGAGAAAAATGAGCATTTCGAGAAGGAACACGTAAAAATGGTGGATAAAGCAAGTTACTTCTTGAAGCTCTACTCCGAAACACGACAGGAAAAAATGGAAATGACGAAGACCATTTTCCAACTTAAGGATGATTTGAAGCGATTTTCTTCGGGAATGAGCAAGTTGGATAAGATGCTTGGTCTTGGTCAAACAAACCGTTTCGGCCTTGGATACAATCGAACTGGAGACAGTCCTAGTTCGGTTGGGACAGTTTTTGTGCCCCAGTCGGTATCTCCTCCTCCGACGACGGAATTCACTGCAATCAACGACAACAACCTTACCTCACCCACTTCGGGTTCGTCAAGTTCAAAGGTATGTTTTCGTTGTGGTTTTGCAGGGCACATAAGAAGAAATTGCAAGATTGGAGCGAAAAGATCACATCAAGCACCTCTTGCAACAACTACCAAAAAGGTGATTCCCCGGAAATCAAAGGAGAACCTTTCAAAGGAAAAGAGCCTTGGTAGTTCACCCCACAAGACGACGTCATCAATGAAAAGCATTCAATCATACAAGATGTTTTCACCAAGGAAAATAACTTCTCAATCTTTGCCGACGCAGTCCAAAAAGATTTGGGTGTGCAAAGGTGAATTCTTCCCTTGTCTTTAACTTTTCAGCGATTGAATGTCCTGTAACTTATGTAAATTATTCTTTTTGAAAGGGGTTAGATCGGAAAATAATTGTTATGTTGTTTCAAACAAAATTTCTGAAAAGTGTAACCTAGTTTCTTTAGATAATGAAACTCTTTGGCATGAAAGACTAGGTCACATAAATTTTAAAGAACTAACAAGGATTTCAAATAAAGACGTGGTTAAGGGGGTTCCTAAACTTTCTTTTAAAGAAAATATTGTGTGTGGAGGTTGTCAAAAAGGAAAACAATCAAGGGCTGCACACAAGAACTTAAACCACGTTGGTACCAATCGGCCCTTAGAATTACTGCACATGGACTTAATGGGGCCGACTCGTCAACCATCTTTGGGAGGTAAATGGTACATTTTTCTCTTGGTTGATGATTTCTCTAGATATTCATGGGTAATATTTTTAAAAGAGAAAGCGGATACTTTCGACTCTTTTCATGAGGTTTGTCATCGTATTATGATTGAAAGAAATGAAAAGATCGTTCGTGTTCGAAGTGATAGAGGTGGAGAATTCATCAATTCTAAATTTATTGATTTTTGCACTTCCAACGGCATAAAACATGAATTCTCAGCACCCTATACACCTCAACAGAATGGTGTAGTCGAGCGCAAAAACAGGGTTGTTCAAGAGATGGCGCGTGTTATGCTTCATAGCTGGAAACTCCCGTTACATTTTTGGGCTGAAGCTGTGAACACCGCCGTCTATGTAATTAATCGAGTGTATTTGCGCCCGGGAACTCTAAATACACCATATGAGCTATGGTTTTGTAGAAAACCGAATATCAAATATTTTCATATCTTTGGGAGTCGATGTTACATTCTGCGTGATCGCGAAAATCTTGATAAATTCGACTCTCGAAGTGACAAAGGGATTTTCATGGGTTATTCTACAAACAGTAGAGCATATCGGGTATTTAACCTGGAATCTAAAACGATGATAGAATCTATTAATGTTAAAGTAGATGAAGCTTTTCATTTTGCATCTGATAAATCTACCCCTGATATGTCTCTAGATGATGATACTCCTGTAAATGCATCTTCTCATAATAATTCTTTCGATAAAGTTGATGCATCTAATGGTTCTTCTAGTTTATCTGATATGCAGGAATCATCATATGTACCTCCGAGTACTCCGTTACCTCAAACGCTACGTATCTCCAAGGATAATCCGGAATCGAACATTATTGGAGACCCACGAGAAGGAGTCAGGACTCGGAGACAATTGGTTTGTGGAGTCACATGTTACGTCTCCATGGTAGAACCAAAGAACGTCGATGAAGCTCTTCAGGATGACTACTGGATTGAAGCAATGCAGGAAGAGCTCCATCAGTTCGAAAGAAACAAAGTCTGGGAACTAACGAAGCCACCGAAGCAACACAACGTGATTGGTACTAAATGGATTTTCAAGAACAAAAAAAATGAGGATGGTACCATTATCAGGAACAAAGCACGCCTAGTTGCTCAGGGCTACTCACAAATTGAAGGTATAGACTTTGATGAGACGTTCGCCCCAGTTGCTCGACTCGAGTCGATTCGTATTTTGTTCGCGATTGCTTGTCATTTTAAAATCAAACTCTTTCAAATGGACGTTAAGAGCGCGTTTCTAAATGGGTTTTTGAACGAGAAAGTTTATGTGGCTCAACCGAAAGGTTTCATTGACCATAAACTACCTAACCATGTTTTTCGTTTGAAAAAGGCTCTTTACGGTCTAAAACAAGCACCGCGAGCATGGTACGAAAGGTTGACAAAGCACCTTTTGGAGAAGGGCTATACTCGAGGGGGAGCAGATCGGACTCTCTTTGTGAAGCATTATCAGGATAACTTTATTGTCGCACAAATTTATGTCGATGGCATTGTATTTGGTGCAACAAGGGACAATGATGCTTCTAAATTCACAGAAACCATGGAAAGCGAATTTGAGATGTCTATGATGGGGGAACTAACATATTTTCTTGGATTGCAAGTGAAACAAAATGATGAAGGCATCCATTTGTGCCAATCCAAATATGCAAGGGAGTTGGTGAAGAAATTCGATTTAGAAAACTCTAAGGCACCGTTTGGTAACGGGGATAAGGGGGGAATAACCCCCTTATCCCCGTTACCATTCCCAAACGGGAATTAAGTAGCTAGGAATTACTATTCCTAGCTACTGGGGATAAGAGGGATGGGGGTGGGAATACAGATTCCCACCCCCACATGGAATTGCCTTGGATGCCAATCTTGGCACGGGGATCGAGGCGATGCTGTCACCTTTCTCCATCCAACTTTCCTCTTCTCCATTTGCTTCTCCATCCTTCTCCTTCATCCCCGTGCGACATCCTCTCCATTTGCTTCTCCATCCTTCTCCTTCATCCCCGTGCGACATCCATCTCCGAGCGGCCCCCCCTGCGCCCGATCTCCACCGTCACCATCTCCATCCAACTTTCCTCTTCTCCATTTGCTTCTCCATCCTACCTTCTCCGTCGCGGCCCCTCTTTGCCCGATCTAACATCTCCGTCGCGGCCCCCGTGCGCCCGATCTACCATCTCCGTCGCGGCCCCCCCTGCGGCCCCTCTGCGGCAACCGAGGTCGCGCCGCGACCCCTTTGCGGCCACCGAGGAACCCGAACTCCCGCCGCGGCCCCTCTGCGGCCCCTCTGCGGCACCCCTATCCGCCTCGCCACCCCCTCTGCGGCAACCCTCTCCGCGGCCCCCCTTCGCCCGATCTACCATCTCCGTCGCGGCCCCCCTGCCCCCGATCTACCATCTCCGTCGCGGCCCCCCTGCGGCCCCTCTGCGGCCACCGAGGAACCCGAACTCCCGCCGCGGCCCCTCTGCGGCAACTCTCTCCACGTCGCCACCCCCTCTGCGGCTACCCCCTCCGTGGCCCCTCTGCGGCACCCCTCTTCGCGTCGCCACCCCTTCTGCGGCTACCCCCTCCGCGGCCCCTCTGCGGCCCCTCTGCGGCACCCCTCTCCGCGTCGCCACCCCGTCTGCGGCTACCCCCTCCCCGGCCCCTCTGCGGCATCCCTCTCCGCGTCGCCACCCCGTCTGCGGCTACCCCCTCCGCGGCCCCTCTGCGGCACCCCTCTCCGCGTCGCCACCCCGTCTGCGGCTACCCCCTCCGCGGCCCCTCTGCGGCACCCCTCTCCGCGTCGCCACCCCCTCTGCGGCTACCCCCTCCGCGGCCCCTCTGCGGCCCCTCTGCGGCCCCTCTGCGGCACCCCTCTCCGCGTCGCCACCCCGTCTGCGGCTACCCCCTCCGCGGCCCCTCTACGGCACCCCTCTCCGCGTCGCCACCCCCTCTGCGGCTACCCCCTCCGCGGCCCCTCTGCGGCAACCTCTCCGCCGCGGCGCCTCTGCGGCAACCTAGCCGCGCCGCGCTCCTTTGCGGCCCCTCTGCGGCAACCTCTCCGCCGCGGTCCCTCTGCGGGAACCTATCCGCGCCGCGCCCCTTTGCGGCCCCTCTGCGGCAACCGAGGAAGCCGCGGCCCCTCTGCGTCAATCTCTCCGCTGCGGCCCCTCTGCGTCCCCTCTCCGCGTCGCCACCCCCTCTGCGGCCCCTCTTGCTTCTTAACAGGTTCTGAATTTTTTCACAAAGGTATGCCCTCTATGAGTGCCTTATTCTGTGCTTCGATTCATCCTGTTTTCATGTTGATGGCATAATGTGTGCATGTCATTGCCATAATGTGTGCTGGTTCTCATATTGTTGCCAATTTGTAGTTAGACTTGTTGGCATTGTGTTGCAATGTTGTTGCTAAAATATGTGCTGGATCACCACCTTGTTCGCATCATGTTGCCCATTGATTGTGCTGGTTGTTTTACTCTTGCCATCTTGTTGGCGTGCAGGTTGTAACCCTGTTGAGCATAATTGTGTGCTGATGCCTATCACCCTATTGCCATATTTAAGTGATGTTTGGGTGTTGGTTGTCACCTTGTTGCCAGCATATGTGATGTTTGTGTGTATGAGGCCTATTCCCTGTTGCCATTTTATGAGATGTGTGTGTATGCAGCCTATCCCTTGTAGCTTCAGATATGGTAAACATATGGACGATGATGACGATTGCCATAGGTATTTGATGGATTGGCATGTATTTAGAATTCACTGCACCCCCATACCAATTGGCAATCAATTGAGTCAAAAAATATTTTATATAAATTATAAACAATCGGGTGATAGGCATTATACACACGAACAACACATAATTGCAACAGGGTGATAACCAGCACACATTATGGCAACAACCTCGCAACAGGGTCTCCACCAGCACAAAAACTGGGCATACATATATTAGCGGAAAATTGTCTTTGTTGGATAATTGCGAACATTAAGGACGATGATGACGATTGCCATAAGTATCTGATGGACGGCCACTGGCATTAAAAATCCAATGCAACCCCATACTATGTGGCAATCAATTGAGTCCAATACTTAATTACAATTTCCCTCTATTTCTACTTTACTTATTGGTATCATTGTGCCTTCAAATACATCATATAACTCTTATTCCAGATGCGTCCCGCCAAGAAACACACCAAGCATCAAGCAAGAAAAAGTGTGGCTTTCGACCCACTATCTAATTTTCTAGGCTCTCAGGAGGGTTCTTCTGGGCAGCGTGCCCAACCGCAGACCCGAACCCATAATTGGACTGAGAATATGGACGCAATATTCATGTCTTTGCTCACTGAAGAGCATACACTTGGGAACTACGTGAATGGGTCGTTCACTACTGTAGCGTGGGTTCGAATCATTGCGGCATTCAATGCTAGGACCAATTTACAACTCACCAAGGAGCAATTTAAAAATCGGCTAAAAATTTTAAAACGGTCATTCAGTCTATATAATCATCGACATGCACAATTGAGAAATGTGGTGGAGAAAACATTCGGTATTTTAAAAAAACGGTTCAAGATCTTGACTGTTGCAACACCCTTTCCATATAAAGTCCAATGCCAGATTGCGATGGCATGTTGTGTTATACACAATTTTATTCGACGACACTCCGGTGCGGATGCCATATTTAACGATGTGTTAGAGGAAGAACCAAATGTAGAATTAGATGTCGAGAAAACGGTTCATAGTGTTGGTACTACTGAGTCACACAGAGGCGACGCGTTGCGCACATTTATAACAGACCAGTTATGGAATAATCGCAGTTAGATATATATTTGATTGCAATGTAAGAAATGTGTAATATATGTGATTGTATGATTACAATGTGTTTGTAAAATTATGTATGAACTGGATTATGTAAAGGACTTTTCTTATATGTGTATTGAACTGAATTATGATTACAATGGGATTGTATGTAAAGGACTTTTTCTTATGTGTATTGAACTGAATTATCATTACAATGGGATTGTATGTAATGGACTTTTCTGATGTGTATTGAACTGAAATATGATTACAATGGGATTGTATGTAAAGGACTTTTCTGATGTGTATTGAACTGAAATATGATTACAATGGGATTGTATGTAAAGGACTTATTATTTTGTGATCTTTATGACCATAATGGACTGAATTGTATGTGATTGAATCTGCTAATTATTATGTTGGTCCTATAATTGGGGCAATTTTTGTTAGTGTAACGTCATTATTGCACACATTTGTTTGGTTCATTATTTACTTGATATCTGGTCATGACATTCTGTTTTAATTTTATTTAACATCCAGATAGTTTTGTATTGGTATATTGACTTGTGTATAATTAGTGCCTGAATTTTATTAACTTTTTTTATTCACTATTTGACCCTTTATGATAAATTTAAAAAATTATAAAAATATGCTATTAATCAACCTTATAATAAATTTAGATTATTATTAAAAAAGTATAAAAATATTTAAAAGTATTTAAGAATGATAGAAAATTTTAAAAGGGAAAAATTAAAATTTGCTTATCTATTGATTAATGGTTTAAAAATGATAAACAATCAAAAATTTTAAATATTTTAATATATAATTTTATATCATTTTTAAGTACTTTTAATTATTTATTATTTATTTTTAAATATTTTTTACTATTTTAAATAATATTTTAAATTTATTATTAGGTTGATTAATATCATAAATTATTTTATTTATAAATTATATCATAAAGGGCAAAATAGTCAATACACAAATTTATCACTTCTCAATTCTTCTTATTCCTCTATACTCAACCAAATACAATTTTTTCCTATTCATCTTATTCTCCTTATTCCTATATAATTTACCAAACATAATTTCCTTTAAACCCGGTATAACTCATAAACGCAACCAAACGCAAATTTACACTAATTCCTGCTAATACCATAATCTATACCTATCCCCGGTATAACAAAATTTTTCTTATCCCCGAACCAAACGGTACCTAAAGATTTTCCGACTCCAATGGGAACTAGCAATAAGGGATTAGGAAGTGAATCTCTTAGTGAAAGTGTAGACGAGAAGCTTTATCGCAGCATGATTGGAAGTCTACTCTACCTCACGGCTAGTCGCCCGGATATATCCTTTAGTGTTGGGATCTGCGCGAGATATCAATCAGCACCAAAGGAGGTTCACCTGAAAGCGGTGAAAAGGATCATCCGGTACGTCAAAGGAACACTGAATTTCGGAATTTGGTATCCTATGGGAACAACTCTTGATATTATAGGATATTCAGATGCCGATTGGGCAGGATCTGTGGATGATCGGAAGAGTACGAGTGGTGCATGTTTTTATCTTGGCCATTGTCTTGTTGCATGGCATAGTAAAAAGCAAAACTGCATTGCACTCTCGACTGCCGAAGCGGAATATATTTCAGCGGGTAGTTGTTCAACTCAACTCATTTGGATGAAAAGCGTGTTGAGCAACTTCCGAGTTTCAGCAACTTGGGTAACTATTCTTTGTGACAACACAAGTGCTATAAATATTTCTAAAAATCCTGTGTTGCACTTGAGAACAAAACACATTGAACTTAGATATCATTTTCTAAGAGAGCTAGTTGAATAAAATATTCTTCAAATTTCCTATATTTCAACTGAAGATCAATTAGCAGACTTTTTAACAAAACCTTTGGATCAAAAACGGTTTATTCATTTACGTAAAGCAATTGGAATGCTTTCTTTGAAATAACACTTTTTGAAATCATTGCTTAGGTTAGGTTTTGTTTTGTGTTTTTGTTCCTTATCTATGTCTGTACATAGAACATTAATTGAGCATATGTAATTGACTTTACTTGCATCCTTTCATATATTTAGAAATTTATTATGCTCTGTATATCATAATAATTCATTTGATGCAATGATCATTTATGTCAATTAAGTCATCTTTAATTGATTAAAGTCAATTTCTCTCTCATGTGATCTCTTGGTATAGTTTTTATCATATTTGAAAATTGAGTTAAGTATGAAACTCGAGATCAATTTTTGGTTGAATACCTCATATCGTAGATAATTGATAGCCAATTGAGGGGGAGTCTATCAAAATGTTTATGCTCAAAAGATGTGGAAAGAGTTACATCCCAATGAGGAGTGTGAAAACTACCACCACATGGAGGAAAGAGCTACCACCTCGGTCGTCCGAGTACTGTGTGCAGCTACCACATGTATACCAAGCATGGTTTTTCAAGTTGATAAGATAAAATGCTTTTTGAAATACTTGACTCTGTCAAATTCCAAGGTTGGTATAAGGTGGGGATTTTATTGAAAGATGCTCAAAGAGCCACTCCTTATAATAAATTGATTAGATATATTATTAACTTATTTGGAATTTCAAACATCTATCGATCTTGGTACTTCATTTTCTTTACTATATTGATGATTTGATAAACGCATTACTCATAAGATCATGATAGATGTCATTGAACTTGTTCAACTTTAAAGGATTTAATTTTTATAAATTTTCATTTCATTACTTGGATATTATTGATAGATTTAGCATAATCTATTCCTCTTGATATGAAACGATGACTTTTGTTTAAAGTTGACATGCAAAAGTGCTTACATACTTTTTCTGGTTTTTCTGAAATTTTTCTAAATTTTTCTGAAGAAAAAGTTGGAGCCGATGCAGACTGGAATATCCGTTCCGGATCCCGAACGCAGGAATTTTTTGCGGGTAGCCGATCCGGACTGGATTCTTGATCTGTTCCGGACCGCGGCTAGGGTTTATATGAAACAAAAGGGTTTTTGATTTTATTTCACCTCAAGCTTTTGTTTCTAAGGCTCTAGAGTTTCTCTCTCTAAACTTCAACCGATTTGGAGCCTTTCAAACTCGAGTTCTTCGGATTTCAAGTAAGTTTCTTTGATCAAAATTCGATTTTTCCACTGTTTTGCATTGTTCTTCATAAACGTGAGTGAAAATCATGGGTGGAATTCAATTCTAGATGGTTTTTGGTCAAATTTCTTTTGAAACAAGAACTCTGAGTAGATTAGTTTTGTTTATATGCTAGGTTTTCTCTTGATTAACGAATTTTTAGGCTTCGATTTCTGAAAATTCGGTTTTAGGGCATATAATGAGAATTTTTAAAAATCATGGGATTGATCTATTTTTAAAATTCTTTTTGCAAAACTAATTTGATTCCTAGTCTCTCTACATGATAATGATTGTTTAGGTACAATTTTTCAAAATTTTGAAAATAAACAATTTTTTCGTGTTCTTGAGTTCTTGCTCGCAGGTTTCCTTAATCACTAACGCACTAGCAGCAAAGATGGCTTTTGCTTGGATCATTGTGCTCATTGTGGCATTGGTAGGAACTCGTGCATCTGTTAAAAAGGAACAAGATGGAACACATCAAGAAGAGACAAAGAATGTTCCTCAAATTGAGTCAGAATCGGAAGATGAAGAGGATTGGGACGCATTTTGTAAAGAAGTACAACAGGCTGTTGATGACGAAGATAGGTTTTATTTAAAGAACAAAAAGCTAATGAAGTCTTCTTCAACAACCAAGCAGTATACTAGGCGAAAGAATTCAAGGGGCAGTGGAATTCAAATTAATGAACCCTCGCGAGAGCACACTCTCGGCCTAGAGAATCTCCATGAAATGAAGGTCAAAATGCACCGTCAGCGTCCACACAACCTCCTTCGACCTCCAGGAGAAACACCACAGAAGCTGATATATTATCCTCTATCCAACGAGAACAGAGGAAAATGTCTGAAAAACAAGAAAGAATGTCCACTAACATTCACAAGATGAAAAGAAAATGTTCCAAAATATCAAGAATGCTTAAAGAAATTTTGAACAAATTGGATTGTAGCAGTTCAGACAGGTCTGATCTGGAATGATCATTTACTCTAATGATCTAATCTTGGGTTTTTTGTTGTTCTCTTTAATCTTTTGTTTTGCCGGTTTTTAGTTTTAGTTCTTACATTTTCTTTTGTTTTTGAACTTGTTAACTCCCTTTACTTTGTAATTTTGGCTATTTTTGTGACAAAAAAGGGGAGAGAGATATGAACAATGGTGAACAATGGTTTGACAAGTCTGTGAGAACTTAGAACTTTGGATAACCTGGATGGTATGTGAGAACTTAGAACTTTGGATAACCTGGAAGGTTAGTATCAAAACAACTTTTGGTTTTGTATTGTGAATGAATGCATGCCTCGACTAACTATTTGACTAACTATTTGGGCATGTATTATTACTAACAAGTTGTTTGATTACTAACAAACTTATGACATTTGAATTTTATTGCTTAGAAGATATGTCTATCTCTGATTGATATTTTAATACATATCTGATTTTATAAATGTCATGGTGAGTATAAACTCTATCTCTCTGGTTGGTTTTTTGAATGTCAAATTCTTGAGGTATCTAACGATTTCTCTTGTCAAGAATTACTTCTTTTTGCAGAGAGTACAAACGTCTAAGTCTAGAGTTTGTTTTAGGAGTTTATCTCATGTATTTAGTTTATTTGGATCTCAAATGTAAATTTTTGTTGTATGGTGATAGCAACAAAGATATCTTTTCGAATTTTCTTAAGTGGATCTATGTTTTGTCACGAAACCGCCAAAGGGGGAGATTGTTAAGGATTTTGTTTTTACGTATTTCATGAAAGTGTTTAAGTCTTGAAGATTGAAGATGAAGAAGCTTGGATCATATACCTCAATCTCAAGAAAGAAGAATTCAAAAGGATCAGGTAAGTTTAACTAAACAATCTTGGTGATCCGAATACTTCTTATAATGTAGAAACACTTGGATGGGTTTTTAATCGCATAAAAATCAAAAATTGGACATGTTATATGTTCAGGATCCGGATCAGAGTACTACAGTCCGGACCCCGAACATAGGTTAGTTCATGCGCAAATCCAGTCCGGAACACATCTTGTTCAGTCCGGACCCCGAACATAGATTTTGCAGAAACTGCATGAACAGTCCGGACCGTGGGATTTCAGTCCGGACCCCGAACGTGGTTTTTGCAGAAACTGCATGAACAGTCCGGACCGTGGGATTTCAGTTCGGACCCCGAACGTGGTCTTTCTGGAAAAGTTCTGTTTAATGACGACAGTCCGGATCGCATTATTTCAGTCCGGACTGTCGACCCGAAAATTTCCAGATAAGGTTAGTTTTTTATTCTTATTCTCTTCCAATGGTTTCTAACCTATAAGTAAACCCTA
Source organism: Tillandsia leiboldiana (assembly GCA_029204045.2). NCBI lineage: Eukaryota > Viridiplantae > Streptophyta > Magnoliopsida > Poales > Bromeliaceae > Tillandsia > Tillandsia leiboldiana. The sequence continues at coordinate 8,870,371 of CM055060.1, forward strand.
ATTCTTTCTTTTAGGGTAATCCACGATAAGTTTTATACTCCGGGAAATGACGGAAAAATATTAACGGAGAAAAAACTTATAGATCCACATATAGAGAAGAAAGAAAATAACTAGATTTAATTCTATGTTTCTTCATCTATATTAATTAATTTGATTCTAGGTTTTCATACTCAGATTTTGAGTAGAATCAAATTAATGAATACTTAGATGGCATTTCCGATCTATCTTTGATCTAAGTATTCGGCGGATCATCACCACCAACAAAACAACGATTTTCCCCAAAATCGGCGCGTGGATTCGCGTGGCCTTGTGGATTCAAGGTGCTACCGCTCTCGTGGATTCGGAGCGAGGTACGTTCGTGTGATCGAGACGTACTACTGGGTGGAGACCATGGATTCTGTCAGACGTCGTGGACTCGACGTTGGACGCCGTGGATTCGGCGTTGGACGCAAATCGTGGATTCGAGGCGCGTTGCGGAGCGAGCGGAGAAGATCAACTCGGAGCGTATGGAAAAAGATTGAGTCGTCTGTGAGTGCGTTATATCACCTTTGTACGTGTTATAATCTTAGTTGATTTCACCGTGTTATCGGTCCCGTGGTTTTTTACTCCTGTGATGGAGTTTTCCACGTAAAAATCTTGCGTGTTATTTTTTATTTCCGCATTGGGTTTTATTACGCAAAGATTTTTGAGTGTTTATCGTTTACACCTATTCACCCCCCTCTAGGTGTTTTTTCCCCTATTTAGATCCATATTAGACATAACCCAACAGACAAACCGCGCCGCGTTCCGCCGTCCGGTCACCCACGCCGTTGCTGCTGCCAAGGGGTTTTTGTGGCTTGATAGAGTTGTCTCGTTTTTTCGTCAGGTGACCTTCTGCTTGATCGTTTCTCGTCGCGAACTTCGTCTCCCTAAGATTTGCTAACCGCCTAGAACAACTCCTAGGCTCTAATACCACTCTTATCTGTCACGCCCCGATACCGCAAATTTGATCGGTTTGGACACGCACCCGCCAATCGGGCATGACCTCTCTATAGCTAAAAGAACGGTAACCATCTCAATCATACAATGTGACATTGAGAATACATGAATATTAGAGTAAAATTAAACTAACATTCAATTTTAAACATAAATACAACTGTGTAAAGCTATACTGTAAAGTACTAAAATGAATATTCAAATATATTGTTCATTACAATTTGTTATTTTCCTCACTCAAAATACAATATTCACTCTATACAAAGGTACCACTCTAGACCTTTTAAATCCTCTATTCTACCAGGCCCTTGCTCCTATCACATGCCTCACCGGCGACATTTGCATCTGCAAAAAATGAAAACTATGGGGTATGAGAACTACAAATAGTTCTCAGTGGGTTCATCCACCGAGAAACATGTTCCACACCACTTGGTCCAATGGAAGCATTAGTAGCACGATAATAATGGAAAACGGTAAATTCTACACCAGTATGCAAGTATAAAACTTCCACACTAATAGTCCATACACAAATACCACTACACTATATGTCATGCCACACTCGGCTACTATACCATCCAACCACTAAGCCGCTACACAAGGGTTACAATTTATCCGACCACAACCGATCACTCTAATTATGTTATGATTTAGGTTTCATAAGAGTGCTTCGTAGAGAGTCGACTTATGCGCAGAACCCTTTCTACTCGGCGTTGCTTGAGCTCCTTTAGAACCATTTCCATGGAGAGTCGACTTATGCGCGGAACCCTCTCCAACTTGGTCATGAATGAGTTTAAGGCATCTTGACAATTATTCGTAAAAGGGAGTCGAAATATGCTCGTAACCCTCTTCCGAAAGTCGAAATATGCTTGTAACCCTCTCATTGGCACTTGACACTTTCAGAAGATCTTATTATCTTTACTTTCTCTTTTATCCTAAGTTATTAACTCTAGGATAGCTAGGATACCCCAAGAGCACTAATTTACATTAGAATTCTCTTGTTTACTCACTTACACTTTTGACCCTAAGTTCATTACTCTAGGATTCAATATGCCGCAAGGACACCATCTAGTTCATGCCATGCCACTCTAACCTAGAGTTCATTAACACTATGTTGAGACTCTACAATTCTCTCCTTAGATTCAATGCCACCCATTTTGACCTAGATTCTTTCTAAGTCCATTGCCACACAAGAGTAACCTAACTCTAGGTTTATCCTAGCCATGCAATTGTAAGGCTAAACCTTAGTCTTTACCTTTTTTACACTACTTAGGGCTAAACCCTAGGTTTGCCAATATACAACATGTATCAATACCCTAACTCTTACAAATAATATTTCTTAATCTAAGAAATGTATAAAAACAAGAGATTAGTTCACCATTTTCGGTGAAATCTCCCACCTCAAATCGGTCTCTTGCAATAGAGGGGTGCTTGATCTCTTAAACCTTCAAGAAACCCTAAAAAAATGGTTTAGAAACCATAATAGATCACCAAAACTTTTTTTAAAACTCAAAAACCCCAAAAACACACCAAATCCCCAAAACTCTAAAAACTCATCTTTTGTTTTCTTGCTCAAAACGTGGAGAGGAGGTGATTTTCTTCCTCCTAGAGCTCCTCCACGTGATCCTCTTCCGATTCCTTGCCTTGGGAGAGATCAAAACTCCCCCAAAGAGCTCCCCTTCACCTAAGGTTAGGTTTTCTATTTTCTAGAGAGAGAGATAGAAGAGAGGGAGTGAGGGTGTGAGAGAGAGAAATAGAGTGTTGAACAAATTGAGGAGAGATTTAAGTCCCCCCTTTTATAGACCCAACCTCTCAAATATTACAAAAATGCCATCCCTTCACTGTTCGTTCTAGATGAGGAGGGTCCAAACCCTCCCTAAGGTTCGGTCCCCGTATGCGGGTTTTTCCATGATATGCTCTAACAGTCTGAACCCTGGCTCAAGGTTTGGTCCCGGTACGTGGATTTTCTACTGCGTGCTCACGGACCGATCCGCGACGCAAGGTCCGATCCCTAAATGTACTCTTCAGGGTTTCCAGCGCAGCTAAGGTCCGAACTTTCCCTGCTGGGTCTGGTCCCTACTACCAAGGTCCGGACTCCTGACCCAAGGTCCGAACCTCGAGAGCTATTTGCTCAACTTTAGATCGCCTCGAAGTCCGTAATTTTGCTCCACGAAGCTCTAATCCTCCTCTAATCATTCCGACATGCTCGGAATACATTCTTAACATGCGCACAATCACTTTGACTATTCCGAGTCTCTTTTGAGTTAAAGTCCAATACGGCATTTTCTCCAAAACTCATTTTCGCGCCAAATCCGCAGTAAAAACACTCGAATGAGCTTGGAACTTCGCCCAAATCATAGAGCTAGTTCCTCCAACTCACTTTCTACCGGTACTCTCTCGCACTAGTCCGGTTCACTGCAGTGGTTATGTCGATTCCAGTTCTTTTGTTGAGGAGACGGGCTAATGGTAAAAACCCGATTTTACGCTTCTATTGCGGAATCCCAACAGCCGATACCGGATCAAGAACCGGGTCAACAACAGTCGGTACTGGAGCAAGTTGCGGATTCACAAAATCTAGTACCAGGGCGAGTATCAGATTCCAAACATAGAGTCTAAGAATTGGTACTATCAAACGATAGCAATCTATACGTAAAGCAATTATGATGCCTCAGGTTCGAGGAGTACTTCACACAACTATAGCAAAAAACTAGTCACGGGCGAATATAGAACCATATGATTTTTCAACTAAATGGTCACACCCAGTGTACTCATTCTCTAACAAGCACCTATATGCTTGCTCTAGTGTCTCTACACTAGTGACTCAAGATTCCTCACCTCAATTAGAAATATAGCATACACCGACCAATCCGGAACATTACCGCCCTTTAAATATTTCTTTGGCTGTGAGCATTTAAAGAGTCTTGTACAGAAAAGTATATATATCTCAAATTCCCAATTCTTAGTAATTTGTCTTCTCCAATAAAGACCTCATGGACGATTCACGTCAATATTGCATATTGACTGCTAGACAATAAACGTGAATGAAATATCTGCCCTTATATTATGAATTATAAATGATTAATACATAAATATCCTTAAGCTAGTGTCACCAGATTGGCTTTTGGGCATATAACTAACAATCTTAACTTACCCTGACCTTAATGGTAAGCAGAAAGTGAGTAGGTAAAGTCATACACACCTATCCTTCACAAAACCTGGTAGCAGAAATTCTCGAAGTAAGAAACTAATTAGACAAAGCTCAGTGCAAAATCGTTTTAGTTACATCACGAAAAGCATACATAGAAAAATCTCCTTTTTTGTATGTCTGAAATTACAGATTCACCATCAAAAGCACCACCTTTTTCTAAGCATGATGCACATATTGCATGCTAATTTCTAATCCTGATGCACATAATGCATGCAAATTTCTAATCCATAGTCTACTTGGATGCATTTGCAAACATTTTATCATCAAATAAAACTTTTATAATCAGATCACAAGATGTTAATCAAACTATAACAAATTCTCAGTGAGCCCAAATTCCTAAATTCCCAATACACCAAATAGTTAGTTAATTTTTCTAGCATTCTATCAAAAAAGAACATGCAATGTTCTTTCAGAAATATGGTGCTTATGTACATCATACTAAAAGTAACTTTTATGATGGAAAAATGAATTCTTTAAGTTCTAATAAGTATCTAATGACTGCTGCATTTTCTATAGTACAATTGTCAGGGCGAAAAAAAAAAAAAAAAAAAAAAAACCTTTCGAAGCAATGTACGAGGAATGGAAGCAAAATAACTTACATGCTTCTGCTTTGTTAAAGCAGAACCCTCCTATCTGTCGCAAACGATTTGTTAAACTCTCAGAAAGGTCCAGCGCTATTTCACTGAAACACTATAAATTCTAGAGACAAGCCCGCTTCCTTCATGTCCACCGTTTGAAGAGGAAAAATTAGAAATGCAATAACTTACTTCCTGTTTGGAGAAGAAAACCTCAAGCTTGTTCTTTTATTCCTCCAAGTTAAATTTGAATGCGACTCTTCATGCCTTAACACAGGTCACAAAAAACTTTATTCAATGTAGTCTTTCCAAAACGCAATCTCTTCCATCTGCTCTTCAAGAGGGAAGGATGTAAGCCCAATATATGCTCAGGCATGAAATCATGCCTCGTTAGTATTCCAACAACAGGTGCCCTCTGCAGAAATTTTAGACCAGGAATGTTATCAACAAAACAAACATAGCTAACCGCTAATACTAGAAAAATTAAAAGTAACTACTGCCTTAAGCATATAAACACATTTCGAACTAGAAAAGAAATTTTTAAACGTGAAGGCAAGTTTGCTTACTGAGGAAGACTTCGGAACAACCAAAAGGTGTCTTAAACCAACTTCGCGGAAAAGTATGAGAGCCTTTGCCAAAGACATGGTCTCAACAACAGTGTAAGGTGAAGTGTTTGTAAAAGGATGCAGGTCGATGAACATTTCCATCTCTTCTGCAGTGAGCTTTATATTCTCAATATCATCATGCTTGCCCGAGCCACGCTTCGCAAAATCATCAGCAGAGAACTGCTTTGAAGCATCTATCCCGAAAAGTGAGCGACTAGGAAGAAACACCTTCTTCTTTAACAATATAAGGAGATGTGCCCTAAGAATTAGACCATAGAGTACAGGAGAATCTGAAAAAGGAGGCTCATCCACCACTGGGAAGCCATGATGACCAGTTGTCTTTAGAACATGGACTATATTGCCAACCATCTCTATGCCATTAAACATTAGCAAAGGGCCAGTAACAACATCACTTACAGTGAGTTGCCTCATGTAGGGCTCAGCATGGGCCTCCAAGTAAGGAAATCCCTTCAATTTGACAATTAGATCATAAATGTTGGCATTCAGGGCATCTGCCACTGTTTTTGATATAAGAAGAACCAGCATTACTAGGGGAAGCAAGAGAAGATTGTTAGTTAATTCTAGAAGAATAACACAGACAGAAACTGTCATTCTCATCGATCCACCCAAAAGGGAAGCAGACCCAAGAACTGCAAAGAGGCTGTGGTCTAAAGTTGAGAGCGAGCCCATAAACATCCCAACAAGGCGTCCATAAGTTGCACCCGTTAAGATTACGGGTATGAAGAGGCCAGAAGGTGCAGCAATTCCATAGCTGAAAATACCCAGAAAATAGGACGTAAAAAAGAAGAGTAGGATCGATGAAATCTGGAAAACATTATCAGTCCCGGTACCGAAAAGATTCCTTATTGTGTCATCATTGGTGTTAAAGAGTAAGCTAGCTAAATCGTTGTAATGGTCTGGAGGGCATTGGAACTTCTTGAAGTTGCCAGACCTTCCTATCGATGGGCAAGCTTCTGATATTCCTGTTGGGCAGGGGCTACATGATGCAAGCCATGGCAAACCAAAGATGCAACAAGATGTGCATATGGAGATCGTTGCCGCAAGAAGCAATTTGTACCCATAGCCTTTCCTACAAATAAAGCAAGGAATATTAAACAAGAAAAGATCATTTTGGTTTTTAGATAGAGCTATAAAAGCACCTTCAAGCTACGATAAAGTAAAGTAGAGTGCAGTACACACTCATTGATGAGATTGTAAGCCCGAAGAACTTTTTCAAGAAGAAAATTGTAAAAACTGCCCAGTATACCCCCACCGATTCCAAGTATTATCACTGGAGGTAAGTCAGGTAAATGATAGGCGATTGTATCTGAGGTCACATCAAACATTATAAGGCCACCCTTCCCAAACAAGCCACATTTGCCCCTGTGACAAATGTCAATCAGAGCCCTTAGCACAACAGCAACTACAGCTGTTGTAAAGAATGCTCTCCACAGTAGGGCACTTCTCCACCTGCAAAGTAAAGGTACTAATAGAGTGAGCCAAATTGCAGATTGATCAAGAAACTCTCAATAATCAATAAGATCGCGTGTATTAGATTATCTATTGGACGACAACAGAAAGTGCCGCCTTTCCTTTCATTTTCATATCATTATAAATGGGAATTTTTCAGGAAGAAAAACTAACAAGATCACAAAGGGATACTAGAGGATAATTAACACCCAAGTAACTCTTTAAGTTGGCAGACTAAGAACGGACAAAAAAACAGAAATTTCCTATGACTAGAAGGGATGAATTTGTATATGTTTGAGATTTTGGTGTCTTTCTTGACAAAAACAAAGAGTTTACCAATAATATTGATAGTTCCATTTAAGGAGAAGGATAAATAACTATCAAACTTCAGGAAAGACGATAAGGTTACAGAAAATAGTTGAGTACCATGAAGACACTGCTTCTAGGGCAAATAGGACACCACCTACGGGGGCACGAAAAGCAGCAGCAACTCCAGCAGCAGAGCCACAAGTAACTAGGTCCCTCCGATCTCTGTCATTCTTGAAGTACCTCAGCCACTTATATGTTAACCGATACTTACGTGACCCACCCTGCCCCAGTATGGATGCGATGCATGCACCTGTATGCACCAATGGACCTGCCTTGCCCACATGCAGAGATGACGAAACGGTAGCAATGCAACCCACGACCTGTTGATTCAAGCCAACATCCAAATCAAACAGTTTCGTTGTTCCAAATTTTTTTAACACTCCCTCCTAAATGAGGAATATGTATCAGATTTAAAATTATTAGTACTCATATATCTCAAGCACCTTCCCACTAGCTTTTTGTGCATAGCAGGACCAAATGGAATGAAATGTATAAATATATCAAAGAGCCTATTTTGCTCTGGCTTTTAACAGAATTGAACAAAGAATTATAAGACAGCAATGTAACATTTATACAGAAACGGCATAACCAACAGACAAGCATGCAAAATAACCAACACATATATTAATAAGTAACACACATATTAATGAGGGTTTGCAGATGCAAATCCATCAAAACAAAGAGAGGTTTTCCTACGGATACACAAGTTATGGAAAGAGGGGAGCTCAAATATAAGGGGGAAAATGTTAGGATTTCCATAAATGTGGCTCAATTAATTATATTCAAATCTGGATTTACTATAAATAAAGGTCAATCGTAACAGATATAGAACTGTTTGATACGGTATATCTTATCCCTATCCCTTTCCCATCTATTTAAATTAAATAGATTCCTAATTAGAATTTGATAGAAAGTTAATTTGGACTCTATATAAAAGGGGTACTAGTACTGCCACCTTCTCATATACATTCTGGTAAAGAATTACCATCTGTTCCACCCCATAAAGGAGATGCCTGAGGAAGGAGGAGAAACCAAATTACCCAAGTTCAGTTGGTGATGTTCATATCACAGCTTCCGCAGATTGATCAAGAATTTCTTCTCTATAGCGCCCTGTGAGTTATATTTTATTCTATTTATGGTCCTGGATATTTGTATGTATTTAGTTTTATTATTTTTACATGCCAATATAGATCTATCAATTAGTATCAGAGACATAAACGATAGGTTATATATTATATGCAAAATTTTCTCCTAGAGAATTGTACAGGTGCACGGATATAATTTGGGCGCATTGAATTGTAAACATTATTTTGCAAAGCTTACTGTTTATCTTCTCCTTCCTTTATAATACTTCAAAAAAAAAAGGTATTGTACGAATTTTTATTCTTCTAATCCGAAGGCTCACTTAAACGTAGTCGCCGTGGATCATAACTGTTTGAAGCGGATGCGATGAGATTGCAACAATCTTAGGCGCTAGCGTCTCGGTGACTTTTGGTCGCATGAAAGGTTGGCATCAACGTCAGTATGATTGTATGCCGCAGGTGGTTGTGAGATCTCGGCAAGAACAATCGTCGGATTCTGATTAGCGCGATGGTGCCATGAGTGAGTCACGCACGAGTTTACCCGCACATAAATCCAGCCGCACGTGGTGAGCGATGCTTGATCTATTTGAGGCGGCAGCTTTTAATGGGTCAACTTTTGTTTTAAATGAAATCCTAATTAAAGTCAAGAAAGAAGATAAATAGTATACTTTATTGTATCCCGCTCCACTTGATTAATTAAGACAACATAGTATTAGATTTAATTGGATTTGAACTTGCTTCAAATCTGAGCTTATTATTAAAGTTGTCTTAATTATTTTTTGATGAAGGTTGGATTTGTTACTATTTTCGGTTTATTTTGATTATTAAACCCTTCGGTGTCTTAGTTATAAATTCAATATTACACGAACCACCATCTGTAAAGTGGAGTTGAGTTTAAGTCAACCCATTATTATTCAATACCCAAATTTTTATTTATTCGTCATAAAATTAATAATTATGCTCAATAAAGTACTGTGAATATTCAAAATTTGTTCACAATGTATTTTCTCTTGCATATAATATTAATTTGCCATAAATTTATTTATTGTGTTTGTGGTCAAATAAGGATATATGTAAAGTTTGCATTATGATTGCAATATTATGTTTTAAATTATTGCACTATACTCTTATATATCATAGTGTGTTATTTTGACCAGACATAACATGAAAATTAAATAATCATAATTGTTGTTGGATTATTTAAAGTTTAGCGCTAAAGTTGAATTAATTTATTATTCCGACTTATTAGGTGCAAGCCAAAGCATCCCTAATTAAGAGAAATAATGGCTTAATTTACTTTAAAGTAGCATTTTTAAAATAATTTTCATGTTAATCATGTGGCACTAAGTCAGATTAATTTATTGCTTCAACTATTCGGGTGTAAGCCAAAGCGCCAAAGTAGTCCCGACCAGAAGAAAATGTGAACTAATCGCTTTAAAGAAGTGCATACAAAAATTGCACCCTAATATTATGCTTAGTATGTTCCCAAAGGAGATTTAGACATTAAGGTATATATGGGTGGTATAGCATGACAAATTTTCTTGGAGCTCGTTTGGAAAAATTTGCTTGGCCAACGCTGACAATTTCTTCACATGAAAAACTTGAGATAGTTATGACCTACAAAAAGTTTAAATTAATCTCTGATAAAGAGATTGCATATTTATGCTCGTAACTCTACTCCCAAAGGAGGAGTTATGATGTCATATAAGGTATATGCATAAGAAAAAGGAATACTTATGCTTATAACTCTGCTCCTAAAGGAGGTAATGTGAAATCATATAAAGTATATTTTTTTAATTTTGGTGTGGCAGCTTTTTGATGTGGTATTTTATTGATAAAACATGCATTTCATTTTATATTCAACTATACCTTCATCCTCTATTCCTATTGGTGATTCTGTTCTTATACTTATTGGTTCTAATTACACAGAATGGAAAGAACAGATCATACTTATATTTGGCTTTGAGAGAGGACAAACCTGCTTTTCTTACATATCAAAGTATGCCGGTCCAAGCGACATTTTTGAAAAAGTGAGAGCGCTCTAATCGGCTTAGTTTAATGCTGATGAAAACTCATGTCAGTAAAAACATTCGGAATTCAATTCCAGAATGTAAGTCATCCCGTGACTTCTTAAATGTTGTGGAGAAATAGTTTGTAAGCTCCAGTATAACTTTGCCCTAATGAATAAACTGTCTTCTATGAAATACTTCGGAAAGGATCAATTCGCGAGCATATTATGGAAATGATAGATATTGCAGTGCAGCTCACTGCACTTGAAGTAACCATCTCTTATTCATTCTTAGTGCACTTTATTTTAAACTCCTTACCATCTAAATACGGATCATTTCATATCTCTTATAACACACAGAAAAATAAATGTTCAATCAATGAATTGTTGACTATGTGTGTGCAAGAGGAAAGCATGCTGATGCAAAAAAAATAAAATACACTTAATTTTATTTCTCAAAAGGGACAAATAAAGCGCGCTAAGAATGGTAAGGACAAGAATGACTCAAAAAAAAATAATAAGGAAGTCCTGTCTTGTTAACAAGGTCAATCAAGCATTTGGACTCCTAAGTACTTCTTTTGCATGAAAAAGGGTCATATGAAAAACTGTCAAAAGTATCAGAAATGGCTCTAGAAGAAGGGTAAGTTTTCGGTTTTGATGTATGAGTTGCATTTAGTTATTGTTCCATCTAATACTTGGTGGATTGACTCTGATGTCACATGCCATGTCGCAAATTCCATGTAGGAATTTCTGAACCGCAGAAAACTCAATAAGGATGAAGTCATTATCTACACTACTGAAGGAAATCCAACTAAAGTTGAATTTGTAAGAACATTTAGATTAGTTCTTTCTAGTGGTCACGTTTTAAATTTAGATAATACATTTTATATTCCAAATTTTTCTAAGAATTTAATTTCTATTTCGAAACTAGGTCGTTTGGGACACAGTTTCGGTTTTGATAATAAAGCTTTTTCATTATCCTACAAATCTAAGATAGTTGACCATAGTGTTTTGAAAAATGATCTATATAAAGTATCTTTAAATTATTCATATAGTGAAATCCTTCTTACCATGCACGAAAATGTTGGATCAAAACGTGGCATTAATAATGAAAAGTTATCCATGTTATGGCATAAGAGGTTGGGATCAAGGATTTAAGTGTCGTGGCACGGGGTCGTGCCGAAAACTTGCCGGCACGGTACGTCACGGTGCGTGCCGAGCCGTGCCGATGAGTGCCGGTCACAAAAAATACATGCGTGCCGACACATAATGGCATGAAATATTTAATTTCTTTAGCAACAAAATTTTTTAATTGCTTATTATGTATCTTTATCAAATATTTTGAACTTTATTAAGAAAATTACTTAGTAATTTTAAGAAAAAAGGGTTTTGAACTGTGTCATCGGCACGGGAGCTGTATCGTGCCGGTATCTTGTTGGCACGGTACGGCACGGTAGATACGGCCCGTGCCGATGGATACTTAAAACCTTGGTTGGGATACATCTCGAAATAGAGAATCCAAAAGTTAATTAGAGAAAGCATTTTGGATGATCTCGACTTCTCTGACCTTGGAAAGTGTGTGGACTGCATAAAAGGAAAGCAGACCAAAACCTCCTCTAAAGGTGCTAAAAGGTGTGATGAAACATTAGAGTTAATTTATACGAATATATGCGGACCTCTTCCTCCCTCAATTACTGGTCATAAATATTTAATCACATTTACTGATAGCTACTCTCGATATGGCTATCTTTATTTACTTAAAGAGAAATCTGAAAAATTGGATGCCTTTCAGGTATATAAGGCTAAAGTAGAGAATCAACTCGAGATTAAGATAAAAGTAGTCAGATCAGATAGAGGTGATGAATATTTTGGTAGAACAAAAGAAATTTTGGAACCACAAAGTGAAGCTGAACCTATTATTGATAATTCATATCAAGATGCACTTGTAAATGATCAGATAGATTTAAAAAAATTCTCAAGACAGAGAAGAACTGCTATATCTAGTGATTATATTGTCTATCTTTTTTAGAATAACCAGAACTTAGATGCTCCTCTTAATTTTTCCGAAGCCATAAATAGCAATAATGCAACGGAATGGTATAATGTTATGAAAGATGAGATTGAATCCATGAACTACAATAAGGTATGGGATCTTGCTGAGTTACCTATAAAAGTTAAATTCGTAGGATGCCAGTAGGTTTATAAAACCAAATGAGACTCCAAAGGTAATATAGATAGATACAAGACTCATCTTGTAGCAAAAGGGTTTACTCAGAAAGAAAGCATTGACTATAAAGAGACTTTCTCCAATATCTAGAAAAAAAATATTTCTGTGTTATTATAGCTCTTGTTGATCATTTCGATCTCGAGCTATACCAGATGGATGTTAAAACTGTCTTTTTAAATGGGGATTTCTATGAAGAGGTATATATGAGTTAGCCTGAAGGATTCTCACAAAAGAGAAAGGGGCACTTGGTATGCAAACTAAAGAAATCAATATATGGACTAAAACAGAACTCACGACAATGCTACTTAAAATTTAAACAAACCATCTTTACCTTTGATTTTAAAGAAAATATTGTTAATCAATGTATTTATCTGAAGGTTAGTGGGAGTAAAATAATTTTCTTAGTCCTTTATGTTGATAATATTTTGCTTGTCAGTAATAATCTTGGGTTATTGCATTACACTAAAGAATTTTTTTAAAAAATTTTGAAATGAAAGATTTAGATGAGGCCTCATATGTTCTTGGTATTGAAATTAAAAGGGATAGACATAAAGGCTTACTCGGTCTATCTCAAAAGGCATACATAAAGAAAGTTTTGAAAAATTTTGAAATGGATAATTGTAGGGGATAGGCTTAATGCCTTTCAATGCCCCAAGAACTAATAAGAAATTGAACAGATGAAAAACATATCCTATGCCTCTGCAATTGGTAGTCTTATGCATACACAAACGTACACACGTTCGGATATTCCTTTTGTAGTTAGATTACTTGGCAGATATCAAAGTAATCTAGGTATGAAGCATTGGAAGCCTGCTAAGAAGGTTATGTGATATTTGAAGGATACTTTGGATCATATACTGATATACTAGAGATCATATCACTTGGAGCTGATAGAGTACTCGAACTCCGATTTTGCTGGATGCCCAAATACCAGAGAGTCTACAACTATGTATATTTTTCTGCTTGTTAGTGGAGCAATTTCATGAAAAAACAACAAACAAAGTGTTGTTGCTCCTTCAAACTATATTGAATGTTACGAGACCACATCACAAATTATTTGGCTTAAAAATTTTATCACAGACTTAAGATCATGGACTTCATTGCTCGTCCAATAATAATTTTCTATGATAGCTCAACTGCAATTTTCTTTGCCAATAACAACAAGATTATAACAGGGTGTAAACACTTAGACATCAAATATCTTGTTGTGAGAGAAAAGATAGAGGAAGGATATGTTACGATTAAATACATCAGTATCAGGTGTATAATTATAGACCCAATGACCAAAGGGCTAGCACCTGCGTCATATATCGATCAATTTTAGTAGTATGGGTCTGATTAGTTCTTTTGATGTATAAGAATATAATATTTTTAATCTTCTTTCAATAAAGTTACAGTTTTAATACAGCTATGTTGGATCGTTTAATAGACATAAAGTTGTCTGTTAACAAATTGACACATAGTTTTCAATTTATTCATAAAGTTGCGCCATATAAAGCACTTGACTAAGAGATGAAAATGATATAATAATTACGGAAGAAAATTTTCAATATAGAGAGGTAGATAGCTATAGTTATATCATTGTAGTCTTCTAGTTTGAGTTAAAGATCAAATGAGTTTTAAGATATTTGACCATAATGTTTCCAATAATGCGCAATAAAGTTTGGAACATAGCAAATCTGTTCATGAAATATGATAATAACGGCTAAGTGGGAGATTGTTAGGATTTTCATAAATGTGGCTCAATTAATCATATTCAAATCTAGATTTACTATAAAAAAAGGTCAATCATATAGATATATAACTACTTGATATTGTATATCTTAATATTTTTCCTATCTATTTAAATTAAATAGATTCCTAATCAGACTTTGATAGGAAGTCGATCTGGACTCTATACAAAGGAGGTACTGATCTTGCCACCTTCTCACGTGCATTCTGGTAAAAAATTATTATCTGTTTCACACCATAGAAAAGTGTGTTTGAGACAAAAGGAGAAACCAGAATACCCAGGTTCGGCTGGTGACGTTTATATCACAGCTAGACTTTTCACTTCCGTGGATTGATAAAAAATTTCTTCTCTATGGCATTTTGTGAGTTATATTTTATTCTGTTTAAGGTCTTGAACATTGGCATGTATTTAGTTTTATTATTTTTACATGCCAATATAAATCTATGAGAAAAAACTTTGGAGCCTCCTAAACTTCAGCCTTTTCGCAATGAGCCACCTTAAGTTTGCAAAGTTAAAATTTACCAACTAAACAATCAATTTGTTTCAATCACCATTTTCTATTAGTGTTTGTTAAATTTTCAAAATAGCATCTATCAAGTTTCAATGGAAAAAAACAGAAAGACATAACACTGCCTGAACTTCTGACTAATTATAGATCACCACCTGAACTCCAGCAAGATTACAAATCATAACCCAATCTTTAGTCATGTTAGTTATCACCACCCGAAGTTCAAACTTATGGTCTATTAGGAACTTCAAAAACTATTTCTCCAATCACGTTATAGTTACATATTAACAGCAATTAAAAAACTTGACGAAAAGTTCAAGCCAGATTATTGATTGCAATAGATTGATTGTTCAGTTAATAATTTAAAACTATTTTAAACTTTTGAGTAAGAGAACAATTTAGTTACAAGAAAGAGCACCCGAATTGGGACTAATTTAAAAGCCCTCACCTTGACCACCAATGTCCGTAGGGAGAAAATTTCAGGAGCATCAACTCCGTTCAAATAGGCCTTCACTTCCGGTATGCCTGACCCCGCAGCCGCCGGCGCGAAAAACGCCGTGATGACGGCCGCAAACATCGTGAGCACAAAATTTGATGCCGCGAACACTCCGAACGCCCACAAATACCTTCAGCCCAAATCAATTCCAGCCCAAAAATGAATCAAATTCGCCACATGTATAAATAAAAGAAGGAATCGAGATTCGACCGGCAGGTTACTTGTCGGCGAGCATCATGTTGGAGGTGACAACGAACTTGACGCCGGCGATGTTCTCGACAGCGAGGTTGGTGAGGAAGCCGGTGGCACCGGTGAGGGCGCCGAGGAGGAAGCAGAGAGTCCACTTGAGGACGACGTAGCGGAGGATGTGGATGCGGCCGCGGGAGCGCCAGTCCTGCTTCAAGAACTCGTTCTCGATCAGCCTGCCATCGCCAAACTCAACCCAAATCTCAGGCTGCAATCGCCGAAACCAAAATTATTAACAACAGACGAAGAGGGACGGTTATGAGACGACTGACTCGTAGTCGAGGCTCTCGATGGGGCAGGGGTCGGAGCCGACGATGGCGATCTGGGAGGTGGTGTTGGAGGCGGAGCGGCGGAGTGATCGGAGGTGGGAATGCTGCCGCGAGGGAGTGGAGTGGCCGAGGAGGGGGAGGGAGTTGGAGGAGAGGAGAGCACATTCGAGATCGACCTCAGTGGTGGATTCCTTTGTCGCCATAGTAGGAGTTCGCCTCAGTTGCTCGCTTCAGTCGCTTTGGGGAGAGAAGAGAGAGAGAGAGAGAGAGAAAGAGAGAGAGAGAGGAGGATGCTTCGCGGCTGCGGTTGACTGATCGTAGGAGAGAGGAGAGAGAGAGAGAGCGCGGCACATGGAAAGCGAGGGGAAAGGAAATAAGGAAACGGACAGAAATCAAAATTAATAATAATAATAATATATTTTGCACGGTAATAATTGAAAATTTTTGTCTACCACGTCATCGTGGACCGCTTTTGTGAATGTGATTGGATCCGGCAGGTGTCTGGCATCGAAAAATATCTTAAACTTCTGCTCTACTAGAAAATACAAATTAGATTGATTAAAAAAAAAAAAAAGTAAATCTATGACCTCTCATCGAGCAGTATGAACTTCATATTTGTCTTGAAAAGCCCTCATACTATCACTAGTGGGATTGCCAATTTAGCGATTTAAGTTTTTTTTAGATAATTCATGTCTTGTTTCAAATTTGATTATAAAGATTGATTCAAATGATTTTTTAATAATTTTGATATCATTATTTTTTATTTGAATAGACATTTATGTGCCGATCTTTTAGGATAAATTTCAATCCAAAAACTTATGATAGTTGAAATAAATTAAAAATACGTCTATAAATCAATTATAGTTGGCTTATACTCTAAAAAATAAATATTATCAAAATTCGTACTAATTAACTGAACTTTTTTTTTTTTCTAACCCTCTTCTATCTCCCTCTTTATACTCCGTCCTCTCTTTTCCCTATGCCTCTCCTCCATTGCATCGTCACCTCCTACTCCTTCGCCACGTTGCTGTCGGCACCCATCCCCTCTCCCAAACCACGCCACCCCCTTCTCTGTCACCATCAACACCTCCACCACAAGTGTCCTCCATTGCCCCCTCATCACCCTCCTCAATTGTCACCGTCGCACTCCGCTACACGGCGGGGGCGGAACCATGTGGAGTCCTATAGGCTGCGTTTGGTAAGGGGGATAAGGGGGGAATACCCCCCTTATCCCCCTTACCATACCCAAACGGGGATAGAATTTGGCAGAATCCGGATTCTAGGCGTGCTGGAATAGTAGGTATGGATCCTGGAATTTGAATTCCAGGAAATTGGTGGAATTAGGAGAACCCAATTTTGGCGCAGGGTTCGAGGCATCCTTGCTTAATTACTCTTCTCCCCAAGCTTGCTTTACTCTTCTCCCCAACCTTGCTTTACTCTTCTCCGATCTCCTTCTCCGATCTCCTTCTTCTCCGATCTCCTTCCCCGATCTCCTTCTTCTCCGATCTCCTTCTCCGATCTCCTTCTCCGCGCCACGCCCCTCTGCGCCCCTCTCCGCGCCCCTCTGCGGCCCCTCTGCGCCCCTCTCCGCGCCCCTCTGCGCCCCTCTCCGCGCCCCGCTGCGACCCCTCTGCGACCCCGCTGCGACCCCTCTGCGCCCCTCTCCGCGCCCCTCTGCGCCCCTCTCCGCGCCCCTCTGCGACCCCTCTGCGCCCCTCTGCGACCCCTCAGCGCCCCTCTCCGCGCCCCTCTACGCCCCTCTGCGCCCCTCTCCGCGCCCCTCTGCGCCCCTCTGCGCCCCCCTATCAGTGCCTTATTCAGTGCTTCGATTCAATATTGTTTTATCAGTGCCTTAATCAGTGCCTTATTTTAAATTTATTATTAGGTTGATTAATATAATAAATTATTTTATTTATAAATTATATCATAAAGGGCAAAATAGTCAATATACAAATTTATCACTTATCAATTCTTCTTATTCCTCTATACTCAACCAAACACAATTTTTTCCTATTCATCTTATTCTCCTTATTCCTATATAATTTACCAAACACAATTTCCTTTAATCCCGGTATAACTCATAAAACCAACCAAACGCAAATTTACACCAATTCCTGCTAATACCAGAATCTATACCTATCCCCGGTATAACCAAATTTTCCTATTCTCGTTACCAAACGCAGCCATAATAATCATAATCCTCCTAAAATATTTTTAAAATTATATAAAAATTTATTATTAAATTATTAAAAATATTAAAATAATATAAATTTTAGGGATCAAAATAATTATTTTTTAAAAAAAAATAATATTGCCTTGTGAATAGTAAAATATTAATTTAATTGACTCTGTAATATTAGATTTGCAAATTATTTTAAATATTAATACTTGATTTTTTAATATAATTTTTTTTAGATCTCTATACCACTATTATTTTAATAGAAAAAATAACTACACTTGATTTTTTTTTTTTAATAAAAAATTAAGAACTTGAAAGTTAATAAATAAAAAATTATTTATATATAACTTATTTTATTAATATATTTTAAAAATTAATATATTTTGTATAATATATTTTTGGCCCATCTGAAATTAAAATTTTGATTTCGTCCGTGAATCTGCCGTCGCATTCTAATCCTTCGCTAACCCCCTCCGTCGCTAACCCCCTCCGTCACACTGCCATCCCCTCCTACTCCTACGACTCCCTCCAAACTCTAATATCTGCTCAAATTGAACTAATTAATTTTATTAAATAATAATAATTATTTTTTATTAGTTTTATTTATTTATTAATATTATTTGTTTTATTATTTATTTGTTATTAATAAAATGGAGTATGTATTTTATTTAATTTCATTAATAATTTAATTTTTATTTGTGAATTTTAGTTTTAGTAAAATCTTGGTTAGAAGAAGATTAGAGTCTAAATGAAATTCATATTTATTTAGTTTAGTTTAATGGTTGAAGGTGGAAACATCAATAGACCACCGTTTTTCGATGGAACAAATTATGCATATTAGAAAGTACGCATGATAGCATTTTTAATTTCCATCAATGAACGGGTTTGGCAATCAATTGAGTTTGGATGGACAAATCCTACTGAGATTATTGTCGATGTTGTCACCATCAAACTTAGGTCGAAATGGACTAAGGAAGAAATTGATGCATCTTCTTACAACGGCAAAGGAATTAATGGCTTATTTAATGCTTTGTCGCAAACCGAGTTTTCTCGCGTCTCATCATGTGAGACTGCGAAAGAAATCTGGGATACTCTACAAGTTACACATGAGGGAACAAGTTTAGTGAAGATTCAAAAACTGCAAATGCTTACGAGCAAATCTGACTCTATTTTTATGGTAGAAAATGAATCGTTCACAGATTATTATACACGATTGCAAGATATCGTTAATACATGTACTAACTTGGGAGAGAAAATTTAAAAATCTAAAGTTGTAAGAAAGATTTTGAGAACTCTTCCTGAAAGATTTCGCCCTAAGGTCGCAGCCATTGAAACAGTAAAACACCCGGACGAAATCAAAGTAGAAGAATTAGTTGGTGCACTTCAAACTTATGAAATGACTTTTCCTACTAACTATTCTTCTAGAAAGCCTTCCTCTTCTTCTAAGTCTTCAGGTTTTGCATTGAAATCAACAAAAGAAGAAGACACGGATTCATCCTCCTCAGACGCTGATGATAATCTGTAGTGTCACGCCCCGGGTGTAAACCAGAACCCGGGGCCCGTCTACAGATCCGCCGTGCACACGGTATTTCCCGTGTACACGAAGCGTCGGTAACCTGCTCAGATATAAGAGAATAGTAAAAGAGCATAAGAATCAGAGCTGAACTAAACTACTGTATCTCAGACAGAAGGTGGAAGTAAATAAAGTACAACTGCAAAATAAATACAACATCTCTCCCAGCTCACCACAAATATACAACTAGCTGGCAAAAGCCAGACCTAAAAAGAAACATAAAAGAACTGTCTGAGAAAAACCAGGTACACCAAAAACTCCAGCTAATATCCCTCGGGTGGCTCGCTATCTAATCTGCAATCCTCTTACCTCGATCAGCTGCTGACGGCCCAACAACTCCCGCAGAGGACTCTGCAAAACAAGGGGAAAAAGGAACAAAGAAAAGACAATGGGGGGTAAGTACTACTATAAAACAGTAGCCTCCCCTAGTGGGTAAAGCCTCAACTCAGACATGCCCACTAGGCCAACCAGAGGCAAAAGAGAAAAAGAGGTGGTAAGCTAAGTATAAAACTGCTGATAAAAGAGCTACCACTAATATGCCTCTACATGTCAAGCTAGTAAGAATAGCTAAAAGTATGCATCAGTATCTATAAGCCTGCCTAAATAACCCTATCCGACCACCAGTAGACACTGGTACTGCCTGCTCTGCCTGCCGTAACGGGTATGCCAGCCTATGCATAACACCGAAGCAAAGGAGTCTCAAGGACTCAAGGTCTGTCTGACACCTGCCGGCCGCAACGGGTATGCCAGCCTATGCATAACACCGAAGCAAAGGAGTCTCAAGGACTCAAGGCCTGTCTGACGCACACTCCGGAGTGGCACTCGAGGGGAGCGACCCACACGAGTAAAGTAAGTAACCACAAGTAATCTGATAAAGCAGGACTGGATCGTGACTCAAGTCAAGTGGGAAAAACCATCCACGAAAGAAAGCCCGATCCCCCTCACCCAATCTGATGCAATAGTATAACCCGGTCAACTACCCAAAATTCGTGGTTGCCGCAATACCCTGCCATAAGGCCCGGCCTGTCCCAAATCCCCAGTAACCTGACTACACTATCCCAGCCCCCGCTTGAACCTGAGCATGCTACCCCTGAAGTCCAAATAATAGGAGAAAGAAATAAAAGCATGGTTTCTTCTAAGTCAAATCCCAAAAGATAGTGTATCAGTAAATAGTGACTTAGTTATGTGACCAATTTAAGCATGCAATTGTCCCAGTATTTTATTCTATTTCACAAGAGTAATCAAATTAAAGCAACGAAAGTCACGGTTACAGTCTCAATGGAATGATCTTTATTTCAAAGTCACTAATTGCTATCCTGCCACTAATCATGCTGTCCAGAATAATTAAGCGATTAAATAGCGTGATCATGCTATCGACCTCATGCCAAAAATGTCATCATCATGGATTAATTATCAATTAATTAATTCCTAGTGCATGCAAGGCTACCAACAATAAGCTAAGCCTCACTAACATTGGGACACTCTGATGTTCCTAGTGGGCATACCAAAGGGGAGGAGTACAACAACCACCCACCTGAAGTGCTGACCGTCCAAATCCCACAGCTGAAAATACCAGGTAAATCCAAATCTCCTACTCCAATGGGTCCAGCAATACCCGCAACTCTCCTGGGTACAACACAAGGTCCACAAATACACATAAGTTCCCAAAACTGCTCTTACAACCACATACAAAATCAGTCCCAAAGATGTCCAATTTTCACCTGCTGAAAATGCCTGGAAAATTCCCAGAAAAATACGACAGCGATCCTCGCATCGATACCTTCGAAACGGATACCTGCACGTCCAAATCCGAGTTCGGTAAGTCAAGATACAAATTCGGCAAGGTGGTGCACTCAAACAATTCCTGCATCAAAAATTGTAGCACTGTTCACAGGGAAACAGGGATTTTCACCTCTTATAAAATCTCAGAAAAATCCAAGAAAAATATGAGCGCGTTCCTTGCGATCTGTAGATGAAAAAGTTGTAAAAGCTCGTTTCCGTCTGACGCTCGTGCGCAAAGATATGGCCAAAACACCTCGATGCTGTCCCACAAATCCACACAGAAAAAGGGTCAAGAAAGAACCTCGGGATCCGTGCCACAGACTCAAAACCGAAATGCGCGATCAATATGAAAGATGAAGCCCTACCTCTCAGGAGTAAGACAGTGCAAGAATCGACGAAAACGAAGGTCGGGGTGGCTCAGGGGAGTCCTCACACTGCACTGCGACGAAGAAGAACACCGGAAATGAAATGTCGTACTGCGCCGTAAAATCCGCAACCTCAGGATGCGTGCCCCAAAAAATCTCAAAACTCTGCAGGTGAATCCAGAACTTGAAGATGAGCAAGTCACTAGAAGAGAGCTCGGGGAGATGAGGCTTGGAAATGGGAGAAAACGGCTCAAGAAACGAATTCAGGCTCTATTTATAGGCCCACCAAAAACAATTCGGAAAATACCGAATGTGTCCCATGTTCCGAGCGCGCACAGTGCGGCCCGGCCCAGCCCGCCGGTTTCGGGCGCGCACAGTGCGGCCCGGCCCGCCCGATTTCGGGCGCGCACAGTGCGGCCCGGCCCGGCCCACTCCGCGCACGGGATCCGGCCGGATCCTTGCGGCCGTCCAACCCGCCTTGGGGCCTGCCACGCGTCCACCGAACAGGCAACAGCCGTGCAGGCCCCGAGGGAGCGCGCCACGCGTCCCGCCCGGGGGTCAGCGGGGTGGGTGGCGCCCGCGAATCAGCGGGCGCCACGTGGCGCACCCAACTGCCCCCGCTACCTGCCCGCGTACGGCACCTGCCCCGTGCCTGCTCCCGCGCGCTGCGTGGACCGCGCGCTCGTGGACCCGCCAACCCGGTGCCGCCACGTGGCAAGCCCCCGGTCCACGCTCCCCCGCGCGCTCCCGTGGACCGAGCGCGCGTGGGCCGCCCAATCCGGCACTGCCACGTGGACACCCGCCGGTCCACGCCTCTAGCGGTGCACCCCGACCACTCCCCTGCTGCTCCGTGGACCAAGCCGCGTGCGCCGGCCAATCAGGGCCTGCCACGTGGCACTCCCGCAGGTCCACGGCTCCCCCATGCACCAAAAATCCTGTAAAACTTCCGGGAGTCCGTTTTTGGGCATCCGGACTCAGAAATTAACAAGCAAATAGCCGTTTTCAAGCATTTTTTCACGCTGAATCCAAATCCAACCTCCGATTGGCCTAAAACCTTTTCTAAAATTCGGAAAAAGCCGCCGAAGGCCAACCCAGCTAACAATAACACACAGGGTCCATCTGTGGCATCCCTTTGATGTACTATGGACTAAACACACCATCAACAGGTGTTTGCACAGTGGATTCACGGGAAAAAGTTGCATGGGGTTCAGGGGTCCTACATGTAGTGAACCGAAATTTTGGTATATAAATAAATGTAAATAAAATGGTATGAAATGCTATTTTATTGAATTTATAGAAGTAAAGGATGACCTGGAAACGAATTGGGCCCAAATCGGGATTAGAATGTAAGATCTTGAATCTTACATGAGAAAGTGGGCCCAGATTATAAGTGGAAAATTCATAGTTTCGAAAAATTTCGAGAAAATTACGGGCGCTCCGTAAATGTGTTTTAAGGCCACAGTAAAAGTTTCGCGTTGATCGGACACCCGGATAGAGAGAACGGGCTCCGCCAGCAAATTCAAATGTAGTGGGACTTTTGGCAACCCAAAGAGGGTCCAAACCGAAAGGTTTAAGTACCAGAAGGTAAATTAAGTTAAACTGTGGCTGCCCGTCAAATTTGAGCGAAAACGGGCAAGAACGGACGAAAATGGGCGAAACTGGGCTTGGGCACAAGTTTCGAGCGCCCGAAAATGGGTTCCGGGCGCCCGGAAAGTACTGTAGCAAACCGGTTTTTGAGGGCTGCAGCGAACCGGAAAGTACTGTAGCGAACCCGGTTCACTGTAGCAACCCGGTCCGGACTTCGATGCACCCGAAAGTTACTGTAGCGCGCCCGAAAGTTACTGTTGGCACGGATCCCGAGGCAGTGGCATGGATCTCGAGGCGGTTGGCACGGATCCCAAGGCGGCGGGCGTGAATCCCGAGGCACGGGCGTGAATCCCGAGGCAAGATTTTCGCGCGCGGCGCGCTGTGGAGCGCCACGTGGCGCTTCCCCATTGGTCGCCCTGACCGAGGGAGCGTGGGCGCATGGGGAAGGCGCGGCGGCTCCCTGGCACGGTGTCAGCGGGGAGGCCACGTGTCGGCCTCCCATTGGTCGGTCAGCGCGACGCGACGTGCTAACGCGATGCGGCGCTGCGGCCGGTGTCAGCGGGAGCGTGGGTGCGGTCCACGTGGCGACCAACGATTGGCCGCCGCTGTTCGGTGGTCGCGGTGCACGGGTCAAGGGACACGTGTCGTCCTCTGGTTGGTCGAGCAGTGCTGACGTGGCGCCTAGCTGGCAAGGCGTGGACCGTGGACCGCGGCTGGGGCGGTTACTGTAGCCGCCCGAAAACTTTCGGGCGCCCGAAAGGGTGCGCCCGAAAGTTCGGGTTTGGCCTATTTAGGCCCGAATTGCCCCATTTTCCTCCTTTTCTCCCTGGTTGGCCTCACCCGAGCGTACCAGGAGGGGAACCGGGCGATTCCGCCAGGGGTTTTCGAGGGCGCACGAGCACGCCGTGGACTCCGTGGAGCGCGCAAGGTGTACCAAAGAGCCTATTGGAGGCGATGGACGTCACGGCATGGTCGAGGTAGGCCCCGTGTGTCGTTTTTGTGGTATTTTTGGCACAGTTTTGAAGTTCCCTTTTGGATTTTGGATTTGACCCCATGCCTACGTGCGTGTTAGGGACCCAACTTTTCTGTGCCGTTTTACTGCGCGAGTTTCGCGGGCGTTTTGGACGCGCCTCGTTTTGCGTGCCATTCATGGGAGACTTGCACCGTTTTGCGTGCGGATTCGGCAAATGCGCGTAATTTTGGACGCGAACTCGTAAAACGTGCACCGTTTTGCGTGCAACGTTGAAAAAGGAACGTGCACCGTTTTGCGTGCAACGTTGAAAAAGGAACGTGCACCGTTTTGCTTACCAATACAAGGTATGTGCTCCGTTTTGCGTGCAGGTTGGACTAACGGGCACCGTTTTGCGTGCAGACTCTGATGTTTGCATTGTTTTGCGTGCAGGACGAGAAAAATGTACACCGTTTTGCGTGCAACCCCACAGTGAGGTGTGCACCATTTTGCGTGCCAATTTGTGGTTCGTGCACCGTTTCGCGTGCAGATCGTGTTGTCGCGCACCGTTTTGCGTGCCATCGCTAATGTTATGCACTATTTTGCATGCTGGGTTGGAAAAAATGTGCACCGTTTTGCGTGCAATCCTACAGTCAGACGTGCACCGTTTTGCGTGCAGATTTGAGGTACGTGCACCGTTTCGCGTGCAGATCGTGTTGCCGCGCATCGTTTTGCGTGCCGGATGAAGTGGCGCGCACCATTTTACGTATGGGTTTTTAATGACATGCACCGTTTTGCGTGTAGGATTGAAAGACGTGCATCGTTTTGCGTGCGGACTCGAGGGATGCGCACCGTTTTGCGTGCAAGCTCGAGGAGACAAGTGGAATCGCGCGGAGACCAATTGCAAGTGTCTACAAGCAATTGGGGACACCACAAGGTGGGGAATTCTGCCGAAATTGGGTGACCTCTCCCCTTGCTCCTTTGCTTTTCGATTCGAAGCATGATAGTAGCCTGTTAGAGGCGTTAGGTAATTATGATTATGATTGCCTGTGTACATGAATTCAGATGGAAAAGTGCAACTGTTGGTTGCCAGAGTTAGAGGAATAGATGTGCATGTGTAAATGAACACAAAGAAAAAGTGCAACTGTTGGTTGCCAAAGATATATGATGAATATGCATGCATAGAGATAATTATTATTTTATGAATGAGATGAAAATAATTGCATGCATGAAAAAGATTAGCTATTCATGATTGTGAGCATGTTAGGGTATAACCCTAGGAATCACGTGACATAAGGGAACAACAGTTGTTGGTAGTAAGACTAGGAGAAAACCTAGTATAGGGGTTTGACGAGTGACATCAACTTAGGAGTTATCCTAGGGAGGACGAGTGGCATGGTCTTAGGTGATAACCTAAGGACACTGGATAGAGTGATCAACATAGAGTCAGAGAACTCCAGGATGTATATGACATGGGACTTAGGTAAAGGAAACCTAAGGAGAGCTAGTGGTCAACATAGAGTCAGGGAACTCTAGGACGGATATGACATGGGACTTAGGTAAAGGAAGCCTAAGGAGAGCTAGAGATCAACATAGAGTCAAGGAACACTAGAATGAGTGTGACATGAAACTTAGGAAAAGGGAACCTAAGGTAAACTGGAGGAGTTCAAACTCACAGACAGGAAAATAGAGTTAAGTTAACCCTAAGTTCATGGTGGAATCAGAAAAAAAGGGGATTAGATCCTGTTGGGTTATATGAATAATAGGATCTAAATAGGGGAAAAAACACCTAGAGGGGGGTGAATAGGTGTAAACCAAAAACAATCAAAAATCTTTGCGATAAAAAAAACCAAATGCGGAAAAATAAATAACACGCAGAGATTTTTACGTGGAAAACTCCAAACCGGAGTAAAAAACCACGGGACCGATAACACGGTGAAATCCACTAGAATTAAACACGTACAAGGTGATATACCGTACTCACAGACGACTCAACCTTTTCCATACGCTCCTAGTTGATCTTCTCCGCTCGCTCCACGACGCTTCTCGAATCCACAATGTGCGTCCAACGCCGAATCCACGGCGTCCAACGTCGAGTCCACGACGTCCGACCGAATCCACGGTCTTCACCCAGTAGCACGCTTCGAATCCACGAACGTACCTCGCTCCGAATCCACGAGAGCGGTTGCACCTTGAATCTACAAGGCCACGCGAGTCCACGCGCCGATTTTGGGGTAAATCGTTGTTTTTTGGGTGGTGATGATCCGCCGAATACTTAGATTAGAAATAGATCGGAAATACCATCTAAGTATTCATTGATTTGATTCTACTCAGAATATGAGTATAAAAACCTAGAATCAAATCAATCAATATAGATGAAGAAACATAAGATTAAATCTAGTATTTCCTTTCTTCTCTATATGTGGATCTTAGGCCGTATATAAGATTATATTTTATTATGACGGCTATTTGGATTAACCCTAGAAAAAGAATCATAGGGTCTATTTATAGGTTAGAAACCCTTGGAAGAAGATAAGGATAAAAAACTAACCTTTTCTGGAGTTTTTACATGACGACGATCCGGATCGGAGATCGGCGATCCGGATTGCAGTAGCGAGAAGAACAGTTTCCAGAAAAGCGAAGGTTCGGGATCCGGATCGAAGTGCTTGATCCGGATCGTTCATACAGTTCACCGAACATCAACGTTCGGGATCCGGATTGCGAAGCCTGATCCGGATCGTTCAAATAAAATGGTAAACTCAGTGTTCGGGATCCGGATCAAGGGAAGCTACGATCCGGATTGAACTGGTGTATGAACGAACCACCTTCGGGATCCGGATTGAACAGTCTGATCCGGATCCTGAACATGTCCCATGTCCAGTTTTTGATATTTATGCAATAACAAATCCATCCAAGTATTTCTACGCTATAAGTTGTATTCGGATCACCAAAGATATTAAGTTAAACATACCTGATCCTTTTGAATTCTTCTTTCTTGAGATTGAGTTATATGATCCAACTTCCTTTACCTTCAATCTTCAAGACTTAACCGAATTCACGAAATACGCCAACTCAAATTCCGTAACAATCTCCCCCTTTGGCGGTTTCGTGACAAAACATAGATCCACTCAAGAAAATTCAAAAAGATATTTTTGTTGCTATCACCATACAACAAAAATTTACAATGGAGATCCAAAATAAAATACATGAGTTAAACTCCTAAAACAGACTCTAGACTTAGACATCTGTACTCTCTGCAAAAGAAATCATTCTTGACAAAAGAAATCGTTAGATACCTCAAGAATTTTATATCATTCAAAAACCACATACAGAGATGAAGTTTATACTCATTTATACTTACCATGACATTTATACATTCAGATATGTAAACTGATCATAGTTAAAACACCAACATATCTTCTATGCAATCAACATCAAAATGTCATGTTAGTGAACATCAACTTGTTAGTTATATTACATGCCCAAATAGTTAGTCGAATAGTTAGTCGAGGCATGCACTCAAACACAAATGAAAACCGAAAGTTGAAGTTCTACTTACCTTTCAAGTTGGTTTCAAGTTTTCTCAGTAACCATTGTATCATAGTATTATTGTTTATACTTCTCTCTCCCCCTTTTTGTCACAAAAGTTAGCCAAAAAATTACCAAAATGGAGAGAATAGTTAACAGTTCAAGTACCAAAAGTTTGAGAACTAAAACTTAAAACTAAAACTTAAAGACCTGCACAAAAAAAGTTAAAAAAAAAAAAAGTTCCTGCACAATAGAATTATTAGACAAACAATTCAAGCATCTGAATCTGAGTCATTCGAGGCGGAGTCCTCAGAGCTCGTGTAGCCCAGCTTTTTCAAAATTCCTTTAAGCATTCCCGAAATCGTAGAACACTCTTGTTTCATCTGATGTATGTCCTTGGACATCTTTCTGAGTCCTAGAACCATTTTGTCTTGTTCTTGTTTGATGGAAGACTCCAGGTTTCCCTTTTGGTCAATTCTTCTGGAAGTTGAAGAACGTTGTGTGACGATTGACGGAGCAGTCTGTCCTTCATTCCGAGGAGATCTTCTTGGCAAAGAATGTGAATTGTCAAGAGGTTCATTGCTTGGCACATTCTTTTTCCTTGCTTGCTGCTTAAGTATTGAGGAAGACTTTAGTAGCTTCTTGTTCTTTAGGTAAACCTTATTTTCTTCATCAATACCTTGTTGTACTTCATCAAGAAATGTGTCCCAATCTTCTTCGTCTTCAGATTCAGTGTCAATTTGAGAGATATTCTTTGGATTCTCTTGACATGGTTCATTTATTTCAATACCTCGAGCTCGTCCAGGTCGTCGAGCGAGTCTTTTTCTTTTTAAGAATATGGATGAAGAGGTCATTGGTGCTTTTCCTTTTTCCGTAGCAGCGGGCGGAGCCTTTTCCTTTGATGTCTCTGCACGGGCTTTCCCTTTCGATGCAACAGAGGTTTTCTGTGGCGATTTTCCAGGATGTGTTTCATCATCTGACAACTCATCCTAATTGACTTCATCCTTTTTAGCCCTCTTGGGCTTGACAGTGTCTCTCGTATGTACCATAGCAGCCAGAAGAAAAATGATCCAGGTGATCACCATTGCTATTGGTTCCTTGTGAAAAGAAATCCTGTGAGCAACAACTCAAGAACACGAAAAAATTGTTAACTTTCAAAAATTAGAAAAATTGTACCCAAACAATCATTATCGTGTAGAGAGACTAGGAATCAAATTAGTTTTGCAAAAGGAAATTTAAGAATAGATCAATTGCATGATTTTGGAAAATTCCCATTATATGCCCTAAAACCGAAATTTTTGAAATCGAAGACCAAAAATCCGTTTATCTTGAGAATACCTAGCATATAATCAAAACTAATCTACCCAGAGTTCTTATTTCAAAAGAAATTTGATCAAAAACCATCCACAAATGAAATTGATACAAGAAATTCATCACGTTTTGAGGAGGAATAAGAAAAACTGTGAAAAACCGAGATTTTGATCAATAAAACTTACTTGGAATTGAAGAACTGGAGTTTGAAAGCTTCCAAGATGGATGAAATCTAGAGAGAGAAGCTCTAGAAACTTTGGAACAAAAGATTGGAGTAAAAGAAGTCAAAACCCTTTTGTTCTATATAAAACCCTAGCCGCGATCCGGATCAGTTCGTGATTACGATTCGGATCGGCTACCCGCAGTGAAAAACTGCGTTCGGGATCCGGATCAGCAGGTCCAATCCAGATCGTCTGCCCGCAGAAGAATATCTGCGTTCGGGATCCGGATCGGCAGCTCCAATCCGGATCAGCTCCAACTTTTTCTTTAGAAAATTTCAGAGAAATTCTAGAAAAACCAGAAAAAGATTGTAAGCACTATTGTGTATCAACTTTAAACGAAAATCATCGTTTCATACAACAAGAAATAGATTATACCAAATCTATCAATAACATCCAACAAATGAAACGAAAATTTATAAAAATTAAATCCCTTAAAGTTGAACAACTTCAATTACATCTAACTTGATCTTATGAGTAATGCCTTTATCAAATCATCAATTCGGTAAAGAAAATGAAATACAAAGATCAATAAATGTCTAACATCCCAGATAAATTAGATAATATATCTAGTCAATTTATTGAAGAGAGTGGCTCTTTGAGCATCTTTCATTAAAAATCCCACCTTATACCAACCTTGAAATTTTGACAGAGTCAAGTATTTCAACATGCATTTTAATTAATCAAACTTGAAAAACCTTGCTTGGTATACATGTGGTAGCTGCACACAGTACTCGGACGACCGAGGTGGTAGCTCTTTCCTCCATGTGGTGGTAGTTTTCACACTCCTCATTGGGATGTAACTCTTTCCACATCTTTTGAGCATAATATTTTTTCTTTGACTCCCCCTCAATTGGCTATCAATTATTCAAGATATAAAGTATTCAGCCAAATATTGATCTCGATTTCATACTCGACTAAACAGTCAAATAAGATAAAAACTATACCAAGAGATCATCGAGAGAGAAATTGACTTTGATCAAAACAAAGATGATTTAATTCACATAAATGATCATTGCATCAAATGAAATATTATGATATCTAAAGCATAATAAATTTCTAAATATATAAAAGGATGCAGTTAAAGTCAATAAAACTAATGCTCAATTAATATTCTATGTCTAAGCATAGATAATGAACAAAAACACAAAAACAAAACCTAACCTAAACAAGAGTTTCAAAAAGGGTTTATTTCAAGGAAAGCATTCCAATTGCTTTACGCAAATGAATAAAACGTTTTTGATCCAAAGGTTTTGTTAAAATGTCAGCTAATTGATCTTCAGTTGAAATGTAGAAAATTTGAAGAATATTTGATTCAACTAGCTCTCTAAGAAAATGATATCTAAGTTCAATGTGTTTTGTTCTAGAGTGCAACACAGGGTTTTTTGAAATGTTTATAGCACTTGTGTTGTCACATAAAACAGTTACCGAAGTTGCTGAAATCCAGAAGTCGCTCAACACGCTTTTCATCCAAATAAGTTGAGTTGAACAACTACCCGCTGAGATGTATTCCGCTTCGGCAGTCGAGAGTGCAATGCAGTTTTGCTTTTTACTATGCCATGCAACAAGACAGTGGCCAAGATAAAACATGCACCACTCGTACTTTTCCGATCATCCACAGATCCTGCCCAATCGGCATCTGAGTATCCAATAATATCTAAACTTGTTCCCATAGGATACCAAATTCCGAAGTTTACAGTTCCTTTGACGTACCGGATGATCCGTTTCACCGCTTTCAGGTGAACCTCCTTTGGTGCTGATTGATATCTCGCGCAAATCCCAACACTAAAGGATATATCCGGGCGACTAGCTGTGAGGTAAAGTAGACTTCCAATCATGCTGCGATAGAGTTTCTCGTCTACATTATCACTAAGAGATTCACTTCCTAATCCCTTATTGCTAGTTCCCATAGGAGTAGGAAAATCTTTAGAATCTTCTAATCCGAATTTCTTTACCAACTCCTTTGCGTACTTGGATTGACACAGATGGATGCCTTCACCATTTTGTTTCACTTGCAATCCAAGAAAGTATGTCAGTTCGCCCATCATAGACATCTCAAATTCGCTTTCCATGGTTTCTGCGAATTTAGAAGCATCATTATCCTTTGTTGCTCCAAACACAATGTCATCGACATAGATTTGTGCAACAATGAAGTTATTTTGATAATGCTTCACAAAGAGAGTCCGATCTGCTCCCCCTCGAGTATAGCCCTTCTCCAAAAGGTGCTTTGTCAACCTTTCGTACCATGCTCGCGGTGCTTGTTTTAAACCGTAAAGAGCCTTTTTCAAACGAAAAACATGGTTAGATAGTTTACAGTCTACAAAACCTTTCGGTTGAGCCACATAAACTTCCTCATTTAAAAACCCATTTAAAAACGCGCTCTTAACGTCCATTTGAAAGAGTTTTATTTTAAAGTGACAAGCAATAGCGAATAAGATACGAATGGACTCGAGTCTAGCTACAGGGGCGAACGTTTCATCAAAGTCTATACCTTCTATTTGAGAGTAGCCTTGAGCAACTAAACGTGCTTTGTTCCTGATGATGGTACCATCCTCATTTTTCTTGTTCTTGAAAATCCATTTAGTACCAATCACATTGTGTTGCTTCGGAGGCGTCGTTAATTCCCAGACTTTGTTGCGTTCAAACTGATGGAGCTCTTCCTGCATTGCTTCAATCCAGTAGTCATCCTGAAGAGCTTCATCGACGTTCTTTGGTTCGATCGTGGAAACATAACATGCGAATCCACAAACCAACTGTCTCCGAGTTTTGACTCCTTCTTGTGGGTCTCCAATGATGTTTGATTCAGGATGATCCTTGGAGATGCGTAACGTTTGTTGTAATGGAGTACTCGGAGGTACATGAGATGATTCCTGCACATCAGATAAGCTTGAAGAACCATTAGATGCATCATTCATATTGGAAGTATTATCATGAGAAGATGCATTTACAGGAGTATCATCATCAAGAGAGATATCAGGGGTAGATTTATCAGATGCAAAGTGAAAAGCTTCATCTACTTTAACATTTATAGATTCTACGATCGTCTTAGATTCCAAGTTAAATACCCGATATGCTCTACTATTCGTAGAATACCCCAAGAAAATCCCTTCGTCACTTCGAGAGTCAAACTTTCCAAGATTTTCGCGGTCACGTAAAATGTAACATCGACTCCCGAAGATACGAAAATATTTGATGTTGGGTTTTCTACAACACCATAGTTCATATGGTGTATTTAACGTTCCCGGGCACAAATAAACTCGATTAATAACATAGATTGCAGTGTTCACAGCTTCAGCCCAAAAATGTTGCGGTAAATTTCGGCTATGAAGCATAACACGCGCCATCTCTTGAACAACCCTGTTTTTGCGCTCGACAACACCATTCTGTTGAGGTGTATAGGGTGCTGAGAATTCATGCTTAATGCCGTTGGAAGTGCAAAAATCAATGAATTTAGAATTTATGAATTCTCCACCTCTATCACTTCTAACACGAATGATCTTTTCATTCTTTTCAATCATAATACGAAGGCAAATCTCGTGAAAAGAATCAAAAGTATCAGCTTTCTCTTTTAAAAATGCTACCCATAAATACCGAGAGAAATCATCAACCAATAAGAAAATATACCATTTACCTCCCAAGGATGGTTGACGTGTTGGCCCCATAAGATCCATATGCAATAATTCCAAGGGCCGTTTGGTACCGACGTGATTCAAGTTCTTGTGTGCAGCCCTTGATTGTTTTCCCTTAAGACAACCACCACACACAATATTTTGTTCAAGTGAAAGTTTAGGAACCCCCTTGACCACGTCCTTGTTTGAAATTCTAGCAAGTTCCTTAAAGTTTATGTGTCCTAGCCTTTCATGCCAAAGTGTTACATTATCCAAAGAGGCTAAGTTACAATTTTCAGAAATTTTATTGGGAACAACATAACAATTATTTTCAGATCTAACCCCTTTTAAAAAGAAAACATGATCCTTATCAGTTACAATGCATTCAACAGATGAAAAATTAACAGAAAAACCATTGTCACAAAGTTGACTGATACTAATGAGGTTACTCTTAAGCCCATCAACAAATAACACATTATTCAGAATCGGGCCATCTGGAATAGCTACTGTTCCTTTTCCAACAATTTTGGAAGACTGACCGTCTCCGAAAACTACAAGTCCTCTGGAGATTTTTTCAAAAGTTTGAAAACAGTTTTTGTCACCGGTCATGTGACGGGAACAACCGCTATCCAGATACCAAGACGAATTATCATATGCATGCAAGGAAATATTCGTTACAAGACAAGGGAAGATTTCACCTTTGCGTACCCAAACCTTTCGAGTTTTGGTGTACGTCGGAAGTGATTGTGAGGTTGATACCTTTGGTGAAAGCGTCTTGTTTGATCCATCGCTTTTCCTTGACGTCGTCGTCTTGTTTGATGAACTACCGAGGCTTTTTCCTTTCGAATAATTTGCATTTGCTTTCCGAGGAATTACCCTTTTGGTAGTCGTTGCAAGAAGTGCTTGAGTTGAGCGTTTGGCTCCCATCTTGCAATTTCTCCTTGTGTGCCCTGCAGAATTACAACGAAAACATACCTTAGTGCTTGACGATCCCGAGGAGGGTGAAGTAGGCTTGTTGTCGTTGCTTGTCGTGAATTCCGGTGTCGGAGGAGGAGATACCGACTGAGGCACGAAAACTGTCCCAACCGAACTAAAATCGTTCTTTAGTTCGATTGTATCCGAGGCCGAACTTGTTTGATTGACCAAGACCAAGAAGCTTATCCAACTTACTCCTTCCTGATGAAAATCGCTGTAAGTCATCCTTGAGTTGGATAATGGTCTCTGTCATTTCCAATTTTTCCTGTCGAGCCTCGCCGTTGAGCTTCAAGAAGTAATTCGCTTTGTTAACCATATCTATATAATTCTTCTCGAATTGCTCATTGCACTCTTGAAGGGAAACATTTGCTTTTATCAGATTATCCCTTTCCACTTCAAAATCGGTCGAGAGAGAAGTTACCCTTTTTAGTTCTTCTTCGAGATCCTGCAATCTCCCTCTCAACCCCTTGTTTTGCTTAGCCAGTTTCTTTGAATCCCTCAAAAGTCTATGGTAGGCTAGAGCAAAATCTTCACCTTCCGAATCATCCGATTCATTGTCCGTTGCATTCTTTTCAACAGTGGAGTTGGACAATGAGTCGGATGTACTTGCCATTAAGCACATGAAGGGTGAAGATGTGGACGCGTGGAACGCAGTTGCGTTGTCTTCTTCATCACTTGACGATGGCTCATTTGACGATGAGGTGTCATCCCAAGTGACGGCTTGCATCGCCTTCTTCTTAGACGGATTCTTAGTTGGACATTCCGTTGAGATATGGCCGTACCCTCGGCACTTGAAGCATTGGACTTGTCCTTCTGTGCTTTTCTTATAGTTAGAAAAGCCTTCTTGCTTTCTTGACTTGTAACTTGAAGAACCCTTGCCTTTCTTTCACTTTCCGAAGGATGGAGTTTTGCTTGAATTACCCCTTCGAAAATTTCGGCGAAACTTCCTTGTCAAGAGAGCGAGCTGCTTCTCAAAGTCCTCCATAGATAAATTCTCGTCATCGCCTGAGGAGGATGAATCCGCGTCTTCTTCTTTTGTTATTTTCAAAGCATAACTTGAAGACTTAGAAGAGGATGCCTTTCCCGAAGAATAGTTAGTAGGAAATGTCATTTCATAAGTTTGTAAAGAACCAACTAATTCTTCTACACGGATTTCGTCCGGGTGTTTAATAGTTTCAATGGCTGTAACCTTGGAACAAAATCTTTCAGGAAGAGTTCTTAAGATCTTTCTTACAATTTTATATTCTGGAATCTTCTCTCCCAAGTTAGCACATGAGTTTACGATGTCTTGCAATCGTGTGTAATAGTCAGTGAACGATTCATTTTCTGCCATGAAAATAGAGTCAAACTTGCTCGTAAGCATTTGCAGTTTCTGAATCTTCACAAGGTTAGTTCCCTCATGCATAACTTGAAGAACATCCCAGATTTCTTTCGTAGTCTCACATGCCGAGACGCGAGAGAACTCTGTTTGTGATAAGGCATTAAATAAAGCATTTATTCCCTTGCCATTGTAAGAAGATATATCAATCTCTTCCTTGGTCCATTTCGACCTAGGTTTGATGGTGCGAACATCACCAATAATTTCAGTTGGATTAGACCATCCTAATTCAATTGATTGCCACACCCGTTCGTCGATGGAAATTAAAAAGGCTTTCATCCGTACTTTCCAGTACGCATAATTTGTTCCATCGAAGAACGGGGGTCTGTTGATGTTTCCACCTTCAACCATTGTTTACAACCCTATTCCCTCTCTGATACCACTTGTTGGGTTATATGAATAATAGGATCTAAATAGGGGAAAAAACACCTAGAGGGGGGTGAATAGGTGTAAACCAAAAACACTCAAAAATCTTTGCGATAAAAAAAAACCAAATGCGGAAAAATAAATAACACGCAGAGATTTTTACGTGGAAAACTCCAAACCGGAGTAAAAAACCACGGGACCGATAACACGGTGAAATCCACTAGAATTAAACACGTACAAGGTGATATACCGTACTCACAGACGACTCAACCTTTTCCATACGCTCCTAGTTGATCTTCTCCGCTCGCTCCACGACGCTTCTCGAATCCACGATGTGCGTCCAACGCCGAATCCACGGCGTCCAACGTCGAGTCCACGACGTCCGACCGAATCCACGGTCTTCACCCAGTAGCACGCTTCGAATCCACAAGAGCGGTTGCACCTTGAATCCACAAGGCCACGCGAGTCCACGCGCCGATTTTGGGGTAAATCGTTGTTTTTTGGGTGGTGATGATCCGCCGAATACTTAGATAGAAATAGATCGGAAATACCATCTAAGTATTCATTGATTTGATTCTACTCAGAATATGAGTATAAAAACCTAAAATCAAATCAATCAATATAGATGAAGAAACATAAGATTAATCTAGTATTCCTTTCTTCTCTATATGTGGATCTTAGGCCGTATATAAGATTATATTTTATTATGACGGCTATTTGGATTAACCCTAGAAAAAGAATCATAGGGTCTATTTATAGGTTAGAAACCCTTGGAAGAAGATAAGGATAAAAAACTAACCTTTTCTGGAGTTTTTACATGACGACGATCCGGATCGGAGATCGGCGATCCGGATTGCAGTAGCGAGAAGAACAGTTTCCAGAAAAAGCGAAGGTTCGGGATCCGGATCGAAGTGCTTGATCCGGATCGTTCATACAGTTCACCGAACATCAACGTTCGGGATCCGGATTGCGAAGCCTGATCCGGATCGTTCAAATAAAATGGTAAACTCAGTGTTCGGGATCCGGATCAAGGAAAGCTACGATCCGGATTGAACTGGCTGTAATGAACGAACCACCTTCGGGATCCGGATTGAACAGTCTGCTCGATCCTGAACATGCCCATGTCCAGTTTTGATATTATAGCAATAACAAATCCATCCAAGTCTTTCTACGCTATAAGAAGTATTCGGATCACCAAGATATTAAGAGTATAAACATACCTGATCCTTTGAATTCTTCTTTCTTGAGATTGAGTTGATATGATCCAACTTCCTTGTACATTCAATCTTCAAGACTTAACCGAATTCACAAATACGCCAACTCAAATTCCGTAACAATCTCCCCCTTTGGCGGTTTCGTCACAAAACATAGATCCACGCAAAGGAAAATATTCAAAAAGATACATTTGTTGCTAATCACCATACAACAAAAATTTACAATGGAGATCCAAATAAATACATGAGTTCAACTCCTAAAACAGACTCTAGATTTAGACATCTGTACTCTCTGCAAAAGAAATCATTCTTGACAAAAGAAATCGTTAGATACCTCAAGAATTTTATATCATTCAAAAACCACATACAGAGATGAAGTTTCATACTCATTTATACTACCATGACATTTATACATTCAGATATGTAAACTGATCATAGTTAAAACACCAACATATCTTCTATGCAATCAACATCCAAATGTCATGTTAGTGAACATCAACTGTTAGGTATATTACATGCCCAAATAGTTAGTCGAATAGTTAGTCGAGGCATGCACCTCAAACACAAATGAAAACCGAAAGTTGAAGTTTCTACTTACCTTTCAACGTGGTTTCAAGTTTTCTCAGTAACCATTGTATTCATAGTATTATTGTTTATACTTCTCTCTCCCTCCTTTTTTGTCACAAAAGTTAGCCAAAAAATTATCAAAATGGAGAGAATAGTTAACAGTCACGTACCAAAGTTTGAGGAACTTACAACTTAAAACTAAACTTAAAGACCTGCACAAAAAAAGTAAAAAAAAAAAAGTTCCTGCACAAGAGAATTATTAGACAAACAATCAAGCATCTGAATCTGAGTCATTCGAGGCGGAGTCCTCAGAGCTCGGGCAGCCCAGCTTTTTCAAACATTCCTTTAAGCATTCCCGAAAGCGTTAGAACACTCTTGTTTCATCTGATGTATGTCCTTGGACATCTTTCTGAGTCCTAGAACCATTTTGTCTTGTTTTTGTTTGATGGAAGACTCCAGGTTTCCCTTTTGGTCAATCTTCTGGAAGTTGAAGAACGTGTGTGTGCGATTGACGGAGCAGTCTGTCCTTCATTCGAGGAGATCTTCTTGGCAAAGAATGTGAATTGTCAGAGGTTCATTGCTTGGCACATTCTTTTTCCTTGCTGTTCTGCTTAAGTATTGAGAAGACTTAGTAGCTTCTTTTCTTTAGGTAAACCTTATTTTCTTCATCAATACCTTGTGTACTCATCAAGAAATGTGTCCCAATCTTCTTCATCTTCAGATTCAGTGTCAATTTGAGAGGATATTCTTTGGATTCTCTTGACATGGTTCATTTATTTCAATACCTCGAGCTCGTCCAGGTCGTCGAGCGAGTCTTTTTCTTTTAAGAATATGGGAAGAGGTCATTGGTGCTTTCCTTTTTCCGTAGCAGCGGCGGAGCCTTTTCTTTGATGTCTCTGCACGGGCTTTCCCTTTCGATGCAACAGAGGTTTTCTGTGGCGATTTTCAAGGATGTGTTTCATCATCTGACAACTCATCCCAATTGACTTCATCCTTTTTAGCCCTCTTGGGCTTGACAGTGTCTCTCGTATGTACCATAGCAGCCAGAAGAAAAATATCCAGGGATCACCATTGCTATTGGTTCCTTGTGAAAGAATCCTGTGAGCAACAACTCAAGAACACGAAAAAATTGTTAATTTCAAAAATTAGAAAAATTGTACCCAAACAATCCTTATCGGTAG